>CM017565.1:54134037-54819037 GCA_007844125.1 Sinonovacula constricta
TGACATGTTTCTGTATCATCTGTGTTTATGTGTAGACATTGCCAATAAGTGACATGTTTCTGTATCATCTGTGTTTATGTGTTACTTATGTGTAGACATTGCCAATAAGTGACATGTTTCTGTATCATCTGTGTTTATGTGTTACTTATGTGTAGACATTGCCAATAAGTGACTTGTTTCTGTATCATCTGTGTTTATGTGTTACTTATGTGTAGACATTGCCAATAAGTGACATGTTTCTGTATCATCTGTGTTTATGTGTAGACATTGCCAATAAGTGACATGTTTCTGTATCATCTGTGTTTATGTGTTACTTATGTGTAGACATTGCCAATAAGTGACATGTTTCTGTATCATCTGTGTTTATGTGTTACTTATGTGTAGACATTGCCAATAAGTGACATGTTTCTGTATCATCTGTGTTTATGTGTTACTTATGTGTAGACATTGCCAATAAGTGACATGTTTCTGTATCATCTGTGTTTATGTGTTACTTATGTGTAGACATTGCCAATAAGTGACATGTTTCTGTATCATCTGTGTTTATGTGTTACTTATGTGTAGACATTGCCAATAAGTGACTTGTTTCTGTATCATCTGTGTTTATGTGTTACTTATGTGTAGACATTGCCAATAAGTGACATGTTTCTGTATCATCTGTGTTTATGTGTTACTTATGTGTAGACATTGCCAATAAGTGACATGTTTCTGTATCATCTGTGTTTATGTGTTACTTATGTGTAGACATTGCCAATAAGTGACTTGTTTCTGTATCATCTGTGTTTATGTGTAGACATTGCCAATAAGTGACATGTTTCTGTACATCTGTGTTTATGTGTTACTTATGTGTAGACATTGCCAATAAGTGACATGTTTCTGTATCATCTGTGTTTATGTGTTACTTATGTGTAGACATTGCCAATAAGTGACATGTTTCTGTATCATCTGTGTTTATGTGTTACTTATGTGTAGACATTGCCAATAAGTGACATGTTTCTGTATCATCTGTGTTTATGTGTTACTTATGTAGACATTGCCAATAAGTGACATGTTTCTGTATCATCTGTGTTTATGTGTTACTTATGTGTAGACATTGCCAATAAGTGACATGTTTCTGTATCATCTGTGTTTATGTGTAGACATTGCCAATAAGTGACATGTTTCTGTATCATCTGTGTTTATGTGTAGACATTGCCAATAAGTGACATGTTTCTGTATCATCTGTGTTTATGTGTAGACATTGCCAATAAGTGACATGTTTCTGTATCATCTGTGTTTATGTGTAGACATTGCCAATAAGTGACATGTTTCTGTATCATCTGTGTTTATGTGTTACTTATGTGTAGACATTGCCAATAAGTGACATGTTTCTGTATCATCTGTGTTTATGTGTAGACATTGCCAATAAGTGACATGTTTCTGTATCATCTGTGTTTATGTGTAGACATTGCCAATAAGTGACTGTTTCTGTATCATCTGTGTTTATGTGTTACTTATGTGTAGACATTGCAAATAAGTGACATGTTCTGTATATCTGTTTTTATGTGTAGACATTGCCAATAAGTGACTTGTTTCTATATCTCTGTGTTTATGTGTTACTTATGTTGTAGACATTGCCAATAAGTGACATGTTTATGTGTTATAGTGTAGACATTGCCATATTGACTTTTCTGTATCATCTGTGTTTATGTGTAGGACATTGCCAATAAGTGACATGTTTCTGTATCATCTGTGTTTATGTGTAGACATTGCCAATAAGTGACTTGTTTCTGTATCATCTGTGTTTATGTGTAGACATTGCCAATAAGTGACTTGTTTCTGTATCATCTGTGTTTCATGTTTGTTCTATAGTGTAGACATTGCCACAATAAGTGACATGTTTCTGTATCATCTGTGTTTATGTGTAGACATTGCCAATAAGTGACTTGTTTCTGTATCATCTGTGTTTATGTGTTACTTATGTGTAGACATTGCCAATAAGTGACATGTTTCTGATCATCGGTGTTTTATGTGTTGTAGACATTGCCAATAAGTGGACATTTGTTTCTTGTTATCATCTGTGTTTATGTGTAGACATTGCCAATAAGTGACATGTTTCTGTATCATCTGTGTTTATGTGTAGACATTGCCAATAAGTGACATGTTTCTGTATCATCTGTGTTTATGTGTAGACATTGCCAATAAGTGACATGTTTCTGTATCATCTGTGTTTATGTGTAGACATTGCCAATAAGTGACTGTTTCTGTATCATCTGTGTTTATGTGTTACTTATGTGTAGACATTGCCAATAAGTGACATGTTTCTGTATCATCTGTGTTATGTGTTACTTATGTGTAGACATTGCCAATAAGTGACAGTTTCTGTATCATCTGTGTTTATGTGTTACTTGTGTAGACATTGCCAATAAGTGACATGTTTCTGTATCATCTGTGTTTATGTGTAGACATTGCCAATAAGTGACATGTTTCTGTATCATCTGTGTTTATGTGTTACTTATGTGTAGACATTGCCAATAAGTGACATGTTTCTGTATCATCTGTGTTTATGTGTAGACATTGCCAATAAGTGACATGTTTCTGTATCATCTGTGTTTATGTGTAGACATTGCCAATAAGTGACATTTTCTGTATCATCTGTGTTTATGTGTTACTTATGTGTAGACATTGCCAATAAGTGACATGTTTCTGTATCATCTGTGTTTATGTGTTACTTATGTGCAGACATTGCCAATAAGTGACATGTTTCTGTATCATCTGTGTTTATGTGTAGACATTGCCAATAAGTGACATGTTTCTGTATCATCTGTGTTTATGTGTAGACATTGCCAATAAGTGACATGTTTCTGTATCATCTGTGTTTATGTGTAGACATTGCCAATAAGTGACATGTTTCTGTATCATCTGTGTTTATGTGTTACTTATGTGTAGACATTGCCAATAAGTGACATGTTTCTGTATCATCTGTGTTTATGTGTAGACATTGCCAATAAGTGACATGTTTCTGTATCATCTGTGTTTATGTGTAGACATTGCCAATAAGTGACATGTTTCTGTATCATCTGTGTTTATGTGTAGACATTGCCATAAGTGACGATGTTTCTGTATCATCTGTGCTTTGATGTGTTACTTATGTGTAGACATTGCCAATAAGTGACATGTTTCTGTATCATCTGTGGTTTATGTGTTACTTATGTGTAGACATTGCCAATAAGTGACATGTTTCTGTATCATCTGTGTTTATGGTTGTAGACATTGCCAATAAGTGACATGTTTCTGTATCATCTGTGTTTAGGGTGTTACTTAATGTGTAGACATTGCCAATAAGTTGACTTGTTTCTGTATCATCTGGGTTAGTGTGTACTATGTGTAGACATTGCCAATAAGTGACATGTTTCTGTATCATCTGTGTTTATGTGTAGACATTGCAATAAGTGACTTGTTTCTGTATCATCTGTGTTGTGGTTACTTATGTGTAGACATTGCCAATAAGTGACATGTTCTGTATCATCTGTGTTTATGTGTTACTTATGTGTAGACATTGCCAATAAGTGACATGTTTCTGTATCATCTTGTTATGTTATTATGTGTAGACATTGCCAATAAGTGACATGTTTCTGTATCATCTGTGTTTATGTGTAGACATTGCCACTATGACAATGTTTCTGTATCATCTGTGTTATGTGTTACTTATGTGTAGACTTGCCATAATTGACATGTTTTCTGTAATCATCTGTGTTTTTGTTTACTTATGTGTAGACATTGCCAATAAGTGACATGTTTCTGTATCATCTGTGTTTTATGTGAGACATTGCCAATAAGTGACATGTTTCCTGTATCATCTTTGTTTATGTGTGTGACATTGCCAATAAGTGACCATGTTTTCTGTATCATCTGTGTTTATGTGTAAGAATTGGCCAATAGTGACTTGGTTTCGTATAATCTGTGTTTATGTGTAGACATTGCCAATAAGTGACATTGTTTCTGTATCATCTGGTGTTTATGTGTTACTTATGTGTAGACATTGCCAATAAGTGACATGTTCTGTATCTCTGGATGTTTATGTGTAGACATTGCATATAGTGACATGTTTCGGTATCATCGTGTTAATGTGTAGACATTGCCAATAAGTGACTTGTTTCTGTATCATCTGTGTTTATGTGTTACTATGTGTAGACATTGCCAATAAGTGACATGTTTCTGTATCATCTGTGTTTATGTGTAGACATTGCCAATAAGTGACTGTTTCTATCATCTGTGTTTATGTGTTACTTATGTGTAGACATTGCCAATAAGTGACATGTTTCTGTATCATCTGTGTTTGTGTTATGTGTAGACATTGCCAATAAGTGACATGTTTCTGTATCATCTGTGTTTATGTGTAGACATTGCCAATAAGTGACATGTTTCTGTATCATCTGTGTTTATGTGTAGACATTGCCAATAAGTGACTGTTTCTGTATCATCTGTGTTTATGTGTTACTTATGTGTAGACATTGCCAATAAGTGACATGTTTCTGTATCATCTGTGTTTATGTGTAGACATTGCCAATAAGTGACTGTTTCTGTATCATCTGTGTTTATGTGTTACTTATGTGTAGACATTGCCAATAAGTGACATGTTTCTGTATCATCTTGTGTTTATGTGTAGACATTGCCAATAAGTGACTGTTTCTGTATCATCTGTGTTTATGTGTAGACATTGCCAATAAGTGACTTGTTTCTGTATCATCTGTGTTTATGTGTTACTTATGTGTAGACATTGCCAATAAGTGACATATTTCTGTATCATCTGTGTTTATGTGTAGACATTGCCAATAAGTGACATTGTTTCTGTATCATCTGTGTTTAGTGTATGTGTAGACATCGCCAATAAGTGATTTGTTTCTGTATCATCTGTGTTTATGTGTTACTTATGTGTAGACATTGCCAATAAGTGACTTGTTTCTGTATCATCTGTGTTTATGTGTTACTTATGTGTAGACATTGCCAATAAGTGACATGTTTCTGTATCATCTGTGTTTATGTGTTACTTATGTGTAGACATTGCCAATAAGTGACATGTTTCTGTATCAATCTGTGTTTATGTGTACTTATGTGTAGACATTGCCAATAAGTGACATGTTTCTGTATCATCTGTGTTTATGTGTTACTTATGTGTAGACATTGCCAATAAGTGACTTGTTTCTGTATCATCTGTGTTTATGTGTTACTTATGTGTAGACATTGCCAATAAGTGACATGTTTCTGTATCATCTGTGTTATGTGTAACTTATGTGTAGACATTGCCAATAAGTGACATGTTTCTGTATCATCTGTGTTTATGTGTAGACATTGCCAATAAGTGACATGTTTCTGTATCATCTGTGTTTATGTGTTACTGTGTAGACATTGCCAATAAGTGACATGTTTCTGTATCATCTGTGTTTATGTGTTACTTATGTGTAGACATTGCCAATAAGTGACATGTTTCTGTATCATCTGTGTTTATGTGTAGACATTGCCAATAAGTGACATGTTTCTGTATCATCTGTGTTTATGTGTAGACATTGCCAATAAGTGACATGTTTCTGTATCATCTGTGTTTATGTGTAGACATTGCCAATAAGTGACATGTTTCTGTATCATCTGTGTTTATGTGTTACTTATGTGTAGACATTGCCAATAAGTGACATGTTTCTGTATCATCTGTGTTTATGTGTAGACATTGCCAATAAGTGACATGTTTCTGTATCATCTGTGTTTATGTGTAGACATTGCCAATAAGTGACATATTTCTGTATCATCTGTGTTTATGTGTAGACATTGCCAATAAGTGACATGTTTCTGTATCATCTGTGTTTATGTGTAGACATTGCCAATAAGTGACATGTTTCTGTATCATCTGTGTTTATGTGTTACTTATGTGTAGACATTGCCAATAAGTGACATGTTTCTGTATCATCTGTGTTTATGTGTTACTTATGTGTAGACATTGCCAATAAGTGACATGTTTCTGTATCATCTGTGTTTATGTGTTACTTATGTGTAGACATTGCCAATAAGTGACATGTTTCTGTATCATCTGTGTTTATGTGTTACTTATGTGTAGACATTGCCAATAAGTGACATGTTTCTGTATCATCTGTGTTTATGTGTTACTTATGTGTAGACATTGCCAATAAGTGACATGTTTCTGTATCATCTGTGTTTATGTGTAGACATTGCCAATAAGTGACATATTTCTGTATCATCTGTGTTTATGTGTAGACATTGCCAATAAGTGACATGTTTCTGTATCATCTGTGTTTTATGTGTAGACATTGCCAATAAGTGACATGTTTCTGTATCATCTGTGTTTATGTGTGTAGACATTGCCAATAAGTGACATGTTTCTGTATCATCTGTGTTTATGTGTACTTATGTGTAGACATTGCCAATAAGTGACATGTTTCTGTATCATCTGTGTTTATGTGTTACTTATGTGTAGACATTGCCAATAAGTGACATGTTTCTGTATCATCTGTGTTTATGTGTAGACATTGCCAATAAGTGACTTGTTTCTGTATCATCTGTGTTTATGTGTTACTTAAGACATTGCCAATAAGTGACATGTTTCTGTATCATCTGTGTTATGTACTGTGTAGACATTGCCAATAAGTGACATGTTTCTGTATCATCTGTGTTTATGTGTTACTTAAGTGTAGACATTGCCAATAAGTGACATGTTTCTGTATCATCTGTGTTTATGTGTAGACATTGCCAATAAGTGACATGTTTCTGTATCATCTGTGTTTATGTGTAGACATTGCCAATAAGTGACATATTTCTGTATCATCTGTGTTTATGTGTAGACATTGCCAATAAGTGACATGTTTCTGTATCATCTGTGTTTATGTGTTACTTATGTGTAGACATTGCCAATAAGTGACATGTTTCTGTATCATCTGTGTTTATGTGTTACTTATGTGTAGACATTGCCAATAAGTGACATGTTTCTGTATCATCTGTGTTTATGTGTTACTTATGTGTAGACATTGCCAATAAGTGACTTGTTTCTGTATCATCTGTGTTTATGTGTTACTTATGTGTAGACATTGCCAATAAGTGACTTGTTTCTGTATCATCTGTGTTTATGTGTTACTTATGTGTAGACATTGCCAATAAGTGACTTGTTTCTGTATCATCTGTGTTTATGTGTAGACATTGCCAATAAGTGACTTGTTTCTGTATCATCTGTGTTTATGTGTTACTTATGTGTAGACATTGCCAATAAGTGACTTGTTTCTGTATCATCTGTGTTTATGTGTAGACATTGCCAATAAGTGACTTGTTTCTGTATCATCTGTGTTTATGTGTTACTTATGTGTAGACATTGCCAATAAGTGACATGTTTCTGTATCATCTGTGTTTATGTGTAGACATTGCCAATAAGTGACTGTTTCTGTATCATCTGTGTTTATGTGTTACTTATGTGTAGACATTGCCAATAAGTGACATGTTTCTGTATCATCTGTGTTTATGTGTAGACATTGCCAATAAGTGACTGTTTCTGTATCATCTGTGTTTATGTGTTACTTATGTGTAGACATTGCCAATAAGTGACATTTTCTGTATCATCTGTGTTTATGTGTAGACATTGCCAATAAGTGACTGTTTCTGTATCATCTGTGTTTATGTGTTACTTATGTAGACATTGCCAATAAGTGACATGTTTCTGTATCATCTGTGTTTATGTGTGTAGACATTGCCAATAAGTGACTTGTTTCTGTATCATCTGTGTTTATGTGTTACTTATGTGTAGACATTGCCAATAAGTGACATGTTTCTGTATCATCTGTGTTTATGTGTAGACATTGCCAATAAGTGACATGTTTCTGTATCATCTGTGTTTATGTGTTACTTATGTGTAGACATTGCCAATAAGTGACATGTTTCTGTATCATCTGTGTTTATGTGTAGACATTGCCAATAAGTGACTGTTTCTGTATCATCTGTGTTTATGTGTTACTTATGTGTAGACATTGCCAATAAGTGACTTGTTTCTGTATCATCTGTGTTTATGTGTTACTTATGTGTAGACATTGCCAATAAGTGACATGTTTCTGTATCATCTGTGTTTATGTGTTACTTATGTGTAGACATTGCCAATAAGTGACTTGTTTCTGTATCATCTGTGTTTATGTGTAGACATTGCCAATAAGTGACATGTTTCTGTATCATCTGTGTTTATGTGTTACTTATGTGTAGACATTGCCAATAAGTGACATGTTTCTGTATCATCTGTGTTTATGTGTTACTTATGTGTAGACATTGCCAATAAGTGACATGTTTCTGTATCATCTGTGTTTATGTGTTACTTATGTGTAGACATTGCCAATAAGTGACATGTTTCTGTATCATCTGTGTTTATGTGTTACTTATGTGTAGACATTGCCAATAAGTGACTTGTTTCTGTATCATCTGTGTTTATGTGTTACTTATGTGTAGACATTGCCAATAAGTGACTTGTTTCTGTATCATCTGTGTTTATGTGTTACTTATGTGTAGACATTGCCAATAAGTGACATGTTTCTGTATCATCTGTGTTTATGTGTTACTTATGTGTAGACATTGCCAATAAGTGACATGTTCTGTATCATCTGTGTTTATGTGTTACTATGTGTAGACATTGCCAATAAGTGACATGTTTCTGTATCATCTGTGTTTATGTGTTACTTATGTGTAGACATTGCCAATAAGTGACATGTTTCTGTATCATCTGTGTTTATGTGTAGACATTGCCAATAAGTGACATGTTTCTGTATCATCTGTGTTTATGTGTAGACATTGCCAATAAGTGACATGTTTCTGTATCATCTGTGTTTATGTGTAGACATTGCCAATAAGTGACATGTTTCTGTATCATCTGTGTTATGTGTAGACAGTGCCAATAAGTGACTGTTTCTGTTATCATCTGTGTTTATGTGTTACTTATGTGTAGACATTGCCAATAAGTGACATGTTTCTGTATCATCTGTGTTTATGTGTAGACATTGCCAATAAGTGACTTGTTTCTGTATCATCTGTGTTTATGTGTTACTTATGTGTAGACATTGCCAATAAGTGACATGTTTCTGTATCATCTGTGTTTATGTGTTACTTAAGTGTAGACATTGCCAATAAGTGACATGTTTCTGTATCATCTGTGTTTATGTGTAGACATTGCCAATAAGTGACTTGTTTCTGTATCATCTGTGTTTATGTGTAGACATTGCCAATAAGTGACTTGTTTCTGTATCATCTGTGTTTATGTGTTACTTATGTGTAGACATTGCCAATAAGTGACATGTTTCTGTATCATCTGTGTTTATGTGTAGACATTGCCAATAAGTGACATGTTTCTGTATCATCTGTGTTTATGTTACTTATGTGTAGACATTGCCAATAAGTGACATGTTTCTGTATCATCTGTGTTTATGTGTTAGACATTGCCAATAAGTGAATGTTTCTGTATCATCTGTGTTTATGTGTAGACATTGCCAATAAGTGACATGTTTCTGTATCATCTGTGTTTATGTGTAGACATTGCCAATAAGTGACTGTTTCTGTATCATCTGTGTTTATGTGTAGACATTGCCAATAAGTGACATATTTCTGTATCATCTGTGTTTATGTGTAGACATTGCCAATAAGTGACATGTTTCTGTATCATCTGTGTTTATGTGTTACTTATGTGTAGACATTGCCAATAAGTGACATGTTTCTGTATCATCTGTGTTTATGTGTATGTGTAGACATTGCCAATAAGTGACATGTTTCTGTATCATCTGTGTTTATGTGTTACTTATGTGTAGACATTGCCAATAAGTGACATGTTTCTGTATCATCTGTGTTTATGTGTTACTTATGTGTAGACATTGCCAATAAGTGACATGTTTCTGTATCATCTGTGTTTATGTGTAGACATTGCCAATAAGTGACATGTTTCTGTATCATCTGTGTTTATGTGTAGACATTGCCAATAAGTGACATGTTTCTGTATCATCTGTGTTTATGTGTTACTTATGTGTAGACATTGCCAATAAGTGACATATTTCTGTATCATCTGTGTTTATGTGTAGACATTGCCAATAAGTGACTTGTTTCTGTATCATCTGTGTTTATGTGTTACTTATGTGTAGACATTGCCAATAAGTGACTTGTTTCTGTATCATCTGTGTTTATGTGTAGACATTGCCAATAAGTGACATGTTTCTGTATCATCTGTGTTTATGTGTTACTTATGTGTAGACATTGCCAATAAGTGACATATTTCTGTATCATCTGTGTTTATGTGTAGACATTGCCAATAAGTGACTTGTTTCTGTATCATCTGTGTTTATGTGTTACTTAAGTGTAGACATTGCCAATAAGTGACTTGTTTCTGTATCATCTGTGTTTATGTGTTACTTATGTGTAGACATTGCCAATAAGTGACATGTTTCTGTATCATCTGTGTTTATGTGTTACTTATGTGTAGACATTGCCAATAAGTGACTTGTTTCTGTATCATCTGTGTTTATGTGTTACTTATGTGTAGACATTGCCAATAAGTGACATGTTTCTGTATCATCTGTGTTTATGTGTAGACATTGCCAATAAGTGACATGTTTCTGTATCATCTGTGTTTATGTGTTACTTATGTGTAGACATTGCCAATAAGTGACTTGTTTCTGTATCATCTGTGTTTATGTGTTACTTATGTGTAGACATTGCCAATAAGTGACATGTTTCTGTATCATCTGTGTTTATGTGTAGACATTGCCAATAAGTGACTTGTTTCTGTATCATCTGTGTTTATGTGTTACTTATGTGTAGACATTGCCAATAAGTGACTTGTTTCTGTATCATCTGTGTTTATGTGTTACTTATGTGTAGACATTGCCAATAAGTGACATGTTTCTGTATCATCTGTGTTTATGTGCAGACATTGCCAATAAGTGACTTGTTTCTGTATCATCTGTGTTTATGTGTTACTTATGTGTAGACATTGCCAATAAGTGACATGTTTCTGTATCATCTGTGTTTATGTGTTACTTATGTGTAGACATTGCCAGTAAGTGACTTGTTTCTGTATCATCTGTGTTTATGTGTTACTTATGTGTAGACATTGCCAATAAGTGACATGTTTCAGTATCATCTGTGTTTATGTGTTACTTATGTGTAGACATTGCCAGTAAGTGACATGTTTCTGTATCATCTGTGTTTATGTGTTACTTATGTGTAGACATTGCCATAAGTGACATGTTTCTGTATCATCTGTGTTTATGTGTTACTTATGTGTAGACATTGCCAATAAGTGACATGTTTCTGTATCATCTGTGTTTATGTGTTACTTATGTGTAGACATTGCCAATAAGTGACATGTTTCTGTATCATCTGTGTTTATGTGTAGACATTGCCAATAAGTGACATGTTTCTGTATCATCTGTGTTTATGTGTAGACATTGCCAATAAGTGACTTGTTTCTGTATCATCTGTGTTTATGTGTAGACATTGCCAATAAGTGACATGTTTCTGTATCATCTGTGTTTATGTGTTACTTATGTGTAGACATTGCCAATAAGTGACTTGTTTCTGTATCATCTGTGTTTATGTGTTACTTATGTGTAGACATTGCCAATAAGTGACATGTTTCTGTATCATCTGTGTTTATGTGTAGACATTGCCAATAAGTGACTTGTTTCTGTATCATCTGTGTTTATGTGTTACTTATGTGTAGACATTGCCAATAAGTGACATATTTCTGTATCATCTGTGTTTATGTGTAGACATTGCCAATAAGTGACTTGTTTCTGTATCATCTGTGTTTATGTGTTACTTATGTGTAGACATTGCATATAAGTGACATGTTTCTGTATCATCTGTGTTTATGTGTAGACATTGCCAATAAGTGACATGTTTCTGTATCATCTGTGTTTATGTGTTACTTATGTGTAGACATTGCCAATAAGTGACATGTTTCTGTATCATCTGTGTTTATGTGTAGACATTGCCAATAAGTGACATGTTTCTGTATCATCTGTGTTTATGTGTAGACATTGCCAATAAGTGACATGTTTCTGTATCATCTGTGTTTATGTGTAGACATTGCCAATAAGTGACATGTTTCTGTATCATCTGTGTTTATGTGTAGACATTGCCAATAAGTGACTGT
The DNA here is from genome assembly GCA_007844125.1 of Sinonovacula constricta. Classification (NCBI taxonomy): domain Eukaryota; kingdom Metazoa; phylum Mollusca; class Bivalvia; order Cardiida; family Solecurtidae; genus Sinonovacula; species Sinonovacula constricta. The sequence goes on from CM017565.1 coordinate 54,146,192, forward strand.
TTCTGTATCATCTGTGTTTATGTGTAGACATTGCCAATAAGTGACATGTTTCTGTATCATCTTGTGTTTATGTGTAGACATTGCCAATAAGTGACATGTTTCTGTATCATCTGTGTTTATGTGTAGACATTGCCAATAAGTGACATTTTCTGTATCATCTGTGTTTATGTGTAGACATTGCCAATAAGTGACATGTTTCTGTATCATCTGTGTTTATGTGTAGACATTGCCAATAAGTGACATGTTTCTGTATCATCTGTGTTTATGTGTAGACATTGCCAATAAGTGACATGTTTCTGTATCATCTGTGTTTATGTGTAGACATTGCCAATAAGTGACTGTTTCTGTATCATCTGTGTTTATGTGTAGACATTGCCAATAAGTGACATGTTTCTGTATCATCTGTGTTTATGTGTAGACATTGCCAATAAGTGACATGTTCTGTATCATCTGTGTTTATGTGTAGACATTGCCAATAAGTGACCATATTTCTGTATCATCTGTGTTTATGTGTAGACATTGCCAATAAGTGACATGTTTCTGTATCATATGTGTTTATGTGTTACTTATGTGTAGACATTGCCAATAAGTGACATGTTTCTGTATCATCTGTGTTTATGTGTAGACATTGCCAATAAGTGACATGTTTCTGTATCATCTGTGTTTATGTGTAGACATTGCCAATAAGTGACTTGTTTCTGTATCATCTGTGTTTATGTGTAGACATTGCCAATAAGTGACATGTTTCTGTATCATCTGTGTTTATGTGTTATTCAGGATGAAACCAAGGCTCTTGATGTTGCCAACCAGATGTTTGTCATTGTGCATCATGTTCAACTGAAAATGTCAACAGGCATGTAAGTACTATATACAAACCAATTCCCATTTTTGCTTGGTTTGGTAATTATTTTTTTTTAATTGTAACCTCTGAGCCTAAATGTTGCTCATAGTGTTAGTGTAACTTATTATAGACTTGGAAAAAATTACTTAGACATAAACCTAACAATAATGATTTGATGCTTACCATTAACTGTTAGGAGTTAATGTACATAATGTCATTTCTTTGCTGAAACATTTATGAGAGAAATTAGTAAGATTTTTCAAGAATGTGTTAAGATAATTTTCTAATTTCTATGCAGCTTGACTGAAACCATGCTGAAAACATGTTTGGTATGTTTGACATGCATCACCAAGTTGATTGGCCATATCAGACAGGACAGTGTACACAGCAAAATTCTTGACTGTTTGCATGTTCTGATGCAGCTTGGCGAGAGGTAATCAATCCTTGTATTGTCTTACAGTTATTGGCATATTCAATATTATGGCGAATTCAGTTGAATGATTAGTATTGCGGTTTGTTACTTCTTAAACTAGCTATTATTACAATATTTAGAGGGCATCTGTGTTCAGATGGTTAGGACATGCGACCTCAGATTGGAAGGTCCCGGATTAAAACCTTGAAAGTGACCACGCAGTGTTAGTCCTTGAGAAAGATTACTAACGGCACAATGCTTCCAGTACTCAGTACTTTAGTACTTGTTCTACTGTAAAAATAGGCAGTTGAGGGATAAATATAAGTTAAAAGAACTTGTTTCCCTGTTATCGACTGTAAATAAAATAGATGTAAATCATTACCTCAATTGCAAAGTATTTAAAAACTGGAGTACTTACTCAATATCAGACATCAAGATGATAAACTCTAAACTATCATTGACCTTTAGTACTTACTCAATATCAGACATCAAGGTGATAAACTCTAAACTATCATATACCTTTAGTACTTACTCAATATCAGACATCAAGATGATAAACTCTAAACTATCATATACCTTTAGTACTTACTCAATATCAGACATCAAGATGATAAACTCTAAACTATCATATACCTTTAGTACTTACTCAATATCAGACATCAAGGTGATAAACTCTAAACTATCATATACCTTTAGTACTTACTCAATATCAGACATCAAGATGATAAACTCTAAACTATCATTGACCTTTAGTACTTACTCAATATCAGACATCAAGATGATAAACTCTAAACTATCATTGACCTTTAGTACTTACTCAATATCAGACATCAAGATGATAAACTCTAAACTATCATTGACCTTCTCATGATTTGTTGCCCTTATTACTTGTACATAAATTAGTTTGAAAAATTAGTTTGTAGAAGATCTGGCATAAGAATGCTTTGAATGACTCATCCTTAAAAATCAGCCCTTTTCCAGTGTTCTTTGTTGCACCATTTCTATTGAACTTCTGTGAATGAGTGTCTTTATATGTCCATCTTTGCTTTGGTTCTATAGAAATTAGAAACAAATATTTTTAAATTGTTGCCTTATGTCAAAGAATGAATAACTGTAATTCATAAAATAAAGATTTTGTTGTTTAAATTTACAATTATGTATTACTCTATATTTAAGAAAATACATAAAAAGTCATAGTATATGTATGTTTTAAACCAGATCTCTATAAACCATTATACATGTAAAGATGTGTTTTCTGTGTTTGGCTTGCAGATTTTGTGAAGAGTTCATCACTTGTGGAGGGTTGCAGAGCCTGGTCAATTGTCTTGAGAGGGTAGGTGTGCTGATATACAGAGGAATATCTATACCATCTGGGAGGAACTGTTTGTAGGCTTAGTGGAAGAAAGTCCCAATTGCTAGCCAAGTCCAGATACTTGGTGTGGAACATATAGAGCCTTTTAACAATTGGAGTGATTTTTTAATAGAATGTTACAACAAAGTTTAGCTTGTTAGTCCCCTCCCGGTGTTTACACTGGAGGTGACTATAGGTTTACCCTCTGTCCGTCAGTGCGTCTGTCTGTTTGTCTGTCTGTCCGCTAAAAATCTGAATCCTTTGATAACTTAAAAACTATTAAAGCTAGGCGCATGAAACTGGATATGTTAATAGGTAGCAATGTGTACAATATGCACGCGCAACATTTGGGTTGCTGCCTTGAAGGTCAATGTCACAGCATGACCTTGAAGCAAAATTGTGTCCGGCCCATAACTTCGTTATTTGAAGTCGGATTTTAAAACTATTTCACAGAAATGATCACCATTTTGAGATGACGTGTCGCGAGCAAGATTTGGATTCTGAACTGCTACAATATCACCTCTTTTAACTATTGGTCAGGATGAGTTATTGTTGATTACTCACCATCTGTCATTTCCATAAGGCATCTCTAAACATTCTTCTAACATCATCTCTCTGATACCAAATTCTAGCAAACTTTGTTAAGAGCATAAGTAGACAGAGGTAATGAAAAGTTGTTCAAAGAATTCTGAATTATCAAAAAATGATGGCTTCCAGGGGCATTGGCATTTAATGTGTAACATGTAACAGATTCAATTTGGGAGAATTGTTCAAGTGAAACATTTTGTCAGCTAGCTTAGTATATTATAGCATCTATTCAAGCAATTTTGTTAGGTCTTCCTTGAGTAATGATGACTTAAGTCACCAAATCAACATCATTGTAGTGGTGACTGAAGAACCCCCCCAGTAAAGTTGAATTGTGTGCTGATAATGTCATGCCTTGATCTGTGTTTCGCAACCTCCCCCCCCCCCCCCCCCCCCCCCCGTAAAGTTGAATTGTGTGCTGATAATGTCATGCCTTGATCTGTGTTTCAGACCCCCCCCTCCCCCCAGTAAAGTTGAATTGTGTGCTGATAATGTCATGCCTTGGTCTGTGTTTCAGAACCCCCCCCCCCCCCCCCCAGTAAAGTTGAATTGTGTGCTGATAATGTCATGCCTTGATCTGTGTTTCAGAACCCCTCCAGTAAAGTTGAATTGTATGCTGATAATGTCATGCCTTGATCTGTGTTTCAGAACACCCCCCCCCCCCACCCCCAGTAAAGTTGAATTGTGTGCTGATAATGTCATGCCTTGACCTGTGTTTCAGAACCCCCCTAGTAAAGTTGAATTGTGTGCTGATAATGTCATGCCTTGATCTGTGTTTCAGAACACACCCCCACCCCCAGTAAAGTTGAATTGTGTGCTGATAATGTCATGCCTTGACCTGTGTTTCAGAACCCCCCTAGTAAAGTTGAATTGTGTGCTGATAATGTCATGCCTTGATCTGTGTTTCAGAACACACCCCCACCCCCCACCCCCAGTAAAGATGAATTGTGTGCTGATAATGTCATGCCTTGACCTGTGTTTCAGAACACCCCCCCCCCCCCCCCCCCCCCCGTAAAGTTGAATTGTGTGCTGATAATGTCATGCCTTGATCTGTGTTTCAGAACCACCACCCCCCCCCCCCCGTAAAGTTGAATTGTGTGCTGATAATGTCATGCCTTGATCTGTGTTTCAGAACACACCCCCACCCCCCCACCCCCAGTAAAGATGAATTGTGTGCTGATAATGTCATGCCTTGACCTGTGTTTCAGAACACCCCCCCCCCCCCCCCAGTAAAGATGAATTGTGTGCTGATAATGTCATGCCTTGACCTGTGTTTCAGAACACCCCCCCCCCCCCCCCCCGTAAAGTTGAATTGTGTGCTGATAATGTCATGCCTTGATCTGTGTTTCAGAACCCCCCTAGTAAAGTTGAATTGTGTGCTGATAATGTCATGCCTTGGTCTGTGTTTCAGAACCCCCCCAGTAAAGTTGAATTGTGTGCTGATAATGTCATGCCTTGATCTGTGTTTCAGAACCCCTCCAGTAAAGTTGAATTGTGTGCTGATAATGTCATGCCTTGATCTGTGTTTCAGAACACACACACACACACACACACACACACACACCCCCCCCCCCCCCCCCCGTAAAGTTGAATTGTGTGCTGATAATGTCATGCCTTGGTCTGTGTTTCAGAACCCCCCCCCAGTAAAGTTGAATTGTGTGCTGATAATGTCATGCCTTGATCTGTGTTTCAGAGCCCCTCCAGTAAAGTTGAATTGTATGCTGATAATGTCATGCCTTGATCTGTGTTTCAGAACACACACCCCACCCCCAGTAAAGTTGAATTGTGTGCTGATAATGTCATGCCTTGACCTGTGTTTCAGAACCCCCCTAGTAAAGTTGAATTGTGTGCTGATAATGTCATGCCTTGATCTGTGTTTCAGAACACACCCCCACCCCCAGTAAAGTTGAATTGTGTGCTGATAATGTCATGCCTTGACCTGTGTTTCAGAACCCCCCTAGTAAAGTTGAATTGTGTGCTGATAATGTCATGCCTTGATCTGTGTTTCAGAACACCCCCCCCACCCCCCACCCCCAGTAAAGATGAATTGTGTGCTGATAATGTCATGCCTTGATCTGTGTTTCAGAACCCCCCTAGTAAAGTTGAATTGTGTGCTGATAATGTCATGCCTTGGTCTGTGTTTCAGAACCCCCCCAGTAAAGTTGAATTGTGTGCTGATAATGTCATGCCTTGACCTGTGTTTCAGAACACCCCCCCCCCCCCCCCCGTAAAGTTGAATTGTGTGCTGATAATGTCATGCCTTGATCTGTGTTTCAGAACCCCCCCCCCCCCCCCGGTAAAGTTGAATTGTGTGCTGATAATGTCATGCCTTGATCTGTGTTTCAGAACACACCCCCACACCCCACCCCCAGTAAAGATGAATTGTGTGCTGATAATGTCATGCCTTGACCTGTGTTTCAGAACACCCCCCCCCCCCCCACCCCCAGTAAAGATGAATTGTGTGCTGATAATGTCATGCCTTGACCTGTGTTTCAGAACACACACACACACACACACACACACCCCCCCCCCCCCCGTAAAGTTGAATTGTGTGCTGATAATGTCATGCCTTGATCTGTGTTTCAGAACCCCCCTAGTAAAGTTGAATTGTGTGCTGATAATGTCATGCCTTGGTCTGTGTTTCAGAACCCCCCCAGTAAAGTTGAATTGTGTGCTGATAATGTCATGCCTTGATCTGTGTTTCAGAACCCCTCCAGTAAAGTTGAATTGTGTGCTGATAATGTCATGCCTTGATCTGTGTTTCAGAACACACACACACACACACACACACACACACACACACACACACACCCGTAAAGTTGAATTGTGTGCTGATAATGTCATGCCTTGATCTGTGTTTCAGAACCCCCCTAGTAAAGTTGAATTGTGTGCTGATAATGTCATGCCTTGATCTGTGTTTCAGAACACCCCCCCCCCCCCCCCCCCCCCCCAGTAAAGTTGAATTGTGTGCTGATAATGTCATGCCTTGATCTGTGTTTCAGAACCCCTCCAGTAAAGTTGAATTGTATGCTGATAATGTCATGCCTTGATCTGTGTTTCAGAACACACCCCCCACCCCCAGTAAAGTTGAATTGTGTGCTGATAATGTCATGCCTTGACCTGTGTTTCAGAACCCCCCTAGTAAAGTTGAATTGTGTGCTGATAATGTCATGCCTTGATCTGTGTTTCAGAACACACCCCCACCCCCAGTAAAGTTGAATTGTGTGCTGATAATGTCATGCCTTGACCTGTGTTTCAGAACCCCCCTAGTAAAGTTGAATTGTGTGCTGATAATGTCATGCCTTGATCTGTGTTTCAGAACACCCCCCACCCCCCACCCCCAGTAAAGATGAATTGTGTGCTGATAATGTCATGCCTTGATCTGTGTTTCAGAACCCCCCTAGTAAAGTTGAATTGTGTGCTGATAATGTCATGCCTTGGTCTGTGTTTCAGAACCCCCCCAGTAAAGTTGAATTGTGTGCTGATAATGTCATGCCTTGATCTGTGTTTCAGAACCCCTCCAGTAAAGTTGAATTGTGTGCTGATAATGTCATGCCTTGATCTGTGTTTCAGAACACACACACACACACACACACACACACACACACACACACCCCCCCCGTAAAGTTGAATTGTGTGCTGATAATGTCATGCCTTGATCTGTGTTTCAGAACCCCCCTAGTAAAGTTGAATTGTGTGCTGATAATGTCATGCCTTGATCTGTGTTTCAGAACCCCCCCCCCCCCCCCCCCCCCCCCCCCAGTAAAGTTGAATTGTGTGCTGATAATGTCATGCCTTGATCTGTGTTTCAGAACCCCTCCAGTAAAGTTGAATTGTATGCTGATAATGTCATGCCTTGATCTGTGTTTCAGAACACACCCCCCACCCCCAGTAAAGTTGAATTGTGTGCTGATAATGTCATGCCTTGACCTGTGTTTCAGAACCCCCCTAGTAAAGTTGAATTGTGTGCTGATAATGTCATGCCTTGATCTGTGTTTCAGAACACACCCCCACCCCCAGTAAAGTTGAATTGTGTGCTGATAATGTCATGCCTTGACCTGTGTTTCAGAACCCCCCTAGTAAAGTTGAATTGTGTGCTGATAATGTCATGCCTTGATCTGTGTTTCAGAACACCCCCCCACCCCCCACCCCCAGTAAAGATGAATTGTGTGCTGATAATGTCATGCCTTGACCTGTGTTTCAGAACCCCCCCCCCCCCCCCCCCCCCCCGTAAAGTTGAATTGTGTGCTGATAATGTCATGCCTTGATCTGTGTTTCAGAACCCCCCCCCCAGTAAAGTTGAATTGTGTGCTGATAATGTCATGCCTTGATCTGTGTTTCAGAACCCCCCCCCCCCCCCCCCTCCGTAAAGTTGAATTGTGTGCTGATAATGTCATGCCTTGACCTGTGTTTCAGAACCCGCCTCCAGTAAAGTTGAATTGTGTGCTGATAATGTCATGCCTTGATCTGTGTTTCAGAACCCCCCCCCCCAGTAAAGTTGAATTGTGTGCTGATAATGTCATGCCTTGATCTGTGTTTCAGAACCCCTCCAGTAAAGTTGAATTGTGTGCTGATAATGTCATGCCTTGATCTGTGTTTCAGACCCCCCCCCCCCCCCCCCAGTAAAGTTGAATTGTGTGCTGATAATGTCATGCCTTGACCTGTGTTTCAGAACCCCCCTAGTAAAGTTGAATTGTGTGCTGATAATGTCATGCCTTGATCTGTGTTTCAGAACCCCCCCAGTAAAGTTGAATTGTGTGCTGATAATGTCATGCCTTGATCTGTGTTTCAGAACCCCTCCAGTAAAGTTGAATTGTGTGCTGATAATGTCATGCCTTGATCTGTGTTTCAGAACCCCCCCCCCCCCCCCCCCCAGTAAAGTTGAATTGTGTGCTGATAATGTCATGCCTTGATCTGTGTTTCAGAACCCCCACCCCAGTAAAGTTGAATTGTGTGCTGATAATGTCATGCCTTTATCTGTGTTTCAGAACCCCTCCAGTAAAGTTGAATTGTGTGCTGATAATGTCATGCCTTGATCTGTGTTTCAGAACCCCCCCCCCCCCCCCCCCCCCAGTAAAGTTGAATTGTGTGCTGATAATGTCATGCCTTGATCTGTGTTTCAGAACCCCCACCCCAGTAAAGTTGAATTGTGTGCTGATAATGTCATGCCTTGATCTGTGTTTCAGAACCCCCCCCCAGTAAAGTTGAATTGTGTGCTGATAATGTCATGCCTTGATCTGTGTTTCAGAACCCGCCTCCAGTAAAGTTGAATTGTGTGCTGATAATGTCATGCCTTGATCTGTGTTTCAGAACCCCCACCCCAGTAAAGTTGAATTGTGTGCTGATAATGTCATGCCTTGATCTGTGTTTCAGAATCACCAACCAGTTGTCCAGCACCAAGCAGCTGAAGTAATTGGTAGACTGGCTCGAGTATCACAGAGGTACTCAGTTCTCATTACATTCTTACCTATTAAGCCAATTATAATCAGTTGTTTCACTTTGATTAGTATAAATTGTATAAAGATGAATTTCTAGACCGTTAAGTGGGTCTGTCATCACACCATCTCCATATAACTGAAATACAGTATGTGGTACAATAAACCTAATAGACAATCAGTCATCACAATTATCAACTTTGCTTACCCAGTGAGTGGGTCTATAATGACAATTATCAACTTTACTTTACCATTGAGTGGGTCTATCATCACAGTTATCAACTTTGCTTACCTAGTGAGTGGGTCTATCATCACAGTTATCAACTTTGCTTACCCAGTGAGTGGGTTTATCATCACAATTAACAACTTTGCTTGACCAGTGAGTGGGTCTATAATGACAATTATCAACTTTACTTTACAATTGAGTGGGTCTGTCATCACAGTTATCAACTTTGCTTACCCATTGAGTGGGTCTATCATCGCAATTATCAACTTTGCTTGACCATTGAGTGGGTCAATAATGACATTATCAACTTTGCCTACCCATTGAGTGGGTCTATCATAACAATTATCAACTTTGCTTGACCAGTGAGTGGGTCTATAATGACATTATCAACTTTGCTTACCCAGTGAGTGGGTCTGTCATCACAATTATCAACTTTGCCTACCCAGTGAGTGGGTCTGTCATCACAATTATCAACTTTGCTTTCCCAGTAAGTGGGTCTATCATCACAGTTATCAACTTTGCTTACCCAGTGAATGGGTCTATCATCACAGTTATCAACTTTGCTTACCCAGTGAATGGGTCTATCATCACAGTTATCAATTTTGCCTACCCAGTGAGAGGGTCTGTCATCACAATTATCAACTTCGCTTTCCCAGTAAGTGGGTCTTTTATCACAATTATCAATTTTGCTTACCCAGTGAGTGGGTCTATCATCACAATTATCAATTTTGCTTACCCAGTTAGTGGGTTTATCATCACAATTATCAATTTTGCTTTCCCAGTGAGTGGGTCTACCATCACGGTTATCAACTTTACTTACCCAGTGAGTTGGTCTACCATCACGGTTATCAACTTTGCCTACCCAGTGAGTGGGTCTATCATCACAGTTATCAACTTTACTTACCCAGTGAGTGGGTCTATCATAACAATTATCAACTTTGCTTGACCAGTGAGTGGGTCTATAATGACAAGGATCAACTTTGCTTACCCAGTGAGTGGGTCTACCATCACAGTTATCAACTTTGCTTACCCAGTGAGTGGGTCTATCATCACAGTTATCAATTTTACTTACCCAGTGAGTGGGTCTATCATCACAGTTATCAACTTTACTTACCCTACTTACCCAGTGAGTGGGTCTATCATCACAGTTATCAACTTTACTTACCCAGTGAGTGGGTCTATCATCACAGTTATCAACTTTACTTACCCAGTGAGTGGGTCTACCATCACAGTTATCAACTTTACTTACCCAGTGAGTGGGTCTACCATCACGGTTATCAACTTTGCTTTCCCAGTGAGTGGGTCTACCATCACAGTTATCAACTTTGCTACCCCATTAGTTAGAGTCTCTGACTTGTAACTCCCCATCCCCTCACCACATGGGTTCGAGTCCCAGTCATGGCGAGAACTTTAATGTGAGGAGGTTTTCTAGTTAACCTGAGGGACTCCAGTGGTTCTATCCAGACGTCAGGCTGACACCTTCCTCTATCAATATTAGCTGGATACAATATGGCTTTAATTGTGTTGATGCAATGGATGGTGAAGTGGATGGTTGGGCCCTAGGTGTATGGTATGTGAAACCAGGGGGGTGGTGAAGTGGATGGTTGGGCCCTAGGTGTACAGTATGTGAAACCAGGGGAATTGAGTAGTGGATGGTTGGGCCCTAGGTGTACAGTATGTGAAACCAGGGAGATGGTGAAGTGGATGGTTGGGCCCTAGGTATACAGTATGTGAAACCAGGGGGATGGTGAAGTGGATGGTTGGGCCCTATGTGTACAGTATGTGAAACCAGGGGAATGGTGTAGTGGATGGTTGGGCCCTAGGTTTACAATATGTGAAACCAGGGGAATGGTGTAGTGGATGGTTGGGCCATAGGTTTACAATATGCGATACAATTGGAATGGTGAAGTGGATGGTGGGGCCATAGGTGGACAGTATATTTGAAACAAGAGGAATGGTGTAGTGGATGGTTGGGCCCTAGGTGGACAGTATATTTGAAACAAGAGGAATGGTGAAGTGGATGGTGGGGCCCTAGGTGTACAGTATGTGAAACCAGGGGAATTGAGTAGTGGATGGTTGGGCCCTAGGTGTACAGTATGTGAAACCAGGGAGATGGTGAAGTGAATGGTTGGGCCCTAGGTGGACAGTATGTGAAACCAGGGGAATTGAGTAGTGGATGGTTGGGCCCTAGGTGTACAGTATGTGAAACCAGGGAGATGGTGAAGTGGATGGTTGGGCCCTAGGTGTACAGTATGTGAAACCAGGGGGATGGTGTAGTGGATGGCTGGGCCCTAGGTTTACAATATGTGAAACCAGGGGGATGGTGTAGTGGATGGTTGGGCCCTAGGTTTACAATATGTGAAACCAGGGGGATGGTGAAGTGGATGGTTGGGCCCTAGGTGTACAGTATGTGAAACCAGGGGGATGGTGAAGTGGATGGTTGGGCACTAGGTGTACAGTATGTGAAACCAGGGAGATGGTGAAGTGGATGGTTGGGCCCTATGTGGACAGTATATTTGAAATAAGAGGAATGGTGTAGTGGATGGTTGGGCCCTAAGTGGACAGTATATTTGAAACAAGAGGAATGGTGTAGTGGATGGTTGGGCCCTAGGTGGACAGTATATTTGAAACAAGAGGAATGGTGAAGTGGATGGTGGGGCCATAGGTGGACAGTATATTTGAAACAAGAGGAATGGTGAAGTGGATGGTGGGGCCATAGGTATCCAGACAACAGATATAAACCAACATTTAACCTCTCTACTATGATTAAAACACATTCCAATATAATATATCAAATATGCTGTCAGTGCCAAATAGCTTATTGCTTCCTATCTTTTCATTTTAACTTCTGAAGGAGAGTGCTGAAGAGCACATCTGCTACCAAATTCCCAGCAACAGGTTCCTTCACCCTGGTCTGTGCACTCTATGACTGCTGTTAACAGGATCATGACCTGTCCTACTGACTTGACTTTATGCTAGCCTCTTTTCTCAACAAAACTCAAATGGAGTAATATTGAAGTCAATTGCTTAAAGATATAGAAGTGTAATTTATAACACAATACTGTTCACTTTATATAAGACACAAAAAATAGATAAATTTTAAATATTTTATTTTTATTTTGTATGTACACTAAATTATGTACCCATTAAGAACCCTTTGCTGATATATATTTGGCATATTAATTTTAAGCTATGCAGATAAAATTTGTATGTGCTGACCCTCATTAAACTTGCTTAAATGGAAATGAATGAAGGGGGATTGTTTTTCCTGTCAATGTTTACATCCACTGGAGTTACTCTAAGGTAGAGTTGATAGCTGTAAATAAATAACTGGTATGCTCGAGAAGTTAATTATGTGTTGCTTTTTTAGTCTTTATTATAAGCTCCAAGAAGTAGTTTTGGTTTGCTTTGTATGTACATCAAAAGAGTGTATTGAATCAAGAAAATGCTTGTGTACATGTATTAAAATGTTTTATTTTGTAGATTTACCTCTTATTTCCAAACTGATATGTACCTGCAAGTTCTGGGTGAATTATTGGAGACAACCACTTGTCAATTGGTAGGTTATACCTTGTACATCCTATATAGTAACTAGGGATGGCAAAATTCACTCATTGCAGCATTCAATGCTCGGATTATTTTTTTATCCAAATGTTCGGAACAAGTTTATAGCTCCTACAAAACAAATGGTTGACGTTAAACTATGAAAAATTGTATAGAATTAGTGCGAATGGTTTTAGCAATGAGTGTTCCAATTTATGGAATGTTTATTTGTCAATATTCAGTATTAATTTATCAGTAGTTACTTTCAGAATAAAAACAAAACCAGGGAATAAATATGAACTTGTTACATGTTTGTGCTTATTTCTATCATATATCTATCTACATAAATAAATGTTTACTTTTTATTTTATTATTTACTTTTACTTTTTTATTTTATAAACAAATCTTATTCCAGCAGGACTTTTTTCAGTGAAATAATGATTTTCTTTTTGACCAAGTGGCAAGTATAAATATGATTGTCATTTTCTTTTTGTGCTTCAGATAAGAAGGATTTTTTTAGTAAAAACTGTTAAATCACGGTAGTGTACAAAGATACTTGTGCATTGTAAATGTTACAATGTTGAGGTAAAGGTCACATTTTGGGGTTACAGTTCACTTTGCAGAAGATAAAAATCCATCTAAATGGCTTGATTTTGTTGTTGATTTCAGGTCCAGGGCTCTGTCTGTCTTGCCATGTCTGCCCTCTGCACAGGTTCTGAAAGGTAAGATGACCCAGAGATCTGTGTCACCCAGACACTTGCCAGTAATTCACCCATGAAAAGGGGTGAGATGGCCAGCACTGAGCTGGAGAACTGAGATTGATAGGAAATTGTATGAAAGCTGTATATATTATATAGTAAATGAGCTTTTTGTTGAGAATTAGTGGGTTGGTCAACGAAAACAGTTGAATTAGATTATTTGTTAATGTGGCTCTTGAGTCAGATGCCAAAATTAACATTAGATGACATTTAGTTCACAGTAAATCAACATCATAAAGCGACACAGTTTGTCCCAATGATCACTGTATTTAGAGCCGATAAAACAAAATGTAATTACTGTTCCATTGTATAAAATATGATTTTACAAACATATTTTATTTATAAAAAAAGCTGAAATACATATATATTTACTATCTTTATTAGTCACAACTGACCTGGAATAGACAAAGGCCATTAGTTGACCTTGAATAGACATAGGCCATTAGGAGACCTGGAATAGACATAGGCCATTAGGTGACCTGGAATAGACATAGGCCATTAGGTGACCTTAAATAGACATAGGCCATTAGGTGACCTGGAATAGATATAGGCCATTAGGTGACCTGGAATAGACATAGGCCATTAGGTGACCTGGAATAGACATAGGCCATTAGGTGACCTGGAATAGATATAGGCCATTAGGTGACCTGGAATAGACATAGGCCATTAGGTGACCTGGAATAGACATAGGCCATTAGGTGACCTTAAATAGACATAGGCCATTAGGTGACCTGGAATAGACAAAGGCCATTAGTTGACCTTGAATAGACATAGGCCATTAGGTGACCTGGAATAGACATAGGCCATTAGTTGACCTGGAATAGACATAGGCCATTAGGTGACCTAGAATAGACATAGGCCATTAGGTGACCTGGAATAGATATAGGCCATTAGGTGACCTGGAATAGACATAGGCCATTAGGTGACCTGGAATAGACATAGGCCATCAGGTAACCTCGAATAGACATAGGCCATTAGGTAACCTCGAATAGACATAGGCCATTAGGTGACCTAAAATAGACATAGGCCATTAGGTGACCTGGAATAGACTTAAATCGTTAGGTGACCTAGAATAGGGATTTGGGATAGGATTTGCCGGCATTTTTGCTGATAAATGTGCAGCAACATTTCTGTCATTATACCACTTGGGCACTTTGGTGCCCAGGGACTGAACCCAGCCGGTCCGTTATTCTGACACCGATAAGTCAGGCATAATGCTGTCCCCTTAGCCCCGAGCATTAGGAGGGAAGCCACAACTACCAACTTTAAAGTCTTTTGTTTGACCCAACCAGGGTTTGAACCTGCGACCTTCTGATCTGCAAGCCAACAATCTACCACTTGAGCTATTGCGGCTGGTCTCCTAGAATAGACATAGGCCATTAGGTAACCTGGAATAGACACAGTTCATTAGATGACCTGGAATAGACATATGTCATTAGGTAACCTGGAATAGACACAGTTCATTAGGTGACCTGGAATAGACATATGTCATTAGGTAACCTGGAATAGACACAGTTCATTAGGTGACCTGGAATAGACATATGTCATTAGGTAACCTGGAATAGACACAGTTCATTAGGTGACCTGGAATAGACATATGTCATTAGGTAACCTGGAATAGACACAGTTCATTAGGTGACCTGGAATAGACATATGTCATTAGGTAACCTGGAATAGACACAGTTCATTAGGTGACCTGGAATAGACATATGTCATTAGGTAACCTGGAATAGACACAGTTCATTAGATGACCTGGAATAGACATATGTCATTAGGTAACCTGGAATAGACACAGTTCATTAGGTGACCTGGAATAGACATATGTCATTAGGTAACCTGGAATAGACACAGTTCATTAGGTGACCTGGAATAGACATATGTCATTAGGTAACCTGGAATAGACACAGTTCATTAGATGACCTGGAATAGACATATGTCATTAGGTAACCTGGAATAGACACAGTTCATTAGGTGACCTGGAATAGACATATGTCATTAGGTAACCTGGAATAGACACAGTTCATTAGGTGACCTGGAATAGACATATGTCATTAGGTAACCTGGAAAAGACACTGTTCATTAGGTGACCTGGAATAGACATATGTCATTAGATTACCTGGAAATAAACACAGTTCAGCGGCCTCTTTGGACTACTTACTCAATCTGTTTAAACAAAATATTAACACAGTCTTTTCTTTCTGTCATAAAACATTTTCTTTCATGCTTATTGGTGAAATACCTATGTTATTAGTGAAAATAACATAAATCAAGAACTTGTTTTCTTTATTCTACTTTGTAAGAGACGGCTTTACAATCAAATTGGACTAATTTCAGAATTTGACAAATTAATCCACCGAGAATGAACAATTAACTCCCAAAATGGTGCAAAACACTGATTTTCTCCATTTCTTGAATTTTGGGAAATTTCATTCAGTCACATGTGAAAGCGACATTTTGGGAAATTTCCGACTTTTTACTTCAGACAGTGATAGTTTGTTTTCTTGCACTGAAGTTGTTTTTTTTTCATTTTGGTGTTGTTGTTAAATATATACTTTTTTACAATATCAAATGATTTGTTTGTAATATATGTATATTTATTTCCTTTTAAAATATCGGCAAATGTTTTTAAAATGAATTTATAATGTTGGAGCTATAATAAAAAAATCTGAGGGGCTACAAACGGGAAATGGAATTTGTTAGAAACGATAATATAAATTTAACTAAAAAAAATGCTTTTTTCTGAAAGGCAAAAACTGGGTCATCCTATGCTTGCAGCTGGATTTTGATGATGCTTGAAAACAGCTTGTTGCTTAATAGCTAACAAAGTAAATTAAAGAAAAATCTTCCTTAGTTCAGACAACTCATTTTGTGCCGACATGAGAATATAATATTAATTTGTCCAAAATATCAGGTGCTTCAATGTTAATGTTTAATCCCCTAGTGGAGGTGAACACTGTATACCCTGAATAATGGTCAATTTTGCATTCCAAGTATACACACACTCCCGTAAACAAAGTAAATATACTAGTTCAGCATAATCGCATGAATCAATTTGTTATATAATCATTTCTAATTATCTCTAGGTCGCGAGCTAACATAATATCTTTAATGAACAAGGAATGTAACTTATCGACCATCACAAGAATATTTGTTAACAGATTTGTCTCCCGTACTCCGCATTCAACACACGCTGCAGTCGTTGTTAACACCAAACAGCAGCATATGAATGCAAACCTTAGCAAAACAATAATCGTCACTGAATTGTAGACCGTTGTTCTGATAGCTAGAGTACCAGCGAATGAAATGTTTGACTTATCAAGGACGACACACTGGTGAAGTTTCAGCAATAAATTGATATAACTGGCAGAGTTATGATACTTTAACAATGTTGAAACGTTTACACAAACAGCGACTATTCCTGTCTACCATTGATAGGAGGTGTAAATACATTTGCAGTGTCGAATTTTGGTACACTGAAACTGAAGGTGACCGAGGATTTTATGTAACTATACAGCCCAATAGATTTAACGGCCTCTAGAATACTCAACACTTAATTGCTGATTGTGGTTAAATAGTAATTCCGATCCCCATATTCTCAGCGAATGAAATGTTTGGCTTATCAAGCACTACAGACTGGTGAAGTTTGAGCGATAAATTCCCAAAACTGGCATAGTTACAATGCTTTGATTGTTGGTGAAATACTTACACAAGAGCGACTTAGTTCCGCAGGAACAGGGAGGTGTAAATGTGCAGGTTGTTTGCTGTACTGCCGCTCCAATGATACTGCCAGTGACAGAAGGCTGTATGTAGTTCTCCAGCCATATAGGTTTAACGACTTATAGCATACCCCCACTAAATTGCCGATTGTGGCTTAACGGTAAGTCCAATCCCCATAGTACCTGTGATTGAAATGTTTTGCTTATCAAGGACTACAAACTGGTGAAGTTTCAGCAATAAATTCCTTAAACTGACAGAGTTATGAGAGTTTGAAAATTGGTAACGCATGATTTTCTCGGCCGAGAATCTGCAACAGTCAACTTTGAGAAGATGCAGCTCAGGATTTAGTTTTTTGCTAGGCTCCACTAAGTAACCTTCTGAGTACGACAGTTTAATGTTCATCTTTCTAGCTTTGAAACTTTGTCCGAGAAATGAAGTACAAGCAACATACCCCTTAAAACAGCAAACAATTTGAAAAGCGCTGGTTCTACTAAGGCTTAAGAGATGAAAACTGCTGGAAAATTTTGTACTGATTAGTGCCAACAAAGCCTGAAAATTTTAATAAAATCGGTGCAGATCTTTTTGCTGTAGATGCGATAGAAAAAAGTTTAAAGAAAAAAGATTAATTACTAGAAAGATGCTTTTTGCTGAAAGGCAAAAACTGGGTCATCCTATGTTTACAGCTGGATTTTAATGATGCTTGAAAACAGTTTGTAGCTTATTAGCTCATATATGAAGCCAAGTAATACAACAATGAGAAAACCGAATGTACATCAACTATTAAAATGAAGATGCGTAACCTTGAAATGTTTGTTATGTCCAGCACTACAAACTGGTAAAATTTCAGGGAGAAATTCCTTAATTTGACAGAGTTATGAGAGTTTGAAAATTGGTAGCCTAAGATTTTTTTGCCGAGCATCCAGAACAGTCACCTTTGAGACAATGCAGCTCAGGATTGTACAGACTTATAAATTTAGTATTCTGCAAGGCTCAACTACGAAATGTTGTGAGTACGATCATCTTATTTTCACATTTCTAGCGTTTGTACTTTGTCCGAGAAATCAATCACAAGCAACATACCCCCAAAACGTCAAAACTTTGAAATAATTTGAAATAGCGCTTGTTCTACAAAGGCTTAAACGATGAAAACAGCTGGAAAATTTTGTACTGATTAGTGCCAACAAAGCCTAAAAATTTGAATAAAATCGATGCAGAACTTTTTTCTGTAAATGCATTTGAAAAAAGTTTAAAGAAAAAGAAGAAATAATAATAATAATAATAAAAGGATGAAAAATAAATAGAATCAGTTAAGTGTCATCAGACTGAAAAATATCCTAAAAAATGCATGAATGAAACAAAAAAATAGTCACTTACAGTGTAAGATAACATTATTTTCCCATCTTAAGCCTATAAAATAATGTTCTCATTTGTTGTTTGCCAATCATGAAAATTTTATTTTCTAATCACCCTGGGAGAAGTAACATGCGGTCTTACACAAAAATCAACAAATATCCCCTATTTCTTTGTTTACTTTAGGCTAGTATTTTGATTATGTTTCTGTGTTCTCATTTTTAGTGTGACATGATCACATACCAGAAACAGGAGCAATATTTATTAACTTTTACTCACTTAAAACATTGGGGAAAAATCACTCACTATTTGGTATATTTTTTTCGTTATTCCTATCAATAAAGACTAGTTTTGTTGACTTGCATTTCAGTACCTGTGCAGTGACTTAAGTACAACCTGCCACTGTTCGTACAGGAATGATTACATGCTCATGTAACTTCTTACAAATGTTAAATGATGCTTTGCCATTGTTGGTTTGTAAAACTGTATACTATTTTCAGTGTGTTTGTCAACCTGATGCAGCGTGGAATTTGTCAGAAGCTAGCAGGATGTCTCACTTCCAGTACTGAACATCACACCATTGAAGGGGCCCTAATGCTCATAGCAACCCTCAATGAACATGACAGGTGATAGAATGTAGTCAGTCATTGTATACCATTACAGGTGATAGAATGTTATCAGTAGTCATTGTCTACAATGACAGGTGATAGAATGTAGTCAGTGGTCATTGTCTACCATGACAGGTGATAGAATGTAGTCAGTAGTCATTGTCTACCATGACAGGTGATAGAATGTTGTCAGTGGTCATTGTCTACCATGACAGGTGATAGAATGTAGTCAGTAGTCATTGTCTACCATGACAGGTGATAGAATGTAGTCAGTAGTCATTGTCTACCATAACAGGTGATAGAATGTTGTCAGTAGTCATTGTCTACCATTACAGGTGATAGAATGTAGTCAGTCATTGTATACCATGACAGGTGATAGAATGTAGTCAGTAGTCATTGTCTACCATGACAGGTGATAGAATGTAGTCAGTAGTCATTGTCTACCATGACAGTTGATAGAATGTAGTCAGTGGTCATTGTCTACCATTACAGGTGATAGAATGTTGTCAGTAGTCATTGTCTACCATTACAGGTGATAGAATGTTGTCAGTGGTCATTGTCTACCATGACAGGTGATAGAATGTTGTCAGTAGTCATTGTCTACCATTACAGGTGATAGAATGTTGTCAGTGGTCATTGTCTACCATTACAGGTGATAGAATGTTGTCAGTAGTCATTGTCTACCATGACAGGTGATAGAATGTTGTCAGTAGTCATTGTCTACCATGACAGGTGATAGAATGTAGTCAGTAGTCATTGTCTACCATGACAGGTGATAGAATGTAGTCAGTAGTCATTGTCTACCATGACAGGTGATAGAATGTTGTCAGTAGTCAGTAGTTGTTGTCTACCATGACAGGTGATAGAATGTTGTCAGTAGTCATTGTCTACCATGACAAGTGATAGAATGTTGTCAGTAGTCATTGTCTACCATTACAGGTGATAGAATGTAGTCAGTGGTCATTGTCTACCATGACAGGTGATAGAATGTTGTCAGTAGTCATTGTCAACCATGACAGGTGATAGAATGTTGTCAGTAGTTGTTGTCTACCATGACAGGTGATAGAATGTTGTCAGTAGTCATTGTCAACCATGACAGGTGATAGAATGTTGTCAGTAGTTGTTGTCTACCATGACAGGTGATAGAATGTAGTCAGTAGTCATTGTCTACCATGACAGGTGATAGAATGTTGTCAGTAGTCATTGTCTACCATGACAGGTGATAGAATGTTGTCAGTAGTTGTTGTCTACCATGACAGGTGATAGAATGTTGTCAGTAGTAATTGTCAACCATGACAGGTGATAGAATGTTGTCAGTAGTTGTTGTCTACCATGACAGGTGATAGAATGTAGTCAGTAGTCATTGTCTACCATGACAGGTGATAGAATGTTGTCAGTAGTCATTGTCTACCATGACTGTGATAGAATGTTGTCAGTAGTCATTGTTTACTATGACATGTGATAGAATGTAGTCAGTAGCTATTGTCTACCATGACAGGTGATAGAATGTTGTCAGTAGTCAGTAGTTGTTGTCTACCATGACAGGTGATAGAATGTTCTCAGTAGTCATTGTCTACCATGACAGGTGATAGAATGTAGTCAGTAGTCATTGTCTACCATGACAGGTGATAGAATGTTGTCAGTAGTTAGTAGTTGTTGTCTACCATGACAGGTGATAGAATGTAGTCAGTCATTGTATACCATTACAGGTGATAGAATGTTATCAGTAGTCATTGTCTACAATGACAGGTGATAGAATGTAGTCAGTGGTCATTGTCTACCATGACAGGTGATAGAATGTAGTCAGTAGTCATTGTCTACCATGACAGGTGATAGAATGTTGTCAGTGGTCATTGTCTACCATGACAGGTGATAGAATGTAGTCAGTAGTCATTGTCTACCATGACAGGTGATAGAATGTAGTCAGTAGTCATTGTCTACCATAACAGGTGATAGAATGTTGTCAGTAGTCATTGTCTACCATTACAGGTGATAGAATGTAGTCAGTCATTGTATACCATGACAGGTGATAGAATGTAGTCAGTAGTCATTGTCTACCATGACAGGTGATAGAATGTAGTCAGTAGTCATTGTCTACCATGACAGTTGATAGAATGTAGTCAGTGGTCATTGTCTACCATTACAGGTGATAGAATGTTGTCAGTAGTCATTGTCTACCATTACAGGTGATAGAATGTTGTCAGTGGTCATTGTCTACCATGACAGGTGATAGAATGTTGTCAGTAGTCATTGTCTACCATTACAGGTGATAGAATGTTGTCAGTGGTCATTGTCTACCATTACAGGTGATAGAATGTTGTCAGTAGTCATTGTCTACCATGACAGGTGATAGAATGTTGTCAGTAGTCATTGTCTACCATGACAGGTGATAGAATGTAGTCAGTAGTCATTGTCTACCATGACAGGTGATAGAATGTAGTCAGTAGTCATTGTCTACCATGACAGGTGATAGAATGTTGTCAGTAGTCAGTAGTTGTTGTCTACCATGACAGGTGATAGAATGTTGTCAGTAGTCATTGTCTACCATGACAAGTGATAGAATGTTGTCAGTAGTCATTGTCTACCATTACAGGTGATAGAATGTAGTCAGTGGTCATTGTCTACCATGACAGGTGATAGAATGTTGTCAGTAGTCATTGTCAACCATGACAGGTGATAGAATGTTGTCAGTAGTTGTTGTCTACCATGACAGGTGATAGAATGTTGTCAGTAGTCATTGTCAACCATGACAGGTGATAGAATGTTGTCAGTAGTTGTTGTCTACCATGACAGGTGATAGAATGTAGTCAGTAGTCATTGTCTACCATGACAGGTGATAGAATGTTGTCAGTAGTCATTGTCTACCATGACAGGTGATAGAATGTTGTCAGTAGTTGTTGTCTACCATGACAGGTGATAGAATGTTGTCAGTAGTAATTGTCAACCATGACAGGTGATAGAATGTTGTCAGTAGTTGTTGTCTACCATGACAGGTGATAGAATGTAGTCAGTAGTCATTGTCTACCATGACAGGTGATAGAATGTTGTCAGTAGTCATTGTCTACCATGACTGTGATAGAATGTTGTCAGTAGTCATTGTTTACTATGACATGTGATAGAATGTAGTCAGTAGCTATTGTCTACCATGACAGGTGATAGAATGTTGTCAGTAGTCAGTAGTTGTTGTCTACCATGACAGGTGATAGAATGTTCTCAGTAGTCATTGTCTACCATGACAGGTGATAGAATGTAGTCAGTAGTCATTGTCTACCATGACAGGTGATAGAATGTTGTCAGTAGTTAGTAGTTGTTGTCTACCATGACAGGTGATAGAATGTTGTCAGTAGTAAGTAGTTGTTGTCTACCATGACAGGTGATAGAATGTAGTCAGTAGTCAGTAGTTATTGTCTACCATGACTGTGATAGAATGTTGTCAGTAGTAAGTAGTTGTTGTCTACCATGACAGGTGATAGAATGTTGTCAGTAGTAAGTAGTTGTTGTCTACCATGACTGTGATAGAATGTTGTCAGTGGTCATTGTCTACCATGACAGGTGATAGAATGTTGTCAGTAGTCATTGTCTACCATGACAGGTGATAGAATGTAGTCAGTAGTAAGTAGTTGTTGTCTACCATGACACGTGATAGAATGTTGTCAGTAGTCATTGCCTACCATGACAGGTGATAGAATGTTGTCAGTAGTCATTGTCTACCTTGACAGGTGATAGAATGTAGTCAGTAGTCATTGTCTACCATTACAGGTGATAGAATGTAGTCAGTAGTCATTGTCTACCATTACAGGTGATAGAATGTAGTCAGTAGTCATTGTCTACCATGACAGGTGATAGAATGTAGTCAGTAGTCATTGTCTACCATGACAGGTGATAGAATGTAGTCAGTAGTTAGTAGTTGTTGTCTACCATGACAGGTGATAGAATGTAGTCAGTAGTTAGTAGTTGTTGTCTACCATGACAGGTGATAGAATGTAGTCAGTAGTAAGTAGTTGTTGTCTACCATGACAGGTGATAGAATGTAGTCAGTAGTAAGTAGTTGTTGTCTACCATGACAGGGGATAGAATGTTGTCAGTAGTAAGTAGTTGTTGTCTACCATGACAGGTGATAGAATGTAGTCAGTATTTAGTAGTTGTTGTCTACCATGACAGGTGATAGAATGTAGTCAGTAGTAAGTAGTTGTTGTCTACCATGACAGGTGATAGAATGTAGTCAGTAGTAAGTAGTTGTTGTCTACCATGACAGGTGATAGAATGTAGTCAGTAGTTAGTAGTTGTTGTCTACCATGACAGGTGATAGAATGTAGTCAGTAGTTAGTAGTTGTTGTCTACCATGACAGGTGATAGAATGTAGTCAGTAGTAAGTAGTTGTTGTCTACCATGACAGGTGATAGAATGTAGTCAGTAGTAAGTAGTTGTTGTCTACCATGACAGGTGATAGAATGTAGTCAGTAGTAAGTAGTGATTGTCTACCATGACAGGTGATAGAATGTAGTCAGTAGTAAGTAGTTGTTGTCTACCATGACAGGTGATAGATTGTAGTCAGTATTTAGTAGTTGTTGTCTACCATGACAGGTGATAGAATGTAGTCAGTATTTAGTAGTTGTTGTCTACCATGACAGGTGATAGAATGTAGTCAGTATTTAGTAGTTGTTGTCTACCATGGCAGGTGATAGAATGTAGTCAGTAGTTAGTAGTTGTTGTCTACCATGACAGGTGATAGAATGTAGTCAGTAGTAAGTAGTTGTTGTCTACCATGACAGGTGATAGAATGTAGTCAGTAAGTAGTTGTTGTCTACCATAACAGGTGATAGAATGTAGTCAGTAGTAAGTAGTTGTTGTCTACCATGACAGGTGATAGAATGTTGTCAGTAGTTAGTAGTTGTTGTCTACCATTACAGGTGATAGAATGTAGTCAGTAGTAAGTAGTTGTTGTCTACCATGACAGGTGATAGAATGTTGTCAGTAGTCAGTAGTCATTGTCTACCATGACAGGTGATAGAATGTAGTCAGTAGTAAGTAGTTGTTGTCTACCATGACAGGGGATAGAATGTTGTCAGTAGTTAGTAGTTGTTGTCTACCATGACTGTTATAGAATGTTGTCAGTAGTTAGTAGTTGTTGTCTACCATGACAGGTGATAGAATGTTGTCAGTAGTAAGTAGTTGTTGTCTACCATGACAGGTGATAGAATGTTGTCAGTAGTTAGTAGTTGTTGTCTACCATGACAGGTGATAGAATGTTGTCAGTAGTAAGTAGTTGTTGTCTACCATTACAGGTGATAGAATGTTGTCAGTAGTTAGTAGTTGTTGTCTACCATGACAGGTGATAGATTGTAGTCAGTATTTAGTAGTTGTTGTCTACCATGACAGGTGATAGAATGTAGTCAGTATTTAGTAGTTGTTGTCTACCATGACAGGTGATAGAATGTAGTCAGTATTTAGTAGTTGTTGTCTACCATGGCAGGTGATAGAATGTAGTCAGTAGTTAGTAGTTGTTGTCTACCATGACAGGTGATAGAATGTAGTCAGTAGTAAGTAGTTGTTGTCTACCATGACAGGTGATAGAATGTAGTCAGTAAGTAGTTGTTGTCTACCATAACAGGTGATAGAATGTAGTCAGTAGTAAGTAGTTGTTGTCTACCATGACAGGTGATAGAATGTTGTCAGTAGTTAGTAGTTGTTGTCTACCATTACAGGTGATAGAATGTAGTCAGTAGTAAGTAGTTGTTGTCTACCATGACAGGTGATAGAATGTTGTCAGTAGTCAGTAGTCATTGTCTACCATGACAGGTGATAGAATGTAGTCAGTAGTAAGTAGTTGTTGTCTACCATGACAGGGGATAGAATGTTGTCAGTAGTTAGTAGTTGTTGTCTACCATGACTGTTATAGAATGTTGTCAGTAGTTAGTAGTTGTTGTCTACCATGACAGGTGATAGAATGTTGTCAGTAGTAAGTAGTTGTTGTCTACCATGACAGGTGATAGAATGTTGTCAGTAGTTAGTAGTTGTTGTCTACCATGACAGGTGATAGAATGTTGTCAGTAGTAAGTAGTTGTTGTCTACCATTACAGGTGATAGAATGTTGTCAGTAGTTAGTAGTTGTTGTCTACCATGACAGGTGATAGATTGTTGTCAGTATTTAGTAGTTGTTGTCTACCATGACAGGTGATAGAATGTAGTCAGTAGTTAGTAGTTGTTGTCTACCATGACAGGTGATAGATTGTTGTCAGTATTTAGTCGTTGTTGTCTACCATGACAGGTGATAGAATGTAGTCAGTAGTTGTTGTCTACCATGACAGGTGATAGAATGTTGTCAGTAGTTAGTAGTTGTTGTCTACCATGACAGGTGATAGAATGTTGTCAGTAGTTAGTAGTTGTTGTCTACCATGACAGGTGATAGAATGTTGTCAGTAGTTAGTAGTTGTTGTCTACCATGACAGGTGATAGAATGTTGTCAGTAGTAAGTAGTTGTTGTCTACCATGACAGGTGATAGAATGTAGTCAGTATTTAGTAGTTGTTGTCTACCATGACAGGTGATAGAATGTAGTCAGTAGTAAGTAGTTGTTGTCTACCATGACAGGTGATAGATTGTTGTCAGTAGTTAGTAGTTGTTGTCTACCATGACAGCCAGTTCAATGTTGTCAACAGGCAGTTTGCATTAAGGTTGGCATAATAAAGACACTTGTAGAAAAGAAATGGATATGCTATTTTCTTCATTTTTGTTCAAGAAATTGTAAACTGCTGGAAATGTATTGCAGAGAAAAAATGTTTTATGTTAAATTTTTATTAAACATTTCAGCATTCTGGTTGATATTTGTCATTTTATGAATGAATATATGTAGTCATATTAAATACGCACTGAAATAGTAGTTAATATCGTTAAATATTTAGCAGCCTCAGAAGAACATGTCTAAATTAATTTGTTGGAAAATATTTTTATTAAAAACAACAACAAAAGTATAAACTATCAGAAAAAGGTCTGCTGAGTCCTGCTTTTCTGCTTCCTATGCAGGACCAGATGTGTGAACTTACACTTAAAATTGATCATAACTAGGCATTGTAATACCTTGTGAGGTCCCAGGAAAACTGATTGTATACATTGTTAGCTTCTTGTTTATAACAGTAACCATGGTGATGTTCTAAAAGAATCCTTGATTGAATCCATCATCAACAAACTGGAGAGAACAACATGTGATAAGGTTAGTTGCTATCCCTGTCAGCTAAAGACGCTGAAGTATATTCAGGGTCATTGTTCTAACGTTGAACTCAAAATCTGAGGGTCCTTCGTTTGAACTCCACACTAACCACAATATGTTAACCTTCTGCTAGATTATTTTCTGTACATTGCCAGAAGTTGTTATTACCAGTGTAAGTGGTTCTAGCCAGAGATTGGGCAGATGAAAGGGATTTATACAAGTTGGTAGTTATCTTGAACAATTTTATACTTCATACATTTTATAAACATGGTGTCAGCATAAATGATAAATGTCAAACATAGCTAGTCTCTGATGTAATGTTTATCAAAAACAGCCTTTTAATTGCATCAAGGCCTGCACTGTTACTGTACAAAGCACTTTCCTTACAAACAGCTGGTAAAAAAAGAAGTTACAGGACTGGTTGGCCATTTCAAGTAAATAAGACTGGTATCTTGCCTAATGTCCATTTCATATTAACAAGACACCAGCACTTCATCCGTCAATAGTAAATGCCATCACATTAAAACCCACCAAGAAATTAAACATAAAATGAAACATGAATTAAATAAATATAAATTGGAGCACATCGAAAGCTTCAATCATGAAAAGTAACATTACATTGAACACAAAATCATGTAATCAGACCAATGTAAGCATAAGTTTGCCAGTTCTCCAGGATGTAGAGATTAGAAAGACAATATGCTATTTACTGGAAGGGCCATGTTCCATGTAAGCTATCCCTATCTTGCAGTGTGTCCAACTGTCAGTGCAGCAGTGTGATAACTTTGCTGCCACCCGGAGGAAACACAAAACCTTTCTGCTGGAGATGCACATGGTCAAAGTTCTCAACAGGTAAGTCCTCTGCTAGGAACTGTCTTAAGCAGACTTTCGTAAAAAAGATTGCAGTAGCTTGTCTCCATGTCAGTTGGGTATTTGTTTGTTTATCTGTGTATCCCATGACCTAGGTTGTCTCCATGTCAGTTGGGTATATGTTTGTTTATCTGTGTATCCCATGGCCTAGGTTGTCTCCATGTCAGTTGGGTATATGTTTGTTTATCTGTGTATCCCATGGCCTAGGTTGTCTCCATGTCAGTTGGGTATATGTTTGTTTATCTGTGTATCCCATGACCTAGGTTGTCTCCATGTCAGTTGGGTATATGTTTGTTTATCTGTGTATCCCATGGCCTAGGTTGTCTCCATGTCAGTTGGGTATATGTTTGTTTATCTGTGAATCCGATGGCCTAGGTTGTCTCCATGTCAGTTGGGTATATGTTTGTTTATCTGTGTATCCCATGACCTAGGTTGTCTCCATGTCAGTTGGGTATATGTTTGTTTATCTGTGTATCCCATGACCTAGGTTGTCTCCATGTCAGTTGGGTATATGTTTGTTTATCTATGTATCCCATGACCTAGGTTGTCTCCATGTCAGTGGGGTATATATTTGTTTATCTGTGTATCCCATGGTCTAGGTTGTCTCCATGTCAGGTGGGTATATGTTTGTTTATCTGTGTATCCCATGACCTAGGTTGTCTTCATGTCAGTTGGGTATATGTTTGTTTATCTGTGTATCCCATGGTCTAGGTTGTCTCCATGTCTGTTGGGTATATGTTTGTTTATCTGTGTTCCCCATGGTCTAGGTTGTCTCAATGTCAGTTGGGTATATGTTTGTTTATCTGTGTATCCCATGGTCTAGGTTGTCTTCATGACAGTTGGGTATATGTTTGTTTATCTGTGTATCCCATGGCCTATGTTGTCTCCATGTCAGGTGGGTATATGTTTGTTTATCTGTGTATCCCATGGCCTAGGTTGTCTCCATGTCAGTTGGGTATATGTTTGTTTATCTGTGTACATGTAGGTTGTGTCCATGTCAGTTGGGTATATGTTTGTTTATCTGTGTATCCCATGGTCTAGGTTGTCCAATGTCAGTTGGGTATATGTTTTTTATCTGTGTATCCCATGGTCTAGGTTGTCTCAATGTCAGTTGGGTATATGTTTGTTTATCTGTGTATCCCATGGCCTAGGTTGTCTCCATGTCAGTTGGGTATATGTTTGTTTATCTGTGTATCCCATGGCCTAGGTTGTCTCCATGTCAGTTGGGTATATGTTTGTTTATCTGTGTATCCCATGGCCTAGGTTGTCTTCATGACAGTTGGGTATATGTTTGTTTATCTGTGTATCCCATGGCCTAGGTTGTCTCCATGTCAGTTGGGTATATGTTTGTTTATCTGTGTATCCCATGGCCTAGGTTGTCTCCATGTCAGTTGGGTATATGTTTGTTTATCTGTGTATCCCATGGCCTAGGTTGTCTCCATGTCAGGTGGGTATATGTTTGTTTATCTGTGTATCCCATGGTCTAGGTTGTCTCCATGTCAGTTGGGTATATGTTTGTTTATCTGTGTATCCCATGGCCTAGGTTGTCTCCATGTCAGTTGGGTATATGTTTGTTTATCTGTGTATCCCATGGCCTAGGCTGTCTCCATGTCAGTTGGGTATGTTTGTTTATCTGTGTATCCCATGGTCTAGGTTGTCCAATGTCAGTTGGGTATATGTTTGTTTATCTGTGTATCCCATGGCCTAGGTTGTCTCCATGTCAGTTGGATATATGTTTGTTTATCTGTGTATGCCATGGTCTAGGTTGTCTCCATGTCAGTTGGGTATATGTTTGTTTATCTGTGTATCCCATGGCCTAGGTTGTCTCCATGTCAGTTGGGTATATATGTTTTTTTATCTGTGTATCCCATGGCCTAGGTTGTCTCAATGTCAGTTGGGTATATGTTTGTTTATCTGTGTTCCCCATGGTCTAGGTTGTCTCAATGTCAGGTGGGTATATGTTTGTTTATCTGTGTATCCCATGGCCTAGGTTGTCTCTATGTCAGTTGGGTATATGTTTGTTTATCTGTGTATCCCATGGCCTAGGTTGTGTCCATGTCAGTTGGGTATATGTTTGTTTATCTGTGTATCCCATGGCCTAGGTTGTCTCCATGTCAGTTGGGTATATGTTTGTTTGTCTGTGTATCCCATGGCCTAGGTTGTCTCCATGTCAGTTGGGTATATGTTTGTTTATCTGTGTATCCCATGGCCTAGGTTGTCCAATGTCAGTTGGGTATATGTTTGTTTATCTGTGTATCCCATGGTCTAGGTTGTCTCCATGTCAGTTGGGTATATGTTTGTTTATCTATGTATCCCATGGTCTAGGTTGTCTCCATGTCAGTTGGGTATATGTTTGTTTATCTGTGTCTCCCATGACCTAGGTTGTCTCCATGTCAGTTGGGTATATGTTTGTTTATCTGTGTATCCCATGGTCTAGGTTGTCCAATGTCAGTTGGGTATATGTTTGTTTATCTGTGTATCCCATGGTCTAGGTTGTCTCCATGTCAGTTGGGTATATGTTTGTTTATCTGTGTATCCCATGACCTAAGTTTTCTCCATGTCAGTTGGGTATGTTTGTTTATCTGTGTTCCCCATGGTCTAGGTTGTCTCCATGTCAGGTGGGTATATGTTTGTTTATCTGTGTACATGTAGGTTGTGTCCATGTCAGTTGGGTATATGTTTGTTTATCTGTGTATCCCATGGTCTAGGTTGTCTCCATGTTAGTTGGGTATATGTTTCTTTATCTGTGTACATGTAGGTTGTCTCCATGTCAGTTGGGTATATGTTTGTTTATCTGTGTATCCCATGGTCTAGGTTGTCTCCATTTCAGTTGGGTATATGTTTGTTTATTAGTGTATCCCATGGTCTAGGTTGTCTCCATGTCAGTTGGGTATATGTTTATCTGTGTATCCCATGGCCTAGGTTGTCTTCATGTCAGTTGGGTATATGTTTGTTTATTAGTGTATCCGATGGTCTAGGTTGTCTCCATGTCAGTTGGGTATATGTTTGTTTATCTGTGTATCCCATGGCCTAGGTTGTCTCCATGTCAGTTGGGTATATGTTTGTTTATCTGTGCATCCCATGGTCTAGGTTGTCTCCATGTCAGGTGGGTATATGTTTGTTTATCTGTGTATCCCATGGTCTAGGTTGTCTCCATGTCAGTTGGGTATATGTTTGTTTATCTGTGTATCCCATGGTCTAGGTTGTCTCCATGTCAGTTGGGTATATGTTTGTTTATCTTTGTATCCCATGGCCTAGGTTGTCTCCATGTCAGTTGGGTATATGTTTGTTTATCTGTGTACCCATGGCCTAGGTTGTCTCAATGTCAGTTGGGTATATGTTTGTTTATCTGTGTACCCCATGGTCTATGTTGTCTCCATGTCAGTTGGGTATATGTTTGTTTATCTGTGTACATGTAGGTTGTGTCCATGTCAGTTGGGTATATGTTTGTTTATCTGTGTACATGTAGGTTGTGTCCATGTCAGTTGGGTATATGTTTGTTTATCTGTGTACATGTAGGTTGTGTCCATGTCAGTTGGGTATATGTTTGTTTATCTGTGTATTCCATGAGCTAGCTTGTCTCAGTGTCACTTGGGTATGTGTCTTTATCTGTGTATCACAAGACCTAGCTTGTTCAATGTCAGTGGATATATGTTTGTTTATCTGTGTATCACTTGACTTGGCTTGCCTCAATGTAAGTTGGGTATATGTTTGTTGATCTGTGTAGGTTGTGTCCATGTCAGTGTATCACTTGACTTGGCTTGCCTCAATGTCATTTGGGTATATGTTTGTTGATCTGTGTAGCTAATGGCCTAGGTTACTGATTTCTGCTGTAATTCTAAAATGAAATGGATGATTTTAATTTGATACAAATGTTTTCCTTGAATAGGGAATTTTCTGTGCACTTGGTGGGTATATTAGCATTAACTTTACAGTTCTCGTGATCAGCATTTCCAGATTGTAGGGGCTGGATCTCAATCTATCCATCAGGTAGCACTGTAAGGAATTTTCAGTTTATCATTTATAAGTATGCTTTACCATGTGTGCAGGTTTTAATACAGAGGTTGGAGTTGATGGCAAACCTGCAGCCTTCCCAGTCAGGAATAAAAGAACTGTGTCCTTTTTATCAATAGACAGTACCACACATGGTCTTTCTTGCAGATTTTGCTACCTGTATGTTGATAATCATGAAACTGATGTTTCCAGTCCTGGGAGGTTAGATCTGTCACTTAGCCAGATTCCTTACTTTAGTCTCTTATGGCATACCTGCACATTGGTATAATGTTATAATTGTTGTACTGCAATCAATTTCAATATTAATTACACTTTGTAGATTACTGGGGCTATCCCTGCAGCCCTCCACTAGCCAGTTGTGTAAGGATTTGAGGAGCTCCCTTGTGATTAAGGTGCCCTCAGAACCCATGGCCAGGCAGTATGAGCGACCAGACACCACCTCACAGCTTACAACTGGCACCAGGTGGGTTTCAGGCTCAGTACTCAGTACTGGTTTAAATTTTTTTATCATCCTTCAATTACTGTTTGCAGAATTTATTTTGTTACATATTGTTGTTGATAAGGTGGTGTGTGTGAGTTTAAGAATATGAACTATCACAACTCCTCAGTATCTCATAGCTGTGAGTGCAGGGCTCCAGTGTGACTTATAACTACATATTATGAAGCCTACTAGCTGTTTACTGGGCATCTGTGTCTTTATCCAGACAAGGGCTCAGAATCTTCCTCCAGCAATAATGTAATTGAAAATTGCTACAAGCAATAAAATTCAGAAGTCACTATTTCCAGTGGTGTATGTTCATTTCACCTGATACTACACAGAAAATTACTGGAAATCGGCAATCTATATCAAAATCATAAAAGCTGACTTGATGTCACAAGCATGATATTTTAAGAATATTGTAGGAAAACACTTTATCAGAGAAGTTTGGATTTTATCAGAATTGACTATGATATGATGTGGCAAATCCTATACAGTAAAATCCCTCTATTAAGACCACCTTCTTTCTGACTCAAAAGTGGTAACAATAGTGAGTTGGTCTCAATAGTGAGTTTGGATGTATTAAAGTGTCCGCCACATACGTCTCTAGCCATTGAAAAGAGGCATAATACAAACCAACAAATACCTCTTTTCAAAATGTTTTTTACAAAATTATGATATTTATGTAATGAAAATATTTTACCTCATATAAATCATTGATTCAATAAAAAATTACTTGTTATAATCATTAAATTACAGATATATCTTTGGTAAGAATGCTGAAACAAGAATGAGCCTGATGATGTGCATTTGTTTTATTTGCAGTTTGTCCTGTTGTTTACTCGATAAAACAAAAACTTATCAAGATGAAGGTCCGAACATCTTCGACTTTCTAATTTCATTTTTAATTGGCACTAATGACATACACATTTATGTTCCAAATAAATAACCTTTAAACTCATAATTTGGTATAATCAAAACACTAATGCTGGCACCTTATTAGTGCCTAATTGAGTAAGATCCTAGATTGTACTTTGAAAACATGCTGGAGGGCATTATTTTGCCAATTAGCAAGTGCAAATCACACCATGGGTGTTATGGTCAAGATGGTTGCAATTGAGGTCAATGTTTACATATGAAATTCACAATATGTTCTAGTAGAACTGGTTGTAATGCCAGATTAGACGTGTGCCGGTAATTGTGGTCAGTTGTCTCATTGAATAAAGAAGCCAAATAGTTGGTACTTACGAAAACTGGCCTTAATAGAGATGTGATCACTTTAGTGGCATGGTCATTAGGTGGCATTTTTCTGTATAGGGGAATTCATAAAGAGTTTATTACAAATAGTCCATACTGTGAAAACATAACATAGTGGCATTTTACTGTATTGTGGAATTCATAAAGAGTTTATAACAAATAGTCCATACTGTGATAACATAACATAGTGGCATTTTACTGTATAGGGGAATTCATAAAGAGTTTATAACAAATAGTCCATACTGTGATAACATAACATAGTGGCATTTTACTGTATAGTGGAATTCATAAAGAATTTGTAACAAATAGTCCATACTGTGATAACATAATGACCTTTGCAGCAATTGCAGACATTTCCATCAATTTTTCAAAGCAGCAAATTGTTCCTTACAAACTGTCACTGAAAATCACCATGAAAGATCATTAATGTTTGTTATTTCTATTAACCTCATTAGTCTGCACAGAGAAAAGGTAAAACTATCACTACAAACACCCTTTAACACTTTAAGACCCTTTAACACTTAAAGACCCTTTAACACTATCAAATCCAATTCAAAATATTATTTGAAGTGTATAAACTTGAAACGATTACATGGGTTCATATGTCAATGACTTGATTCTCTGTCAGGATGTGCTGCCCAGAGGTCTGCTGGTCCCAAGACTCCTCCTTTGTGATCCTGAGCATCAAATTGGCCGAGGTGAATCCGTCAGAGGATGTGGTGCACTTCACAGAGACATCAGTCTCATTCAGGTAGTTACTGTCCTGCATGTATGATGAAAGAGGCACACTGTCAGCTCCAGGTTCAGACCTAAACATAAGTCTGCTGAATTTGAATGTACAGTTGATTCCGCTTATTTGCATACGTAACTTCCCATAGAACTTTATGCTATTAACCGAAATATGTGTTAAATGAAAATCAATGTAAGATTACCATTTTAATGAGTGTATATTGTTTTCAGGTGCTGCTTATATTATTTATTAATATTAAATCTCAGCCACTGTGTTTCATTAGAAAAATATCACAATTGTCATTTTAAAATAATTACTGAGCTCGTAATTATTACAATCCAAACCCAGTTAAAAATCCAATTCTTTTTCTAAAGAGCGACCATTTTGTTTTTGTGACAACAAAAAAAGCAATATTTTTTTTTTACGTAGTATTGCAAAGTGCTCTTTTCCGATGCAATTTTTCAATGATTCCAAGTTAAATATATCTTTATTTACTTTGATGTAAACGTTAACATCTTTTTTGTATTTTTGATTGCATTAACAAATGCACTTCTGTTGACAAAAATATGCCGTAGTACCACATTATTTTGCCAAGAGCGAGAAATGTGCTGTTAAATATGCCGTAGTACCACATTATTTTGCCAAGAGCGAGAAATGTGCTATTAAATATGCCGTAGTACCACATTATTTTGCCAAGAGCGAGAAATGTGCTATTAAATATGCCGTAGTACCACATTATTTTGCCAAGAGCGAGAAATGTGCTATTAAAACTACAAGAGTTATCAATGAAGTCATTCACTTGGTAACCTTTAAAAATCTGTGAAATTTGTCTGGAAGATGGGATATTTTCATGCCATTGGCAGTAGACCATAACAGTGTAAGCCAAACATGCTACTGATCATGCAGTAGACACAGATTAGCAACTGTGTTTGCTTATCCCCTAGAAAAGGTGTAAAAATTGCCCCAGAGAATAACTAATTAGCAAGCTTCAGCAGGTTGGTGTGCAACCTTGCATTATGCTTATAACCAAAAACAGGCTGACACATTATGCATATAGCCATTGATTTTTTAAGATTAAGAAGAACAGGTTTGGTGTTTGAATATTTTATTCACTAAAACGGAATATATGTATAACCGTTATTCGATGAACCTGGAATCAGCTGTATTTCAGTTCAAATAAACAAAACCATCAGGTCCTTATTTTCTAAACGAAGAAATAACATATTTCTCGGTGCCTGCCATTTTTATGTGGATTACATTCGAAAGGTGTGGAAGACATTGGACTCTCAGTCAGTGATTCTTAAGTTCGAACCCTGAAACTGACCTTACAAAGCTAGTCCATGAACAAGACTATTTACTGCACATTGCTCCCTGTACTCAGTACTGGTTCTACCCAGGAAGTGAGCAGTCAAGAGGGATTAATATAAGTTGAAAGAACTCGTTTCCCAATTGCCTATAAATAAATAGGTTTAAACTTAACTTGTATACCGGTATATTAGTAGATTGGTACTGAACTAACTGAACAATTAACTCTTAATATTGTTGTCAGACTGTTTCATAAATTATCTTAGGATTTTGTTCATTGTTGTGGCTGTAATGTTTCTGTAATTCCAGAGCCACAGTATCAGGTGCCCACTACCGATTCCATCAACATCTCTATGACCGAGTAATAGTAGATCGCTGCAAGGTGGTCATTAAACCCCGAAGCGTCCTTGTGTCCTTGAAAAAAGTCAACAAAGGTCGCTGGCCAAGACTGCTGCTTGACAAGGATGACAAGGTGAGTAGGGAGAGAATAGGTTTGGGTGGTGAAAATTAATTCAACAAAGTTGCTGACTTGCCTGTATACTTATTTCAATACTTAAATGGGATTCGTGTGACCGAGCAGAAAGTCTTGTAACCCCTTAGCCCAATGCCATGTGGGTTTGAGATTTAGTCAAGCCAAAACTTACAGATAAAGAGGTCTTCCAGCTTTTCTATGGTGATTTATTTTTATTTTAAATAATATTGCAGCTGATTAATAAAACTGTTATCAGTCAGTTTAATGTCCCATTTTGGGGTGTAGAACAAAATCCCTCCAGAAAATATCCCTTCCAGTTATTTGACAGGTAGACAAAATCCCTTCTGTGAATTCGCCTAAGTGGACAAAATCCCTATCTAAAATATACCGAGGCAGAAAAAATTCTTCTTGAATTTTGCCGCTGTTATTTCAGCCACCCTATCTGTCCATTGACTTCGAAAGGCTAGTGGATTCATCAGATGAGGCAGAGAGGAGTGACGATGACCATCCATTTGTCCTGCAGGGTAAGTCTTCAGTAGAAAAAAGCTTTTATTTTTATTGCCCACTTTCATCTTACCATGGTTCTTCACTGTTGACCTACAAAGAAAAACTTATCAGATCGTGGCAAAAAGTGTCAATTTTCAGATCAGCTAGCTCCTACTGATTGTTTAGATTTCAGTTCTAATGCCTACATTAAACAGACATACAATTTAACAACTCAAGTGGACTACAGCCGGACATGTTTGCCTGAAGCATTGCAAACGTACATTTCCATTGTCCAACATGATGTGCCAATCTGCTTGATATTGTAACCCATGATATGTTCTTCACTTAGGTAAGCGGCAGGAGAAAAGGCTGCCAGCGATGAAAGGTAGCACGGAGAGAAGTGTCCAGCCAGGTGATGTGGCCACCGATACTGGGGAGGATACAGATGACAGCCTTGAAGCTGCTCAAGACCCAGACCTCAGGGACCCAGACTACTTTGAGCCTTTTAACTGAACACTACAAAGTCTAGATAAAGAAGTGGTTATTAATTGTACTTTAAACAGGTTTCATGTTCATTATTCAGTTTTTGCATTTATACATTTTTCACCTATGTCATATGATCATCAAGTTTGATCATCATCAATTTTTTAGATACATTGCATCATCACAAGTATTGTTATAATAGTTATGTCCAGCTGTTTTTTCTGAATAGAAGCACCAGTGCCCAGCAGGTCAGCTGCAGACATGTGATATTTGCCAATTTCCCCAGGAGACTCCCAATATCAAGGGTCTGTCTCGTGCTGAACACATCAATTTAATGTTGCTGACAAACTAGCTACCAGCCGATCAGTTGATTGCGCAATTTAACCTACTGCAAGCACCTGTGGGTGTATGTGTGCTGCTAATCAGAACAGATCACTGCCCATCATCGAGTGTTTATTGGTCGAGACGATAATTTCATGTCCCGCCTACTGGTATAAGAAGGCACCCGTCACAAACAGTTATCCTTTGATTGAATGGCAAGGATCATGCACAATCAGTGTCACATGTTCTATCTTCTGACACAACACTATTGAAAATCGAAGCAAAGCTTAACACACGTGCGGACATAGGCATTGGACTGAGCAGCGAAATTTTAAATGTTCAATAGCCCATTAAAAGAGTGCTATGACAACTATTCTGTATTTACCCAAACGCAAGCTCAGGATAATTACACTGAACGTCTGAATTCAGAAACGTTTACCAACTGACCTGTGTGCCTGCATTACAAAAAACAACAAACAAAACAAAAAAACTAGTGCTTATTATACACATGACGTCATAATGCCATTTTGTCAGCAGACTACAGCATTTGTTGAAACTGATCCACTCATGTGTATTCATAAAACTTGCTATGTTAAGGTTAGTGTCTAAATTAGCGACTTATCCCGGAATTAGAAACTTAAGGGAGCGAACGAAGCGAGCGTGGCTTCTATTCCATAAAAAAGATTATATGACAAAGTCCTATGAGCATTGCAACAAATGCCAAATTTTAAAAAGGGACAGGACAAAAGTATTCACGTGCATGCCAAATGTAAAAGTAAATATGTGAGGAGTCATTTAACAAAATAAGAACTCAACTGTTACGGCCTTGGAACGGTCAGTTGGTAAAAGGGACCGACTGGAAGAATCACCAATTTAGACTCAAAATCTATACTAAGAACATGTTGCTTGTAATTAACATGGTTGGAAATAAACATTGTGTAAAAGTAATAATGTGTATATGAAATTAACACCAAAACAAGTTTGCACGAAAGAGATGAATGTATGAAACAATAACACTGCTGAATAAACAGAGCTTGCAACATGTATATATGTGCATTGTGCAACAAAAACAATCGTTGGTTTTAATTTGATTCTTTGTAAGGCCTTTTGCTAACTGCATATTATTTAGGACATTATCGACACTCCCAAAACAACACATTGTGTAATACAATGTAGGCAAGCTTCTAGCCCTGAAATATGTCGTGGGGAATTAAGATACAAATTGGCAAGGGTCACAGGAGCCTTTGAAACACATAAAAGCTAAGAAATGGAGAACATGGCAGTTTCCCAACATTATGTTAAGCTTTCTTTGACTTTAGCTTTTTTAAGAGGAGTAAATTGTTTCCTTACTTTACAATAGTGTTATTTCTATTTGAAAGAAAAATTGTCTTCTTCCTGCAAATATACATTTATCATCGAAGTAAATGGTTTTCATGACTGTTCAAACAGTCTCATTTTGTGCGTGAATAGTAAATAAAATGCCAACTATAGACAATTTTAAAACACATTTTCCATTTCAACTAGTTCAATCCAGGTTATATCATTTGTTTTATAAGATGATACATTGTTAAAAGAATTTGTTAATGTAGAATAATTTGAGCTTTTCTTTTGCATTAGCAAGTGACCTTTATGTATATATATTTTTAAATCTGGACAGTTATCCAGTTACTACTTTCTCATAGAAAAACACATGTTTGCTATTTAATATTGATAAATCCAATGTCTTCATGTATTCTTAATTCATTTAACTATAATTTGTTTAGGCAATAATGGTATCAGAGTTTACCACTAGTATTTTATAATTATCAAAACTTTTAGTTACAAAAACTGTATCCATGCATACCCATTATATAAAATTTAACATCTTAATAAGTACATAACTATTTTTATAAGATTTTATGTAAATTTGAATTTGACAGTAGAATATAAATAGATCACTTTGGACATTTTGGAAACCTTTTTTCAGTTCATTTGTAAGTGCTGTTGACACTTGACTTGTTTACACCATGTTAGGCTGTTGTTTTTGTAGGCCTGAAGCTTAAAATCAAAGCATAGAATTATATCTAGTAAATGAACTAAAATATGTTAGATAAATTTGAAAATTCATTAAAAATGTTGCAGATGTTAAGAAAAAATGAATCACTGAAAATTATTATGATTATTGATAAAAAGATAAAAAATACTGTTTTACAAATAGAAATAAGCAACATAGTCAATTTACACGCATTCATGGAAATCTTCCTCCCTGGCACCCTAATCTCCCTCTCTAGGAGCCTAAGTCTCCCTATTTGGGACCAAGGGAATATCACATGTCTGGAACTGGAAGACATCACGTTAAGTCCTTCAACCTGAATAGTACTTCACCAGTAAGAGGCTGAACAGTCAATGGAGTTACAAGTCACCAATTTGGCATGGGTGACCCCATTTAAAAATATAATGATGTACTGATTTGATTATGCATAGAATTATCCCTGCCAAAAGTGCTTTCTCACTTATCTGTTAATTAAAGAAATGATAAAAGGATTGGATGTGAGATCCAGAGATCCTATATTTCAGGTAACCTATTTTAATGCAATTCAGCAAGGCTGGTTTTTGTTGAAATAGTTTACCATCTTAGGTATTCCCTCAACTTGCCAATTTTTCAACTCATATTCCCTTACCTAAATGAAAAAAATCCCTAACACATAAGTCTTATGCACAAAGCACCATATTTATTTATTCAAAGAATTTTGATCCGTCAAAATACATGGCGACCAGCAGCATGGCCATTTTTCATATATGGCTATATGGGAAAACTTTGAAAATCTTTATTGCTAAAAACTGCAAGAACTAGTGCCTTGATATTTAGTATACAAGTTCATTGCATAGCCCTCTATCAAGATTCTTCAAAGAATTTTGTTCTGTCAAAAATCATCGCACCCGAGGCCATGGCTTATCCTCTTAGGCTATATAGAACCCTAAGTTTTTTCCAAAAACTACAATATCTAGGGCATAGTTCCATGTGCATATAGCCCTATGTCATGATTGTTAATAATTTTGATTGGTCAAAAAAAAATGGCCCAGTAATACAATGGGAAGCATCAATCAGTTCCACTGATATCTTGTTTTAGTTTAGAATCCAAACAGCAAATATGAATTGCACACTTTCCTTGTTTATTCTTTGCTGGGATCGGCTTATAATGACATGATTGATATGTTGTTACCATCGTCTTGTCGAAAAAAGCCTGAATTTAAATGTGATTTGAACATATATATAGTATTAAACACATGAATGTGTGACAATATAAAGTTCACATTAAGTAAAAGAAATCATGCTTTTCAGTATATATTTTTAATAGATTATAGGACAGAGGTAATGACCATAAAATGAAAATCAAGTTTTCACAGTAACAATGCTTGTGCAAACTTGAATGCTATTTTTGTCAAATTTTTTCTCTTATGTCTTGTAAAATGCGTATATTTAAGAGTTACTTAAGGTAACTTAAAGGACCCATGAACTTCCCTTATATTTTGGGTGTGAATCGGCCATGTCTAGAGGTAGTTTGTGAACATCCCTCAAGTTTTCACTTAATATAAAAGGGAAAATCTAAGCAATTTTTAGGAAAATGGCTCGGAGAAAACTAAAACTTAAGGTGTTGAATACTGCCCATGGTTGAGTTCATATGCCAAGTCCTAAGATAGAGTCTATTAATTTTGTGCTTAACAATTTAAAATGTAAGTAACTCATGGTTAGCCTTATGAAGCTTACCAGTAGTCATGACCACAATAGTCTTTTATAGTTTGGACTGCTCCAAATCAAACCGTGTTGCTGTGGAATCTTG
The DNA here is from genome assembly GCA_007844125.1 of Sinonovacula constricta. Taxonomy (NCBI): domain Eukaryota; kingdom Metazoa; phylum Mollusca; class Bivalvia; order Cardiida; family Solecurtidae; genus Sinonovacula; species Sinonovacula constricta. Next base: position 54,186,461 of record CM017565.1, read on the forward strand.
AACAGTGCTTTAGATACCTGCAATATATAGATATGTTTTGGTATAAGTAGAAGGACTTGTGGAAACTTTGCTGTAAGCCTATGATCTCTGTAGGTGGCACTGTATTCATTCACACCCACTTGGCACATCATCAACATCTCTCTAATGTGTTTTCTTGGGAAAGACTCAACCACCAAGGTATAAATAACTTTTAATTACATGAATGAAAGTAATCTTAATGAAAGTAATCTTAAAATATGTGGTTATACATTGTAAAACAACAAACCTTAAAAGAAATTGTTTTTGATATTTAAACTAACATTTCATGGCTGTTCAATTTCTATTCAGGATGCTGAATGTGCACTCCCTGATTTTTAGATTATAAATCTGGCACATAAAAACTGCAGTCTATAGCTATACAGTAGTTCATATTTGTATTGCTCATATATGTTTTTGTTTAGTCATTATTATTATTGTAGTTAGTATTTTATCAAGTAATGATTTGTTCATTGTTCATTTTATGTTCTTATAATTTCATTTTAATTGCTTTTCAAATAAATTTAAATATAAAACAAAGGTGTTTTTTGTTTTCAATGGGTGTACCCAGAAGACGCAGTTGCGTACACATTATTTCTAAAGAATGAAAACATCACAGAAGATTTAATGTGCAATAAAAATCTTACCCTAGTAGGGTTAAGGTGTATATTTATTGTGATCAAAATCGAAATGGTAACTTTTCTGTAGCTCCACTTATTTGGTTTGGGGCAAGTTTTGATATCTTATATTTCAAATCAGATAATTTCGCCTACAGGATAATCACTCCTTGTTGAGGGATGTGTACAGAATTGCAACTTTTTCTTAGCTGTTTACAACTTTACTTTCATGTTTCGCTAGATATACAATAGTTAATGCATTAATTGACAGACAAAATATTAACCTTTGTTAGACTGGCATACTACCTGGTCACTACGTTATAGGCACTGACATTTGTTTAGTCAGAGACTGACATAAATCCTGGAGATCATTTGTGACTAAATTATCCTAAGACTTATTTCATTTGTCGTAATTTCACAAAAAGGGTTTAAAAGCCATCTTTGTGTTGTCCATATCATATTTTCCTTGAAGTCAAGAGGATAAAAATGTGTCTGCATAAAACAAGGGATTTTTGTATGCTTCTCTATTAGATACAAGGGTGTTTTATAATTAATGCAACTGGCACATAATCGCGAAAATCCCATGCCTTGTCATTTTGACACTCCGTGTACACTAAGATTTATACTTTTCCTTCAGTGTGCAAAATTGTATACATATAATCACTTCCATTACTGTAAAGGTTCAGTTCAAACAAGGTCGTTTGGTTTCACTGCATGTAAAAATGGTTGGAAAACGTTCAGTGCATTGGTTGCAAATTCAGTCCTATATATTCCCATGGCATAAAATTGGACAAAGTGCAAAAACGATATTCAGTGAAATTTGCAATGTTTACAATAATTCCATGTGCTACCGTTACAAGCTTGATCTCAAAGTTCAAAGCCGGTAAAGAACTGTTAGAAGAAAGAAGATCTTAATAGTACTGGATGCCCTAAAACAGCCACCATGAAATCGAATATTCAGATAAAGAATTAGTTAAAAAAGATGAGAGGTTAACTGTCCGTGAGCTTGCCCATATGTCTGGGATATCACCGGCACAAGTTCAATTTTTTCTTCACAAAGTTTTGTTAATAAACAAGAAATTATCACGATGGATACCTCCTCTGTTGACAAAAGAACAAGAACATGTTAAAAATGCAAACAGTAGCTTAAACTCTACCACCAATTCAACAAAAAGAGGTTTGCTGACTTCATCACAGGTGATGAAACTTGGATACACTTTTTTGAGCCAAAATGAAAGAGTGCCAATCGTGTATGGGCCACAAAACATGCGAGGCGACCTGTCATAGCAAAACAAACGATCACTGTGAAGAAGGTTTTATACTGTATTTTCTTCACTAATAATGGTCCAGCAGTTCCAAAAGGCAAAAGTGTTAACAGCAAAGTTCTACAAAAAAGTTGTGTTAAAGAAATTACAGAAATATTTTTACAAACGTCATCCAAAACTTGGCTTGAAGTATGTGTCACTTCTTCATGACAACGCATCATCTCACAAAGTGCAGATTCTCAAGCAACAAAAGGTTTGAGTGCTTCCACACCCAGCCTATTCACCAGATTTGGCACCCTGTGACTATTTTTTGTTTCCCACACTTAAATCCATCCTCGCTGGAAAGCGTTATGCATCCAGGAAAGCCTTGGGCTCTGCAGTTGGCCAGTGTCTTAGACATATACCTGCTTCGGATTATGAAAGGTGCTTTTATAATTGGATTAAAAGACTAAAACTTTGTGTGAAGGCAAAGGGAGAGTACTCCAAGGGAATGTGCTGAATTGTGTCTTTCTGAACAAAAAGTTAAACTACCCGTTACATTACTTAACAAGCACCCCTCGTATAAAGAAATATGTCATGATAACATACAATTTTTGTTTTAATTTTTAAACTTCTGTAACATTTAACTTAAAATTTAGTTATATCTTGATACAAGATTGATTAGCGCAAGTGTCAAATGTCTTCAGATATTCATATAATAGGAGTAATACCTTTATTCTCTCCACACAAAAAATCACAGTCAACATTGTAACATTATCTTTCTTCATAATTTACCGATATCTGCCATAATCTTATTCAAATTTCACGGTCTTCAGACAAAAAAAAAGCTTCTAGTCAATGGATTGCTATTCAAATACAGGTATTGCTATATCTTTTATTTATAAATATAAAAGAAATTTAAAAAAACAACAACAGTGTTTGCATATTAACTCAATTTAGTACTGGCTGATTTTTTGACAATATTTAGAGACTGAGTTTGGTAACGAAATAACATACTTTTGGTACTTTAATGTAAACAGTGAAATGGCCAAAAGCTACAAAAAATTTCAGTAAAAAAACAACAAAGCAATTAAACTTTAGAACTTTTCTCTGATCTAAAATCAAATGATGTTTCTCTTCAAAATATCAGGTTTGTGATTTGCCATAAAAAAAAATTTGAAAACCCATCCTAAGTTATTATGTTATAACAAAGAGACAAATCATTGTGTGGCCAATTCTCTTCTGTATCCAACATTTAAATAAGATCAAATAGACATAATACAATTTCAAATATCATTTGAGGATTCTTTTAACATCCCTGGTAAAGACTAATTGCAATTATTAAAAACATTTCCTGGTTGAACACAATTTCTTACTAGTTTTCTATTATTTCCTTTTGGGCATCCTAAAATTGGAACTAAAAATAGACATAACAAGACCTATTTCCTCCAATGTATTAGACTCTTGAACCATTGACGAATAACACAAGAAATTTATTACTTCAACTTTTATTTTGTGCTAGTCTATTTGTCTTTTCTATCCTAGCAGTGTCCCACAACCCTGTTACGCTGACTGGTTTACTTCTTGCCCTTCTTCTTTCCTGCCCGGACTTGTTCCTGTGGGTCCAGTCCCTGGGCCAGTGCCAACTGTGTCTTAAGATCCAGTAACTTTGCTACCTCACCATCTATAACACTCTTTTCTGACTTAGTAGCTTTCAGGTCACGCACCTTCAAACCCTAAAAAAAGAAAAAAAACTATTTAACAATGTGTACATGTCTAGCAGATGGTAAGATATACATTCTGTGAATTTTTCTGATAAAATATTTTCAATATAAAAAGTTTGCACCCCAACCAATCTTTAGGTAAGTATCTCTTACTTAAACTGATTTTACTATAACAAACTTATTTTAGTTACAAAATACCTTACCTGCTATGAAATATGCAGACTTGGTAGCAAAGGAGATAAGGTTATCTAACAAAATGGTTAGACAATGGATGGACACCCACAGGAGTGTCACCCTCAAATGACTAGGATAACACTTTTCGAGCAGCTACAATGGTCCAATTGCATGAAGATTTGTTGCAGACAGAAGCAAAAAAATTGGGATGAAGAAAGAAAAGCACAGGCCTTCTTTCATGAAGCTGTGTAAGGGATTTTAGTAAGTGAATAGTGATTAATGAAAGCCCACAGAGATAAGAGAGCCCTGAGCTTATAAGGGATGATCTGCAGCAAGGAAATATCCTGGAAGCTGATGAAATGTCTCAAGTTGCCTTAATTGGGATCAAACGGTGATTCCTGCCTGACCTAAGAGGTTTAACTCTATCCAAGTAAAATTTCAGGGCCCTTATGTGACAAACAAATCTACCTGGATCAGAACCATCCAGGTCTTGAGAAAGACATGGGATTGTGAAGGGCTATGAAGCCACTGAGGGAAATTGAATTTTTGCAAAAGTATCAGTTGGACAAAGCAAGGTGACTGAACAGTTTGAATAACTGCTCATAGGTGCTACCTGAATAACTGCTCATAGGTGCTTACCTGGATAACTGCTCATAAATGCTACCTGAATAACTGCTCATAGGTGCTACCTGAATAACTGCTCATAGGTGCTACCTGAATAACTGCTCATGGGTGCTACCTGAATAACTGCTCATAGGTGCTACCTGAATAACTGCTCATAGGTGCTACCTGAATAACTGCTCATGGGTGCTACCTGAATACAAAAAGTTCAAAATTAACTTGCTCTTGATCAGTAGACCAACTACAGAAAAAAACTCTCAAGAGGACCATGTCACTGAGGCAACCCCCAAAAGGGTCACTTGCTTTTAGAAACATTTTTTCTCATATATATTCACTTTTCTGAAACCCTGGAAAGAGGACATCCAGCTACCTGGGACACTTATTTCAGAGCCAATCATTAAAGATTCACAGCTTTTCCAATCGCCACAAGGATGCACACCACCTGGTCAGAGGTGGCACATTTCACTCTGAATATGTTTATTCATGCTTGGGAAGACTGGCTTGTGAACTTACAAATGTGCTATCTGAACACATAACACATAGTCTCTAGCTTGTAGCAATGGCTGATGATAAGATAAAAGTAATATTTGTCATAAGTACATCATCATCAAGCTAATGTTAATTTACTATTTTAAAGAAAAACAAGGCTCCAGAAAGTCAACACAAATATAACTTGTACAACAGATTTACTGCCATAATTAGAGAAATGTTTCACTTCTACCTACATGTAGTTGAATCTATCTGATTACAGTACTGTAAATGACACATACTAGATTTTGTTCTTAATGACTTTACTGACTAGCAGTATAAAAAGCAGTATAGTATGTATTCTATTATTACAAAAATCAAAATGGTTTATTGAAAGATCATAAAGACATCCAAACTATATTAAAATAACATAATGATGTAATGTTAAGACAAAAATTGGCTTACTTCCTACGAGGACAACCTATCACAAATTCTCGAAGAACATCAGTGGTCCTGTTAGCAAGATTTCACTGAATAGACGGCTTCACATTAATTGCTTTGTTCTACTTCATGAACACTACAGCTCTGTAATCTGAATCCAAATCCTGACTGCAAACCTGGTATAAAGCCACTGAAGGCAGTTGGACCAAATCCTGACTGCAAACCTGGTATAAAGCCACTGACGGCAGTTAGACCCAATCCTGACTGCAAACCTGGTATAAAGCCACTGAAGGCAGTTAGACCTCGAATTGAATGGTACACATTTCTCAGTCTAGTATATAATACATAACCAGTGGAATACTTGATCTAAGAACATATTTCTCCCTCCTTTTGCCTCTTTAGTCACTGAGTGATATTCTGTACAGTTCATTAATAAATCTGCACTTTATGTATATCTGCATCTTACAATAAAATGACATCTAAGTTTATACAGATAACAATATTAATGAAACCATCTGAAGCATGCCAAGGCTCACTTAACATTTCTAGTCACCTTCCACATAGATATTTATTTTATTACATGAACTAGGTACTTTTTCCGAAGCAAGTAGACTGACTACGGGCAGTCAAGATCATACTGAGTCAATCCTTTGTGCTTCTAAAATTCAGCTGTCTCATAACTGGACGCTGTCACAAATGGCACAACCCAAAAAAGAAAACATGGAAGTCTGCTAACTTTAGTATAGAGGAATGGAGAAGATCAATCTGCCTCCCTCTTAACCAATCAATAAAAAGAACAACCACCTTTGATGCTGGGTCCAGAAACGATGGCACAAAGAGTAATAGGTAAATATTGAAAATGGGCCCAAAAAGATCCAATGAGGATAAGCCCTGATTTCATAAGACTAAGATGTTCAGGATGAGCTCCCATGTTTATTTTTTGTAGTGCACTGAAAAGGGGGCCAAGCCAGCTGGTCAGAAGTATGTTATTAATAACAAAATGCATATCTAAAAGCAGGTAAGATGTTTTGCAAGTGAAATGAAAACTGATTTTAAACTGTTGACTAAATCAGTCAGTAAAATTCACAAAAAGCATCAGTTTTAAATTATATAGCAATTGGTGACACCATTCTTTTTCAATACTATATGGCAAAGGTCCCATTTGCTGTTGTCTTGGCATTATTTCTATCTTGTAAATTACTTAAGGCGAGCTGATAATCAAGAAAAATCTGTGTATACCGTCACTACAAACAAGGCTATCAGAAAATCATTATATTATGTATGATGTACGCTCTATCAGTAAAATCATTATATTATGTATGATTTATGCCCTATCAGTAAAGCTTTTGCTCTACTTGGAAAGAGCCCACTGTTCAAACATTGGGAAAAAAAAATTTTTTTTAACATGTTAGCACCTTTTTTGGCTTTCAACATGTACAAAATATTTTTTAAGCCTGAAACTGCTACATTTTTAAAGCCCATACTCATTTCTAGATTTATTGAAGTTTCTTTGTAACATATTGCACGTTTATTATGTGTTAATAAAATATAAAAAAAGTATTTCTATCTGTAACATTGGTAAACTTCTTATAGTAGTGGATAAATACCTGGACACTTATTTTTTATAGGTAAGATGTCAAATTTCTCACAATAATGACAATATTTGTCCATCTATAGTTAAAACTGCTTTGAAAATGTATACATATAATTATTAGGTCAAGTCCCTACTTCTAGTATACCAGGTTTCCAATCCTACCTGTTCATTGACTGCAGCTGTCAACCTTTCCACCTCTACACTGTCCATAATTACTGCTCTCCCTCCTGGTACTGCTGGCTTCTCCTGATTGGCTGATGCCTTTCCTGCTTGTTTCTCATTGACCATTTTCTTGCCACCATTCTTATTACCTCCCCCTGGTTTGGCTGGGGGCACCACCTGTCCCCCAGCTGCAGTCAGCTGTTTCTTCAGGTCTAACAACTTTACAACCTCTGCATCAATGACACTCTTCTCTGCCTTAGCTGTCTTCATGTCTCGCACCTTGTTGCCCTGCAAGTGTACAATCGAAATACAGATTGCTCATTTTGCTTTCTCAACAAAATATTTTTTAAGCCTTAACCTGATACATTTTGAAAGCCCATACTTATTTTCTAAATTTATTGGAGTTTCTTTGTTTTTAAAAAATAAAGTGCAGTGACACAAGGTTATTTAAGCAATGTCCAGCTATTACATTTGGAGGATGACCCCAGAAAAGGAACCTTCAATCCTTCTTACATGAAAGTTTTTATCATGACCAGGCTGTTGATTTTTTGGTTTATGAAATATATTACAGCGACCAATTATGGTCATTATATCAACATCCAGCTGTTTTGGTGGAGGCAGACCCCAGACAAATGTCTGGGTAAAGCTACTGTGCACCACAGGTCAGCTGGAAGACCTTCCAACATTAAGTCCTTTGCCCCGAATGGGCTTAAACCCAAGCAAAGGGGGGCTAAGCAGTCAAAGGAGTTACAAATCAGTGACTCTACCATTATGCCATAGCTTCCCTGGACTTGAGCCAATGCCATGAAGGGCATAGAAGTTACAAGTCAGCAACTTCACTCAGCTATGGGTGCCTTTAGCTTGTGAAGCACAAATATGCTGTTGGGAGGTCTTACCTGTGCTGTTACCTCTGCCATCAATCTTTCTACCTGGGCGGGATCAGTCACACCTGAAGGGCTACCATCTCCACCTTTCTTGGCTACCAGCTAAATACATTCAATGAACATTAATTAATAGCTTTATACAGATTTTTATTTGGATGCAAATTCAATAGAAACAGACAAATGTATATGTTCATGAAATACAATACTTATGCACATGGTCTATTGTTTACATTCAACAGGTCTGAAAAGAAATAGACCTAGAAAAGACATAAACTGGGGAAACTACAATACCTTTGCTTTGCTGACTGGTGCAGGCCCCTGGCCTGCAAATCTTTTTTTTAGATCTGCTATAGTAGATGCCTCTATCTTTTGGAACAGTGGGGATGGCTGAAATATACACAGCAGTCTAGTCAACCCTGTTAAGATATGAATCAAAGTAACACAATGATTATGTTATTGTTTGATTTGCAACATCCCACTATTATTTTACTCTTATTAAAACAAGAGTTGTTCATAAACACTTTGCCACTTTTCTCATTGCTGAATAGTATAATAAACATTTTGTTGATAAATGGCCATACCTATGCCAAAATTGATTTGGGGAAGTGGTTTCCCATTTGATAAAGAACAAGTATTCCATTAAAGTGAATATCTTTGAAAATTAAAAAGAGGTTACCCATTTCAGTATGACACTCCACTTTAAATGTATTTGGGTATAAACAAAATAAAGTCACTGATAAGATATTTTCCAAGTTAATTTGTTGACTAACATGTTTATCCAGTAGGTTACTGACTACATGTCTTAAAATAAGTGTGTATGACCTTGCATGACACAGCCTAATAAAGCTAGGTAGTCTTACTGTGCCAATCTTATGGCCTTCAGGCAGGTGACACACAAACTGGTTGTGAATGATGTTACAGGTGGCAGGCACATTCAGCTGGGACTGTATGGTGGCACTGGTCTGAGGCATGTATGGCAGTAGCATGGTAGACAGCAGACAAGCAATATTGGCAGCAAGGCTCACCACACTTCCTGCACGGGCACTGTACACATGGAAAATGTGCAAATATCAAAATACAGTTGTCTTCACAAAAATGTCCACACGATCTCCTGAGTATATTATGGTTGTAGTGAAATGCTGCCTTATTAAGTACTGATTTAATTCATTTCAATTAAAAGTCTAAAAAAGTTCAAAGAAGAGTGAAAATGCAAAATGTTTGTACATGTATAACAAAGTATTTATTCTAGATTTTTATCAATATCTGAGATGAACTTATATCCAAATGCCTATAGCGTTAAGTACAGGTATTTACCGGTCAGCCTCAGAGCCTTTGACAAGAACCCAGGGCTTGTTTTCCTGCATGAACTGGTTCCCGAGCCGTGATATGTTCAGGATATTTCGGATAGAGTCCCGCAATCTGGCAAAAAAATAGTGGACAGTTGGATGGATGGGTGAGAACTGGTTGTGGCAAGGAACTCATGATTAAGAATTATTTATCTTTTGCATTCATTCTCAAATAATGTTTTAAGTGAGGCAATTTTTGGTAGATATTTGTTATGTGTGTGTCTACAAAGGGTGGTATAATGCCAGAATCTACATGAATAAAAGGTCTATATTATAGATACAAAGATATCAAACATTCTCAAGCCCACAATCAGATCTTGCTGTATTTTCAAAGCTGAAATGTTACCATCTAAGAGAAGCCTCCTTGAGCATACAGTGCACTGAGATTCCCTTGCACTGTTTCTATGATATCCTTGTAAATACCAGTATATGTACATCTTAAATAATAATAAAAAGGAGCAACAGTAAATGTAATTTTGAGTTAAGCAAATATCAGAAATGCATATTATCACATCTGATGCAGGACATTGCAGGTGTGCACATATGCTGATCAAGTCACAGGCTTAACCAGACCTGCTGATACAAATCAATCTTAATCAAACCTGCTTATATATCACAGTCTTAATCAGACCAGCTAATACAACACAAGCAAGCTTAATGAAACCTGATGATGTACCACAAGCTTAACCGGACTTGCTGATGCATCTCAAGCTTATTCAGACCAGCTAATACATCACAAGCTTAATCATAGCTGTTAATGCATCGCAAGATTAATCAGACCTGCTTATGAATCACAAGTTTAATAAGATCTGCTAATGCATCACACGTTTCATTAGACCTGCTGATATATCACAAGACCAACCAGACCTGCTGATACATCATAATCTTAACCAGACTTGCTGATACATTATAAGCTTTATCAGACCTGCTGATATATCACAAGCCCAACCAGACCTGCTGATACATCATAAGCTAAATCAGACTTGCCGATACATCATAAGCTTAATCAGACTTGCTGATACATCATAAGCTAAATCAGACTTGCTGATACATCATAAGCTTAATCAGACTTGCTGATACATCATAAGCTTAATCAGACTTGCTGATACATCATAAGCTTAATCAGACTTGCTGGTACAGCACAAGCTTAATCAGACTTGTTGATACATCATAAGCTAAATCAGACTTGCTGATACATCACAAGCTTAATCAGACTTGCTGATCCATCATAAGCTTAATCAGACTTGCTGATACATCATAAGCTTAATCAGACTTGCTGATACATCATAAGCTTAATCAGACTTGCTGGTACAGCACAAGCTTAATCAGACTTGCTGATACATCATAAGCTTAATCAGACTTGTTAAAGCATCACAAGCTTAATCAGACTTGTTAAAGCATCACAAGCTTAATCAGTCCTGCTGATACATCACAAGCTTAATCAGACCTGCTGATACATCACAAGCTTAATCAGACCTGCTGATACATCACAAGCTTATCAGACCTGCTGATACATCACAAGCTTAATCAGACCTGCTGATACATCACAAGCTTATCAGACCTGCTGATACATCACAAGCTTAATCAGACTTGCTGATACTTCATAAGCTAAATCAGACCTGCTGATACATCACAAGCTTAATCAGACCTGCTGATACATCACAAGCTCAATCAGACCTGGTGATACATCACAAGCTTATCAGACTTGCTGATACATCATAAGCTAAATCAGACCTGCTGATACATCATAAGCTAAATCAGACCTGCTGATACATCACAAGCTTATCAGACCTGCTGATACATCACAAGCTTAATCAGACCTGCTGATACATCACAAGCTTATCAGACCTGCTGATACATCACAAGCTTAATCAGACCTGCTGATACATCACAAGCTTATCAGACCTGCTGATACATCACAAGCTTATCAGACTTGCTGATACATCATAAGCTAAATCAGACCTGCTGATACATCATAAGCTAAATCAGACCTGCTGATACATCACAAGCTTATCAGACCTGCTGATACATCACAAGCTTAATCAGACCTGCTGATACATCACAAGCTTATCAGACCTGCTGATACATCACAAGCTTAATCAGACCTGCTGATACATCACAAGCTTATCAGACCTGCTGATACATCACAAGCTTAATCAGACTTGCTGATACATCATAAGCTAAATCAGACCTGCTGATACATCATAAGCTAAATCAGACCTGCTGATACATCACAAGCTTAATCAGACCTGCTGATACATCACAAGCTTATCAGACCTGCTGATACATCACAAGCTTAATCAGACTTGCTGATACATCATAAGCTAAATCAGACCTGCTGATACATCACAAGCTTAATCAGACCTGCTGATACATCACAAGCTTAATCAGACCTGCTGATACATAACAAGCTTAATCAGACCTGCTGATACATAACAAGCTTAATCAGACTTGCTGATACATCACAAGCTAAATCAATATAAATAAGTGTTAAAGCAAGTTTTCCACATTTAAGACATTATTCAATGGTCTTATTTTCTTTTCAACACTGAAAACACCCATCTCAAAACTGCAACTATAGATAAAATGTAAGGAGTTTTCACAACTATGAGTAAATAAGCATAAGATTATGTATAACAAATAATCCATCTCATTATACATTTATTCTTTTATCATTTAATCTGCTGATATTTTAATTTTTTTATCTAATATGTGAAGTCTATTGTTCTATGTAGCAAAATTTGAATAAAGCTCAGTCCCCACATCTGAACTACTGTAAGTTAAGAAGAATAAGACTATTCTTTGATTTATCAGTCTTAAAGAACCTATATTAGCCCAATTAAAAAACAAGTTTTTGTTTGTAATATAAGGTTGTTTGTTCTACTGTCTGCTATCTTGTAGCAGTTGTAACATTATATAAGATACAAAAAAAGATATGTAACAAATTTTGGAATGATTTGGACTACTCTTCTCAATTTGCATAGAGCAATTTTTTTTTTCTTTTGAAAATATGCTGTGTAAAGTTGACATTTTGGTTATAATGGCATATTTATTCAAATGTGAAGGATTGCATTGAATCAAGGAAAAGGATTTGTATTTTTTATACAATGTGAGTGGGGGTGACTAAATATATTCAAATTGTTGCTGAAAAATGTTTTAGATAACTGATTGACCCATTTTGTAGATATAATATTGACCTTAGTCTATTGGAATTGATGCACTTAGTGCTACATGGCAGTTTACAGTGCTATGTCAGCGAATCAGACAAAATAACAAATGTCAGCAATCAATAACAAATGTCAGCAATCAAATAAATATGAGGGTGCAAAACTTTAAGGTAGGTCTTGTTTTGTGGTCTTCGATAGTTTATGTAACTTTAATATAGATATTATGTATCGTCAACTAGCTTACTGTAAGGATAGAAGAGTGTTGATTGAAGCATGCATGCCGTTGTCTCCTTGCATAATCAACTGTAGGTATTGTGTCCAAGGCTTTCAAATGACATTTGGACTTTGGCAGTTGTGTTCAATTGTGTTAATGGTTCACAGCTAATTATGTAAAACCTTATTACAATATTTCTACATTTTGAAATAAATCAATAAATTGCTAAATGCACCAATCTTCATATCTGTTATACAGCTAACCTGAATGACTTTACGACAAATGCGGACTTTCATGTAGTATATTAACAAACCCTATCAGTAGACAGTAAAACTTGAAGACAACTTGACAATAAACAAGATATTATCTTATTCTATGAAACAGGTAGTTTTAAATCTGAATATTGTACATAAAGACTTGAGTTTTGGTTAAGACTTCATGTCAGCACCATATTCAGATCCCAGTCTCCCTTATAAGACTCCCTTTTTGAGACTACTCAGCTGGCAGTAAGGGTCAATTTTATTAGCCTTCCAATACATCAAATATAGTGTCTACTTGACTGTTTATAATTACATCAACAACTACATTTACAAACAAGTTTATGATACTTGCTCCAGTGAAAATTAAGTTCCGTACAGTGTAATTGCCAGGACCACTTTGCCAAACATCCAGAGTTCCAAAAGAAGTTTGGGATCAGGCAATCTCGAATTACCTATCAGAAACAAAATGGTTTACCAACCACAGTGAGACTGACTATGCAAAACAATCAGTCTTCTTTTCTTTATAATAAAAATAAAAGAATAGTATTTAAATACACTAGACATACTTTGATTCCTCCATATTGTCTATGTATGTCCGGAGTTCCCTTGTGACTAGAGCCAGTAAATTCTGGTCATCAGGGGAGAGAACTACCAACTGAATCGTTGCACCAAAGTTGTTGTTCACAAACATCAGGGCCCTGTACAATAAAGAAATAAAACAGGTATAATGGATTATCAGCCTAAAAAGTCTACAGCCATGCACACGCTGTATAAACTAGAACTATTGCTGAATGCGATTCATACCCCACCAATGTCCTTGACAAAGCTGGTACAAGGGTAAGATGGGTTCTGCACATTGCCCAGTTGGGGTGAACATTTGAGTCAAGTTTGAAGAAAATCCTTCCATTAGTATAGAAATTATAGAGCGGACCTGACATATTGTCTAGTATTGATTGTAAGTAAATTAAAAGACTTAAAAAGGGGCATAACTTTGTCAAAATGCAATACAGAGTTATGAAACTTGACCTGCATATCTTACTTGTGATACATCATATATCTTTTAAGTTTCAAGCAAATACCTGAGCTAATTTCAGAAATATTCAAGTACATGTTAAAATTTAAGAACATTTTCTAAGTCAATTTTGACCTTCAAGTGTGACCTTGACCTTAAGCTGGCACAAAGGTAATATGGGTTCTGCACATAACCTTGTTGAGTTGAACATTTGAGTAAAGTTTGAAGAAAATTCTTCTATTAGTATAGGATTTATAGAGCGGACACGACATATTTTCTAATACTTGATTGTATGTAAATTTGAAGACTTAAAAGGGGCATAACTTTGTCAAAATGCAATACAGAGTTATGAAACTTGACCTGCATATCCTAATTGTGACACTTCATATATATTTTAAGTTTCAAGAAAATACTTTTCTAGTTTCAGAAATATTCAAATACATGTTAAAATTTAAGAATATTTTCTAAGTCAATTTTTGACCTTCAAGTGTGACCTTGACCTTAAGCCGGCAAAAGAGTAACATGGGTTCTGCACATCCCCTTGTTGAGGTGAACATTTGAGCCAAGATTAAAGAAAATCTTTTAATTAGTGTAGGACTTACGGAGCGGACATAACATAATGTCTAATATTTGATTGTTTGATATTTGACCTTCAATTGTGACCTTGACCTTGAGCTGACACATGGGCAACATGGGTTCTGCACATTGCCTTGTTGAGGTGAACATTTCAGCTAAGTTTGAAAAAAATCCTTCAATTGATATAGGATTTATAGAGCGGACACGATAATGGAGACGGACGGACCGACGACGGACACGACAAAGCGAATATTATATATATATATATTTTCCATAAAACAACAGCATTTTAATTAATGACCCTTCATACATCATCAGCAAGGCAATCGAGGCTACAGTGTAGTACTTATTCCCAAAACAAAAATAAATAAGTCATCAACTAATATTTCCCAATCTTCATGTACTTATGTTTTTTCTGTGGTATGAATCAGAATGTTGGAAATTTTAAGCAAATGAAACAATTAAAAACAGTTGATCATGATAGACAATTAAAAGGTGATAACCCCTTTTGGTTGACATATTTTGGTTTAGAATATTTTAATGAACTAGTATTGTCTTGTGTAGCATTGGTAAGCATATACAATACTAAATCGTAAATCATATGAAACAACGCATTTAAAAATGATAGTTCACACAATGCATTCAGTTTGTGCATAGGAATGCTTCAAATCTGAGGGATGAGGGTTCGGATCCTTGTGTGGTCACCTTTTTTATCTTCTTACTTTTCCATTTTGACATTTATTTCTGCATCACTCTACCAGATTTAGAAGAAAACATCTGTAGTTTTTAATTTTAATTTGTAAATGTAAATGAATTTTGTGTGATTTGTGCTAAATTTGAAAACTATTTCACTTTATCCTCAGTAATAATCAGTACACCCGACCCTAAAATAGAATCATTCTGAAAATAAATGTATTACCCAATGTGTTACTAAGAGAACTCTACTAAGAGAGAGTTGAATACATTAGGAAAATGGGTCTCTTTATTTTATGAATTAGCTTTTATCTTATATAAACTCTATGAGGTTAACTGACTTTATGAAACCTACAAAGTTTGAAAATTTGCAAGTAAATATAAAGTTTTTGTATCACAGGTAAATTTCTGTTACTACTAGATGGATATTATAAAAAAATTCCTTCTGATTACAAAAGACTTTTGTGCATTAAGATAGTAATGAAATATGCAGGACAGTAACAGCCTGGCTCCTAAAATTCAATATCTTACACAACGAGGCTTGGTATTTATTAGTCCTGTAAAGATAACCAAAGGTAGCCAAGAAACCATGCAGACATAATGTTTCCAGCAACTATAACATGGGCAATAACTGAAGAAATCAAGCTGGTCGTGACATGCCAACAATAAGCACAATTAGTCTTGGTATAAAAACAATGATCATATTGGTAACTATATACCAGTATGAATCAATCTGTTACCTGTTAATGAAGTTGCCCAGATTGTTTAACAGCTCACTGTTGTTCTTCAGCAGTAAGTCATCCCAGGAGAAACTGCTGTCCTAAACATTCAACATAAACACAATGTAACAGAGTGCCTCAACAGTCTCTAACTAAATAATCAACATAAACACAATATTACAGAGTAACTCATTTGTCTCTAATTAAACATTCGACATAAACACAATGTAACAGAGTGCCTCAACAGTCTCTAACTAAATAATCAACATAAACACAATATTACAGAGTAACTCATTTGTCTCTAATTAAACATTCGACATAAACACAATGTAACAGAGTGCCTCAACAGTCTCTAACTGAACATTCAACATAAACACAATATTACAGAGTAACTCATTTGTCTCTAATTAAACATTCAACATAAACACAATGTAACAGAGTGCCTCAACAGTCTCTAACTAAATAATCAACATAAACACAATATTACAGAGTAACTCATTTGTCTCTAATTAAACATTCGACATAAACACAATGTAACAGAGTGCCTCAACAGTCTCTAACTAAATAATCAACATAAACACAATATTACAGAGTAACTCATTTGTCTCTAATTAAACATTCGACATAAACACAATGTTACAGAGTGCCTCAATAGTCTCTAACTAAATATTCAACAAAAACACAATATTACAGAGTAACTCATTTGTCTCTAATTAAACATTCGACATAAACACAATGTTACAGAGTGCCTTATTTGTCTCTAATTAAACATTCGACAAAAACACAATGTTACAGAGTACCTCAGTTGTATCTAACTGAACATTCAACATAAACACAATATTACAGAGTAACTCATTTGTCTCTAATTAAACATTCGACATAAACACAATGTAACAGAGTGCCTCAACAGTCTCTAACTAAATATTCAACAAAAACACAATATTACAGAGTAACTCATTTGTCTCTAATTAAACATTCGACATAAACACAATGTTACAGAGTGCCTTATTTGTCTCTAATTAAACATTCGACAAAAACACAATGTTACAGAGTGCCTCAGTTGTATCTAACTGAACATTCAACATAAACACAATATTACAGAGTAACTCATTTGTCTCTAATTAAACATTCGACATAAACACAATGTAACAGAGTGCCTCAATAGTCTCATACTAAATATTCAACAAAAACACAATATTACAGAGTAACTCATTTGTCTCTAATTAAACATTCGACATAAACACAATGTAACAGAGTGCCTCAATAGTCTCTAACTGAACATTCAACATAAACACAATGTTACAGAGTACCTCAACCGTCTCTGAACAGGGTTTTCTCTGACACACAAATTTGTGCGTTTTGGCGCATATTTTCGACAGATGACCCGCAAAATGAACTTACATTGCGACACCCTGGACGCACAAAATGAATTAATCCACAGCCATAATTTTTTGTCTCCAATGACATTGATCTTTGTCAGCTCGTCAAACTGTTGCAAAAAGCATTTAAGTATCAATTTGCTTCAGTTAGACAAAGAATTTTGTAAATAAGCGTCCATTATTTGTTGTCTTAATACTGCTATCCGGTCCACCCAAACAATACATGTACTGCGTTTAGATGACTGGGAACCAACAATTCTGTGTTGTTAGACGCTGTTTCACATTCAGCATTTCTTTAAAGCGTCGCAATAGTAATGATCGTTAAGTTTAGAACGCGGCTAAAACCGGCCCGTGAATACGCTACATTTCAAAGGTTTGGATGAGTTTTATCTGCATTAATCTTTTAGAACATAGTTAAGTCATACATTGCATATTAATTTTAAGCAAATATATGTTTGGCTTTAGAAACCAAACGGTCTATGGCAATATATAAAAAACACTACAAGGTCAAATTTAACGTTATGAAGGAAAGACATGTAGGTTGAACCAATATGAGTACGAAAACCTAAATTTTGACTGGTTTTTGTTTTTGCAACAAAAATCCAAAAGTAAACCATAAACAATTCTAAAAATGTAAACCATTCTGTCAAAATGTCTCAGTCCAAGCTGACGACGTTTTTTCAAACAAACCAAAGTAAATCATCAACTCAGCCTGAAAATGAAGCTCTGCCCGGTCTGAGTTCGCAAAAAAGAAACTAAAACTAGTAGACCTCGTGGTTTTTGTTTTGTTTAAATAGAATAAAACATAAATGAACAATTTAGTTCTGTTTTTAAGGTGCAAGACTATTAGTAAAGTGATTATATAATGTGACCCCCAAAATTTACCAATGACCCCCAAATCATAAACCTAGGGGACACTGTGACCCCCTAAAAAAAATTCAAGGGAAAACCCTGCTCTGAATAAACATTTAACATAAACACAATGTTACAGAGTACTTCAGGTGTATCTAACTGAACATTCAACATAAACACAATGTTACAGAGTGCCTCAGTTGTCTCTAACTGAGCATCCAACATAAACACAATGTAACAGAGTACCTCAGTTGTATCTAACTGAACATTCAACATAAACACAATGTTACAGAGTACCTCAGTTGTATCTGAACATTCAACATAAACACAATGTTACAGAGTACCTCAGTTGTATCTGAACATTCAACATAAACACAATGTTACAGAGTACCTCAGTTGTATCTGAACATTCAACATAAACACAATGTTACAGAGTACCTCATTTGTCTCTAACTGGACATTCAACATAAACACAGAGTCATGGAGTGCCTCAGTTGTATCTAACTGAACATCCAGCAAAAACAAAAACATTGTTGCAGCATACCTTAGATGTACCTTTAAATGAATATTTAATATAGACAGAATGTGTCAGAGTATCCCAGTAGTCCCTTTAACTGAATATTCAACATGAATACAATGTTACAGCATATTGTGTGTTAGTCTCTTTAACAGAACATTCAACATAAACACAATGTTATAGAGCACCATAGTAAAGTCTCTTTTACTAAACATAAAACATAAATACATTGTTTTCCCTCTTCAAGACATAGCAAGCCACATTAACTTGATCATTAGATATGGATAAAGTAAATCAAATTGTTTCATAGGCAACTTACAATTTCAAAGTAGGATATACAATATTTTGTTGAAATACTTCATAACAAAATATTTATTTTTCTTTAAAAAACAACAACAGAATCACAAATTTATATAGACTACCCTTATAATATGCTTGTCATACACTTACAATGGCAAGCTATTAATAATGTACGATATATTTACTACACATCAGTCAAGATGGGGGAAGATGATTAAAATTGTATTAGGCAACTAAATATTTATTACAAATTTATGCATTCTGTGTCTCATTTCTCTTTGCCCTGTATACCTGTGTTTCTGGCCTGACATAGAGCAGGTAGAACCTATAGATGTCTGCAGGTATCCCTGTGTCACGAGCCTGGTCACCAAATACACCTGTACCTCGACTCTTTGAGAACTTCCCATCCTCATAGTTCAGGTACTCTACAGAAATAACACATATAATATGTAATAGCACATGCAAGGATCAGACATGTTGTTAGTATTAAACATAACATAAGTCCTTTTAATTTTTTTGCAAATATATGTGTTAACTTAGGGATTAAAAGAATAATCAGTTGTTTATCTATGGAAGTACCTACAACCAGACAACTTTAAATGTTTGACCAAGACTGGATGGACTATTTTACAATAGAATAAATGCAAACGATACCAATGAATTTTTCTAGGTTTTTATGACAGAGCACAGTCAAATGTTTGTCATGGTTATTATGCAGACCAAAAACACTTAATTGAAAATCTTTGGTCAAAACATTTTCGTATTGGGCAGTTAGAAGTGTAAGGAAATAAAACCAGTCAATAAAGTCCTATTCTTTTATTTGAAGGGGCTATAAAATGAACCCTCCATAGTTTCAAAGTTTTCACACAAAAAAACACTATGTCTTGTTTACTGAGTTGATACATACAGCCGAAAAAAAGCAGTTTATAACACTGATGCAGTGTTTGTTCTTAGATAATTAAAGAGAAATAATGAAACAAAATTGCTGATGTACTTATTTTTCTTTATACGAGGGCTGTCCCAGATATTCGTAGACTGTGCTCATAACTTCTTGGATAATTATTTTATAAGAAAATTAATTGCATATACATAAAATTCAATCTATTTTACATACCTTTGCAAAAAATTACAATAAAACAAGCAACAGTACAAAAGTTATGCAAAAAACTATAAGGCATGGTTTACAGTATCGCCCCACGCTGTCAATCAAATTAAGCGACGTTCACTTGCGGACGTTATCTGACGTTCACTTTTTTTCAAAGTATGCACCGGCGTGTAAAAAGGCATCGTTTGTGGAGTTTTATCCACTGTCTTTTTATAATATTTTGGTACCAATCCTTCCCAAATGAACGAATTACACTGAGCGTAAAACTGTGTAACTGTTTCAAATTCATTTTACTCTATGGTGAACTGATAAAACGGCCAACATAAGACCCTTAAAGTCTCATTCAGCTTCTTTGCCCCCTACCTGTTGCAGACATGTTGTTGACGATAGTGTAGCCATCGTCTGCCCCGAGAAGTGTAGCAGGAAAGATAACACTGTGGAAGGGCACATTGTCCTTACCCAGGAAGTTATAGTACTCTACCATGTCTGGGTTCTTCCACCAGCGCTGCCACTGGTCCGTATAGTTGGCCGTAATAGATATGTAGCCAATAGGAGCATCAAACCACACATAGAACACCTGAGTTGGTGAAAATAATGCATTTGAGACAACATTTTCCCAGATTCTTATTATAAAACAGTGGTCTAGGGTATCCAACACAAAATAATAAAATATACATAGTTATAAACATTTCTTTAGTATGTCTAAGTAATGAAGGAACTGCTAATCAGAAAATGTGCTGAATGTACTTCAACAATGTGCATTTTTTTTGAATTTATAGTGAAAGCAGTAGCTTCCATTCAAATAGTTTAAACATAGACTATAAAATTTAAACTTTTAGAGTGAGTCCAAAAAGTCGCTGGATTGTTCATATTTTATGGAATTCCACATTTACAAATAAAAAAACAATATTTATCACAACAATGTCAATCAGTTTTGTATTCATGGACAAAAAAAATCACAAACATTTTCAAAAAACACTCATTCAAAGTATAAAATTATAAAAGAAAGACACTGTAAAATAATCAGCCTAAGTCTTACACTAAACACAATAGAACATCAGTGTTATTCCAAACACAGTTCCTATGCATTTCTGAAGTTGTCTCTACCTATTTTGGTATGTGCTTCGGATTTTGAACCAGAGATTTACCTAAACCACGCTTTATGATGATATCAGCACAAAATCAGACAGTCTTCATTCTAGCAATGCCTGTATCTTTCTGATCAACCTTAGTGCAACAGTTTGTTTTTCCAATCTTGCTTCAGTAACAGTTACAGTAAGTTTCACCCTCCATAATTTGCTTGTACCACTCATACAAAAGAAAGATCTTTTTTAAAAGGATTTCACATGCATATCCTGTGTTTCCTTCATCAATATATGCTTACTTTGAAAGAATTGAATGAGTATGTCTTGCTTTTCAGTAATACCATGAACTGTAATAAGAAATCTAACCTGATATGAAATCAAAAGTCTTGATGACATTGACAGCAGCCTTCAAAATTCTTGTTAAGATAATTTCATAAATACAAGAATATCCATTTGTGATTGTTAAGGGTTTGACATGTGTGGGACACAGAGGTAAATAAATATTAACAAACTTTATATTCAGAATGCTTTCTTATATTTGTTTACTGACCACTTAAGTCATTTAAACTATATTGCATATACAACAAGAGGGCCATGATGGCTTTCAGATTGCATTTATCTAATCACATGTCTAAGTGTACACAACTGCACCTTTGGCATCTTGTGATCAAAACTTACTTGTTTGGTAAATCCTTACACATATAAAACTAAATTTTGCAAAGATTAGGCCTAAAAAAATATTTAAGTGTGTTCACAAGATTGTTCAATGGTTTGACCCCGTGACCTTCTCTTTGATTCCACATGACCCAGTTAAGAACTCATCCAAAATTTCATGCAAACAAACATGTTTTGCCTCTAAGGCTTTCACAAGATTTTTCTAGAACCTTACCTAATTACTTATTTTCCAAACCCATGTAACCAAGTTTGGTGAAGATAAAGCTATTAATGTGACCTTTAGGGAATTTACAGTTTTTCTAAGATCTGACCTTGTGACCTACTTTCTGATCCCCATGTGATCCAGTTACAAACTCACCCAAGATTTCATGCAGATAAATATTCGAACAAAGATTCAGATCAAAACAAGCCAAATGGTGATGCTATACATGAAAAGACAGCTGACAGATGAAGATGTATCAGAAAAGCTCACCTTGAGCTCGTTGTGCTCTGATGAGCTAAAAATCAGGGATCTTGCACAAATAATTTAGAAGTTACCATTTTTGTCTGGGAACTAATCAAACACATTTTGTATTTATGAACTTTCTGTACTCACCTTGTCTGTGTACCCCTCTAGTGGAACAGAAGTGCCCCACTTGAGATCTCTACTGATACAGCGAGGTTTGAGACCGTCTCGGATCCAAGAGTTAGTTATAACCCGTGCATTATTTGTCCAGGTACCTGTCTGATAGACTTTGTCAAGGTGGGCCTGAAGCTTGGGTTCTATCTGCATAGTAAAAGACAACATGGGATATGTATAAAATATAAATGTAACAACCCTCACCCTCCTGCCAACCCACCATTATCTTGTTTCACCCATTAAACCAAAGCAAACAAAAAATCATACTAAAGGTCACTGTGACCTTGACCTTTGTGCCAATGATCCAAAAACCAATAGAGGTCATTTATTCATCATAACCACTGTCCTTACCAAGTTTAGGACTTGTGGGCCAAAGCATTCTCTAACAATGATTGGAAATGATGTGGTGTACTGACTAACAACTGCAAACTAATTTGCCCTCTCTACTTTGAAGAGGGGCATAATTGTCAAGTTAGTTTTCATCAATTTTCATTTAATATAAAATCATAGAAATAATCTTATAATAACTTGGGGATCTGGATAGTAACAAAAGAATAGTTGGCAAGCAATGTGAGCTGTTCAGTGTTTTGAACTAAAACTGCATGTTACCTTGGGCAGATCCAGGAAGAGATGGTTAGTGGACCTGATCTGTGGTGAGCTCCTGCACAGTTTACACTTGGGTTGGATGAGCTCCACAGCATTGATCAACTTGCCGCAGGAGTCACACTGATCACCCCTGGCATCATCATACTGACACAGTGGGCAGATACCCTCAACAAATCGGTCCGCTAGAAACCTGGACAAAGGCAATGGAGCTTGGAGCTAAAGTCTTCAGCAAATCTTGACCTTCTCAAATCTTGGTCAGATTTTGATAAAAATTCAATATTAATCTTAAAGAACAGTACCAGGCTCCAGCTCCAGAGTTGTGTCAGCTCTGACCTTAAAGTCTGAGACAATTGGAAGCACCTGATTGAACAAGTATCTTCTTTCAAGCCAGTCAGTGTTGAAAATGGGCTTAAACTTAAACTATCTCCAGCTAGTTTTAAATTCAATTCTGAAAAGATATCTAGCTTAAAAGTTATTTAGTGTGACTACATAGACAATGTCTAGAAAGATCACCAATATCAGAGCTTTTAATGACAGTACTTTTTTACACATATCTTACGATATCTTGACTTATATAAAGCATGCATTTAATGCAGTATCACACTCTTACTAACAGAAAGAGCACATTTTTTGGTGTATTTTTTGTTTTTGTACTAAAGAATGAAAACTACCTACTTGTCACAGCTTGCACAGTGTAGTTGTTCTATACTATCACGAAGGACATGCCCTCTCTCATGAAGACGCCAGAAGATGTCCTGGGCTATACTGGAAACAAATGACAGTAATTGAAGGAATTATCAACTATCAATCAGTTGCAAAACTCTAAATCAGCAGTTGATTTCCAATTGCAAAGTTTACGAAATGGGTGTGTCTGGCTTTGAATTGCAATGTACCCCTCTCATCTGTTTATCTACATAATCTCAGAGCACTTACTGGAATAAACAAAGACCATGTCACAATTAAACTTTGCCATCTTTCACCTGATCAGGTTATCTGGTTCACTCTGCCACCTTTGTTAATGGTCCAGAAGAGGTTGATAAAATCAGATAAAATAAAAGGCCTGTCGTCGGACGTTAATTACTTGACAACAAGTCTCAAAGATTTTGCTCATTTTTTTACTTACTAAATTTTAATTCCTTGTCCTATTAATGCTGCAGATTATCTTCCTATTCTAAACATTAAGAACTTCATGTTAATCCATACAACCAAGCAACACATGTATGACACTTTCTCTGCATAACAAAATCTACAAGCATTTGATAGTATTGCGGGCAATACAGTAGTCCCCTACCGGTCCCTCAAAAAGTTCTTTAATTATCATACGCTCCTGTTTATTGCCATTTATAATTAATTTGAGGTTGAAGTCTGTATTTGTATAATTATGGCTTAAAAATGAAGTAATAAACAAGGAAATATACAGATACATATACAAGTCAGCCTGAGCTAAGGGACACCTGAGAACAGCAGACACCTGCTTTCAATGGACCCATCAATATTCCCCAAAGGAAAATCGTTCTATAATTGATTTAATCGACCCAAATGTTGTTTGCGACACGTCATCTCAATATGGTGATCATTTCTGTGAAATAGTTGTAAAATCTGACTTAAATAACAAAGTTATGGGCTGGACACGATTTTGCTGCAAGGTCATGCTGTGACCTTGACCTTCAAGGTATCGACCCAACTGATGTTCGCGACACGTCGTCTCAATATGGTGATCATTTCTGTGAAATAGTTGTAAAAACAAACACGTCGTCTCAATATGGTGATCATTTCTGTGAAATAGTTGTAAAATCAAACTTCTAATAACCACGTTATGGGGCGGACACGATTTTGCTGCAAAGTCATGCTGTGACCTTGACCTTCAAGGTAGCGACCCAAACTTGCTAGCGACACGTCATCTCAATATGGTGATCATTTCTGTGAAATAGTTTTAAAATCCGACTTCAAATAACGAAGTAATGGGCCGGAATATTTTGCTTCAAGGTCATGCTGTGACCTTGACCTTCAAGGTAGCGACCCAAATGTTGCGCGTGCATATTGAACACATTGCTACCTATTAACATACCAAATTTCATGTGCCTAGCTTTAATAGTTTTTGAGTTATCAAAGGATCCAGATTTTTAGCGGACAGACAGACAGACTGACGGACGGACTGATGGACGGAGGGTTAACCTATAGTCCCCTCTGGTGTGAACACCGGTAGGGGACTAAAAATAGACTGCGTCTTGATAGCAGTTCAGGAAAAAATAGCTGCTGGTTGGCCTACAAGGGTTGTGTGTGGTAAAAAATGTGTGCAACAACCCCCGCTTTCTAACAGTATATGTAAAGAGTAAAATCCTGTAACAGAAGTAAACGTGTTATGAGTGTAGCAACATAACAAACAACACTGACCATGTGGGAAAGAAAAATTACAACACAATAAGCTCTCTTTTCTCTATAAATTTAAGCCATTTAGCGTTTTTTTTATCTCTATTTCACTTTATACTGTTTAAATAATGTTTACAATTGATTTAATGCCAAACTTCCCATGAAACAACAGTATAACCATAGAGTTAAGAAATGCTGATCTAACTTAGATTGATGCCAGATAAAGGACTAGGTGCTTAACACAGGCGATATCAACAAACATGCATATAGAATACACAGGAGTATGAGATAATACAATATACCTGGTTTGTTGTGAGGTAGTAGTGCGGCCAAAATAATCGAAGTCTATATTAAACCATTGGTATATCTGTCTGTGGAGGGCTGAGTACTTGTCACAGATCTGTTGTGGTGTGAGACCTTCTGCAATGGCCTTTGTCTCTGTAGCTGTACCATACTCATCGGTTCCACAGACATAAAGACAGTTGTAGTTACGCAGTCGACAATATCTGTAAAATGTAAACATTTTTATACCAATGTAGCACAAAATTGGGTTATATAAACAATAGGCATGTCAAATTCTTGTGTCTTAAGTACATCTGGACCAGCCAGAGATGATCAGCCGATGTCCTGCCTAACTAACACACAGCAGCTTTCTACCCAGGCCATGAGATATGTCCTGCCAATCTAACACACAGCAGCTATCTACCCAGGCCAAGAGATATGTCCTGCCACTCTAATACACAGCAGTAATCTACCCAGGCCAAGAGATATGTCCTGCCTAACTAACACACAGCAGTAATCTACCCAGGCCAAGAGATATGTCCTGCCTAACTAACACACAGCAGTAATCTACCCAGGCCAAGAGATATGTCCTGCCTAACTAACACACAGCTGCTATCTACCCAGGCCAAGAGATATGTCCTGCCTAACTAACACACAGCTGCTATCTACCCAGGCCAAGAGATATGTCCTGCCACTCTAATACACAGCAGTATTCTACCCAGGCCAAGAGATATGTCCTGCCTAACTAACACACAGCTGCTTTCTACCCAGGCCAAGAGACCATGTCCTGCCAATCTAACACACAGCAGCTATCTGCTCAGGTCAAGATACCATGTCCTGCCAATCTTACACACAGTAGTTATCTACTCAGGTCAAGGGCCCATGTTCTCTCAATCTAGCACACAGTAAATATCTGCTCAGGTCAAGAGCCCATGCCCTGCCAATCACACACAGCAGCTATCTGCTTAGGTCAAGAGCCCATGTCCTGCCAATCTAATACATAGCAGGTATCTACTCAAGTCAAGATACCATGTCCTGCCAATCTTACACACAGTAGCTATCTACTCAGGTCAAGAGCCCATGTCCTGTCAATCTAACACACAGTAGATATCTGATCAGGTCAAGATACCATGTCCTGCCAATCTTACACACAGTGGCTATCTACTCAGGTCAAGAGCCCATGCCCTGCCAATCACACACAGCAGCCATCTGCTCAGGTCAGAGACCAGGTCCTGCTAATCTAACACACAGCAGCTATCTACTAAGGTCAAGAGCCCATTGTCCTGCTAATCACACACAGCAGCTATCTACTCAGGCCAAGAGCCCATTGTCCTGCTAATTACACACAGCAGCTATCTGCTCAGGTCAGAGACCATGTCCTGCCAATCACACACAGCAGCTATCTGCTCAGGTCAGAGACCATGTCCTGCCAATCACACACAGCAGCTATCTGCTCAGGTCAGAGACCATGTCCTGCTAATCACACATCAGCAGCTATCTGCTCAGGCCAGAGCCCATGCCCTGCCAATCTTACACACAGTGGCTATCTACTCAGGTCAAGAGCCCATGCCCTGCCAATCACACACAGCAGCCATCTGCTCAGGTCAGAGACCAGGTCCTGCTAATCTAACACACAGCAGCTATCTACTAAGGTCAAGAGCCCATTGTCCTGCTAATCACACACAGCAGCTATCTACTCAGGCCAAGATACCATGTCCTGCCAATCTTACACACAGTGGCTATCTACTCAGGCAAGAGCCCATGCCCTGCCAATCACACACAGCAGCCATCTTCTCAGGTCAGAGACCAGGTCCTGCTAATCTAACACACAGCAGCTATCTACTAAGGTCAAGAGCCCATTGTCCTGCTAATCACACACAGCAGCTATCTACTCAGGTCAGAGACCATGTCCTGCTAATTACACACAGCAGCTATTTACTCAGGTCAGAGACCATGTCCTGCCAATCACACACAGCAGCTATCTGCTCAGGCCAGAGACCATGTCCTGCTAATCACACACAGCAGCTATTTACTCAGGTCAGAGACCATGTCCTGCTAATCAAACACAGCAGCTATCTACTCAGGCCAAGAGCCCCATGTCCTGCCAATCACACACAGCAGCTATCTGCTCAGGTCAGAGACCATGTCCTGCTAATCACACACAGCAGCTATCTGATCAGGTCAGAGACCATGTCCTGCTAATCTAACACACAGCAGCTATCTGCTCAGGTCAGAGACCATGTCCTGCTAATCACACACAGCAGCTATCTGATCAGGTCAGAGACCATGTCCTGCTAATCACACACAGCAGCTATCTGATCAGGTCAGAGACCATGTCCTGCTAATCACACACAGCAGCTATCTGATCAGGTCAGAGACCATGTCCTGCTAATCACACACAGCAGCTATCTGATCAGGTCAGAGACCATGTCCTGCTAATCACACACAGCAGCTATCTGATCAGGCCAAGAGCCAAGGTCCTGCAAATCTAACACACAGCCTTAGCATGTGTCACATAGTTCAATAACTTGCACAGCGATGCCATGGTTGTCTGGCTGCAAGTTTTGAAAACTGCACCTGGATTATTGTTGCAATTGATGGATCGACAGTTAATCAATCTCTTACCAATTAGAGAATGTGATTTTTTGGAACATAGTCGCCTGTTTACATTTGACACTTCTTACAAATTGTAATAATATGCTTTTGATCAGGGGTTTTACATGATTCCAAGGTATTTATGCTTACATTTTCTATTGTTTATTTTTCTTACTAGTTCTGTTGAGCAAATTATCTCTCAGAATGAAAGCTGAATCTAGACATTCATACAGGAATTGAATGAAATCTACCCAATTATCAATCTTTATTGGTGCAAACAATGGTTTCATAAGTAAACTTCATTTACCTTTCACAGTAATTACATTCTACAAGTAATTAAACACATCTGTCTTGTCTAAATTGATGATGATACAGAACTGTATTAAGACTCTGTAAACCCAAAGACGACTACCTTGAGAAGACATCTGCACTAAGTACACATCCAATGATGTTGCCCAGGTGAGGCACGTTGTTAACATATGGTAGAGCACTGGTGATCAGAACATTGCGTAGGCCTTTCTCTGGCAACCTGAAATTAGTTTTTACAAACATCAGTTCACACTAAAATTGTAAAATTGTAAGTTTGAAAATTGTACTTGAGGACACACATTGTGATACAAAAATTCAAAAGTTCAAGCGGAAATTGAACTTGTCATTATGATCTTACAAGCAAACTTAACTAAGATCAAATTACATCTTGCAAAATGCAAGTTGAAGCTTAAGTTGTATATAAGTTGCATTCATAAACACTAGTTGTAGCATAAATGTATAATAATTGCGACATACACTGGATGAGATCTGGCAAGCGGTGTTGGAGCAGACTTTAGCCCAATGTTCCAGGCCTCCGTAGCAGCTACCACCTCCTCGGGACTAGCAATTACCTTCTCTGCAACCTGTGTATAATAAATATAAATGGTCTGTTCACTTGGTTCAAAGTAATGTCAAACAAAGGGATGGGATTTGCCGGCATTTTTGCCTATACTGTGCAGAAACTTTTCTATTATTTTAGCACAGGGGCACTTATGAGGTGCCCAGGGACTGAACCCGACCAGTTCATAATACTGACACAGACGAGTCAGGCATAATGCTGTCCCCTTAGCCCAGAGCGTTAGAAGGGAAGCCACTACTACCAACTTTAAAGTCTTTGGTTTGAACCCGCGACCTCCTGATCCATAAGCAGACGCTCTACCAATTGAGCTACTGCTGCTTGTCGTCAAACAAAGGGTATCCACATAAATGTCCACAAAATAAATAGTAAATTCCTTTCCGTCAAAGGTTTATACTGATAATAAATCATCATATGGTCAATGCTCAAGTGTTTGTGAGTTTTTTTGTCTTTTCATACACTGCACCAAGCGTTTGTGACCGAGGTCGCAGGGTAGAGTCACAGACTACTTCCCCTCTTACCATAGTGACTCATTTCTCGGTTGGAGCCTTAATAAGACTTAATGTGGGAAGTATGCTAAAAGCAAAAGTTAACAGTTTTGAAGCCAATGAAAGATGTTCTAAAAGTTACTTGTCAATTACTTACTGGTGGTTCTTCCTTAGCCTTTGCTTTCTGCTGTTGCTGTTGTTTAACCTGAGCCTTCTGACCTTCTTCAGCCTTCAGTGGAGCAGGCTGGCCAATCAAAGAGGCTTTCAGGATTGAGTTATCTTTCCCTGGAAACACTGTAGCTATGGCAGACAGAAAGGCAGGCTGGGAAGTAAGGCCAATGAACCATGCCTGAAGGGAGGGGAAATTACTTTCCCAGTCTGCAAAAAATAAATTTACACAACTGGTTAGGATCACCTAAACAATGGTAACTGTTTAACATAGAAAAAAAAGGTTTATTCAAAGAATTGTCTTCTTCTTTATGACTGAACTTACATTTATGTGCAACTAAATTTCACCAGGGCTGTAAATTGATGTCGGTTCACTAGGGGCATGTAGTTTTCCATGCTGGTTGTAAAATGAACAAGTATTCTGTACAGCCAAAAAAAGTTAGTCGCATCTCTATTACGTGAAGTTCAGTCCTACAAAAAAGACTGGGTATTTCAAATAAAGCCACTGTTTCCAACTGAATTTGATTTTTATTTCATGCAAAAAATAAATGTTAGATTGAAAACAGCAAGAATATAGAGCTTCACAATCAGCTTGTTTGTCCATCCTAGAGGTTTCCAGGATCAAATAACAGTTACAGTAAAACCTCTCCACAGCAACATCTGGCGGAGGCACGAAAAAGTGTTGCTGCTGAGAGGTGTTGCTGCTCAGAGATTTCAATGAGATGAGAAAAAATGTGTTTTTTACATAGTTTTGTACTTTAGGCAATCAGCATTTGCTTGTCTATTACAAAAACAATGTCGTCAGTAACAGACCTGTATCTGAGTTCTGCCGCAGCCCAACTCAGTAGCAATAGACTGTGCTGACCTTCCCTGTTCTAACAACTTAATTGCAGTAACACTCTGCTCTAACGTAAGGTAAACATTGTTATAAGACATTTCAAGACAAAATGACCAGTATTCCAGTATTGAGTCAGGCAAAGACTGATTTACCATTAAAAATCGAATTTATAGTCAGACATCCTAAAACAATGACAGTTTGCATTAAGCACTTAACGTAAACATCTTTTTAAGTAAGCAATCAATACAGTGATATCTTTTAATCTTTCGACCAATAAAAGAAAACAAATGAACTCGTTAACATCAGCAATAGTTGACACTTCTTTTACATGTTCCCGCAATACCCTAGATCTACAAGGGCATGTTTGTAGCATGCAGATGGTTTCCTGTCCAACTGCAACTTGATTCCAATTCTCACCTTCTCAACAGGGTACAAGCAGTGATCAGCCGACCGCGTGACATTTCTGGTGTACGCGACAGACTGTTCTAAAAATAGCTGCACTGGTGTTGCTACACAGAGGTTAAACTAGCCTCAGGGAAGAGATTTACACGGCCGCTTACCGTTTCGCGGAGGAGTTGCTGCTTAGAGGTTAAAATGCGCTGAAAACTGCTGGGGGTGAAATTTAACTGCCGCTGCTTAGAGGTAGTCGCTGCTTAGAGGTGCCGCTTCGAGAGGTATTACTGTAATTAGTATAATGGTTACACAAAGTGTCAGTTGGGTATTCACACCTATGATAGTGATGCGCATCTCACTTCCATGGTGGACATTGTTTTGTCTACAATGCTACCTCTCCTAAAGTCGCCTCTCTAAGTCAAATACCTCTGTACCATGTCAGTTTGATTTCCCACCTGTCATGTTCAACATATTTTTCACTCTCAGGAACGGCCACTCTCTTAAACAGCATATGTCACCCATTTTTACTTCCGTGTCATTTGAGCAGCCAATGATCTGATTCGTCTGTTGTGGTAAGCCTTTGGCATCTTCCATTATTGCCAAATTTGGATATTCCCGCCACTACGTATTTATTTATAGTGATAAGGTGAGTATTTGAAATTATTCTCCAGTCCTGTTTCATCAAGAAGTTTTATATACAATTTTTGCCATCAAATAACTATGAAATCTATCATGCATGACCCAGCTGGGTGATTATCAAATTGTAGTGACCAAAACCACTAAGAAGACCAAACAACATGGTTGATGATGTTATAAATTTGACAGAAGACAAAGCAGGTCTTGTATCCCGATCAAGGTAAAAATGGATTCACTACATGCACTAAAAATGGATTCACTACATGCACTAAAAATGGATTCACTACATGCACTAAAAATGGATTCACTACAAGCACTAAAAATGGATTCACTACATGCACTAAAAATGGATTCACTACATGCACTAAAAATGGATTCACTACATGCACTGGTTTTGTTTTACCTTATAAAATGCTTCATTTCCTTTTTGTACTAGTAACAGGAAATAAAACACAAAAGCATGTGATAAAACTATACCAAGGCATCACTACATGAGTTAAATGTTATGTTTTAAGTTGATCAGGGT
This sequence comes from Sinonovacula constricta, assembly GCA_007844125.1. Classification (NCBI taxonomy): domain Eukaryota; kingdom Metazoa; phylum Mollusca; class Bivalvia; order Cardiida; family Solecurtidae; genus Sinonovacula; species Sinonovacula constricta. The sequence goes on from CM017565.1 coordinate 54,218,712, forward strand.
ACATGACAATGACTTACCTTTGATTGCAAGCGTCCCAGTTAAGGCTGGATACAATGTAGACCATAAGGACACATCTGCAGTACTCATCTGCTCCTGAAATAGTATCACTATCACCATCATCATCCTCATCATCACCAATACCATCATCAATAACACCATCATCATCACCACCTCACCACAACCCCACAACTACCATCATCATAAAGATCATAATGATCATCATAATCATCACCAAAACCATCACTATATTTTTCACCATCACTACCCTGATCATTCCCTGTTCTAATTATAAATGGTCTTACTGGCATCCACACTAAGCTCAGAAATGTGTGAAATGGTTGTTGTTGTAACAACTTTGCACCATGTACATGATGCACTGATTTTTCCTGTTTCGAATCAGATGGGTTAAGTATGTTTTATTTCTACCTACTGGCTGTACTGTATAAGAGTTTTAAGCTCTATATTCCTTAAATGGGTTCCATTAAAAATTTGGTAAAATAATTAAAATGAAATGTTTCCAACATTAAGAAATTGTGAAGTATGAATGGTGCAGCAGGTACATTTGGAAGCCAAATGTTTGAGAAAAAAAATTGAACTCACTAAGTCAAAGTACTTAGTGCTTTGGATGACCATAATTATTTTTTTAAAAACAAAATTGGAAGCCTTTTTATGCTTTGTGTCAATGGTTTTCTTGTTATGTCAATGTCAACAACACTTCTTATAAATAGTGTAACAGAGCCTACCCCTGCCACAAACTTGCTGTTGTTAAGCTCCATGTCCAGATGTTTAAGCAAGGCTTGTATTTGGTCCATGATGTCAGCATCCAGTTTAGCATGCCCAACTGCTGCTAACAGGTACAGGTGGATGCTTGGCTAAGTAGGTACAACAGAAGCATTCTGAATAACTCATACATAATAGTTACTTGCATTACTGAAAGCATATTCAGATATATGCATAAAAGCTGCACATAGTATAGATTGTATGTTGTATCTTATTTATCACCCTAGGGATAAAAACAAGAAATGAACAGTACAAAAACAAAGGGACACTATCTGGGTTTGCTTTTTAAAATGTACAAAAGTTCAAAATAATAGTCACAAAAAAGGTTTTGATTCACAATTTTACCTTAACTCCAAGCTTAGCATTTATCACTGTGGGCAAGCACAAGAAAAAAATTATTATACTGTGAACATCCTTCAATAATAGACTGAGAAGCATTGAAACACATCTCCCATTTAAAATTGCAAAAAGCAAGACTCTACCCCATGTACATGTATTACCAAGGAAAATAAGAGGGCCATGATGTCCCTGTATTGCTCACTGGAGTGCCGTAAACATTTAGGAAACATAAACCTAATATCAAAGCTCTAGCTCTTATGGTTTCTGACAAGATTTTCAAAGTTTTCCTATATAGCCATATAGCTACAATGGACACGCCCTTGGCAGCCATGTTATTTTTGACCTACTTAAGCTTCTAAGAAAGGTTTTTTTAATTAGGCCCAGAGGTTTCATTTGAAAATGTTGACGTGTGATGCAGGACAGTGGGCGATCACAAAAGGCAGGACTGAACATTCTGATAAGATAAAGGAAGAAGGTAAAATGAAATAACCAAACCACAAAATTATCTGGTTATTGGTCATACATTGAAAATATGATCTCTCTTGAACTGTTCAACAATAATGAAAACCAAACATTCTCCAAACATTTCTGGACCTTCAAAAAATACAAAAAGAAAAACAACTTCACAATCACACAACTCAGAAGAAATTAACAGACATGCCACAAACCAAAAACACATAACTAAACCAGCAAACAAAGCATGCAACATATGTGTCACATGTCAGACCATTGTTACAATATTGGGCTATTGTGTGGGGCCAATATAAAGAAGCTGTAAATGTTCCAGTGTAGTAGTGCTCTATTTGTGAAGAACATCTACTGGAACAGAGCGTTACAAAAATGGGTCAAGACCTGCAGCTGACACTTCTCCAGTCCAGATGTAAAATCAGCTGACTCTCCTTACTACTTAAAACTTCAAACAACCATGAAGCTGTCAACTGGCAAAACAGACTTCTCCTTCAAACCTACCAGTGTCGTCAGTCAACATTTCTCCTATACAATCCAGCATGCTACTACTAGTTTCCACCTACACACAATCTTTCTAAAGACCATCAAAGATTGAAGTAGCCTGTTACCAACAGACTCAATTGAACTCCTTCAAGTCCAACTAGCCACATTCCTTATCGCAATCCACATGTTTATATTACTTCATCTCATCTTATCTTTTAACCCTATTCATATATCAAGCTTGGAGTTTTGGGAGTGATAAAAACCACCATTATTCACCGGGCCTTTTGCTGTGATCCACACAGGTTACAACAATAGTCGACATAAAACATTCCTCTAATAGGTTTCTGTATGCAGAGATATGTCGTCAAAGACAACAACTTTTATGGAGTTACTTCAGATAAAATGTATATACGCTAATAGGAAATTAATAAATAAATTAGTCATTATGGTCATTTCAATTGTGTAGAAGGACAATTATTGTTTAAGTTCTCCTGCTGCACAGCAAGTCATGTGAAAGACCTGTTCACATGCAAGTTCTCTCTGGACTGATCCCTACAAAAAAAAAGGGTTCAGGGGTTACAAGTAATTTTGTTTAGTTTTTTTCGTTAAATCACACTGACATAATCATGGTTTACAAGTGAACATGAATTTTTGTCCCAGTTATTTGTCACTAAAGAGATATATTTCCTAATGCTGGTAACAATAACAGCACCTCTGTGTGTCTCATCTCTCAGTATAAATATGAGTCAAAGTTTAATGACTTTTAATTCTATTTTATCACTGTATCAGTCACTAACTGAACAGAGTACCGGTACATAGATTGAAATGTTACTTAGTCAAGTCTACAATTTCATTGAATGCACTCACCAGCAGGGCCCCACATTCCCAGTCCAGCCATTGGTCAACTGCCGACTCATTTTCCTCGGTGATGGCCTGCACTAACAGGTACCTGGCTGCAGAGTTGGCAGAGAACAGAAACTTACCTGGGAACACCTCCAGAACTGGTAGCTTGTTACTGGACATGTAAGGTACCACCCGGGCTGTCATACACAAAGACAACAATCAACAACAGTTGACATGAAAGATTTAAAATGTTATTAAATAATATTACAACATATTAAAATGTAAAAATAAGATTGAAAGTTGGATTTATTGTTCCATCACCATTCTGTCATTCAAAGCAAATACAATTATGCTGCGAGCACCTGCTATGATACTACACCCAGTCTGTAACTGGGCTTATGATCAAGGGACTACCATTAGGGAGGTTGGGGAATTATACATGATTTTATTTTGGGACAGGGAGGTCTTTTTGAAGGAGTTTGAAAGGAACAACAATAGCATTTGTCAAGTGAAGTATGCACTGTCTAATTTCAGCTATGAATGTCATAACAGCTTCCTTTTAAAGATTGCTCATTGTAAACAAAGGCATTCAGATTGCATTTCTAACAAAAAATTAAATATATAAAGTATGATTTTTTAAGTAAAATCAGTTTCAGTTATAGAGACTGCTGTAAAATATTCCTTGGATGACTTATCACTTACTTGTGAATGGGAAAAGAACCATTGTTCTATTCTCGTGGACTGCATACTAACTCTGTACTCATGCGCAAGCCCATGTTATCCCTAAATATCATTAGTTATATCCAAGATAAAATGTAATAGAAACTAACTAAATCTGGTTTTACTATAGAAAGCCACCAATTAATATATATAGCAGAGAAGGGGCGGTAGTATTCTGGCACAGCAATATTCTCCAAGATTGAACACGCCAGCAGGAGTGTCATCATCAAAAGTGATTAGCAGATTCCTTTTAAAAGCCAGTTCTATTGGTTGAATCAAGAACAGATTGTTGAAGGCAGATGAGAAAGATTGAAATAAAAGATTTAAGTCCAGGCTTTCTTTCTGGTAGATAAATTAAGAATCACAACACAAAGAGTGGTTTATAACATCCTATAGAGATAAGAGAGCGCTGAGCTCACACGGCCAAATCTGTAGCAAGGAAAGATTTTAATCAGACAATATGCAAGGTAGATGGTAGAGTCATCCACCTGGAAACTAAAACAACTGAAACATCTCTAGACCTTTTTGTAGGAAGGAAGAGCTAAACTATATCCAAATAGAATATCAGGGCCCTAACAAGGCAAAGAAATCGACCTGGGTCAGAACCATGCAAGTCTTTAGAAGGACTTGGAATAGTGAAAGGATGTGAAGCCACAGAAGAATGTTGGTTTGGGGGAAAAACTGCTTAACAAATCAAGGTAACAGAAGTGTCTGAATTTCAGACAAGAAAACAATTTTTGATAGAGGAGGTGTGAATCTCATTTCTTTTCTAGGCAGCTGTAGAAGTGAGGAGAAAAACTGTCTTGTAAGTAAGATGTAAAAGACAATAAAGTACCATTGGTTTGTAACAAGGCCTGGTGAGAGACTTCACTCTTACTCTTGAGCTTAAAGGTTCACAGTAAAACTATTATAACTAAGTAAATATGTAAATGCTGTCCTTGTCCCTGACAATTACAATTATGCTGTTACTGTAATGATCATAAATGTGTTTTTGATCTAGTAAAAAGTTAACCTGTGGGAACAATCAAAACTTAAGAGTTCTTGATGCAAACAAGACTTGTTAATTAATCAAGGCACAGATAAGAATTCCCAATAAATACAAGAGTCACTGACCTTCTGAAGCTACGTGCTGCACGTCCATGGAGGCCCCCGACACATGAGCTGCCACTTGCACCTTCAGGGTCTGATAGTTGCCAGGATCTGTGTACAGCTTCATCTTCAGGTCGGGTGGGAGTATACAATAGCACTCTATCTGAAACAACCAGACTGCTGATATATCTAAAAGCAAAAGTTATTTCTGTCCATCCTAAACAAAAAGTCATGCAGACATATTTTTTTTAGTACAACATACAGCAAACATGCATTATGACTGGAGAAGCATAAGACTAGTGCCTTTTATGTTTCTTAAACTTAAAGCCACACTTAGTATCTACAATGATATCAAAACAAAACAACTCAAAACATGAATATGGCACAAAGAACTGACCAAAACATGTATATGGCACAAAGAACTGACCAAAACATGTATATGGCACAAAGGACTGCGAAACATGTATATGGCACAAAGAACTGACCAAAACATGTATATGGCACAAAGGACTGACCAAAACATGTATATGGCACAAAGGACTGACCAAAACATGTATATGGCATGAAGGACTGACCAAAACATGTATATGGCACAAAGGACTGACCAAAACACCTGAGACAGTTATTCTAAGGTTAAGAAGCATCACTTTAAATCCCTAAGGGAAATAGTACAGATCTATATCCCTGTATGTAGTTCTTTCATGCATATTTGTAATATATATCTTATATAAGTTATGCTAATGTAAGACACAACAGAATTAGTATCATCAATCATATACTTAAAGAAATTTTTTTTATCACATGATTGCCCTTGTTTGTCATTTAATACACCAATTACATATTTTGTTATATTACACTAGTACATGTATACTAGCTTTTTGATTGATGAAATCACCATCATTATTCAGATCGTCTCATACCTCTTTTTCACCAAGTTCTGTTGCAAAAATTTTGTAAAATTGTATTTTGATGATTTAAATCATGTGATAAAAAGAAGCGGACACTTGTTGACATATAATACAAACATTTATCAAATTTGTCCAGGAAAAATGATAGTAAGCTCACCATAGACTCAGTAAGATGTCATGTAAAATGTTAATTAGGAATTAAACTGTGGGTAGAAGGATGCCTTAAGTCATGACAAAAAATATCATACAGTTCAGTACTGAAGACCTTTCCATCTTGTGTGAAACATACATAATGACACATATAAACTTAGAGACAAAATTATCCCCAAAAAAAGCAATACAATCTTTTTGATAAATATTAAATACAATCATAATAAATGCAAGAAATGTTGTTTTGCTGTAATGTTAGGTAAAGAAAGTAGTTAATACTCTTAACAGATTAAAAATGACCTAGTTTTTTTACACTCTTGCAAAAAAGAGGAGGAAAAACCTATTTAGAAGTCTTAGCTAAAGTCTAGTACATAGTAGAGTTACAGAATGATAAACATTCAATACCTTATCACTATTACTCCCCATCAATGTTCACAAACATAATGACAGTAATTGAAACACTCCAGCTTTGTATGTGTCTTCACTGAAATTAAAAAGCATGATGAAATCTAGATGAAACCATGATAAGTCCTTAAAAATCTTCTTGTGGGTCACCAGGAATGTATCATAGTCATACGACCACACTTAAGCTACAAACCCAACTATGTGTAACTGATTGCATCATCTTAAATAACCTATGCCAGCTCTTAAACCTACTAAGCACAAATGAATCAGGTAGAGGGAAAAGGTGCAGAACTAGATCAGCAGGGAAGTTGTCTGACAAAGACGTGCTCCATTCCTGCTGCAACTTGTTAACCTTGTACTAAGACATTAGCCAAGATCTACTTATGGCTATAAGGTTGTACACAAAAATAGCAGGTTCAGGGGTAAGTTGTTTGATTGTGTTCATGAGCCTTGGTACAGAATACATCAATGATTCTGAGCATGTCTTAAACATGTTAGCTTTCTGTCAGAAGAACATGCTAGCATTTTTTAAAGGTAGAACAAATGTAATGCTACAGGAAGCTCATGACATACATACAACAGAATTCTTGTAGGATCAGTTAAAGTGGATGTATCAAAAGAGAACAATGAAAAGTCAGTCCATGGATCAAATCCAGCATGTATCAAAAGAGAACAATGTGAAGCCAGTCCATGGATCAACCCTGTATGTATCAAGAAGGAACAATGTGAAGCCAGTCCATGGATCAACCCTGTATGTATCATATCAAGAGAGAACAATGTGAAGCCAGTCCATGGATCAACCCTGTATGTATCCAAAGAGAACAATGTGAAGCCAGTCCATGGATCAACCCTGTATGTATCATATCAAGAGAGAACAATGTGAAGCCAGTCCATGGATCAACCCTGTATGTATCATATCAAGAGAGAACAATGTGAAGCCAGTCCATGGATCAACCCTGTATGTATCATATCAAGAGAGAACAATGTGAAGCCAGTCCATGGATCAACCCTGTATGTATCAAAAGAGAACAATGTGAAGCCAGTCCATGGATCAACCCTGTATGTATCATATCAAGAGAGAACAATGTGAAGCCAGTCCATGGATCAACCCTGTATGTATCATATCAAGAGAGAACAATGTGAAGCCAGTCCATGGATCAACCCTGTATGTATCAAGAAGGAACAATGTGAAGCCAGTCCATGGATCAACCCTGTATGTATCATATCAAGAGAGAACAATGTGAAGCCAGTCCATGGATCAACCCTGTATGTATCAAAAGAGAACAATGTGAAGCCAGTCCATGGATCAACCCTGTATGTAACAAAAGAGAACAATGTGAAGCCAGTCCATGGATCAACCCTGTATGTATCAAGAGAGAACAATGTGAAGCCAGTCCATGGATCAACCCTGTATGTATCAAAAGAGAACAATGTGAAGCCAGTCCATGGATCAAACCCTGTATGTATCAAAAGAGAACAACGTGAAGCCAGTCCATGGATCAACCCTGTATGTATCAAAAGAGAACAACGTGAAGCCAGTCCATGGATCAAACACTGTATGTTTCAAAAGAGAACAATGTGAAGCCAGTCCATGGATCAACCCTGTATGTATCAAAAGAGAACAACGTGAAGCCAGTCCATGGATCAACCCTGTATGTATCAAAAGAGAACAATGTGAAGCCAGTCCATGGATCAAACACTGTATGTATCAAAAGAGAACAATGTGAAGCCAGTCCATGGATCAACCCAGCATGTATCAAGAGAACAATGTGAAGCCAGTCCATGGATCAACCCTGTATGTATCAAGAGAGAACAATGTGAAGCCAGTCCATGGATCAACCCTGTATGTATCAAAAGAGAATATTGTGAAGCCAGTCCATGGATCAACCCTGTATGTATCAAAAGAGAACAATGTGAAGCCAGTCCATGGATCAAACACTGTATGTATCAAGAGAGAACAATGTGAAGCCAGTCCATGGATCAACCCTGTATGTATCAAGAGAGAACAATGTGAAGCCAGTCCATGGATCAACCCTGTATGTATCAAAAGAGAACAATGTGAAGCCAGTCCATGGATCAAACACTGTATGTATCAAAAGAGAACAATGTGAAGCCAGTCCATGGATCAACCCTGTATGTATCAATAGAGAACAATGTGAAGCCAGTCCATGGATCAACCCTGTATGTATCAAGAGAGAACAATGTGAAGCCAGTCCATGGATCAAACACTGTATGTATCAAGAGAGAACAATGTGAAGCCAGTCCATGGATCAAACACTGTATGTATCAAAAGAGAACAATGTGAAGCCAGTCCATGGATCAAACCCTGTATGTATCAAAAGAGAACAATGTGAAGCCAGTCCATGGATCAACCCTGTATGTATCAAAAGAGAATATTGTGAAGCCAGTCCATGGATCAACCCTGTATGTAACAAAAGAGAACAATGTGAAGCCAGTCCATGAATCAACACTGTATGTATCAAAAGAGAACAATGTGAAGCCAGTCCATGGATCAAACACTGTATGTATCAAAAGAGAACAATGTGAAGCCAGTCCATGGATCAACCCTGTATGTATCAATAGAGAACAATGTGAAGCCAGTCCATGGATCAAACACTGTATGTATCAAAAGAGAACAATGTGAAGCCAGTCCATGGATCAACCCTGTATGTATCAAAAGAGAACAATGTGAAGCCAGTCCATGGATCAAACACTGTATGTATCAAAAGAGAACAATGTGAAGCCAGTCCATGGATCAACACTGTATGTATCAAGAGAGAACAATGTGAAGCCAGTCCATGGATCAACCCTGTATGTATCAAAAGAGAACAATGTGAAGCCAGTCCATGGATCAAACACTGTATGTATCAAAAGAGAACAATGTGAAGCCAGTCCATGGATCAACACTGTATGTATCAAAAGAGAACAATGTGAAGCCAGTCCATGGATCAAACCCTGTATGTATCAAAAGAGAACAATGTGAAGCCAGTCCATGGATCAACACTGTATGTATCAAAAGAGAACAATGTGAAGCCAGTCCATGGATCAAACACTGTATGTATCAAAAGAGAACAATGTGAAGCCAGTCCATGGATCAAACCCTGTATGTATCAAAAGAGAACAATGTGAAGCCAGTCCATGGATCAAACACTGTATGTATCAAAAGAGAACAATGTGAAGCCAGTCCATGGATCAACACTGTATGTATCAATAGAGAACAATGTGAAGCCAGTCCATGGATCAACCCTGTATGTATCAAAAGAGAACAATGTGAAGCCAGTCCATGGATCAACCCTGTATGTATCAAAAGAGAACAATGTGAAGCCAGTCCATGGATCAACCCTGTATGTATCAAAAGAGAACAACGTGAAGCCAGTCCATGGATCAAACACTGTATGTATCAATAGAGAATAATGTGAAGCCAGTCCATGGATCAAACACTGTATGTATCAAAAGAGAACAATGTGAAGCCAGTCCATGGATCAAACACTGTATGTATCAAAAGAGAACAATGTGAAGCCAGTCCATGGATCAACCCTGTATGTATCAAAAGAGAACAATGTGAAGCCAGTCCATGGATCAACCCTGTATGTTTTAAAAGAGAACAAAGTGAAGCCAGTCCATGGATCAACCCTGTATGTATCAAAAGAGAACAATATGAAGCCAGTCCATGGATCAACCCTGTATGTATCAAAAGAGAACAATGTGAAGCCAGTCCATGGATCAACCCTGTATGTTTTAAAAGAGAACAAAGTGAAGCCAGTCCATGGATCAACCCAGTATGTATCAAAAGAGAACAATGTGAAGCCAGTCCATGGATCAACCCTGTATGTATCAAAAGAGAACAATGTGAAGCCAGTCCATGGATCAAACACTGTATGTATCAAGAGAGAACAATGTGAAGCCAGTCCATGGATCAAACACTGTATGTATCAAAAGAGAACAATATAAAGCCAGTCCATGGATCAACCCTGTATGTATCAAAAGAGAACAATGTGAAGCCAGTCCATGGATCAACCCTGTATGTATCAAAAGAGAACAATGTGAAGCCAGTCCATGGATCAAACACTGTATGTATCAAAAGAGAACAACGTGAAGCCAGTCCATGGATCAACCCTGTATGTATCAAAAGAGAACAACGTGAAGCCAGTCCATGGATCAACCCTGTATGTATCAAAAGAGAACAATGTGAAGCCAGTCCATGGATCAAACACTGTATGTATCAAAAGAGAACAATATAAAGCCAGTCCATGGATCAACCCTGTATGTATCAAAAGAGAACAACGTGAAGCCAGTCCATGGATCAACCCTGTATGTATCAAAAGAGAACAACATGAAGCCAGTCCATGAATCAACACTGTATGTATCAAAAGAGAACAATGTGAAGCCAGACCATGGATTAAACTCTGAATGTATCAAAAGAGAACAATGTGAAGCCAGTCCATGGATCAACCCTGTATGTATCAAAAGAGAACAATGTGAAGCCAGTCCATGGATCAAACACTGTATGTATCAAAAGAGAACAATGTGAAGCCAGTCCATGGATCAACCCTGTATGTATCAAAAGAGAATATTGTGAAGCCAGTCCATGGATCAACCCTGTATGTATCAAAAAGAGAATAATGTGAAGCCAGTCCATGGATCAAACACTGTATGTATCAAAAGAGAATAATGTGAAGCCAGTCCATGGATCAACCCTGTATGTATCAAAAGAGAATAATGTGAAGCCAGTCCATGGATCAAACACTGTATGTTTCAAAAGAGAACAATGTGAAGCCAGTCCATGGATCAAACACTGTATGTATCAAAAGAGAACAATGTGAAGCCAGTCCATGGATCAACCCTGTATGTATCAAAAGAGAACAATGTGAAGCCAGTCCATGGATCAACCCTGTATGTATCAAAAGAGAACAATGTGAAGCCAGTCCATGGATCAACCCTGTATGTTTCAAAAGAGAACAATGTGAAGCCAGTCCATGGATCAAACACTGTATGTATCAAAAGAGAACAATGTGAAGCCAGTCCATGGATCAACCCTGTATGTATCAAAAGAGAACAATGTGAAGCCAGTCCATGGATCAAATCCTGCATGTATCAAGAGAGAACAATGTGAAGCCAGTCCATGGATCAACCCTGTATGTATCAAGAGAGAACAATATGAAGCCAGTCCATGGATCAACCCTGTATGTATCAAGAAGGAACAATGTGAAGCAAGTCCATGGATCAACCCTGTATGTATCAATAGAGAACAATGTGAAGCCAGTCCATGGATCAACCCTGCATGTATCAAGAGAGAATAATATGAAGCCAGTCCATGGATCAACCCTGTATGTATCAAAAGAGAATAATGTGAAGCCAGTCCATGGATCAAATCCTGCATGTATCAAGAGAGAACAATGTGAAGCCAGTCCATGGATCAAACACTGTATGTTTCAAAAGAGAACAATGTGAAGCCAGTCCATGGATCAACCCAGTATGTATCAAAAGAGAACAATGTGAAGCCAGTCCATGGATCAAATCCTGCATGTATCAAAAGAGAACAATGTGAAGTCAGTCCATGGATCAACCCTGTATGTATCATATCAAAAGAGAACAATGTGAAGCCAGTCCATGGATTAAACACTGTATGTATCAAAAGAGAACAATGTGAAGCCAGTCCATGGATCAACCCTGTATGTATCATATCAAGAGAGAACAATGTGAAGCCAGTCCATGGATCAACCCTGTATGTATCATATCAAGAGAGAACAATGTGAAGCCAGTCCATGGATAAACCCTGTATGTATCAAAAGAGAACAATATGAAGCCAGTCCATGGATCAACCCTGTATGTATCAAGAGAGAACAATGTGAAGCCAGTCCATAGATCAACCCTGTATGTATCCTATCAAAAGAGAATAATATGAAGCCAGTCCATGGATCAAATCCTGTATGTATCAATAGAGAACAATGTGAAGCCAGTCCATGGATCAACCCTGTATGTATCCTATCAAGAGAGAACAATGTGAAGCCAGTCCATGGATCAACCCTGTATGTATCCTATCAAAAGAGAACAATATGAAGCCAGTCCATGGATCAACCCTGTATGTATCCTATCAAAAGAGAATAATATGAAGCCAGTCCATGGATCAACCCTGTATGTATCAAGAGAGAACAATATGAAGCCAGTCCATGGATCAACCCTGTATGTATCCTATCAAAAGAGAATAATATGAAGCCAGTCCATGGATCAAATCCTGTATGTATCAATAGAGAACAATGTGAAGCCAGTCCATGGATCAACCCTGTATGTATCCTATCAAGAGAGAACAATGTGAAGCCAGTCCATGGATCAACCCTGTATGTATCATATCAAGAGAGAACAATGTGAAGCCAGTCCATGGATCAACCCTGTATGTATCAAGAGAGAACAATGTGAAGCCAGTCCATGGATCAACCCTGTATGTATCATATCAAGAGAGAACAATGTGAAGCCAGTCCATGGATCAACCCTGTATGTATCATATCAAGAGAGAACAATGTGAAGCCAGTCCATGGATAAACCCTGTATGTATCAAAAGAGAACAATGTGAAGCCAGTCCATGGATCAACCCTGTATGTATCATATCAAGAGAGAACAATGTGAAGCCAGTCCATGGATCAACCCTGTATGTATCAAGAGAGAACAATATGAAGCCAGTCCATGGATCAACCCTGTATGTATCCTATCAAAAGAGAACAATATGAAGCCAGTCCATGGATCAACCCTGTATGTATCCTATCAAAAGAGAATAATATGAAGCCAGTCCATGGATCAACCCTGTATGTATCATATCAAGAGAGAACAATGTGAAGCCAGTCCATGGATCAACCCTGTATGTATCATATCAAGAGAGAATAATGTGAAGTCAGTCCATGGATCAACCCTGTATGTATCAAAAGAGAACAACGTGAAGCCAGTCCATGGATCAACCCTGTATGTATCAAAAGAGAACAACGTGAAGCCAGTCCATGGATCAACCCTGTGTGTATCAAAAGAGAACAATGTGAAGCCAGTCCATGGATCAAACACTGTTTGTATCAAAAGAGAACAATGTGAAGCCAGTCCATGGATCAACCTTGTATGTATTAAGAGAGAACAACGTGAAGCAAGTCCATGGATCAAACACTGTATGTATCAAAAGAGAACATTGTGAAGCCAGTCCATGGATCAACCCTGTATGTATCAAAAGAGAACATTGTGAAGCCAGTCCATGGATCAACCCTGTATGTATCAAAAGAGAACAACGTGAAGCCAGTCCATGGATCAAACACTGTATGTATCAAGAGAGAACAATGTGAAGCCAGTCCATGGATCAAACACTGTATGTATCAAAAGAGAACAATGTGAAGCCAGTCCATGGATCAACCCTGTGTGTATCAAAAGAGAACAATGTGAAGCCAGTCCATGGATCAAACACTGTTTGTATCAAAAGAGAACAATGTGAAGCCAGTCCATGGATCAACCTTGTATGTATTAAGAGAGAACAACGTGAAGCAAGTCCATGGATCAAACACTGTATGTATCAAAAGAGAACAATGTGAAGCCAGACCATGGATTAAACCCAGTATGTATCAAAAGAGAACAATGTGAAGCCAGTCCATGGATCAACCCTGCATGTATCAAGAGAGAATAATGTGAAGCCAGTCCATGGATCAACCCTGTATGTATCAAGTGAGAACAATGTGAAGCCAGTCCATGGATCAACCCTGTATGTATCAAAAGAGAACAATGTGAAACCAGTCCATGGATCAACCCTGCATGTATCAAGAGAGAATAATGTGAAGCCAGTCCATGGATCAAACACTGTATGTATCAAAAGAGAATAATGTGAAGCCAGTCCATGGATCAACCCTGTATGTATCAAGAGAGAACAATGTGAAGCCAGTCCATGGATCAACCCTGTATGTATCAAGAGAGAACAATGTGAAGCCAGTCCATGGATCAACCCTGTATGTATCAAAAGAGAATAATGTGAAGCCAGTCCATGGATCAAACATTGTATGTTTCAAAAGAGAACAATGTGAAGCAAATCCATGGATCAAACACTGTATGTATCAAGTGAGAACAATGTGAAGCCAGTCCATGGATCAAACACTGTATGTTTCAAAAGAGAACAATGTGAAGCCAGTCCATGGATCAAACTCTGTATGTATCAAAAGAGAACAATGTGAAGCCAGTCCATGGATCAACCCTGTATGTATCAAGTGAGAACAATGTGAAGCCAGTCCATGGATCAAACCTGTATGTATCAAAAGAGAACAATGTGAAGCCAGTCCATGGATCAAGCCTGCATGTATCAAGAGAGAATAATGTGAAGCCAGTCCATGGATCAACCCTGTATGTATCAAGTGAGAACAATGTGAAGCCAGTCCATGGATCAACCCTGTATGTATCAAAAGAGAACAATGTGAAACCAGTCCATGGATCAACCCTGCATGTATCAAGAGAGAATAATGTGAAGCCAGTCCATGGATCAACCCTGTATGTATCAAGTGAGAACAATGTGAAGCCAGTCCATGGATCAACCCTGTATGTATCAAAAGAGAACAATGTGAAACCAGTCCATGGATCAAACACTGTATGTATCAAAAGAGAACAACGTGAAGCCAGTCCATGGATCAACCCTGTATGTATCAAAAGAGAACAACGTGAAGCCAGTCCATGGATCAAGCCTGTATGTATCAAAAGAGAACAATGTGAAGCCAGTCCATGGATCAACCCTGTATGTATCAAAAGAGAATAATGTGAAGCCAGTCCATGGATCAAACATTGTATGTTTCAAAAGAGAACAATGTGAAGCAAATCCATGGATCAAACACTGTATGTTTCAAAAGAGAACAATGTGAAGCCAGTCCATGGATCAAACACTGTATGTTTCAAAAGAGAACAATGTGAAGCCAGTCCATGGATCAAACTCTGTATGTTTCAAAAGGAAAAAATCTTAATGCGAGATAAACTTTAAGTCAGAGCAAGCAATCACAGCACATCCATCTCTCACACACATCTCTGCTATGGAATTTGTCGAGATCTGCCAAAGCTTGGATAATATATCAGATAACCTAGTTTCAGCAATTTTGTGCCATGCACGAAGCCATTTTGTCCTGACATCTTGGTTTGACATAATTATTAACATGAGGACTAAGCGCATATGCCTAGTTGACCTCTGATCTTTTTGTAATTAATATTTCCATGACTATAAAACCATACAGCTACATGTTATCATGGTCATAAATCACTCAGTTGATGAAGGCTGCACCAAAATGGGAGAAGTCCATTTTTAATTTCACTAAAAGGCAACACACATAGTAGAAAGTTGTGATTTTGTGGAGAATTTGAGAGCTAAGAGGACATGGGTTTTCTTGCTTGATGTCGACAAATTGAGAATGAACAAAAGAAATTCACAGTCCTTAATGTGAAAGATGTGGTTAATCAGAGAAACTCTACCAGATGTCTACAAAGTATATGGTTATTGGAGTCAAATATTATAAAAGTTCATTTTATCTAAATGTCTCACAATGATCTCTGTTGTTCAAACTTCCATACCTTCATGCTGGCATTGACCAGCAGTCAGAAACAGGCATATAAGAACAACTAGATATCCTCAAGTGACGCTGTGTTCCAATAACACATAATTATGCCCCCGGTAACATAGCTTGTCATGATACAAAATTAGCAAGAAAAGAATTGATACAAAGCATCAAAGGGTGACGCAACAATGAAAATTAATATTTATTAGAAATTTAGAGATGACTGATTTAAGTCATTAAGTAAACATTAAAATCACTGGAATAATTTAATTCTGGTAGAATAATAATACTGCATAACCGCTATAGTTTTTTACGTTATTTACAGAAATAGAACCTGTACGTTGGGAATGTGTACATCGTGAAACTTCAGGAATTCGCAATGCCTTGTCCATTTTCCCTCAATTATTCTCTATCTTGAATGAGAATGTCCGAGGACATCCGCTCGCATGTGCCAAATCTTTTCAGCATTCCACATGCACTTGAATGCAGGCAACTAACATAACAGAATAATTCAGAAACGTTTACCAACTGACCTGCGTGCGTGCCTTACAAACAAAAAAACAAACCAGTGCTAATTGTATGTGTGAGGTCATCGCATCATAGCGCCATTTTGTCAGCAGACTACAGCATTTGTTTAAACTGATGTGCCTGTGTGTTCTCATAAAACTTACTCTAGTATTGATTTCAGACTCAAAACCTATAAGAACATGTTTCGGGTAATTAACATGGTAAGAAATAAACATTATGTTAAAGTAATAGTGTGTATATGAAATTAACACAAAAACAAGTTTGCATGTAAGAGATGAATGTATGAAACAATAACACTGTTGAATACACAGAGCTTGCAACATGATTAGGAGACAACTCTGCAAGAGTCACAGGAACCTTGGAACAGATCAAATCAGAGTTCCCCAAGTATGTTAAGTTTACTTTGACATTAGCATTTTTAACAGGAGTAAATCATTTCTTTAATTTACAATAGTGTTTTTTTCTATTTGAAAGAAAAAATTTCTTCCTGCAAATATACATTTATCATAAAAGTAAATGGTTTTCCTGACACATGACATATTCTCATTTTGTGCATGAACAGTAAATAAAATGCATACCATAGAAACTTTTAAAAAATATTTTAGATTTAAAAAAGTTCAAACCACTTTACATCATTTATGTTTTAAGATGGTATATTGTTAAATCATTCATTAATTATTGTAAAAAATGAGCTGTGAGTTCTATATGTGAAAAAGCAACAACAAATATGGACAGTTATCCATTTACTACTATGTCATAGATAACCCCTGTTTCCAATTTATTATTGATAAGAACAATGTCTTCACGTATTCTTAATTCATTTTGCCTTAATATGTTTAGGCAATAATGGTTTTAAAGTGTTTACTACTAATATTTTATATCTATCCAACCTCTTTTGTCACTAACTTACAAATTAAACAAACTACTTTATGATTGCATACTCATTATTTAAAATTTAACATCTTGATAAGTACATAAATATTTAAATTTAGATCCCTTTGGAAATGTTCTTTCAATTCATTAGCACGGGTTGTTTACACTTTACTTGATTACACCATATTTGTATGTTGTTGTTTTTGTAGGCCACAAGCTTAAAACCAAGATTTACATTCACTTCGGTAAATGACCACTTCGGTAAATAAGTAAACATATAGTATAATATCTGATTGAGACGGAGAATTGGGAGCCCGAGATAGATAATTTAATCATTTATTTTTTATGTATGTATTATGATCAATTGTATTTGTAATGCTTAAAATAAGGTGGTGTATATTTATGTAATATTGTTGTTATTTCCGCCATTTATAGAACTGAATTTTATTACAGTTTGTCATGCGGAGAGGGGATCGTGTCGATCAATGGTTTACTTTCATAATATTGAGAAGATTGTTTTGTTTTCATCTACAGTAGGCGCACATCTCTGTTGCATTAACAACACTATTGTTTTATAAATTAAATCTACCAAAGCGTACCTGTTCCACATTTTCAATAAATAAATGATTAAATTATCTGTCTCGGGCTAAGGTGTGAAAATCTTTTCACACGTGGACATACCCACTTCTCCATCTCAATCAGGTATTATACTATATGTTTACCTATTTACTGAAACGACCGGACTAATCCCTATATAACATCAATTTACCGAAGTGGTCATTTACCGAAGTGACCGGTACCCTAAAATCAAAGCATACAATTTATGTCTAACTAAAATATGTTATATATATTTCAAAATTCAATTAAAAATATTGTAAAGAAAAAAATAAAACTTAAATTACTATGATTATTGATAAGAAAAATACAAAAAAAACTATTGTTGTACAAAAAGAAAGAAGCCACATAGACAATTTAATGCGCATTCACTAAAATCTCCCTCCCTGGCACCCCAATCTCCTCTCTGGCAGTCTGGGAGCCTAAGTCTCCCTCTTTGGGACCAAGGAAAGATCACGTCTGCCAGTGGCCAATTATCCTTATCGCCATTGTTGTGTGCCATGGTGCAATTACCATTTACCCAAGATGGAGTTTGAACCCACGACTTCTTGCTCCGCAATCAAATGCTCTACCTACTGAGCTAACCGGGCAAACAGCACTGGAGAAGGCGTACTCAACTGTCAACAGACTGAACAGTTGGAAGTGGGTCGAGTTGGTCCGACCGACTATGATCAACTAAATAAGCATCTGGTATTTATGAAATTTGTTGCTATTAGATAATGAAAAAGGAATTTTTACTTACAACACAAAATATCTGGTTCAATTATCAATATTAAAACGACAATATGGTAAAGTAGCGATATCGTCAAACACGTTGGTGTAATATTTTATATCCGCACCGTAACATGCCGGCAGTAGTTGTTTCGCGGTAACAGTTGACTTACAATTTTCCGGGGTCTGTGGGCGGGGTGGGGGTTGTTTTGATTTAGTCATTTTACACACATCATTAAGTTATTGATTATATTTTATTAAACTAAAAAATCAGAAATTAAACATGATCGCTTAGCTTAGTGCATATTTTATAGATAACCATTGTCAAAAGGTGTTGTTTTTAGTCGGATTTTAATGGAAAACATTGTTACGATCTATTGCCTGATGCTTGTTATCTAAAGATACAAATTGATTAGTTGTTTTGATTCCGAAAATAACCTAAGCCTGTGTTATGTCTGGTTGAGCTATCATTTCCCGATATAATGATCCAGGATTTTATTTTTGATCCGTAATTTAACAACTCAGTAGCAACCAAAATGGCGGACACGCTACTCGTTCGAGCTTTAAAATCAAAACCTAAATCTTTGAATTTAAGCAACAAAAAACTTGCAAAGGTTCCAAAAGCTATCGGCAAGCTAGAATGTGTGTTGCACTTGCAGCTAAAAAACAATCAACTTAAATCACTTCCTTATGAACTCAGTTACTTGTTCCAGGTTTGTTGTCTTTTGTAGATCTACTAACGGTGGCAAATGCTTTGTTGTTATGTTCGGTTTATATACTAATCATAAAGTTAGGCAACATCTTAAGTATAACATTTATTTATATATCACAAATGAAGAGTAATAAAATCCCAGAATTTCTTACTATGAGCTTAGGCACTGCCTACCTGATGGGCTATAGTCAATCAGTTATTGTGCTAAGCTAAGCGACTATTAGACGCCTCGACTATTCGACCCCACAATTGTTTGACCCCTTTCTGTAAAAAGGTGTGAGTATTCAACCCCTGGCAACATTTCAACCCCATGACTATTCGATCCCTAGTAAAAAGTTAATGTAATTGTATTTTATCTTTGTATTGTATTGTAAAATATGGTAAATTCTGTGTCATGATATAAGTATCATTATTGAGTGTGTTTATGATAAAATAGTAACTAGGGGCTTACGACTGTGATGGCTAGGGGGTTGAATTAAAAGGCCAGTTGAAGTGGGAAATAGGTTGATATTCATCTCATGTGATTTCAGGTAATCGTCTCTGCTAATGTCTATCCTAATGTTGGTTTATAATAGTTTTGTTTTTATCATTCATCAATAATTGTTTTTATATAAACTTAATTATTTTAAAGATTTTTCAGTGTATATTTTCAAAGTTACTTTTTTAGTAGTTTATATTTCAAAAGAAATATAAAAGTCACTCCCATGATTAATATCATTGTATAAAATAAAACATGAATAAAAGAATGAACTTTTAAGTGTTGATTAACAAGTTTTACTGCCCTACAATTGGGGTACTCTTGAAAATTATTGCCTTACAATTGAGGTACTCTTGAAAATCATCAAAGCTTAGACAGAGGAATGATTTCTTTGCAGAAATCATGTACAGTTACCATAAACAGAGATAAGATATTGTTACTTAATTAGATACAGGCAAACGGTCACGATACCACCTTTAACAAATTGTGCAGTTTTCGTTGGCTAAAAGATGTTGCTGTTTCAAACCGATCCAAATGAACAGTGTACTGGAACATGACGGTAGCTAGTTTGATGATGTGTGCACAGTCAGTTATATTTTAGTCCAAGTTTTAATAAACGCGTTGCTTGTTTGATGTGCCGAAACTTCTTTGTTATTTTGTTTATTCTAAGATAAAATTACTGATAGTTGTATTTTGTTGGGTCCAACATCTAATAAAGCCCTGATGCGAATCAGCACTGTTTTATTTGTCACACCAATAATGGAGGCTCCACTTGAAATTTTAGATTTTGTTTCTACGACGAGTTGACTTGTAACTATCATAAATACTGTACATCGAAATTATGCACAACACACTCTCGAACACCCAACAGTAATATAAATTCAGGCAATATTAATGCATATTTGTTAAGCATAATCTGCCAATACTGCCAATACTGCAATGGTTGTTCGCTGAACTGTGAAATAATTGTGAGGGTTTTTTTAAAATTACTTTCCTCCCATTATATGCACACAACAAACAATGGTAATCTACCTGCATTTTATGTTCCAACTTGAGGGGAAGTATGTGTTTACCTATTTTAGCATATTTGTTTGGAAGAATTCAAACCATTTTTCAACAACAAAGTTATGTTGAATGACATTTATACATGTAAATATAAAGAGTTTTATTATGAAATAATGTAAGTGTTTTCAAAGTAAGCCATCATCAATTCAACCAGCTACATGAAAGGAACTTAACCAATCATTATTTAATCGCGTAACAGGTGAGAAAACCAATTAATGACAACAACCAATACTTCAACAATTGGTTTTTGTTTGATGACTTAATTACACATTTTCAGTTACCATGTATAGTTAACTGTGCTATCATTATGTGTTACAAACTGTGGTAAACAACACTTTATTTAATTATTCGGCTCTAGAAAAATACTTTAATTAATACTTTAATTTATATACTTTAATTGAACGATTGTGTTATCCCATTCCTCTGTTGTTCCATTTTATTGCATTTTGATCATGTTCACATCATCCTAACATTTAATTTTCATAATTCTATTCTGAATAAATTTTACACACTATTAAAAAAAAAATCTCAAAATACGATTTTATACAAAGATCATTCTGTCTCACAGATTAAATTTCATATTACTACCAAAGTTGTTGTTTTTCAAGTTATTGGAATATTGTGTATTATATTATCAATAAAAATGAAAGAAATGAAAAAGAAACATTAAATCCTGACATAAATATTTGTTATTATCAAAACATAGTTAAATAACATATCATATAAAACAGAAGAAAACTTTGAACAACATACAGCTATTTAACTATATTGGGGTCAAAAAGTCGCCTTATCTTTTTCAGCTGGGGTCAAATAGTCGAGGGGTTGAATTGTCACCTGTAATAGGTAGGGGTTGAATAGTTGTAGGGTCGAAAAGTCGAGTACCCATCGTGCTAAATGTATATATTTTTTGTTGTTGTTTTTAAAGAGATATATATTTATCATATTTTTTGCTTCGACTTTGAGTAGTAAAAAAAAAAACGGGCTAGATTGTACTTTTTCGGTACGTGTATGTTTACAGCTTCTGCTTATGCGTCTCCAATCAAAGCATGCAGGTTTCTCTCACATGAAATTTTAAAATGGGGGATCAGGTTCAGTAGCCCCCGATATATACAATAACATCAAATGTGAAACAATAGAGAAAGTTGCACTATGCCAATTTAAAACTCAACATCAACCAACAGAGCATTTTTTACGTGCCCGTAAAGTGTAATTGTCCCAAAAAACACAAGTGGTACCAGTGCCCAAGTAGATAGGTTTGCTGACCTTTAACTTCCTTGGCACCTTACCATGTGGATTCCTGTTCCTAGTCCAGTAACAAACATTGATGTGGGCTTTGAGGTCTTCCCTGATGACATACATTGAGCTGTTTGCTCCCTTATATTTATCTGACATCAAACAAAAAAAGGCTGGCCGTGGCTGTAACGGCCATGATTTTTTTTTTGCCCTGATTATATTATTTTAAAAATAAACACAATGAAAGGTCTATGTAGTTTTAAACAACAAAAAAACTTACAAAAGCATTCATGCAGTCTTACTCAGCTGGTCATGACAGATGATACATAACCACAATACATAACCACAATACATAACCACAATACATAATCACAATACATAACCACAATACATAACCACAATACATTTTTATATATATTTAGATAAATAAAATGTGCAGTGACTGTTCTGATCAATATACTTTAGTTATTATTGTATTGTTGTTTTATTAAAAAAAAAAAAAAATATTCTTTTTGTTAAAGTGCATTGTATAGTTACGGTATAAATCATTTACAACAACTTTGAGAATGAAGAAAAAAAATCTTTTGATCAAACTTCATGCCAATGTATTTTAGAATGAAAAAATATGCAATTTGGAGTATGATGTCCAAATTTATTCGATGTTTGATTGTTTACATTGTCTTATATCAACTGGATTTACGTGTACAGTAATACAAGTATGTGATCAAAATTAGTTGATAAATAAAAATGTTTATTATTGAAAAGGGCTAGAAAGTCTCTAAAGGAAGATAAAGCAAAAGAAACAGCGCCATTCTTTGACAAATCACAGTTGAGCAGTTGAAGTCACTTAATCCTCAGCCCCTCACTGTATGGGTTCCAGTCTCAGTTGGAACAAGAATTTTCATGTGGGAAGGTTTTCCAGCTAACATATATTGTGCTGGTAGTTCTATGCAGTCCTAAGTCTGGGATCTTTCTCCACCAATAATTAGCTGGATGTCACCACTATGACAATAACTGTGTTGGTGTGGTGTTACAAACTACATAACAAATCACAATCTTATGTTGCATGCATATTTTAATGTTTGTTATAAGACTCTAGTTGTTTAACAATTCTTTTTTTTTTAAAGAAACAAAAAGTAAAATTTAATAACTTTAAAATTCCAAATAATATATTCTTTTAAAATATAAAAACATAAATTAATGCATGTTTCTAAAATATCATGTTCATGTATACATTAGTTGATAACACAATAGATTTTCTGGATGACCCTCTTATTTCCATGATGTGGGTCACAAATTACCTCCATAAATTTGGAGTTGACAGGAACAGATAATAATATTTGTGAATTGAGTGAAAACTCCCTTATTTCATAAAAAATGAGTAAACCAGATAAAAATAATAGTGTAAAGTTTTAATATGAACATCACTGCTACCAGGAAAGTCCCAATGTTCTTTGGAATACAATAAACTTTATGTTCATTAATAGATCAAGTAATAAAAACCATATTAGGAGCTACTTCTCAGTTCACTTTTGTCATTGTGGTTGTTTAAATAAAACAACTAGTAAAATACTTTTAAGTCATGGTGGAACAATCCTTTGTACTCAGATATTCAGGGCCATATCTCAGAAGATTTTTTCGCTATCACCATGACCATGTCTTTTTAGAGGCAAGAGAATATGTAGGTAAGAGTATAAATATGTTCCCTAAAATAACACTTAAACGAAAGGTGAAAAAACATTATTTTCCACAAAATTTATGCATTGATGATAAAGTCACTGTTCCTTATTCTTATTATGTTTGTTATGGACCACTGGGTAAACCCGTAAAAGAACACATTGTAGTTTTACCTTTGAGAATAGTCATTATAAGTGTTTCCCCTAGCCCTTTCACTGTGGTTCTGCACCATGTCCTTTTTGTACCACCACAGTGCCCTTTGACTTGTAGCATTCCTCCATGCTTTCCTAATATCGACTGTGCTTCAGGTCTCTACCCAGCAGACTTCCTGTTTAGAAGTCATCAGATTCCTCTATTAGCAATGCTTAACACAATACAGAATCATATTGTGTAATGCCTGCCTTGCCTTCATCTAAAAGCATTAATTAGTACGTGGCTACATTGCCTTAATTGCTATCAAGCATCTCTGCCTCAATCCCACATTATCCTCAGTCCCTAATAAGCATGTCAAAGTTAAAGTTGGTCCAATTTTTTATCATGCTGTGTTGATAAACAAAATTGTGTAAATTGTTAAAAAAAAGCTTGCAATCTGGGATTTATGTACAAAGGATAATCCCCCTTACTAAAGCCCAACCAGAGTTCCAAATTTGCAACTAAATGTTTATGAATCCAAGATACTCTACAGAGAAAAGTATTATTAAACATGTAAGTAAGTTGAAAACTTTGCACACTATTCTTATCGGGTGCTGAAAAGATGCTTATTTTAATTACATGTTAAAATCATGTTACATCATTGCCTCTTTGAGAGCTGCATGTGGTTTTTGTTTACCTGGCAGTGCATTAAAAAATATGTGATTCTGATCTTTGTCGGATCTATTGTAGTGGTTAAAACAATTTATCATTTAGCATAGCTAAGACAGATAGTACAGATTGTTTCCATGTTTACTATGTCTTATTGTTCTGTGATATTGTTCTCAACACATCATATCAAGGGAGCGCCCATGGCATAGTGGATGCCTTCATGTAACTCCTCTGACTGCTTAGCCTCCCAACACTTGGGTTCGAGTCCCATTTGGAGCGAAGGACTTAATGTGGGAAGGTTTTCCAGCTGACCTGCAGTGCACCGATGGTTCTACCCAGACATCTGAGATCTTCCTCCACCAAAATAGCTGGACATCACTATAATGATCATTAAGGGCGACTGCAATGTATTGATGGAGGACCAAGTTATATCTTTTAATGTCTGATTTTTGTTCATACTTGGGTCCCAGACCAGTTTGGTTGTCACAGTGACGTCCAGCTATACTAAAATGTTTAGCTATTATAATACAACCATCTATAATAATACAATAATACATACAGCTATAATAATACAACCATCTATAATAATAAAATAATACATCCAGCTAAAATAATACATCCAGCCAGCTATAATAATATACCTAGCTATAATGATACATCCAGCTATAATGATACATCTAGCTATAATGATACATCCAGCTATAATGATACATCTAGCTATAATGATACATCCAGCTATAATGATACATCCAGCTATAATAATACATCCAGCCAGCTATAATAATATACCTAGCTATAATGATACATCCAGCTATAATGATACATCCAGCTATAATGATACATCCAGCTATAATAATACATCCAGCTATAATGATACATCCAGCTATAATGATACATCCAGCCAGCTATAATAATATACCTAGCTATAATGATACATCCAGCTATAATGATACATCCAGCTATAATGATACATCCAGCTATAATAATACATCCAGCCAGCTATAATAATATACCTAGCTATAATGATACATCCAGCTATAATGATACATCCAGCTATAATGATACATCCAGCTATAATAATACATCCACCTATAATAATACATCCAGCTATTATAATACATCCATCAATAATAATACATCCATCCATAATAATACATCCACCAATAATAATACATACAGCTATAATAATACAACCATCTATAATAATAAAATAATACATCCAGCTATAATAATACATCCAGCTGTTATAATACATCCATCAATAATAATACATCCAGCTATAATAATACATCCAGCTATAATAATACATCCAGCTATAATAATATACCCAGCTATAATAATACACCCATCTATAATAATACATCCAGCTATTATAATACATCCATCAATAATAATACATCCATCCATAATAATACATCCAGCTACAATAATACACCCAGCTATATTAACATTTCCAGCTATAATTATAATAATACAATGATTATAGGGGAGAAAACCTGACTAATGACAGGGTAGTACAAATATAGGGGAGAAAACCTGACTAATGACAGGGTAGTACAATTATAGGGGAGAAAACCTGACTAATGACAGGGTAGTACAATTATAGGGGAGAAAACCTGACTAATGATAGGGTAGTACAATTATAGGGGAGAAAACCTGACTAATGAAAGGGTAGTACCATTATAGGGGAGAAAACAAACCTGACTAATGAAAGGGTAGTACAATTATAGGGGAGAAAACCTGACTAATGACAGGGTAGTACAATTATAGGGGAGAAAACCTGACTAATGACAGGGTAGTACAATTATAGGGGAGAAAACCTGACTAATGATAGGGTAGTACAATTATAGGGGAGAAAACCTGACTAATGACAGGGTAGTACAATTATAGGGGAGAAAACCTGACTAATGACAGGGTAGTACAATTATAGGGGAGAAAACCTGACTAATGACAGGGTAGTACAATTATAGGGGAGAAAACCTGACTAATGACAGGGTAGTACAATTATAGGGGAGAAAACCTGACTAATGAGAGGGTAGTACAATTATAGGGGAGAAAACCTGACTAATGACAGGTTAGTACAATTACAGGGGAGAAAACCTGACTAATGACAGGGTAGTATAATTATAGGGGAGAAAACCTGACTAATGACAGGGTAGTACAATTATAGGGGAGAAAACCTGACTAATGACAGGGTAGTACAATTATAGGGGAGAAAACCTGACTAATGAAAGGGTAGTACAATTATAGGGGAGAAAACCTGACTAATGACAGGGTAGTACAATTATAGGGGAGAAAACCTGACTAATGAAAGGGTAGTACCATTATAGGGGAGAAAACCTGACTAATGAAAGGGTAGTACAATTATAGGGGAGAAAACCTGACTAATGACAGGGTAGTACAATTATAGGGGAGAAAACCTGACTAATGAAAGGGTAGTACCATTATAGGGGAGAAAACCTGACTAATGAAAGGGTAGTACAATTATAGGGGAGAAAACCTGACTAATGACAGGGTAGTACAATTATAGGGGAGAAAACCTGACTAAAGACAGGGTAGTACAATTATAGGGGAGAAAACCTGACTAATGACAGGGTAGTACAATTATAGGGGAGAAAACCTGACTAATGAAAGGGTAGTACCATTATAGGGGAGAAAACCTGACTAATGAAAGGGTAGTACCATTATAGGGGAGAAAACCTGACTAATGACAGGGTAGTACAATTATAGGGGAGAAAACCTGACTAATGACAGGGTAGTACAATTATAGGGGAGAAAACCTGACTAATGACAGGGTAGTACAATTATAGGGGAGAAAACCTGACTAATGACAGGGTAGTACAATTATAGGGGAGAAAACCTGACTAATGACAGGGTAGTACAATTATAGGGGAGAAAACCTGACTAATGACAGGGTAGTACAATTATAGGGGAGAAAACCTGACTAATGAAAGGGTAGTACCATTATAGGGGAGAAAACCTGACTAATGAAAGGGTAGTACCATTATAGGGGAGAAAACCTGACTAATGACAGGGTAGTACAATTATAGGGGAGAAAACCTGACTAATGACAGGGTAGTACAATTATAGGGGAGAAAACCTGACTAATGAAAGGGTAGTACCATTATAGGGGAGAAAACCTGACTAATGACAGGGTAGTACAATTATAGGGGAGAAAACCTGACTAATGACAGGGTAGTATTGCCAGTACAATGCAGGTCAACTTAAACACCTTCACTTATCCTGACACATGAAAGTTACCCAGATGAATTGAACCGACTGGGGAACTAAGGGGTTACAAGCCTCGACCCACTATGCCAAAGGTGCCCTGTCAAAAGACCATTTTCAATGGTGCTAGTGACTCATCTTTTAACTTCCAATCTTTATGAATAAGGCAGGACCTAATAAATGAAATGACCTACAATGGTGGTAAAGTATTAAGTTTTATTTCTAGCTTCAGGTGTTAAACCTTGGTAACAATGAGCTGGAAGAGTTACCAGAAGTTATTGAGCACTTGACAATGCTTGAGAAACTTCATCTGTTCAACAACAAGATCAGCATGTTGACACCAAAAGCATTAAGTAAGTAATTTTTGTAATCTATCTTTAATCATTTTAATCAAAAATATATTTTAGATTATGCCATAGACTAAACAACATTTGAGTGTGATAAAAAATAAGATAAGTTAAACACTGCCTACAATAATCAATCATTGGTTGTTGTTACATAAAATCAATTTAATAAATTTGCTCCATTTTAGTTATTTAGAATATCTTGATCCCTGCTAGAAAGGAACACAAGAAATTGAAACATTTTGCAAAAAAAACATTTGAAAAAACAACAACATGTACTTAATAGAAAGTAACAAGGCTCAATGTTTAGATAGGTTGCATGAACTGCATATATTAAGATACAAGATATTTCAGTCAGTTGTACATGCTCAATTTGATAAAATTATTGCATAATACATATAGCATAATATACATATATCCATATTAAAATAAAACTACAATTTCATAGTGGATGATTGATAAAATTATCTTGGCTAATTATTTTGAAATTTGGTCTACATCTACATGTTACATGATGACAGTCAAAATTTGCTATTACTTGATTGTGAGTCATTCTTCTAACAGTAAGTAATAAGCAAATGTCAACACAATTTATGTATTACTCAATTGCTACATTTCAGTTTAATTTTTACTGGAGATCATTTCCCAATAAATTGATAATGGCATTTCATTTTTCAATACTGAGAGGGCAGTTATAAATAATAGTAACATATTTCATTGTTCATTTAATGGAGTTTCAGTAGAAAAAGACCAGTGTTGTTTTTAACTGATACAACCAGTTTGATCAGTAGTTAAAAAATGATGGATGATTTTCATTTTTAATTATTTCATAAAGAAAAAAGTTTATTGTGCTTAGTTCAAGTTACATGGTTGTGATTAACACCCTAAAAGGATACTTAATTTTATTATTTGAAAATGTATAGGTATCTGCCAAAGCTGTGAAATGCAAGCTAAACCAATCATTTTTCTGATATATAGACATTCAAACTTGGAGTTTGGATAGATCTTGCTGAGTGGAAGTTTTATACTTAAGAACCATAACTCTCCTATGTTATCTTTTCTAGTTGTCAATCATCTTTTAGTTTTCTATCTTAGTTCATCTTTTAAGTCTGTTTAGTTATGTACACATATATAAGTTATAGCACACTGTCTTCTATGTTTCAGCAAATCTTAGAAGTCTTTCTTTCCTGAATTTGAATTCAAATTGTTTGAAATCTCTTCCTCCAGAAATATGCAGGTAAATAAGCACTGTTCATTTACTATACTCATTCACATTCTTTGGTAAGTTGTAAAATGTTATTTTGGCTGTTTGATTATTTGAGCAGCTACCAGATAAGACAACAAAGGTCCTTTCTTTTTATTTTGTTATTTATTATTACAAACCTAACATAAGCAACTGATATAAACAAAACAAATGTGGCTTGTTTAATATAAAACATCATGTTTTGGACATAGTATTCATGGCGATTTAAGGAAATTGTGTATGACATGGAGAGTGAAATACATGTACGTTATATTGATAAGCCAAATATTTTAAAAACTTTTAGTTTAACAGGAAAAGCTTAATGAGTTGGATTTTTTCAGTTTTCCTCTTGTATTACTTCAGGTTGGTAAGTCTTCAGTTTCTCAGCATAGATGGTAACCAGCTCTTGGAGCTACCTGTTGAAATCTGTGCCCTTACCAGACTAGAGGAGCTACACATAGCCAACAATCAGCTGACAGGCCTACCCTTGGAGTTTGGCTTCTTGGTCAACCTAGAAAAACTACACCTGCAGAAAAACAGAATCAGGGAATTACCAGAAGTGAGGTTAATCAAATTATACCAGCAGTTGTAGAGAGTAAAAACAAACCAACAATTGTCTATTTAAAAGCATTTGTGTTGCTTGTGTGTTGGTCTTCAACATACCACTGGGTTGTGTAGCTGTCTTCTGCATACCAGTGGGTTGTGTAGTTGGCTTCTACATACCAGTGGGCTGTGTAGTTGTCTTCTGCATACCAGTGGGTTGTGTAGTTGGCTTCTACATACCAGTGGGCTGTGTAGTTGTCTTCTGCATACCAGTGGGTTGTGTAGTTGGCTTCTACATACCAGTGGGCTGTGTAGTTGTCTTCTGCATACCAGTGGGTTGTGTAGTTGTCTTCTACATACCAGTGGGCTGTGTAGTTGTCTTCTGCATACTAGTGGGTTGTGTAGCTGTCTTCTGCATACCAGTGGGCTGTGTAGTTGTCTTCTGCATACTAGTGGGTTGTGTAGCTGTCTTCTGCATACCAGTGGGTTGTGTAGTTGTCTTCTACATACCAGTGGGCTGTGTAGTTGTCTTCTGCATACCAGTGGGTTGTGTAGTTGGCTTCTGCATACCAGTGGGTTGTGTAATTGTCTTCTGCATACCAGTGGGTTGTGTAGTTGTCTTCTGCATACCAGTGGTTTGTGTAGTTGTCTTCTGCATACCAGTGGGCTGTGTAGTTGTATTCTACATACCAGTGGGTTGTGTACTTGTCTTCTACATACCAGTGGGTTATGTAGTTGTCTTCTACATACCAGTGGGTTGTGTAGTTGTCTTTTACATACCAGTGACTTGTGTAGTTGTCTTCTGCATACCAGTGGGTTGTGTAGTTGTCTTCTACATACCAGTGGGTTGTGTAGTTGTCTTTTACATACCAGTGGGTGTGTGCATGTAGTTGTCTTCTACATACCAGTGGGTTGTGTAGTTGTCTTCTACATACCAATGGGTTGTGTAGTTGTCTTCTGCAAACCAGTGGGTTGTGTAGTTGTCTTCTACATATAAGTGGGTTGTGTAGTTGTCTTCTACATACCAGTGGGTTGTGTAGTTGTCTTCTGCATACCAGTGAATTGTGTAGTTGTCTTTTACATACCAGTGGGTTGTGTAGTTGTCTTCTACATACCAGTGGGTTGTGTAGTTGTCTTTTACATACCAGTGGGTTGTGTAGTTGTCTTCTACATACCAGTGGATTGTGTAGTTGTCTTCTACATACCAGTGGGTTGTGTAGTTGTCTTCTACATACCAGTGGGTTGTGTAGTTGTCTTCTACATACCAGTGGGTTGTGTAGTTGTCTTCTACATACCAGTGGGTTGTGTAGTTGTCTTCTACATACCAGTGGGTTGTGTAGTTGTCTTCTACATACCAGTGGGTTGTGTAGTTGTCTTCTACATACCAGTGGGTTGTGTAGTTGTCTTCTACATACCAGTGGGCTGTGTAGTTGTCTTCTAAATACCAGTGGGTTTTGTAGTTGTCTTCTGCATACCAGTGACTTGTGTAGTTGTCTTCTATATACCAATGGGTTGTGTGCATGTTGCTGTCTTCTGCATACCAATGGGTTGTTTAGTTGTCTTCTGCATACCAGTGGGCTGTGTGCATGTAACCAATGGGTTGTGTGCATGTAGTTGTCTTCTGCATACCAATGGGTTGTGTAGTTGTCTTTTACATACCAGTGGGTTGTGTAGTTGTCTTTTGCATACCAGTGGGTTGTGTAGTTGTCTTCTACATACCAGTGGGTTGTGTGCATGTAGTTGTCTTCTGCATACCAGTATGTTGTGTAGTTGTCTTCTACATACCAGTGGGTTGTGTAGTTGTCTTCTACATACCAGTGGGTTGTGTAGTTGTCTTCTACATACCAGTGGGCTGTGTAGTTGTTTTCTGCATACCAGTGACTTGTGTAGTTGTCTTCTGCTTACCAGTGGGCTGTGTAGTTGTTTTCTACATACCAGTGACTTGTGTAGTTGTTTTCTGCATACCAGTGACTTGTGTAGTTGTCTTCTGCTTACCAGTGGGCTGTGTAGTTAACCTCTACATACCAGTGACTTGTGTAGTTGTCTTCTACATACCAGTGACTTGTGTAGTTGTCTTCTGCATACCAGTGGGTTGTGTGCATGTAGTTGTCTTTTGCATACCAGTGGGTTGTGTAGTTGTCTTTTGCATACCAGTGACTTGTGTAGTTGTCTTCTGCATACCAGTGGGTTGTGTAGTTGTCTTCTGCATACCAGTGGGTTGTGTGCATGTAGTTGTCTTCTGCATACCAGTTACTTGTGTAGTTGTCTTCTGCATACCAGTGGGTTGTGTATTTGTCTGTTGTCTGCATACCAGTGGGTTGTGTGCATGTAGTGTGCTTCTGCATACCAGTGGGCTGTGTAGTTGTCTTCTGCCTACCAGTGGGTTGTTTAGTTGTCTTCTGCATACCAGTGGGTTGTTCAGTTGCTTTGCATACCAGTGGGTTGTGTAGTTGTCTTCTACATACCAGTGGGTTGTGTACTTGTCTTCAACATACCAATGGGTTGTGTGCATGTAGTTGTCTTCTGCATACCAGTGGGTTGTGTGCATGTAGTTGGCTTCTGCATACCAATGGGTTGTGTATTTGTTTTCTGCATACCAGTGGGTTGTGTAGTTGTCTTCTGCATACCAATGGGTTGTGTGCATGTTGTTGTCTACTGCATACCAGTTACTTGTGTAGTTGGCCTCTGCATACCAGTGGTTTGTGTGCATGTAGTTGGCTTCTGCATACCAGTGGGCTGTGTAGTTGTCTTCTGCATACCAGTGGGTTGTTTAGTTGCTTTGCATACCAGTGGGTTGTGAAGTTGGCTTCTGCATACAAACGGGTTGTGTATTTGTCTTCTGCATACCAGTGGGTTGTGTGCATGTAGTTGGCTTCTGCATACCAGTGGGTTGTGTAGTTGTCTTCTGCATACCAGTGGGCTGTGTAGTTGTCTTCTACATACCAGTGGGTTGTGTAGTTGTCTTCTGCATACCAGTGGGTTGTTTAGTTGCTTTGCATACCAGTGGGTTGTGTAGTTGTCTTCTACATACCAGTGGGTTGTGTAGTTGTCTTCTACATACCAGTGCGTTGTTTAGTTGCTTTGCATACCAGTGGGTTGTGTAGTTGTCTTCTGCATACCAGTGGGTTGTGTAGTTGTCTTGTACATACCAGTGGGTTGTGTAGTTGTCTTCTGCATACCAGTGGGTTGTGTAGTTGTCTTCTACATACCAGTGGGTTGTGTAGTTGTCTTTTACATACCAGTGGGTTGTGTAGTTGTCTTCTACATACCAGTGGATTGTGTAGTTGTCTTCTGCATACCAGTGGGTTGTGTAGTTGTCTTCTGCATACCAATGGGTTGTGTGCATGTTGTTGTCTACTGCATACCAGTTACTTGTGTAGTTGGCTTCTGCATACCAGTGGTTTGTGTGCATGTAGTTGGCTTCTGCATACCAGTGGGCTGTGTAGTTGTCTTCTGCATACCAGTGGGTTGTTTAGTTGCTTTGCATACCAGTGGGTTGTGTAGTTGGCTTCTGCATACAAATGGGTTGTGTATTTGTCTTCTGCATACCAGTGGGTTGTGTGCATGTAGTTGGCTTCTGCATACCAGTGGGTTGTGTAGTTGTCTTCTGCATACCAGTGGGCTGTGTAGTTGTCTTCTACATACCAGTGGGTTGTGTAGTTGTCTTCTGCATACCAGTGGGTTGTTTAGTTGCTTTGCATACCAGTGGGTTGTGTAGTTGTCTTCTACATACCAGTGGGTTGTGTAGTTGTCTTCTACATACCAGTGCGTTGTTTAGTTGCTTTGCATACCAGTGGGTTGTGTAGTTGTCTTCTGCATACCAGTGGGTTGTGTAGTTGTCTTGTACATACCAGTGGGTTGTGTAGTTGTCTTCTGCATACCAGTGGGTTGTGTAGTTGTCTTCTGCATACCAGTGGGTTGTGTAGTTGCTTTGCATACCAGTGGGTTGTGTAGTTGTCTTCTGCATACCAGTGGGTTGTGTAGTTGTCTTCTGCATACCAGTGGGTTGTGTAGTTGTCTTGTACATACCAGTGGGTTGTGTAGTTGTCTTCTGCATACCAGTGGGTTGTGTAGTTGTCTTCTGCATACCAGTGGGTTGTTTAGTTGCTTTGCATACCAGTGGGTTGTGTAGTTGTCTTCTACATACCAGTGGGTTGTGTAGTTGTCTTCTACATACCAGTGCGTTGTTTAGTTGCTTTGCATACCAGTGGGTTGTGTAGTTGTCTTCTGCATACCAGTGGGTTGTGTAGTTGTCTTGTACATACCAGTGGGTTGTGTAGTTGTCTTCTGCATACCAGTGGGTTGTGTAGTTGTCTTCTGCAAACCAGTGGGTTGTGTAGTTGTCTTCTACATACCAGTGGGTTGTGTAGTTGTCTTCTGCATACCAGTGGGTTGTGTAGTTGTCTTCTGCATACCAGTGGGTTGTGTAGTTGTCTTCTGCAAACCAGTGGGTTGTGTAGTTGTCTTCTACATACCAGTGGGTTGTGTAATTGTCTTCTGCATACCAGTGGGTTGTGTAGTTGTCTTCTACATACCAGTGGGTTGTGTAGTTGTCTTTTACATACCAGTGGGTTGTGTAGTTGTCTTCTACATACCAGTGGATTGTGTAGTTGTCTTCTGCATACCAGTGGGCTGTGTAGTTGTTTTCTGCATACTAGTGGGTTGTGTAGTTGTCTTCTGCATACCAGTGGGTTGTGTGCATGTAGTTGTCTTTTACATACCAGTGGGTTGTGTAGTTGTCTTCTACATACCAGTGGATTGTGTAGTTGTCTTCTGCATACCAGTGGGTTGTGTAGTTGTCTTCTGCATACCAGTGGGCTGTGTAGTTGTCTTCTACATACCAGTGGGTTGTGTAGTTGTCTTCTGCATACCAGTGGGTTGTTTAGTTGCTTTGCATACCAGTGGGTTGTGTAGTTGTCTTCTACATACCAGTGGGTTGTGTAGTTGTCTTCTACATACCAGTGCGTTGTTTAGTTGCTTTGCATACCAGTGGGTTGTGTAGTTGTCTTCTGCATACCAGTGGGTTGTGTAGTTGTCTTGTACATACCAGTGGGTTGTGTAGTTGTCTTCTGCATACCAGTGGGTTGTGAAGTTGTCTTCTGCATACCAGTGGGTTGTGTAGTTGCTTTGCATACCAGTGGGTTGTGTAGTTGTCTTCTGCATACCAGTGGGTTGTGTAGTTGTCTTCTGCATACCAGTGGGTTGTGTAGTTGTCTTGTACATACCGGTGGGTTGTGTAGTTGTCTTCTGCATACCAGTGGGTTGTGTAGTTGTCTTCTGCATACCAGTGGGTTGTTTAGTTGCTTTGCATACCAGTGGGTTGTGTAGTTGTCTTCTACATACCAGTGGGTTGTGTAGTTGTCTTCTACATACCAGTGCGTTGTTTAGTTGCTTTGCATACCAGTGGGTTGTGTAGTTGTCTTCTGCATACCAGTGGGTTGTGTAGTTGTCTTGTACATACCAGTGGGTTGTGTAGTTGTCTTCTGCATACCAGTGGGTTGTGTAGTTGTCTTCTGCAAACCAGTGGGTTGTGTAGTTGTCTTCTACATACCAGTGGGTTGTGTAGTTGTCTTCTGCATACCAGTGGGTTGTGTAGTTGTCTTCTGCATACCAGTGGGTTGTGTAGTTGTCTTCTGCAAACCAGTGGGTTGTGTAGTTGTCTTCTACATACCAGTGGGTTGTGTAATTGTCTTCTGCATACCAGTGGGTTGTGTAGTTGTCTTCTACATACCAGTGGGTTGTGTAGTTGTCTTTTACATACCAGTGGGTTGTGTAGTTGTCTTCTACATACCAGTGGATTGTGTAGTTGTCTTCTGCATACCAGTGGGC
Organism: Sinonovacula constricta; assembly: GCA_007844125.1. NCBI lineage: Eukaryota > Metazoa > Mollusca > Bivalvia > Cardiida > Solecurtidae > Sinonovacula > Sinonovacula constricta. The sequence goes on from CM017565.1 coordinate 54,254,325, forward strand.
TGTGTAGTTGTTTTCTGCATACTAGTGGGTTGTGTAGTTGTCTTCTGCATACCAGTGGGTTGTGTGCATGTAGTTGTCTTTTGCATACCAGTGGGTTGTGTAGTTGTCTCGTGCATACCAGTGGGTTGTGTATTTGTCTTCTGCCTACCAGTGGGTTGTGTAGTTGTCTTCTGCATACCAGTGGGTTGTGTAGTTGTCTTCTGCATACCAGTGGGTTGTGTAGTTGTCTTCTGCATACTAGTGGGTTGTGTAGTTGTCTTCTGCATACCAGTGGGTTGTGTAGTTGTCTTCTACATACCAGTGGGCTGTGTAGTTGTCTTCTACATACCAGTGGGTTGTGTAATTGTCTTCTGCATACCAGTGGGTTGTGTAGTTGTCTTCTGCATACCAGTGGGTTGTGTAGTTGTCTTCTACATACCAGTGACTTGTGTAGTTGTCTTCTACATACCAGTGGGTTGTGTAATTGTCTTCTGCATACCAGTGGGTTGTGTAGTTGTCTTCTGCATACCAGTGGGCTGTGTAGTTGTTTTCTGCATACTAGTGGGTTGTGTAGTTGTCTTCTGCATACCAGTGGGCTGTGTAGTTGTTTTCTGCATACTAGTGGGTTGTGTAGTTGTCTTCTGCATACCAGTGGGTTGTGTAGTTGTCTTCTGCATACCAGTGGGTTGTGTAGTTGTCTCGTGCATACCAGTGGGTTGTGTATTTGTCTTCTGCATACCAGTGGGTTTGTGTGCATGTAGTTGCCTTCTACATACCAGTGGGTTTCGTAGTTGTCTTTGCATACCTGTGAGTTGCAGCATATGTAGTTCTAATGCCAATATACAAATCTAGTACAGTATATGTTAGAAAGCAACTTGGTCACAATTAACAGAGGTACATGACTCATAGAACCATCAATTCCCACTTTAAATCTTATGCATGTAAATAATATGCATCACTATCATTCCAGTGAGAATACTGTTTATAATGTATTCCCATGTCATATATATCCACATGCATGATTCCAAGTTATACCAGGTTGTTAAGCTATATAGGCTTACAAAATAATTAAACATTTTATTAATCTGAAGACAATGAAATCTTTTGAGTGAGAATATTGTCATTTGATCAGATATTACTTGAATCCATTATTCATTGTAGTCTAACAAAAATATGGAGTGTGGGGTTTAGAAAAATTTAAAGCATGCAAATTTGAAGAGGTATGGCGAGGTTGCTTTAAAGCATTCTTTATATGTACTTTGCTTTAGCATATCAGTGGAATGCTGCAGTGGCAGTCCAAAACATTTTTATATTATTTATGTCTTTAGTATGATATTTGCTCAAACACTGCCAAATGCACTTTAAAAGTAGATTTTTCTTGCATTGTATGTTTCAGAGTATTGGAAAATGCTACAAACTGAGGACATTAGATATTGCTGCAAACGATCTTAGGATATTTCCAACAGAGGTAATGAGCTAGGTGCTTGCCAGGGGTGTCAACCCCCTTTCTTTGAACCCATTTAGAACATAGCCATTGTTACCGAGTCTGGGTTAACTAGGATCAAACTGGGCAACATGTTATTCATACTAAAATAGATTACAATATATTTTTGTGAAATAATGTTTAATACATTTGCAGTGACTTAATCAGACAATGTGTATTTTTTCTTAATAATTACCCAGTATTTTGTATTTATTTCGTATTAAGTTTAATAAGATTGTTTTGACTAACATAATTTTTTTTTTCTTATATACATTATTAGGGTATTGTATTGAACATTAGATTCTGACCTCAAACTTAGCTGTTCTGTTAATATTTTCAGCTCCAAACTATCCCCCTAAAGGCCTTGTTCTGTTAATGTTTTCAGCTCCAAACAATTCCCCAGAAGGACCTGTTCTGTTGATATTTTCAGCTCCAGACTATCCCCCTGAAGGACCTGTTCTGTTGATATTTTCAGTTCCAGACTATCCCCCTAAAGGACCTGTTCTGTTGATATTTTCAGCTCCAAACAATTCCCCAGAAGGACCTGTTCTGTTGATATTTTCAGCTCCAAACAATTCCCCAGAAGGACCTGTTCTGTTGATATTTTCAGCCCAAGACTATCCCCCTGAAGGACCTGTTCTGTTGATATTTTCAGCTCCAGACTATCCCCCTGAAGGACCTGTTCTGTTGATATTTTCAGCTCCAGACTATCCCCCTAAAGGACCTGTTCTGTTGATATTTTCAGCTCCAAACAATTCCCCAGAAGGACCTGTTCTGTTGATATTTTCAGCTCCAAACTATCCCCCTAAAGGACTTGTTCTGTTGATATTTTCAGCTCCAGACTATCCCCCTAAAGGCCTTGTTCTGTTAATGTTTTCAGCTCCAACCAATTTCCCAGAAGGACCTGTTCTGTTGATATTTTCAGCTCAAACTACCCCCCAGAAGGACTTGTTCTGTTGACATTTTCAGCTCCAAACTATCCCCCTAAAGGAATTGTTCTGTTGATATTTTTAGCTCCAGACTATCCCCCTAAAGGACTTGTTCTGTTGACATTTTCAGCTCCAAACAATTCCCCAGAAGGACCTGTTCTGTTGATATTTTCAGCTTCAGACTATCCCCCTGAAGGACCTGTTCTGTTGATATTTTCAGCTCCAGACTATCCCCCTAAAGGCCTTGTTCTGTTGATATTTTCAGCTCCAGACTATCCCCCTGAAGGACCTGTTCTGTTGATGTTTTCAGCTCCAAATTATCCCCCTAAAGGACCTGTTCTGTTGATATTTTCAGCTCCATACTATCCCCCAGAAGGACTTGTTCTGTTGACATTTTCAGCTCCAGACTATCCCCCTAAAGACCTTGTTCTGTTAATGTTTTCAGCTCCAAACAATTCCCCAGAAGGACCTGTTCTGTTGATATTTTCAGCTCCAGACTATTCCCCTGAAGGACCTGTTCTGTTGATATTTTCAGCCCAAGACTATTCCCCTGAAGGACCTGTTCTGTTGATATTTTCAGCTCCAAACAATTCCCCAGAAGGACCTGTTCTGTTGATATTTTCAGCTCCAAACAATTCCCCAGAAGGACCTGTTCTGTTGATATTTTCAGCTTCAGACTATCCCCCTGAAGGACCTGTTCTGTTGATATTTTCAGCTCCAGACTATCCCCCTAAAGGCCTTGTTCTGTTGATATTTTCAGCTCCAGACTATCCCCCTGAAGGACCTGTTCTGTTGATACTTTCAGCTCCAGACTATCCCCCTGAAGGACCTGTTCTGTTGATATTTTCAGCTCCAGACTATCCCCCTGAAGGACCTGTTCTGTTGACATTTTCAGCTCCAGACTATCCCCCAGAAGGACTTGTTCTGTTGACATTTTCAGCTCCAGACTATCCCCCTAAAGACCTTGTTCTGTTAATGTTTTCAGCTCCAAACAATTCCCCAGAAGGACCTGTTCTGTTGATATTTTCAGCTCCAGACTATTCCCCTGAAGGACCTGTTCTGTTGGTATTTTCAGCCCAAGACTATTCCCCTGAAGGACCTGTTCTGTTGATATTTTCAGCTCCAGACTATCCCCCTGAAGGACCTGTTCTGTTGATATTTTCAGCTCCAGACTATCCCCCTAAAGGACCTGTTCTGTTGATATTTTCAGCTCCAGACTATCCCCCTAAAGGACCTGTTCTGTTGATATTTTCAGCTCCAGACTATCCCCCTGAAGGACCTGTTCTGTTGATATTTTCAGCTCCAAACTATCCCCCTGAAGGACCTGTTCTGTTGATATTTTCAGCTCCAAACTATCCCCCTGAAGGACCTGTTCTGTTGATATTTTCAGCTCCAAACTATCCCCCTGAAGGACCTGTTCTGTTGATATTTTCAGCTCCAAACTATCCCCCTGAAGGACCTGTTCTGTTGATATTTTCAGCTCCAGACTATCCCCCTGAAGGACTTGTTCTGTTGATATTTTCAGCTCCAGACTATCCCCCTAAAGGACCTGTTCTGTTGATATTTTCAGCTCCAGACTATCCCCTGAAGGACCTGTTCTGTTGATATTTTCAGCTCCAAACTATCCCCCAGAAGGACCTGTTTTGTTGACATTTTCAGCTCCAGACTATCCCCCAGAAGGACCTGTTCTGTTGATATTTTCAGCTTCAGACTATCCCCCTAAAGGACCTGTTCTGTTGATATTTTCAGCTCCAAACTATCCTCCTGAAGGACCTGTTCTGTTGATATTTTCAGCTCCAGACTATCCCCCTGAAGGCCTTGTTCTGTTGATATTTTTAGCTCCAGACTATCCCCCTAAAGGACTTGTTCTGTTGACATTTTCAGCTCCAGAATATCCCCCTGAAGGACCTGTTCTGTTGATATTTTCAGCTCCAAACTATTCCCCTGAAGGACTTGTTCTGTTGACATTTTCAGCTCCAGACTCTCCCCCAAAAGGACCTGTTCTCTTGATATTTTTAGCTCCAGACTATCCTCCTGAAGGACCTGTTCTGTTGATATTTTCAGCTCCAGACTATCCCCCTAAAGGACTTGTTCTGTTGACATTTTCAGCTCCAAACTATCCCCCTAAAGGACCTGTTCTGTTGACATTTTCAGATCCAGACTATCCTCCTGAAGGACCTGTTCTGTTGATATTTTCAGCTCCAGACTATCCCCCTAAAGGACTTGTTCTGTTGATATTTTCAGCTCCAAACTATCCCCCTAAAGGACCTGTTCTGTTGACATTTTCAGCTCCAAACTATCCTCCTGAAGGATCTGTTCTGTTGATATTTTTAGCTCCAAACTATCCCCTTAAAGGACCTGTTCTGTTGATATTTTCAGCTCCAGACTATCCCCTTAAAGGACCTGTTCTGTTGATATTTTCAGCTCCAGACTATCCCCCTGAAGGACCTGTTCTGTTGATATTTTCAGCTCCAGACTATCCTCCTGAAGGATCTGTTCTGTTGATATTTTCAGCTCCAGACTATCCCCCTGAAGGACCTGTTCTGTTGATATTTTCAGCTCCAAACTATCCCCCTGAAGGACCTGTTCTGTTGATATTTTCAGCTCCAGACTATCCTCCTGAAGGACCTGTTCTGTTGACATTTTCAGCTCCAGACTATCCTCCTGAAGGACCTGTTCTGTTGACATTTTCAGATCCAGACTATCCTCCTGAAGGACCTGTTCTGTTGATATTTTCAGCTCCAGACTATCCCCCTGAAGGATCTGTTCTGTTGATATTTTCAGCTCCAGACTATCCCCTTAAAGGACTTGTTCTGTTGATATTTTCAGCTCCAAACTATCCTCCTGAAGGATCTGTTCTGTTGATATTTTCAGCTCCAAACTATCCCCTTAAAGGACCTGTTCTGTTGATATTTTCAGCTCCAGACTATCCCCCTAAAGGGCTTGTTCTGTTGATACTTTCAGCTCCAAACTATCCTCCTGAAGGACCTGTTCTGTTGATATTCAGCTCCAAACTATCCTCCTGAAGGATCTGTTCTGTTGATATTTTTAGCTCCAAACTATCCCCTTAAAGGACCTGTTCTGTTGATATTTTCAGCTCCAGACTATCCTCCTGAAGGACCTGTTCTGTTGATATTTTCAGCTCCAGACTATCCCCCTGAAGGACCTGTTCTGTTGATATTTTCAGCTCCAAACTATCCCCCTGAAGGACCTGTTCTGTTGATATTTTCAGCTCCAGACTATCCTCCTGAAGGATCTGTTCTGTTGATATTTTCAGCTCCAGACTATCCCCCTGAAGGATCTGTTCTGTTGATATTTTCAGCTCCAGACTATCCCCCTGAAGGACCTGTTCTGTTGATATTTTCAGCTCCAAACTATCCCCTTAAAGGACCTGTTCTGTTGATATTTTCAGCTCCAGACTATCCTCCTGAAGGACCTGTTCTGTTGATATTTTTAGCTCCAAACTATCCCCTTAAAGGACCTGTTCTGTTGATATTTTCAGCTCCAGACTATCCTCCTGAAGGACCTGTTCTGTTGATATTTTTAGCTCCAAACTATCCCCTTAAAGGACCTGTTCTGTTGATATTTTCAGCTCCAGACTATCCTCCTGAAGGACCTGTTCTGTTGATATTTTCAGCTCCAGACTATCCCCCTGAAGGACCTGTTCTGTTGATATTTTCAGCTCCAAACTATCCCCCTGAAGGACCTGTTCTGTTGATATTTTCAGCTCCAGACTATCCTCCTGAAGGATCTGTTCTGTTGATATTTTCAGCTCCAGACTATCCCCCTGAAGGATCTGTTCTGTTGATATTTTCAGCTCCAGACTATCCTCCTGAAGGATCTGTTCTGTTGATATTTTCAGCTCCAGACTATCCCCCTGAAGGATCTGTTCTGTTGATATTTTCAGCTCCAAACTATCCCCTTAAAGGACTTGTTCTGTTGATATTTTCAGCTCCAAACTATCCTCCTGAAGGATCTGTTCTGTTGATATTTTCAGCTCCAAACTATCCCCTTAAAGGACCTGTTCTGTTAATGTTTTCAGCTCCAGACTATCCCCCTGAAGGACCTGTTCTGTTGACATTTTCAGCTCCAGACTATCCCCCTGAAGGACCTGTTCTGTTGACATTTTCAGCTCCAGACTATCCCCCTAAAGGACCTGTTCTGTTGATATTTTCAGCTCCAAACCATCCCCCTAAAGGACCTGTTCTGTTGATATTTTCAGCTCCAGACTATCCCCCTGAAGGACCTGTTCTGTTGATATTTTCAGCTCCAGACTATCCTCCTGAAGGACCTGTTCTGTTGACATTTTCAGCTCCAGACTATCCCCCTAAAGGACCTGTTCTGTTGATATTTTCAGCTTCAGACTATCCCCCTAAAGGAATTGTTCTGTTGATGTTTTCAGCTCCAGACTATCCCCCTAAAGGACCTGTTCTGTTGATATTTTCAGCTCCAGACTAACCCCCTGAAGGACCTGTTCTGTTGATATTTTCAGCTCCAGACTAACCCCCTGAAGGACCTGTTCTGTTGATATTTTCAGATCCAGACTATCCCCCTGAAGGACCTGTTCTGTTGATTTTTTCAGCTCCAGACTATCCTTCTGAAGGACCTGTTCTGTTGATATTTTCAGCTCCAGACTATCCCCCTAAAGGACCTGTTCTGTTGATATTTTCAGCTTCAGGCTATCCCCCTGAAGGACCTGTTCTGTTGATATTTTCAGCTTCAGACTATCCCCCTAAAGGAATTGTTCTGTTGATGTTTTCAGCTCCAGACTATCCCCCTAAAGGACCTGTTCTGTTGATATTTTCAGCTCCAGACTAACCCCCTAAAGGACCTGTTCTGTTGATATTTTCAGCTCCAGGCTATCCCCCTGAAGGACCTGTTCTGTTGACATTTTCAGCTCCAGACTATCCCCCTAAAGGAATTGTTCTGTTGATGTTTTCAGCTCCAAACTATCCCCCTGAAGGACCTGTTCTGTTGATATTTTCAGCTCCAGACTATCCCCCTGAAGGACCTGTTCTGTTGATATTTTCAGCTCCAGGCTATCCCCCTAAAGGACCTGTTCTGTTGATATTTTCAGCTCCAAACTATCCCCCAGAAGGACCTGTTCTGTTGATATTTTCAGCTCCAGACTATCCCCCTGAAGGACCTGTTTTGTTGACATTTTCAGCTCCAGACTATCCCCCTGAAGGACCTGTTCTGTTGACATTTTCAGCTCCAGACTATCCCCCTAAAGGAATTGTTCTGTTGACATTTTCAGCTCCAGACTATCCCCCTAAAGGGCCTGTTCTGTTGACATTTTCAGCTCCAGACTATCCCCCTGAAGGACCTGTTCTGTTGATGTTTTCAGCTCCAGACTATCCCCCTAAAGGAATTGTTCTGTTGACATTTTCAGCTCCAGGCTATCCCCCTAAAGGACTTGTTCTGTTGACATTTTCAGCTCCAGACTATCCCCCTGAAGGACCTGTTCTGTTGACATTTTCAGCTCCAGACTATCCCCCTGAAGGACTTGTTCTGTTAATGTTTTCAGATCCAGACTATCCCCCTGAAGGACCTGTTCTTTTGATATTTTCAGCTCCAGACTATCCCCCTAAAGGACCTGTTCTGTTGATATTTTCAGCTCCAGACTATCCTCCTGAAGGACCTGTTCTGTTGACATTTTTAGCTCCAAACTATCCCCCTGAAGGACCTGTTCTGTTGACATTTTCAGCTCCAGACTATCCCCCTGAAGGACCTGTTCTGTTGATATTTTCAGCTCCAGACTATCCTCCTGAAGGACCTGTTCTGTTGACATTTTCAGCTCCAGACTATCCCCCAGAAGGATCTGTTCTGTTGATATTTTCAGCTCCAGACTATCCCCCTAAAGGACCTGTTCTGTTGACATTTTCAGCTCCAAACTATCCCCCTGAAGGACCTGTTCTGTTAATGTTTTCAGATCCAGACTATCCCCCTGAAGGACCTGTTCTGTTGATATTTTCAGCTCAAGACTATTCCCCTGAAGGACCTGTTCTGTTGATATTTTCAGCTCCAGGCTATCCCCCTGAAGGACCTGTTCTGTTGACATTTTCAGCTCCAAACTATCCCCCAGAAGGACCTGTTCTGTTGATATTTTCAGCTCCAAACTATCCCCCTAAAGGACCTGTTCTGTTGATATTTTCAGCTCCAGACTATCCCCTGAAGGACCTGTTCTGTTGATATTTTCAGCTATAAACTATCCCCCTAAAGGACCTGTTCTGTTGATATTTTCAGCTCCAGACTATCCCCCTAAAGGACCTGTTCTGTTGACATTTTCAGCTCCAAACTATCCCCCTGAAGGACCTGTTCTGTGAGGAGAATCCGCTGCTGCAGCACATACCAGTCCACTCAGTGCAGGAGGAGGAGGTCTTGTCTCTCAAGGTACACATTAGAGCTGCCCTCCTGTCTGTTGCTATCAAACATGTCTCTCCCAGCTAACTCACTTCTCAAATTGTAACTTAGGTTCTCACTTTGCATAGGGAAAAAATCCTTATGGAGATTTTAGTCTTAGAAAAGAAAATTAGAATATTAAATATAATAATAATTTTAAACACACTCCTATTTGTAATCAGTGAAATTCTACCAAAAAAAATAAAACATTGTAGTGGAAAAGTGGTTAGTGTCACCAACTTGAAACTTCTCAGTCCCTCACCGCTTGCATTTGAGTCCTTGGTAGGGGCAAAAACTTTCATGTGGTGATGTTTTCCAGCTAACCTGCGGTGTGCCGGTGGTTCTATCCAGATATAAATCCTGGGGCCTTCCTCTTCCAATAAATAGCTGAACATTGCCATTATGACCATAACTGTATCAGTGTGGTGTAACAAAAAACAGAAACAATCGCTGTAAATAATCATTCTTCCCAAACCTATAAATAAGCTATGGGTATTCAAGTAATAATAATTTTTTAGGTTGTTTGAGAAAAAAGTATGTGGTCTAAATTATCAGATAATACGTAAACAAAGAGCATATTGAGGATTCAGCCTGATTTCATGTTTTCAAGTCAGAAAGTCCTGTATATAACCTTGATGGAAACATTTAACATATCTTACTGCATGTACCAATTTACTCACTATCTTACTGACAAAATGTACGCATTTTTCTCGCTTTGTCACTGACACAATGTACACATTTTACTTGTTATGTTACTGACACAGTGTATTCTTTTGTTACTCACTATGTTACTGACACAATCTACACATTTTACTCTCTGTGTTACTGACACAATGTCATATTTTCTTTGCTATGTTTCTGATACAATGTACACATTTTACTTGCTATCTTACTAACACAATGTACACCTTTTACTCGTTATGTTACTGACATAATGTACACATTTTCCTCGTTATGTTACTGACACAATGTACACATTTTACTCATTATGTGACTGACATAATGTACACATTTTACTCGTTATGTTACTGACATAATGTACACATTTTACTCGCTATGTTACTGACACAATTTACATATTTTACTCGCTATGTTACTGACACAATGTACACATTTTACTCACTATGTTACTGACACAATGTTCACATTTTCCTCGCTATCTTACTGACACAATGTACCAGTGTTCCTTCCTATCTAACTGACACAATGTACACATTTACTCACTATATTACTGACACAATGTACACATTTACTCACTATCTTACTGACACAATGTACACATCTTACTCACTATCTTACTGACACAATGTACACATTTACTCACTATCTTACTGACACAATGTACACATTTACTCACTATCTTACTGACACAATGTACACATCTTACTATCTTACTGACACAATGTACATATTTTACTCTCTTTGTTACTGACACAATGTACACATTTAACTCACTATCTTACTAACACAATGTACATATTTTACTCTCTTTGTTACTGACACAATGTACACATTTTACTCTCTATGTTACTGACACAATGTACACATTTTACTCTCTATGTTACTGACACAATGTACACATGTTCCTTCCTATCTTACTGACACAATGTATACATTTTCCTTCCTATCTTACTAGCACAATGTACACATTTTACTCACTATCTTACTTACACAATGTACACATCTTACTCACTATCTTACTTACACAATGTACACATCTTACTTGCTATGTTACTGACACAATGTACACATTTTACTAACTATCTTACTGACATAATGTACACATTTTTTCATTATGTTACTGACACAATGAACACACTTTACTCTCTATGTTTCTGACACAATGTACACCTTTTACTCGCTATATTACTGACACAATGAACACATTTTACTCACTATCTTATTGACACAATGTACACATTTAACTCACTATCTTACTGACACAATGTACACATCTTACTCACTATCTTACTGACACAATGTACACATCTTACTCACTATATTACTGACACAATGTACACATTTACTCACTATCTTACTGACACAATGTACACATTTACTCACTATCTTACTGACACAATGTACACATCTTACTCACTATCTTACTGACACAATGTACACATCTTACTCACTATATTACTGACACAATGTACACATTTACTCACTATCTTACTGACACAATGTACACATTTACTCACTATCTTACTGACACAATGTACACATTTACTCACTATCTTACTGACACAATGTACACATTTACTCACTATCTTACTGACACAATGTACACATCTTACTCACTATCTTACTAACACAATGTACACATCTTACTCACTATATTACTGACACAATGTACACATTTACTCACTATCTTACTGACACAATGTACACATTTACTCACTATCTTACTGACACAATGTACACATTTACTTACTATCTTACTGACACAATGTACACATCTTACTCACTATATTACTGACACAATGTACACATTTACTCACTATCTTACTGACACAATGTACACATTTACTCACTATCTTACTGACACAATGTACACATTTACTCACTATCTTACTGACACAATGTACACATTTTACTCACTATCTTACTGACTCTATGTGAACATTTTATCCTTTTTCTAACTGACACAATGTACACATTTTCCTCACTATCTTTCTAACACAATGTACACATTTTACTCACTATCTTACTGACACAATGTACACATTTAACTCACTGTCTTACTGACTCAATGTAAACATTTTACTCTTTATCTAACTGACACAATGTACACATTTTACTCACTATCTTACTGACTCAATGTAAACATTTTACTCTTTATCTAACTGACACAATGTACACATTTAACTCACTATCTTACTGACTCAATGTAAACATTTTACTCTTTATCTAACTGACACAATGTACACATTTTACTCACTATCTTACTGACACAATGTACACATTTTACTCCCTATCTTACTGACTCTATGTGAACATTTTATCCTTTTTCTAACTGACACAATGTACACATTTTCCTCACTATCTTACTGACACAATGTACACATTTAACTCACTATCTTACTGACTCAATGTAAACATTTTACTCTTTATCTAACTGACACAATGTACACATTTTACTCACTATCTTACTGACACAATGTACACATTTTACTCACTATCTTACTGACTCTATGTGAACATTTTATCCTTTTTCTAACTGACACAATGTACACATTTTCCTCACTATCTTTCTAACACAATGTAAACATTTTACTCACTATCTAACTGACACAGTGTACACATTTTACTCACTATCTTACTGACACAATGTACACATTTAACTCCTTATCTTACTGACTCTATGTAAACATTTTATCCTTTTTCTTACTGACACAATGTACACATTTTACTCACTATCTTACTGACACAATGTACACATTTTACTCACTATCTTACTGACTCTATGTGAACATTTTATCCTTTTTCTAACTGACACAATGTACACATTTTCCTCACTATCTTTCTAACACAATGTAAACATTTTACTCTCTATCTAACTAACACAATGTACACATCTTACTTGCTATGTTACTGACACAATGTACACATTTTCCTCACTATCTTTCTAACACAATGTACACATTTTACTTATAACAGTAGTTGTTTAAAATGTAACTCTATCAAAAAAATACTTATGTTTTGTAAGTTTCTTTTGTTATTATCTAAAGCTACATGTTTTAAAAGAAATGTGCATTTAGGTCAGTTCAATTGTGTGATTGTTATATTATTCATGTACATCATGATTCTTGTAAAGCAATTCGTCATGCCTTCTGTTCACAGGAAGTCTGCGCACGATATGTGATGAAAGAACTCAAGGACAGGTAATGATTTTAGAGTAAAGTGAGATTATTGAGTGAGGTGTAAGATTGAATTTCAAACACTGCATTTCATGATGCATGTGGTAGTTTAGATAGCATCAGCAGTTTATAATGGTTTGGTATGTTAAGCATTCTATTTCATTATGTTTTAATTAATGTATTTCATTCTAGTTGTCGAGTTTAAAGTTTGATCAGTCAACATAAAAAAACAGTATTTAAGGGTAAAAGTAATCTGAAAAATTGACTACTTATTACTGTTTATCTAGATCTTTTATCCTAATATTGGTGATAGCTTTGGTCTCCCAGCAGACATTGGCCAGAACAGGGTTATACTTTGACATACCTCTGCAGTCTTCCTTTCACTAGTGTCAGCTTATACTTTTGAAATAAAACAAAAATTTAAGGAAATTTACTTTGTAATTGGATGCATTCTTTTTATTTATATTTGTCTAAATGTTCTTATTCTTTGATATTGCATATGTATATGAACAGAAGACCTGATAAAAGGTAAAGTATCTGTGCTGTTTTGCTCAGCATATGTCATTTTTCCTCAGCAAACATTGTGATCTTTTCTCTTGCATGGTGTCATGTTGGAAGTGGGAATTATGTTTGATGCTTACTTACACCTGACATTAATTTCACAACAAAATGTAAAGATGATCTAACAGAGTCCAAATACATAATGCTGTGATTCCATCATGGACTAACCAAATCTCACCCCAGATGTTCTAGTTCATGAGGACCTGTGTCCATTATGGACTCATCACACCTCATCACGGATGTTCTAGTACATGGGTCTGTGTGTCCATTATGGACTCACCACACCTCATCACGGATGTTCTAGTACATGGGTCTGTGTGTCCATTATGGACTCACCACACCTCATCACAGATGTTCTAGTACATGGGTCTGTGTGTCCATTATGGACTCATCACACCTCATCACGGATGTTCTAGTACATGGGTCTGTGTGTCCATTATGGACTCACCACACCTCATCACGGATGTTCTAGTACATGGGTCTGTGTGTCCATTATGGACTCACCACACGTCATCACAGATGTTCTAGTACATGGGTCTGTGTGTCCATCATGGACACATCACACCTCATCACAGATGTTCTAGTACATGGGTCTGTGTGTCCATCATGGACTCATCACACCTCATCACAGATGTTCTAGTACATGGGTCTGTGTGTCCATCATGGACTCATCACACCTCATCATAGATGTTCTAGTACATGGGTCTGTGTGTCCATCATGGACTTATCACACCTCATCATAGATGTTCTAGTACATGGGTCTGGTGTCCATCATGGACTCATCACACCTCTTCACAGATGTTCTAGTACATGGGGCTGTGTGTCCATTATGGACTCATCACATCTCATCACGGATGTTCTAGTACATGGGTCTGTGTGTCCATCATGGACTTATCACACCTCATCATAGATGTTCTAGTACATGGGTCTGTGTGTCCATCATGGACTCATCACACCTCATCACAGATGTTCTAGTACATGGGTCTGTGTGTCCATTATGGACTCATCACACCTCATCATGGATGTTCTAGTACATGGGTCTGTGTGTCCATCATGGATCATTACACCTCATCACAGATGTTCTAGTACATGGGTCTGTGTGTCCATTATGGACTCATCACACCTCATCATGGATGTTCTAGTACATGGGTCTGTGTGTCCATCATGGACTCATCACACCTCATCACAGATGTTCTAGTACATGGGTCTGTGTGTCCATTATGGACTCATCACACCTCATCATGGATGTTCTAGTACATGGGTCTGTGTGTCCATCATGGACTCATCACACCTCATCATGGATGTTCTAGTACATGGGTCTGTGTGTCCATTATGGACTCATCACACCTCTTCACAGATGTTTTAGTACATGGAGCTGTGTGTCCATTATGGACTCATCACACCTCATCACAGATGTTCTAGTACATGGGTCTGTGTGTCCATCATGGACTCATCACACCTCATCACAGATGTTCTAGTACATGGAGCTGTGTGTCCATTATGGACTCATCACACCTCATCACAGATGTTCTAGTACATGGGTCTGTGTGTCCATCATGGACTCATCACACCTCATCATAGATGTTTTAGTACATGGGTCTGTGTGTCCATTATGGACTCATCACACCTCATCATGGATGTTCTAGTACATGGGTCTGTGTGTCCATCATAGACTCATCACACCTCATCAGAGGTGTTCTAGTCAAAATAAAGAAAGCAATTTTGTCAGAACTCTTCCAGCTGACATGCTGTGTGTCACTAGTTCTGTCAGAACATCTGTCTTGGGATGAGCTCTTCCAGCTGACATGCTGTGTGTCACTAGTTCTGTCAGGACATCTGTCTGGGGATGAGCTCCTCCATCTGACATGCTGTGTGTCATTTGTTCTGTCAGGACATCTGTCTGAAGATGAGCTCTTCCAGCTGACATGCTGTGTGTCACTAGTTCTGTCAGGACATCTGTCTGGGGATGGGCTCCTCCACCTGACATGCTGTGTGTCACTTGTTCTGTCAGGACATCTGTCTGGGGATGAGCTCCTCCAGCTGACATGCTGTGTGTCACTAGTTCTGTCAGGACATCTGTCTGGGGATGAGCTCCTCTATCTGACATGCTGTGTGTCACTAGTTCTGTCAGGACATCTGTCTGAAGATGAGCTCTTCCAGCTGACATGCTGTGTGTCACTAGTTCTGTCAGGACATCTGTCTGGGGATGAGCTCCTCTATCTGACATGCTGTGTGTCACTAGTTCTGTCAGGACATCTGTCTGGGGATGAGCTCCTCTATCTGACATGCTGTGTGTCACTAGTTCTGTCAGGACATCTGTCTGAAGATGAGCTCTTCCAGCTGACATGCTGTGTGTCACTTGTTCTCCCAGGATATCTATTTGGAGTTTTTTGCTGTAACCTTATTGACTACTATCATGTCTGTGTATAGCAGACCAAACCATAATGCTGTTGTTTCACCATCATGTTAATTGCACATGTTTTACTTAATCTTGCATTCCTTTACCGATTGTCTGTGAGATCACATTGTTACCATCCTCCCATACTTATTCCTTGTCCAACTCATTTAAGCATGGCAATTTTCATTTGCTCTAAAAGCACATATAGTTTGGCTATTTATAAAGACAAGTGTGTGTTTGTTTTAAAGTGTTGTTTGACTGTTGTATATTCTTAAACTGAATGTAATTTTAATCTCACCTAAGCTAGACATATTGGACCTTATAGTAAGAAATTGCAATAACAATAAAGATTCACTGTCTTTAATCTGAAATACGATACAATTATTTACTTATTAGCTGGGAAATATGCTGTGATATTGACCAAAAAATTGTTATTGAACGAGGGGATAGCTGGGGTCAAAAACGATTTTTGCGGTCAATATCAACAGCATTTTCCCCAGCTAATAAGTAAATAACTGTTTTATTACATGAACTATGAATAGTTAATAATAAATAGTTTTTATTTCTTTAATTATTATCTAAACTTAAATGCACGATTTTTTTACATTGTTTACTTCATGAATATTGTTTGTCTGGGACGAGTATCCCACAATGTATACAATTCTAAGGAAGTTTTGTAGATTCGCACACATAATATTGATGGAAATATCACATTCTATTAATAGACTGGTTAATATCAGCGAAAGAGGGTCAATATCTATATTTATTGACTTGACTATTTTGGGAGTGTGACCAATTGTGTTGCGTTTATTTATAGTTCATGTAATAATTATTGTTAGTCTGTGCCACCATGTCCTTTGTTTGAGTTTGCATATGTTGCTTTGCCTTTTTATAATACTGTATTCTTAATGACTTTACATGTTAAAAAAAGATAGTGATAATTTATAATGTAGGAGTCACAAGGTAATGTTAACCAGTAATATCTCATGTATACAATTAAAATAATTTCTTAAAGGAGACAGTCAGGATTCTGTTCTTATATTAAAATTTAAATGCATGTATTAATTCAGCTTTATCCATTATTCAGACTTTTTATAACTTTTATATTTGTGTTTTCTCTCCCCTTTGAAGAAACTCCACTGGGTAATTTCTTAGAAAAAAAAAATTTAGAAATGTAGATGATTAGCTGCTAATAGGTTTGTTTCAGTTTAAGCTAGACTACAGATAGTATGTACTTAATTTGTTTGAAAATACAGAATGACAAACATACTAGTGTTATATGATGCTACTGACATGCTTATTTGATAGTGTGTTTTTTTCCATTTGTCTTATTGATGGTTTACACAATACAAATTCAGTTAATCAACTCATATTTTACCAAAATACTGGTGGTAATCAAATTCTTTCAACCTAATTTTTTAGAGCCAAACTGGTAAAAACATTATGGTAAACATAAATGTTGAACACAATTGATGACACAATTTTAGATTGCAAAGTTGAATACCTGCTTAAACATCTTAAATTATAATAACTTAATGCAGCTTTTCCTAATTTAAAATATATTGACAGCAATCAGGAAGTGTGGGGATATTGTCTAATGATTGGGTTGATCCACACTTTGTCATTATACATTATACAAGAATCATTGAATGGCTATTCTATTAAGTCACACACCTTTCCCTCATATATCAGTGCTCTGTCTGGTGTTGAGCAATCCTTGTTATATAGTGAGCTTTACATACACATTGCATATTGGCCTGACTGTTTATACACATTGGATATTGACCTGGTCATACATTCACATTGCATATTGGCCTGGCTGTTTATACACATTGCATATTGACCTGGCTGTTTATACACATTGGATATTGACCTGGTCATACATTCACATTGCATATTGACCTGACTGTTTATACACATTGCATATTGACCTGACTGTTTATACACATTGCATATTGACCTGACTGTTTACACACATTGGACATTGACCTGGTCATACATACACATTGCATATTGGCCTGGCTGTTTATACACATTGCATATTGACCTGGCTGTTTATACACATTGGACATTGACCTGACTGTTTATACACATTGGACATTGACCTGGTCATACATTCACATTTCATATTGACCTGACTGTTTATACACATTAGACATTGACCTGGTCATACATTCACATTGCATATTGACCTGACTGTTTATACACATTAGACATTGACCTGGTCATACATTCACATTGCATATTGACCTGACTGTTTATACACATTAGACATTGACCTGGTCATACATCCACATTGGATATTGACCTGACTGTTTATATGCATTGGATATTGACCTGGTCATACCTACACGTTGCATATTGACCTGGTCATACATACACATTGGATATTGACCTGACTGTTTATACACATTGCATATTGACCTGACTGTTTATACACATTGGATATTGACCTGGTCATACATTCACATTGCATATTGGCCTGGCTGTTTATACACATTGCATATTGACCTGACTGTTTATACACATTGGACATTGACCTGGTCATACATTCACATTGCATATTGACCTGACTGTGTATACACATTGGACATTGACCTGGTCATACATTCACATTGCATATTGACCTAGTCATACATTCACATTGCATATTGGCCTGACTGTTTATACACATTGGATATTGACCTGGTCATACATTCACACTGCATATTGACCTGACTGTTTATACACATTGGACATTGACCTGGTCATACATTCACATTGGATATTGACCTGGTCATACATTCACATTGCATATTGACCTAGTCATACATTCACATTGCATATTGGCTTGACTGTTTATACACATTGGACATTGACCTGGTCATACATTCACATTGCATATTGACCTGACTGTTTATACACATTGGATATTGACCTGGTCATACATTCACATTGCATATTGACCTGACTGTTTATACACATTGGATATTGACCTGGTCATACATTCACATTGCATATTGACCTGACTGTGTATACACATTGGACATTGACCTGGTCATACATTCACATTGCATATTGACCTGACTGTTTATACACATTGGATATTGACCTGGTCATACATTCACATTGCATATTGACCTGACTGTTTATACACATTGGATATTGACCTGGTTATACATCCACATTGCATATCGGCCTAATCATACATACACATTGCATATTGACCAGACTGTTTATACACATTGGACATTGACCTGACTGTTTATACACATTGGATATTGACCTGGCTGTTTATACACATTGGACATTGACCTGGTCAAACATACACATTGCATATTGACCTGGTCATACATACACATTGGATATTGACCTGGCCATACATACACATTGCATATTGGCCTGACTGTTTATACACATTGGATATTGACCTGGTCATACATTCACATTGCATATTGACCTGACTGTTTATACACATTGTATATTGACCTGGTCATACATTCACATTGCATATTGACCTGGCTGTTTATACACATTGGATATTGATCTGGTCATACATGCACATTGCATATTGACCTGACTGTTTATACACATTGGATATTGACCTGGTCGTATATACACATTGCATATTGGCCTGACTGTTTATACACATTGGATATTGACCTGGTCGTATATACACATTGCATATTGACCTGGCTGTTTATACACATTGGATATTGACCTGGTCATACATTCACATTGCTTATTGACCTGGCTGTTTATACACATTGTATATTGACCTGGTCATACATACACATTGCATATTGACCTGGTCATACATACACATTGGATATTGACCAGGCTGTTTATACACATTGTAAATTGACCTGGTCATACCCACACATTGCATATTGACCTGGTCATACATACACATTGGATATTGACCTGGCTGTTTATACACATTGTATATTGACCTGGTCATACATACACATTGCATATTGACCTGGTCATACATACACATTGGATATTGACCTGGCTGTTTATACACATTGGATATTGACCTGGCCATACATACACATTGCATATTGACCTGGTCATACATACACATTGCATATTGACCTGACTGTTTATACACATTGCATATTGACCTGACTGTTTATACACATCGGACATTGACCTGGTCATACATACACATTGCATATTGACCTGACTGTTTATACACATTAGATATTGACCTGGTCATACATACACATTGCATATTGACCTGACTGTTTATACACATTGGATATTGACCTGGCTGTTTATACACATTGTATATTGACCTGGTCATACATACACATTGCATATTGACCTGGTCATACATACACATTGGATATTGACCTGGCTGTTTATACACATTCGACATTGACCTGGCCATACATACACATTGTATATTGACCTGGCTGTTTATACACATTGGATATTGACCTGGTCATACATACACATTGCATATTGTCCTGACTGTTTATACACATTGCATATTGACCTGACTGTTTATACACATTGGACATTGACCTGGTCATACATATACATTGCATATTGACCTGACTGTTTATACACATTGGATATTGACCTGGTCATACATACACATTGCATATTGACTTGGCTGTTTATACACATTGGATATTGACCTGGTCATACATACACATTGCATATTGACCTGGCTGTTTATACACATTGGACATTGACCTGGTCATACATACACATTGCATATTGACCTGACTGTTTATACACATTGGATATTGACCTGGTCATACATTCACATTGCATATTGACCTGGCTGTTTATACACATTGTATATTGACCTGGTCACATTCACATTGCATATTGGCCTGATCATACATACACATTGGATATTGACCTGGTCATACATACACATTGCATATTGACCTGGCTGTTTATACACATTGGATATTGACCTGGTAATACATACACATTGCATATTGACCTGGCTGTTTATACACATTGGATATTGACCTGGTCATACATACACATTGCATATTGACCTGGCTGTTTATACACATTGGATATTGACCTGGTCATACATACACATTGCATATTGACCTGGTCATACCTACACATTGCATATTGACCTGGGCATACCTACACTTTGCATATTGACCTGGCTGTTTATACACATTGCATATTGACCTGGACATACATACACATTGCATATTGACCTGACTGTGTGTACACATTGGACATTGACCTGGTCATACATCCACTGCATATTTACCTGGTCATACATTGGATATTCCTGGTCATACAAACACATTGGATATTGACCTGTCTGTTTATACACATTGGATATTGATCTGGTCATACATACACAATGCATATTGACCTGGCTGTTTATACACATTGGATATTGACCTAGTTATACATACACATTGCATATTGACCTGGTCATACCTACACATTGTATATTGACCTGGCCACTCATACACATTGCATATAGACCTGACTGTTTATACACATTAGATATTGACCTAGTCATACCTACACATTGCATATTGACCTGGTCATACCTACACATTGCATATTGACCTGGTCATACACACACATTGCATATTGACCTTGTCACTCGTACATACACATTGCATATTGACCTGGTCCCTCATATATCAGTGCTCTGTCTGGTGTTGAGCAGTCCTTGTAATATAGTGAGCTTTTCATACACATTGCATATTGACCTGGTCACTCGTACATACACATTGCATATTGACCTGGCCATACATACACATTGCATATTGACCTGGCCATTCATACACATTGCATATTGACCTGGCCGTTCATACACATTGCATATTGACCTGGCCATTCATACACATTGCATATTGACCTGGCCATTCATACACATTGCATATTGACCTGGCCATTTATACACATTGTATATTGACCTGGCCATTCATACACATTGCATTTTGACCTGGCCATACGTACACATCCCATAATGAACTAACTGGTCATACATACACATTGCATATTGACTTAGATGTAAATTCAAAATGCATATTGACCTGGCCATGCGTACTCATACCTACACATTGCTTATTGACCTGGTCATACAAACACATTACATAGTTACTGGTCATTCAAACACATTGCTTAATGACCTGGTCATACATACACATTGCTTAATGAACTGGTCATACATACACATTGCATAATGACCTGGTCATACATACACATTGCTTAATGAACTGGTCATACATACACATTGCATAATGACCTGGTCATACATACACATTGCATAATGACCTGGTCATTCATACACATTGCATAATGACCTGGCCAAACATGCACATTGCATAATGACCTAGTCATACATACACATTGCATAATGACCTGGTCATTCATACACATTGCATAATGACCTGGCTATACATACACATTGCATAATGACCTGGCCAAACATGCACATTGCATAATGACCTGGTCATACATACACATTGCATAATGACCTGGTCATTCATACACATTGCATAATGACCTGGTCATACATGCACATTGCATAATGACCTGGCCAAACATGCACATTGCATAATGACCTGGCCAAACATGCACATTGCATAATGACCTGGTCATACATACACATTGCATAATGACCTGGTCATTCATACACATTGCATAATGACCTGGTCATACATGCACATTGCATAATGACCTGTCCAAACATGCACATTGCATAATGACCTGGCCAAACATGCACATTGCATAATGACCTGGTCATACATACACATTGCATAATGACCTGGTCAAACATACACATTGCATAATGACCTGGTCATACATACACATTGAATAATGACCTGGCCAAACATGCACATTGCATAATGGCCTGGTCATACATACACATTATATAATGACCTGGTCAAACATACACATTGCATAATGACCTGGTCATACATACACATTGCATAATGACCTGGTCATACATACACATTGCTTAATGACCTGGTCATACATACACATTGCATAATGACCTGGTCAAACATGCACATTGCATAATGACCTGGTCATACATACACATTGCAAATTGACCTGAACATACACACATTGGATATTGACCTAGCTGCACATACACATTGCATATTGACCTGGTTATACATACACATTGCAAATTGACCTGGCCATACATACACATTGCATAATGACCTGGTCATACATGCACATTGGATATTGACCTGAACATACACACATTGGATATTGACCTAGCTGCACATACACATTGCAAATTGACCTGGTCAAACATGCACATTGCATATTGACCTGGTCATACACACATTGCATATTGACCTGGTCACTCGTATATACACATTGCATATTGACCTGGCCATTCATACACATTGCATATTGACCTGGCCATTCATACACATTGCATATTGACCTGGCCATTCATACACATTGCATTTTGACCTGGCCATACGTACACATCCCATAATGAACTAACTGGTCATACATACACATTGCATATTGACTTAGATGTAAATTCAAAATGCATATTGACCTGGTCATGCGTACTCATACCTACACATTGCTTATTGACCTGGTCATACAAACACATTACATAGTTACTGGTCATTCAAACACATTGCTTAATGACCTGGTCATACATACACATTGCTTAATGAACTGGTCATACATACACATTGCTTAATGAACTGGTCATACATACACATTGCATAATGACCTGGTCATACATACACATTGCTTAATGAACTTGTCATTCATACACATTGCATAATGACCTGGTCATACATACACATTGCTTAATGAACTGGTCATACATGCACATTGCATAATGACCTGGTCATACATACACATTGCATAATGACCTGGTCATTCATACACATTGCATAATGACCTGGCCAAACATGCACATTGCATAATGACCTGGTCATACATGCACATTGCATAATGACCTGGTCATTCATACACATTGCATAATGACCTGGGATAAGGGATAAGGGATTAACCGGCATTTTTGCCGATACTGCGCAGCAACATTTCTATCATTATAGCACAGGGGAACTTATGAGGTGCCCAGGGACTGAACCCGGCCGGTCCATTATACTGACACCGACGAGTCAGGCGTAATGCTGTCCCCTTAGCCCCGAGCGTTAGGAGGGAAGCCACTACTACCAACTTTAAAGTCTTTGGTTAGACCCGGCCGGGGTTCGAACCCACGACCTCCCGATCCGCAAGCCGATGCTCTACCACCTGAGCTATTGCGGCCGGTCATAATGACCTGGCCAAACATGCACATTGCATAATGACCTGGTCATACATACACATTGCATAATGACCTGGTCATTCATACACATTGCATAATGACCTGGTCATACATACACATTTCATAATGACCTGGTCATTCATACACATTGCATAATGACCTGGTCATACATACACATTGCATAATGACCTGGCCAAACATGCACATTGCATAATGACCTGGCCAAACATGCACATTGCATAATGACCTGGTCATACATACACATTGCATAATGAGCTGGTCAAACATACACATTGCATAATGACCTGATCATACATACACATTGTATAATGACCTGGCCAAACATGCACATTGCATAATGACCTGGTCATACATACACATTGCATAATGACCTGGTCAAACATACACATTGCATAATGACCTGGTCAAACATACTCATTGCATAATGACCTGGTCATACATACACATTGCATAATGACCTGGTCATACATACACATTGCATAATGACCTGGTAAAACATGCACATTGCATAATGACCTGGTCATACATACACATTGCATAATGACCTGGTCAAACATGCACATTGCATAATGACCTGGTCATACATACACATTGCATAATGACCTGGTCATACATACACATTGGATATCGACCTGGTCATTCATACACATTGCATAATGACCCGGCCAAATAGCACATTGCATAATGACCTGGTCAAACATACACATTGCATAATGACCTGGTCATACATACACATTGCATAATGACCTGGTCAAACATACACATTGCATAATGACCTGGTCATACATACACATTGCATAATGACCTGGTCAAACATGCACATTGCATAATGACCTGGTCATGCATACACATTGCATAATGACCTGGTCATTCGTACACATTGCTTAATGACCTGGTCATACACACACATTGCATAATGACCTGGTCAAACATGCACATTGCATAATGACCTGGTCATACATACACATTGCAAATTGACCTGAACATACACACAATGGATATTGACCTAGCTGCACATACACATTGCATATTGACCTGGTTATACATACACATTGCAAATTGACCTGGTCATACATACACATTGCATAATGACCTGGTCAAACATGCACATTGCATAATGACCTGGTCATACATACACATTGCAAATTGACCTGAACATACACACAATGGATATTGACCTAGCTGCACATACACATTGCATATTGACCTGGTTATACATACACATTGCAAATTGACCTGGTCAAACATGCACATTGCATATTGACCTGGTCATACACACATTGCATATTGACCTGGTCGCTCGTACATACACATTGCATATTGACCTGGTTATACATACACATTGCATATTGACCTGGTTATACATGCACATTGCATTTTGACCTGGTTATACATACACATTGCATATTGACCTGGTTATACATACACATTGCATATTGACCTGGTTATACATACACATTGCATTTTGGCCTAGCTGTTCCTACACATTGGATATTGTGCTGGTTGTTAATAAATCATTTATGTATATATGCTATAGCCATCCTAACATAATATGTTAATGTTAATGTATGTGTGTTTAAATTTTCCTTGGCACCATATAGGTAAGGCAACAATGTCAAAAGACAATATTTATGTTTAATAATTGAACAATTATATATTGTCATATATATATTTGGCACAAAATTGTCACATCAATAAAAGACAGATGTTATATAAATGTTGTATTTCATTAAAAGTGATTTTTACATACTTTGCAACATATGAAAATTAAATCATTTTTAACAAAAGTGATCACACCTAAAAAAATAATGTGTTTAGTGCATCTGGAAGGCATGAAGAGTCATATCAGTTTTCCTTTTGTTTTATTTTAATGTTTAGATATCTTTTATGAGTAGGGAATCTTGGAATTGGTTTCAGGTTGAATCTTAGGAGACAGACATTCTTTTATCTGTGTTACTTATGTACAATTGGAACAAAAAATGTAGAGAATTTACTTTCATAGTGGGGGAAATACTGTATGAGCATAGGGTCATAGTGGAGGATGCTTTATGAGCATAGGGTCATAGTGGGGGGATGCCTTATGAGCATAGGGTCATAGTGGGGGATGCTTTATGGGCATAGGGTCATAGTGGGGGATGCTTTATGGGCATAGGGTCATAGTGGGGGAATGCTTTATGGGCATAGGGTCATAGTGGGGAATGCTTTATGAGCATAGGGTCATAGTGGGGGGATGCCTTATGAGAATAGGGTCATAGTGGGGGAAATGCTGTATAAGCATAGGATCATTCATTGTGGGAAAATGCTGTATGAGCATAGTGTCATAGTGGGGTAAAAGGCCTTACCAGCATATGGTCATAGTGGGGTAAAAGGCCTTATGAGCATATGGTCATAGTGGGGTAAAAGGCCTTACCAGCATATGGTCATAGTGGGGTAAAAGGCCTTATGAGCATAGTGTCATAGTGGGGTAAAAGGCCTAACCAGCATATGGTCATAGTGGGGTAAAAGGCCTTATGAGCATAGTGTCATAGTGGGTTAAAGGCCTTACCAGCATATGGTCATAGTGGGGTAAAAGGCCTTACCAGCATATGGTCATAGTGGGGTAAAAGGCCTTACCAGCATAGGGTCATAGTGGGGTAAAAGGCCTTACCAGCATATGGTCATAGTGGGGTAAAAGGCCTTATGAGCATAGTGTCATAGTGGGGTAAAAGGCCTAACCAGCATATGGTCATAGTGGGGTAAAAGGCCTTATGAGCATAGTGTCATAGTGGGTTAAAGGCCTTACCAGCATATGGTCATAGTGGGGTAAAAGGCCTTACCAGCATATGGTCATAGTGGGGTAAAAGGCCTTACCAGCATAGGGTCATAGTGGGGTAAAAGGCCTTACCAGCATATGGTCATAGTGGGGTAAAAGGCCTTATGAGCATAGTGTCATAGTGGGGTAAAAGGCCTAACCAGCATATGGTCATAGTGGGGTAAAAGGCCTTATGAGCATAGTGTCATAGTGGGGCAAAAGGCCTTACCAGCATATGGTCATAGTGGGGTAAAAGGCCTTACCAGCATATGGTCATAGTGGGGGCGAAATGCCTTATGTGTAAAGGGTCGTTCATAGTGGGGGAATGCTGTATGAGCATAGGGTCATAGTGAGGTAAAAGGCCTTATGAGCATAGGGTCATAGTGGGGTAAAAGGCCTTATGAGCATATGGTCATAGTGGGGTAAAAGGCCTTACCAGCATATGGTCATAGTGGGGTAAAAGGCCTTATGAGCATAGTGTCATAGTGGGGTAAAAGGCCTAACCAGCATATGGTCATAGTGGGGTAAAAGGCCTTATGAGCATAGTGTCATAGTGGGTTAAAGGCCTTACCAGCATATGGTCATAGTGGGGTAAAAGGCCTTACCAGCATATGGTCATAGTGGGGTAAAAGGCCTTACCAGCATAGGGTCATAGTGGGGTAAAAGGCCTTACCAGCATATGGTCATAGTGGGGTAAAAGGCCTTATGAGCATAGTGTCATAGTGGGGTAAAAGGCCTAACCAGCATATGGTCATAGTGGGGTAAAAGGCCTTATGAGCATAGTGTCATAGTGGGGCAAAAGGCCTTACCAGCATATGGTCATAGTGGGGTAAAAGGCCTTACCAGCATATGGTCATAGTGGGGGCGAAATGCCTTATGTGTAAAGGGTCGTTCATAGTGGGGGAATGCTGTATGAGCATAGGGTCATAGTGAGGTAAAAGGCCTTATGAGCATAGGGTCATATTGGGGTAAAAGGCCTTATGAGCATAGGGTAATAATGGGGGGGATACCTTATGAGCATAGGGTCATAGTGGGGGATGCTTTATAAGCATAGGGTCATAGTGCGGGATGCTTTATGGGCATAGGGTCATAGTGGGGGATGTCTTATGAGCATAGGGTCATAGTGGGGTGATGCCTTATGAGCATAGGGTCATAGTGGTAGGGGATGCTTTATGGGCATAGGGTCATAGTGGGGGATGCTTAATGAGCATAGGGTCATAGTGGGGGATGCTTTATGGGCATAGGGTCATAGTGGTAGGGGATGCTTTATGAGCATAGGGTCATAGTGGTAGGGGATGCTTTATGAGCATAGGGTCATAGTGGTAGGGGATGCCTTATGAGCATAGGGTCATAGTGGGGGATACCTTATGAGCATAGGGTCATAGTGCGGGATGCTTTATGAGCATAGGGTCATAGTGGGGGATACCTTATGAGCATAGGGTCATAGTGGGGGATGCTTTATAAGCATAGGGTCATAGTGGGGGATGCTTTATGGGCATAGGGTCATAGTGGGGGATGCTTTATGGGCATAGGGTCATAGTGCGGGATACTTTATGGGCATAGGGTCATAGTGGGGGATGCTTTATGAGCATAGGGTCATAGTGGGGGATGCTTTATGGGCATAGGGTCATAGTGGGGGATGTCTTATGAGCATAGGGTCATAGTGGGGGATACCTTATGAGCATAGGGTCATAGTGGTAGGGGATGCTTTATGAGCATAGGGTCATAGTGGGGGATGCTTTATGAGCATAGGGTCATAGTGGGGGATGCTTTATGGGCATAGGGTCATAGTGGGGGATGTCTTATGAGCATAGGGTCATAGTGGGGTGATGCCTTATAAGCATAGGGTCATTGTGGGGGATACTTTATGGGCATAAGGTCACAGTGGGGGATGCTTTATGAGCATAGGGTCATAGTGGGGGATGCTTTATGAGCATAGAGTCATAGTGGGGGATGCTTTATGGGCATAGGGTCATAGTGGGGGATGTCTTATGAGCATAGGGTCATAGTGGCGGATGCTTTATGGGCATAGGGTCATAGTGGGGGATGCTTTATGGGCATAGGTTCATAGTGGGGGATGCTTTATGGGCATAGGGTCATAGTGGGGGAATGCTTTATGGGCATAGGGTCATAGTGGGGGATGTCTTATGAGCATAGGGTCATAGTGGGGTGATGCCTTATGAGCATAGGGTCATTGTGGGGGGATGCTTTATGAGCATAGGGTCATAGTGGTAGGGGATGCTTTATGAGCATAGGGTCATAGTGGTAGGGGATGCTTTATGGGCATAGGGTCATAGTGGTAGGGGATGCTTTATGGGCATAGGGTCATAGTGGTAGGGAATGCTTTATGAGCATAGGGTCATAGTGGGGGATGTCTTATGAGCATAGGGTCATAGTGGGGTGATGCCTTATGTGCATAGGGTCATAGTGGGGGATGCTTTATGACCATAGGGTCATAGTGGTAGGGGATGCTTTATGAGCATATAGGTAGTAGAGCATATATATGTACCTGTCAGGGTGAAGAGCATATGTATGAATCTGTCAGGGTGTAGAGCATATGTATGTACCTGTCAGGGTTTAGAGCATATATATGTACCTGTCAGGGTGTAGAACATATATATGTACCTGTCAGGGTGTAGAGCGTATATATGTACCTGTCAGAGTGTAGAGCATATGTATGTACCTGTCAGGGTGTAGAGCATTTGTATGTACCTGTCAGGGTTTAGAACATATGTATGTACCTGTCAGGGTGTAGAACATGTATGTACCTGTCAGGGTGTAGAACATATATATGTACCTGTCAGGGTGTAGAGCATATATATGTACCTGTCAGGGTGTAGAGCATATATATGTACCTGTCAGAGTGTAGAGCATATGTATGTACCTGTCAGGGTGTAGAGCATTTGTATGTACCTGTCAGGGTTTAGAACATATGTATGTACCTGTCAGGGTGTAGAACATGTATGTACCTGTCAGGGTGTAGAACATATATATGTACCTGTCAGGGTGTAGAGCATATATATGTACCTGTCAGAGTGTAGAGCATATGTATGTACCTGTCAGGGTTTAGAACATATGTATGTACCTGTCAGGGTGTAGAAAATATGTATGTACCTGTCAGGGTGTAGAGCATATATATGTACCTGTCAGGGTGTAGAATATGTATGTACCTGTCAGGGTGTAGAACATATATATGTACCTGTCAGGGTGTAGAACATATATATGTACCTGTCAGGGTGAAGAGCATATATATGTACCTGTCAGGGTGTAGAACATGTATGTACCTGTCAGGGTGTAGAGCATATATATGTACCTGTCAGGGTGTAGAACATATATATGTACCTGTCAGGGTGTAGAGCATATGTATGTACCTGTCAGGGTGTAGAACATATATATGTACCTGTCAGGGTGTAGAGCATATGTATGTACCTGTCAAATATGTTTTTCTCATTTTGTTTATTTAATTGATTGTGCTATTCAATTAACTCTGATAGTGCATGGCAATTGAAGTTGTATGCACCTGTCATAATAAAGGGCAGAAACAAATTTAAAGTGTGTATACATATGCTCTACACCCTGACAGGTGCATACATCAGCCCTATATTGTAGAGAATAATTATGTATGCACCTGTCAAAGTATAGAACATATGTATACACGTCAGAGTATAAAGCACCTTTATGTGTCAGTGTGTGTAGAGCAGATGTATGAAGCTATCAAAGTGTAGGGCATATGTATGAAGCTGTCAAAGTGTAGAGCATATATGTCATCTGTCAGTGTGTAGAGGGTATATGTGCATCTGCCAGAGTGTAGAGCATATGTATGTGTCAGTCAGTGAGTAGACCATATATACACAAATGGCAGAGAGTAGAGCATATGTATGCACCTGTAACAGTGTAGAGAATGTGTATGCACCTATCAGAGTGTAGAGCATGAGTATGCACCTGTCAGTATATAGGGCAGATGTATGCACCTGTCATAGTGTAGAGCATATTTGTGCATCTGTCAGAATGAAGAGCATATGTATACACACCTGAGTGTAGAGCATATGTATGCACCTGTCAGTGTGTAGATCACATGTATACACCTGAGTGTGGGTTGTATATATGCACTTGTCAGTGTGTAGATCATATGTATACACCTGAGTGTAGGTTGTATATATGCACCTGTCAGTGTGTAGATCATATGTATACACCTGAGTGTAGGTTGTATATATGCACCTGTCAGTGTGTAGATCATATGTATACACCTGAGTGTAGGTTGTATATATGCACCTCTCAGTGTGTAGATCGATCATATGTATACACCTGAGTGTAGGTTGTATATATGCACCTGTCAGTGTGTAGATCATATGTATACACCTGAGTGTAGGTTGTATATATGCACCTGTCAGTGTGTAGATCATATGTATACACCTGAGTGTAGGTTGTATATATGCACCTCTCAGTGTGTAGATCGATCATATGTATACACCTGAGTGTAGGTTGTATATATGCACCTCTCAGTGTGTAGATCATATGTATACACCTGAGTATCGAGCATATGTGTAAGCAGTCAGAGTGTAGAGCAACATCATGGTATATCAATGTGTTATGTGTGTGTATGCAATTAGAGAACTAGAGCTAATGCATGCCCTTGTAGACAGTATGCTATGTATATATGCATCTATCAGAATGTTGAGCACATGTTGTCATCATCTATCCTATACAAGATTTGTGTGTATTATATACATTTATATAGATTTGGTTTTATCAACATTGTGATCAGGTTTTTATAGTATATAACAGAAATTTCTTTAGTATTATTTAGAATTGTAGAAATTAATAGCAATATGATTAAGCAGACATTTAGGTATGTAAGTACTTTCATGATCAGATGCTCATTTAATGTTAGGTTAGAAAATGCTTTTGCATTGTATTGAATGTTTGTGGGCATTCTGCTTCTGCCTCCAAGCCTGCCTAAATAAAAGTCCTCTCTAATGTGTAGAATATGGACATGTCAACCATTGCAGCACCATCACTTGTATGTTGTATAATATAGTGTTACATGTAATCCCCACTGCGATGATTAAACTCACACAATGTTAGTGTCAAGTATACATTCAAATCCACAATCTACCAGTACTATTTTTTATCAAGCATCAGCTTTCTATAAACTAGAACAGATGTCCAAAAAGACAACTGTGGAATTTTTAAAGCATGGATTTGATTGCTAGGAAATAATCAAACGTAAGCCAAATATTGAAAGGTTTTAAAACATTTCGTCTTCTTGTCAGTTTTAAAGTTCAATTTTTATTTTCAAATGTTCAACAACTTCAAATTCTTGCACATTTTTAGAAGTTTTAGACATTTTCCTAGTATACTTTTTAAAAAGGTGAAATACAAAAATTGAGATATGCAAAGAAAATACCTGCAATGTCCAGTTCACACTTGCTGTATTCAAACACTTACTGGTATTATTACATGTACAGGTGTTATATCATTTACAGGTTCTATTCTACTTACAGATGCTATTACACTTTGTGGCATTATTATATTTACTGGTATTATTGCATTTACTGGTATTATTACATTTTCTGGTATTATAACACTTACAGATGTTATTACACTTAGTGGCATTATAACATTTAATGGTATAATATTTACTGGTATTATTACATTTACTGGTATTATAACACTTACTGATGTTATAACACTTACTGATGTTATAACACTTAGTAGCATTATAACATTTACTGGTATAATTATATTTACTGGTATTTTTACATTTTCTGGTATTGTAGCACTTTCAGATGTTAGTTCATTTACTGGTATTATTTCATATACTGGTATTATTACATTTACTAGTGTTATAACATTTACTGGTGTTATTACTCTTATTGATATTATTACACTTGCTGGTATTGTTACATTTACAGGTATTATAACACTTACTGGTATTATTACATTTCCTGGTATTGTTAATATTTATCACATGGCAATTATTTATATTGACATAAAGCTTTATGATAATGACACTGCTGATGATAAAAAGGTCATAATGCTGAAAATGATAACTTTGATGCTGGTTATCATTGTAATGATGACCTTGATGATGATTATGATGATGATGATAATGATGATGATGATAATGCTTATGACTTTGATGATTATGATGATGACCATAAAGATGATAACATGATTATCTTGCAGATGGTCATACCTGCGGCGTGCCATCCGTCACTACCCCCAGATTCGAGAAATGCTAGCCCAGGCGAGTCGCTGTGCTGTGTGTGGAGAATCATTCCTTAACACATGGCTTGAGTGTGTCAAGTTTGTTGATGCTAAAAATGTATGTATCTCTCTGCTGTCTTCGTGTAAGAAGCTGTAAAGTCTCTGTGTACACACCTCTTCTGTTTATGTGTTCACATCTCTTCTGTCTCTGTGTACATATCTCTTCTGTCTGTGTACACACCTCTACGGTATCTGTGTACACATCTCTACTGTCTCTGTGTACAAACCATTACTGTCTCTGTGTACACATCTCTTCTGCCTCTGTGTACACACCTCTTCTGTCTCTGTGTATATATCTCTACTGTCTCTGTGTATATATCTCTACTGTCTCTGTGTACACATCTCTTCTGTCTCTGTGTACACATCTCTTCTGTCTCTGTGTACACATCTCTAATGTCTCTGTGTACACATCTCTACTGTCTCTGTGTACATATCTCTACTGTCTCTGTGTATATATCTCTACTGTCTCTGTGTACACATCTCTTCTGTCTCTGTGTTCATATCTCTTCAGTCTCTGTGTACATATCTCTACTGTCTCTGTGTACACATCTCTACTGTCTCTCTGTACATATCTCTACTGTCTCTGTGTACATATCTCTACTGTCTCTGTGTACATATCTCTACTGTCTCTGTGTACATATCTCTACTGACGCTGTGTACACATGTCTTCTGTCTCTGTGTACACATCTCTTCTGTCTCTGTGTACACATCTCTACTGTCTCTGTGTACATATCTCTACTGTCTCTGTGTATATATCCCTACTGTCTCTGTGTACACATCTCTTCTGTCTCTGTGTACATATCTCTTCAGTCTCTGTGTACATATCTCTACTGTCTCTGTGTACATATCTCTTCTGTCTCTGTGTACATATCTCTACTGTCTCTGTGTACATATCTCTACTGACCCTGTGTACACACCTCTACTGTCTCTGTGTACATATCTCTACTGTCTCTGTGTATATATCTCTACTGTCTCTGTGTACACACCTCTTCTGTCTCTGTGTACACATCTCTACTGACGCTGTGTACACACCTCTTCTGTCTCTGTGTACATATCTCTACTGTCTCTGTGTATATATCTCTACTGTCTCTGTGTACACACCTCTTCTGTCTCTGTGTACGTATCTCTACTGTCTCTGTGTATATATCTCTACTGTCTCTGTGTACACATCTCTACTGTCTCTGTGTACACATCTCTTCTGTCTCTCTGTACATATCTCTACTGTCTCTGTGTACATATCTCTACTGTCTCTGTGTACATATCTCTACTGTCTCTGTGTACACACCTCTTCTGTCTCTGTGTACGTATCTCTACTGTCTCTGTGTATATATCTCTACTGTCTCTGTGTACACATCTCTACTGTCTCTGTGTACACATCTCTTCTGTCTCTCTGTACATATCTCTACTGTCTCTGTGTACATATCTCTACTGTCTCTGTGTACATATCTCTACTGTCTCTGTGTACGTATCTCTACTGTCTCTGTGTATATATCTCTACTGACGCTGTGTACACATGTCTTCTGTCTCTGTGTACACATCTCTTCTGTCTCTGTGTACACATCTCTACTGTCTCTGTGTACACATCTCTACTGTCTCTGTGTACATATCTCTACTGTCTCTGTGTATATATCCCTACTGTCTCTGTGTACACATCTCTTCTGTCTCTGTGTACATATCTCTTCAGTCTCTGTGTACATATCTCTACTGTCTCTGTGTACATATCTCTTCTGTCTCTGTGTACATATCTCTACTGACGCTGTGTACACATGTCTTCTGTCTCTGTGTACACATCTCTTCTGTCTCTGTGTACACATCTCTACTGTCTCTGTGTACATATCTCTACTGTCTCTGTGTATATATCCCTACTGTCTCTGTGTACACATCTCTTCTGTCTCTGTGTACATATCTCTTCAGTCTCTGTGTACATATCTCTACTGTCTCTGTGTACATATCTCTTCTGTCTCTGTGGACATATCTCTACTGTCTCTGTGTACATATCTCTACTGACGCTGTGTACACACCTCTTCTGTCTCTGTGTACATATCTCTACTGTCTCTGTGTACATATCTCTTCAGTCTCTGTGCACATATCTCTACTGTCTCTGTGTACACACCTCTACTGCCTCTGTGTACACACCTCTACTGTCTCTCTGTACACATCTCTTCTGTCTCTGAGTACATATCTCTACTGTCTCTGTGTTCACACCTCTTCTGTCTCTGTGTACACATCTCTTCTGTCTCTGTGTACACATCTCTTCTGTCTCTTTGTACACATCTCTTCTGTCTCTATGTACATATCTCTACTGTCTCTACTGTCTCTGTGTACATGTCTTTACTGTCTCTGTGTATATATCTCTACTGTCTCTGTGTACATATCTCTACTGTCTCTGTGTACACACCTCTACTGTCTCTGTGTACATATCTCTACTGTCTCTGTGTACATATCTCTACTGTCTCTGTGTACACACCTCTACTGTCTCTGTGTACTTATCTCTACTGTCTCTGTGTACACATCTCTTCTGTCTCTATGTACATATCTCTACTGTATGTACACACCTCTACTGTCTCTGCATACATATCTCTACTGTCTCTATGTATGTATTTCTTCTGTCTCTGTGTACATATCTCTACTGTATGTACACACCTCTACTGTCTCTGTGTACATATCTCTACTGTCTCTGTGTACATATCTTTTCTGGCTTAATGTACCTATCTATTCTGTCTCTGTGTACATATCTCTTCTGTCTCTGTTTATATATCTCTACTGTCTCTGTGTACATATCTCTACTGTCTCTTTGTACACATCTCTACTGTCTCTGTGTACATATCTCTACTGTCTCTGTGTACATATCTCTACTGTCTCTGTGTACATATCTCTTCTGTTTCTGTGTACATATCTCTACTGTCTCTGTGAACGTATCTCTACTGTCTCTGTGTACACACCTCTACTGTCTCTGTGTACATATCTCTTCTGTCTCTGTGTACACACCTCTACTGTCTCTGTGTAGGTATCTCTACTGTCTCTGTGTAGACACCTCTACTGTCTCTGTGTACACACCTCTACTGTCTCCGTGTACATATTTCTACTGTCTCTGTTTCTGTAGAAAGTTTTACCAAAGTCATGTGGTACAACTACTAGATCTAATATTTTTGCCAATATAATTTCTATTTTCTAGTTTTTTAATAAATGACAATTTGGAAAATCATGATGTATTTCTATATATCTCTGATTATTATTAAGGTGGTTTATGAGAGGAGAAAACACATTCTTTTTTGTGTGATATTCTTTTAACAATAGATTGTTTGTTGCTTTGCTAAACCAATACATGAAAGTACAGAATTAAGCAATAAAGACAAAAGCTTTTAATTATTATTTAAATCCACAATATAATAACATAAGAGTATCTAAAACATAATGTCATTTATAACAATTAAAGTATACAACTTTTACATTGAAACTTAAAGTGACTGATGTTTTGTGACTGACCATGATTCAGGAGCTGAGACTGAACAGCCTAAATGGCCTGGTGCCGGTGCGGGCCCTGCTTTGTTCCTACAGATGCTTCAACTCTAAGGGCCATGACTACTATGGAGTGGCATTTCCTTGAGTCTCCTGCACACTGCACAACAGATTCATGATGGATCCATATTGGAAATGACATACAACACTCAAGTAATAAACACAATTGGCATATTTTGATAAACTTAAAAAATGTTGGACTTTTATATATAAATGTTTAAAAATGCCAACACACCCAACTTTGCCCAGTATTTTTTTCTGAATTAACTACTCTCTGTGATAACCTTTATGTGACACATGTATTTTTGTATTACAAATTGTTCTATTGGCTATACATTTATAAATAATTGTATGCCAAATTTAATGTATGTATGACTGGAGTCAGGACTAACTAATAGAATTGTCATGTATAGTTGCAAACCATAAACAATGGCATGATGGGTATTGTAAATGCATTTACATTTGGATAGACTATCCCACACAGTTTGTTTACATGTTAATGATGCTTGATACTTGTGCACTTTGCACTATTGTTAATGCACGTGTTGTTTTATTTTTTATTTTGTTAATTTTTGCAATAATAATTTTGACTTTACATTCCTGTTTGTACAGTTGTTGTTTTGTTGACCACATGTTATCATAGTAAATACTAATTTAAATGTTTTTTGCTTATATCATTACATTTGTTATGCCACTTTCTATAAATCACATAAAATTAATTGTCAACCACATTATTAAATTATTATGTACATTTTAAAATTGGAATTTACTTCTTATCTTTTGTCAATTCACTTCTAATTATGTATGACTGAAGTATTTTATTGGCAAATATTTACGAGTATATACTTATAAAGGAAAATATTATTTAGGATCGCCTCAATTTGTCCCTTTCAAATATTTATTGACCTAAATATTTGCTGAAGAAGCTTTCGAAAACTTCTTAGTACAAACACTTGTGTTTTTTCTGTCATTACTCTGTAAAATGAGGTGACTAAAATGCATTGATAAAATGTGTTTACTTTGTTACTTCTTCTCTCACAGCCACAAATAAGTCAAGAATTAAGTAAGCGCTTATCATAATCAACATTGACCTAATTATCATATGTGATAAAAATCATGTGATTCTATGTTGTTGTTTTTAAATTTATTAAGTTTTGTTGAAATAAATTTAGGTCATACTTTTGTTTAAATACTTTTGTATCGAGCACTGAAAAAAAAGTCTCAGAGTCATGAATTCAGGGTTTAAGATAGGAAAAGTTGTTCTGCTGGACAATAAAAATGGTTTTAACAGTGCATACAAGTGTACTATGAGTCATATAATGTTTTTAAATTTTCTCATATAAATTTATCTCAGTTTTACCATTAAATAGTATGCAAAGTTTCAGTATTGTTTATACTTGTTTCTGCTCACCAAAAAGAGGGGTGGGGGATATAGTCCCCACTTTGTTTGTCTGGCAATTTGTCCATCCATGCGTCCATAATTTTGTTTGGGGCTTTTCTACAAACTGTCGACATATTGATTTTAAAATTGGAGGTTGGATAAATCTTGCTGAGAAGAAGTGCAGTGCTTAGGAACCATAATAATCTACACTTATTCAGACATGTGATCTTTCCCGATTTCCCCGGGACACTCCCGATATCAAGAGTCTGTATGGCGCCTCTAAGCACATAAATTCTCCCGCTTTGATATGTTGCTGACAGACTTAATGTCACTCCTCCTAAAGCCGATAATTTGATTACGCAACATAACCTACTGCAAGCGACCAGGGTGTGTATGTGTGCAGCTAATTAGATAAGCTCACTGCCCATCATCGAGCGTATCAAGTGTTCATTGGTCGAGACGATAATTTCGTGCCCCGCCTACTGGTGTAAAGAAGGCACCGTCACAAACTGTAATACCATGAGTGACAATATAACAACCATTCAGTGTCACATGTTCTACTTTCTAACACAACACGAGTGAAAATGGAAGCAATGCGGACACAGGCATTGGAATGAACATTGAAATTTTAAATGTTCAATAACCCGTTAGTAGAGTGCTATGAGAACTATTCTGTATCAGAAACGTTTACCAACTGACCTTCCTGCGTGCCCTACAAACACAAAACTAGTGCTAATTATATGTGTCATCCGACTACAGCGTGTGTACTCATAAAACTTACTCTAGATTTTCTTTAACCGTGACTGCTTTGTACTGTTTTACCATGTTAAGGTAAGTGTCTAAATTAGTGACTCATCCCGGAATTAGAAACCAAAGGGAGTGAAGAAAGCGAGCGTGAATTCTTCTATTCCATGAAGAAGAATAGGCCTATATGACAAAGTCCTATGAGCATTGCAACATATGCCAAAATATAAAAAGGCACAGGACAAATGTAAAAGTAAATGTGATGTCATTGAACAAAATGAGCAGACCCAACAGTTACCGCCTTGGAACGGTCAGTTGGCAAAAGGGACCGACTGAAAGAAATCATCAATTTAGAATCGAAACCTACACTAAGAACATGTTGCGTGCAATTTACATGGTTGGAAATAAGCATTATGTAAAAGTAATAACATGTATATGAAATTAACGCCACAACAAGTTTGCATGAAAGAGATGAATTTATTAAACACTTACACTGCTGAATACACAGAGCTTGCAACATGTATATATGTGCCTTGTGCAACAAAAACAATCGTTGATTTTAATTTGATGATATGTAAGGCCATTTGCTAACTGCATATTATTTAGGACATCGGCACTCACGAAACTGCACATTGCGTTATGCATGTAGGCAAGCTTCTAGCCCTGAAATATGTCGTGGGGGGGGGGGGGGGGGGGGGCGTAATTAGGAGATAAATATGCAAGGGTCACGGGAACCTTGAAACAATTCAAAGCTGAGAAATGAAGAACATGGCAGAGTTTCATAACATTATGTTAAGATTTCTTTGATTTTTTTAAGCGGAGTAAATCGTTTCTTTACTTTACAATGGTAATTCTATTTGAAAGAAAAATTGTCTTCTTCCTGCAAATATGCATTTATAATAAAAGTAAATGGTTTTGGTGTCTGTTGATCTCATCACATTTTGTGCATGAATAGTAAATAAAATGCAAACCATAGACAATTTTAAAACATATTTTCAATTTCAACTAGTTCAAACCAGTTTACATCATTTGTGTTTTGAGATGATACTTTTTTTAAAATAATTCGTTAATTAATGTAAAAATTTGAGCTTTTTTTACATTAGCAAGTGACTTCAATATGCTTGTTGTTGTTGTTTTTAATTCTGGACAGTTATCCATTTACTACTTTCTCGTAGAAAAACACTTGTTTGCTATTTATTCTTTATTAATCCGATGTCTTCATGTATTCTTAATTCATTTAACTATAATTTGTTTAGGCAATAATGGTATCAGAGTGTTTATCACTAATATTTTATAATTATCAAAACTCTTTTGTCACTAACTTACAAGTTAAATAAATTATGTGTATGCTTTGTATTCATTATATCAAATTTAACATCTTAATAAGTACATATATATTTTTGAAGACTTGACTTGTTTACAATATGTTTGGCTGAGAGAGAGTCTAATTCACTGTTGGATTCACTGTTGGATCTCAGAGTATTTAAAGACAAACGCAATAATTTTAAAAACTACTGTCGAGATATGGTTTCTCAGTACCAGTTTTCAAATCGAAACATGTTACTTGCTAGCAGTAATGAGCCGAACACCTTTTGGAAAATTCTTAAAAGAGGTAAACCCCTACGGACTCTAGATAATAGTATCTCTCCATCTGAGTGGTATCGATACTTTGCCGGACTTCTTTATGATGAAAACGCTGCTGAAATCGATCAACCTTCTGATAACTATATTGACCCATCTGCAAGTGTTCTTAATGAACCATTTACTCTAGAAGAAGTGCTTAGATCTATAGCAAATTTGTCTGTTGGAAAATGTAGTGGTATCGATGGTATTCCGGCTGAATTCTTTAAGGCTACTATTGATGATATAGCTCCAATTTTTTAGCATTGTTTAATAATATTTTCTCAACTAGTAATATTCCATCATCTTGGAAGTCGTCTGCTATAATTCCTATTCATAAGTCTGGGCCAAGTAACATTCCTGGAAATTACAAAGGTATATCTATTACAAATACTATGTTAAGATATTTTCAGGTATTATTAATAAACGGTTGTATGATTGGGCTGAAGAAAATAATAAAATTGATGAATCACAGGCAGGTTTTCGTAAGGGCTATTCAGCTGTTGATAACATTTTCTGTTTACAAGCAATGGTTCAAAAGTATCTATCTAAAAGATGTGGTCGCTTTTATTGCATCTACGTCGATTTTCGCAAAGCATTTGATAAAATTAATCATAAAAGACTATTTGTGTCACTAGAGAAGAAAGGAATACATGGTCAATTTATGAATATTCTCAAATCACTTTATACGGATTTAAGGTCATGTGTCAAACTCAACAACTGTGTCACTGATATCTTTTCATGTAATATCGGCACACGCCAAGGAGACAAAACAAGTTCGACAATTTTTTATCTCTTTATAGATGAGTTGTCTGCCCTTTTACGTGAAAAATGTGGCTCTGGCATTTCAATCACTAATGATATTCCAGATATTTTCTGTTTGATGTTTGCAGATGATGTAGCAGGTTGTGCCGAAACTGCATTTAAGCTTCAACAGCAAATTAATATTATTGACTATTTTTGTCGAGATACAGGAATGGAAATAAACATGGATTAGGCTGAATTTTCGGTTTTTCGCAATGGTGGTCCTCTCCGTCGATATGAGCACTGATCTTATCGCGGAACGCAAATTAAAATTACATCTGAGTATAAATATATGGGGATATTACTTACAGCAAGTTTGTCATGGTCATCCGCTCATTCTAAGTTAGTTTCTCAGGCACAAAGGGCTCTCTTTGCCATAGAAGCCTACCAGAGACCTTTTGGTTATTTCTCTGCAGTTGATTCATTTAAGATTTTTGATTCAATGGTCAAACCTATACTTTGCTACGCTTCTCAGATTTGGGGCTATGAATATGTAGACACGATAGAATCGGTTCATAACAGATTTTGCAAAAACATTCTTTATGTACGTAGAACTACTGATACATGTATGGTTCTTGGTGAATGTGGTAGATTGCCATTGTGTACTACATATTATATAAATTGTATTCGATATTGGTGTAAATTGTTAACCATGCCATCACATAGATATCCTAAACAATTTTATAACATGTTAAAATCCCTTGACGATGCTGGTAGAAACTGCTGGGCAACAAAGATTAAAGCACTTTTGTACAAATATGGATTCAGTTTTATATGGATTAGTCAGGATGTTGGCGATGTAAATGCTTTTATCAGAATGTTTAAACATAGAGTTGTTAACTATTGTACACTAGACTGGCAAACAGCTATTGAAACTTCTAGTAGATGTTATCGTTATAATAATTTTAAAAGCCTACTTACTGTTGAAAAGTATTTGACTATTGATATTCAGTTAAAATATAGAATTGCTATGTCAAAGTTTCGCCTTTCAAATCACAGACTAAATATTGAACTAGGTAGATGTAACAATGTTCCAAAGGAAAATCGTACATGTAACTTTTGTCAGCAGTCAATTAATGCAAGAGTAATTGATTGTGAATATCATGCATTTTTTAAATGTTTTAAGTATGATATTATAAGGCAAACATATTTATTTAACTGGTATGTACGAGGAACAGAACTTCACGACTTTTATGCTCTTTTGTCTTCCCAAAACCCTGATATTGTTAAAATGTATCCATTTATATCTATAAACTAATGAATGCAATTTATGACATTTAAACATTCGCTTTATACAACTACTGTACTTATTTGACATTTTATTATGTGTTATATATTAATATGTATTTTGAGCCGGTGGCCTTTATGTACAAATAAACGATTTGATTTTGATTTTTTTATTTTGATTTTGTTGGTTTTGTATGCCACAAAAGCATGGAATTTATGTCTAGTTAGTGAACTAAAATATGTAAGATATATTTGGAAATTCACTTGAAATATTGTTAAGTAAAATTGTATCACTGAAAGGATTATTGATAAAAGGACGAAAAATACTGTTTAACAAATAGAAATAAACGATATAGTCAATTTAATGTGCATTCATGGAAATCTACCTCCCTGGCACCCCAATTTCTCTATCTGGGAGCCTAAGTCTCCCTATTTGGGACCAAGGAAAGATCACATGTCTGCTTATTTTTTTATGTCTCATGGTTTATTTTTCCAGCAAATAACTTAAAAATTACCTGAAAGCTTCACTTTAGATTTGTTATATAGATACATGTATCTGGTGAGAACTAGAATTGCACTGCACAAAGACCTATCACTCTACCTATGTTACATATTTGTTATCTTCCTTAGTTTATGATCATTTGTCCATTGGTCATGTTGTTCTAGAGAATAACCCAATAATAACTAAATGGATTCGTTTCAAACTTCCTTCTGGATGCCATTCAGTCTTGCATGTACTGAGAATAACTTTTGCGCAGTAAACTGTATTCATTTAATATTTTAATTCATAATTAATAATGTCTAACAATATGGAAGATACGGCTTCTGAAATAGACCTTAAATATTTAATGAATACTTAATCTTTTGACTGGCTATTAACATCGCAAACACATTGGTGGAACTAGACATATCTCTGGATAGAATCATCTGCGCACTACAGGTCTCTACGCGACCAAAAATCCAACTTTTTTCAGATTTCCTACCACTTACGGACACATTTTTGTGGCATTCAGCCCCAAGATAGAGCCAAATGCTCTGCAGCAGTTAAAAGCTGGTTCAATCTTCTTTCATATGCATATGAAGAAGTGGTGTCACATTTCCTCTATGTCGGCCTTGTCGGGGTCGGAAAGAGGTCTATACGCGACCAAAAATCCGTTTGTTTGTTTTTTCTTCAGATTTCCTACCACTCACGGAGACATTTTTGAGGCAGTGAGCCCCAAGATAGAGCCAAATGCTCTGCAACAGTTATAAGCTAGTTCGATCCTTTTTCATATGCATATGAAGAATTGATGTCACATTTCCTCTATGTCGGTCTTGTCGGGATCGGAAAGAGATCTATACGCGACCAAAAAATCCCCTTTTTTGCAGATTTCCTACCACTTACGGAGCCATTTTTGAGGCAGTCATCCCCAAGATAGAGCCAAATGCTCTGCAGCAGTTAAAAGCTGGTTCAATCTTCTTTCATATGCATATGAAGAAGTGGTGTCACATTTCCTCTATGTCGGCCTTGTCGGGGTCGAAAAGAGGTCTATACGCGACCAAAATTCCCCTTTTTGCAGATTTCCTACCACACACGTAGACATTTTTGAGGCAGTCAATCCCACGATAGAGCCAAGTGCTCTGTGGCAAGTAAAAGCTGGGTCGATCTTCTTTCAAGGGCATATAAAGAAGTGGTGTCACATTTCCTCTATGTCGGCCTTGTCGGGGTCGGAAAGAGGTCTATACGCGACAAGAAATTCATTTTTTTCCAGATTTCCTACCACTTACGGAGTCATTTTTCCGGCAGTCAGCGCCAAGATAGGACCAAACGCTCTTCAGCAGTTAAAAGCTGGTTCGGTTCTCTTTCAGATGCATATGAAGAAGCGGTGTCACATTTCCTCTATGTCGGCCTTGTCTGGGTCGGAATGAGGCACCTATCCGCGACCAAAAATCCGCTTTTTTCGGGGTCTTTTACCAAATTCCTACACTTCTTTCAGGCAGATCTCTTCAGGCCCCGAAAGCCGCTTCGATCCTCTTTCGGATGCATATGAAGAAGTGCTGTCACATTTCCTCTGTGTCGGCCCTGATTTGGTCGAAAAGAGTCATATTTGCAACCAAACATTGCGGATTTCTTACCACTTACGGGGACTTTTTTCGGCAGCCAGTTCCAAGATTGTGTCCAAGCTTCTTTAGGAGTCGAAAGCTGGTTCGATCCCCTTGAAATGGTGTCACATTTCCTCTACATCGGCCTTCTCTGAGTCGAAAAAAGTCCGACCTGCGACCCCTCCCCCCCCCCCCGACTACTCCCCCCCCCCCCCCCCCCCCTCCAACACACACCTCGCCCATTAACTCAGAAAAGTAATATTATTTAAGGAAATATTATTCTTGTTGAACAATTGTTGAACTAATGTCTTACATAGAGATGAGTTTGCCGGCTACATTTAAAATTAGTATCGGGTATGTTGTCGCTCGCCGCTCGT
Organism: Sinonovacula constricta; assembly: GCA_007844125.1. Taxonomy (NCBI): domain Eukaryota; kingdom Metazoa; phylum Mollusca; class Bivalvia; order Cardiida; family Solecurtidae; genus Sinonovacula; species Sinonovacula constricta. The sequence continues at coordinate 54,299,003 of CM017565.1, forward strand.
GTGTAAAGTTTACACAGTGACAGCTGGCTGGGAACTGCTTGCCAGCTTGTCGTTTGTGTCATTGTCTGGCAGGATTCTTCGGCGAAATATATATTAAGCATGAATTCACGTGGATATCAAATATTTTTTTTTCATTATATAACATAACAGATATAAATATGACCATGGCCATTTATCATCCTTCAATGACATTTGTTACTGTTCACTTTAAACTTTTCCTGGTATCATACTTTGTGAGTATTAGTGCTTGCTGTCTTAAATATTTTCACTACACACGCTCACGCTGTGTACTGCCGCTGGACTATGTGCTTGCAAGATTGGTTTTAGCACTCTTGATACGTGATCGGTTGACAACGGTATCCAATCTGAACTCCTCAGGCAATTCCGTCATCGGGACAATCATCCCTCGGATGTATCTGGTGCAATGAAACTTGCTCAAATCACGATCGTTTTGTTCGCCAGAAGTCGGAAGAATATCCCTAAAATGTAGTTCGCACAAAACATAAACAATGCTATCGTTTGACAGCTGCGTGTCTGCTGCGCTTGGTAAATTAAAATTGATTGTTTGTTTTTTTTAAAATTGAAGCCGCCACAAATTGAAGTTTTACAGGCATCGTACTGTAGTGAGCTGCCATCCGAGCTGCCATCTTTGTTTTGACGTCTGTCACAAATGAAGTCCCATTTAGGGAAATGACCAAGGTAATCCGACTACCTACATACATCCGAGCAATCGTAACAACTCGGCCATTTCCGTAACTTTCGGAAACTTACCTCATAAACCACAGTAGTGATACCATTTATTTATAGATTCAGTGATATGGTCGGTTGTAATTCGGCTACCTAAGTGCGTTTGTTTAAATATGGCGACCTTCGATACCATGTAGAAAAACCTAAATCCATTAAAACACTCAAACAAACAATGAAAATCTCATGCTTACCTATTCTTCAGTGTGTATTTAGAATTTCGTATTTCATTGTTCATAGTGATCACGCGAGGTCACAATCAGGGATGGACTACTTTCTCTGCATATGATTCCCGAGGTCTATTTCCGAAGAAATCACCGAGGGGTCCCGATTGACACCCTAGAGATGATTTGTTAATTATCTGAGGTGGTCCGATTGAACGGTATCTTTATCCGTGTCGTTATCTCTTTGTGCTTATTACGGGATATTTACAGGAAAACGTCTCTATGTAATTTTATATACCAGGTATACACGTACATGGCCACTAACATGCAGCCTGTGGGAACTATTATTGTCGTTGTGCTTTTTGCCGTCGTTGTGTATTACATCCAACAACTGATAGCAGAGACAAATGAACATGCTTTTAAGAGGCATGTGATAATTGCATCAGAAGTGTTGAATGAAATCAAGGATCACGCAATGGAATTTAATCAGAAAACAGTTATCAAGGTAAATTAACTTGTATTATTTGTAACAGGGGTGAGATTTTTTTCTCGGAAACGCGGATTTCCGCGGATTTGGGGCGGCCAGGGACCATTTCTGCAATTTGGGTAAAGTCGAGGAGAAAATTATGGGGGAGCAGTAGGGGTTCACCGCGGAATCGGTTGAAGTTCCTCAGTTGCGCGACAAGCGACCGACTAGATGACAGAATTCCCCGGAGAAAACCAATTGGCGTAGACAAAAACACGATTCAACTTACCAAACTGAACGAGTTGTAACGTGCAATTTCATTGGTTGTTACCCAACATTTCATCCAATTAGAAAATCTGTCTCGGCGGCAACAAGCGACCGTCGAGAGAACGAGAGAATATAATCGGTTTCTCTCGTTCTCTCGACGGTCGCTTGTCCATAGATACCCAATCTGAACACCTCGGATAATTCATAAATCATCCCGAGGACGGAATTACCCGAGGAGTTCCGACTAGTAGACACGATTAAACTTACGATTTATAACGTGCGATCACATTGGTTGTTGTCCGACTGTTCGTCCAATCAGAAAAGCCGTAGCTCAGCGATCACGCATCCGGTTAAGTTTGGATGGTGACGGTTTACAACTAGAAAATTACAGTGGTAAAAAAACCCCGAGTGGTGATAAAACCCGAAAATGTCACGGATTATTGAACGTACGGACGATTCTTTCTTGGCGAGAGATGTAGACGCGGAATGTAGAAACAAATTGGAATGGTAATGGTTAGAAAGTGTAATTGAACTTGTCGCTCTGTCCCAATTTATCAGAAAGATTGACAGTCCAGAAAAGTGTATGTGTATTCTTTGTGAGAAAACCATATCGTATGGGACTCGAAGACGCGTTGCTCTAGTTAGGTTCTATAGTAAAATACTTTAGTAAAATTAAACTTTTGTGGACTTAAAAATTTCCAAATTCCAAAAAATACATGCATCTTTGTGGGTGTGCTTGGCCTTTGCTAGTCATCTTGTGTCAATCACATTGTTGTATATGTATTATGACTTCATGTAAACATGCCGGATTGTTTAGAGAAATGCTAATATTATTTTTTTTACTTATAAACTAGTCTTTTTTGTTGTTCTTATGACACTGTTAAATATATAGCAACACTTTTATGCAGTCCCTGTGTTCTAATTCTTGTCATCTCATATGTTCCAAACACTACTTACAGTGAACACATTTAAAGTACATAAAGCATTTAAGAAAATAAAAGATAGATTTTACTCTGTTTGAGTTCATATTATGTTTGAAAGTATTAAGCTAAATATTTACCCTAAAATGTCTATGGCATAAAAATATTTTAATGGCCAATTTTAGTGAAATTTTGAAAAAGAAAATACTCCTTTTCAGGTATATCTATATATTTTATGTTGATAATTTTATTTTTATCATAGCATACATTTCATTAGTTATAAGTAAATCAAGAAGAATAAAAAGCTATCATCTTTTTATGTTGAGCTGCCCATCTTTTAATAAAGAGAAAGATAAAATATGGATTAGGGATTTTGAAATAGAAGTCTTTGGAAGAATTTAAGACCACTTTCTTAAAGCTGAAAATCATTTTTTTCGGGGGCTTTTCTTCCTGAACCTCCACAGGGGCCCTTGCCCCTTGAACCCATGCCTAATGTGGCCCCCAAATACCTTGCCGAAAATCCCCCCCCCCCTTTTAGTATCCGACCAATCAGACCCCTGTTGGAAGCAGGAACCGAAATTTTAAGTTTTGAAACATGTTGATATATATGACAAAATAATTATATAAGCTATCATCCCTCGATAAATAAATCCCATCTGTACATTTTCTAAGGCAGAAATAATTCGTCTCACATAAAGCAGTGATGCTCTGAAAAATACAAATGTCTAACTTTAAAATATCTTATTGTATGTATACACATTTAATGGACACAGTTCCAACCCATTTTATGTATTTCGATGTTTGTCTTACGCTCTATGCGAACATATTTTTATTTTTTTAATAACTCTTATTATTTAACGGTTGTTATTTTTCGTTTTTGTTAATGATACCAATTGTTTACAAATGGCAGTGAGCCGCCATTATGTTTTGATCCGCCATCCACGAGTTTCCTGCTGCTTTGCAGTTCGGCCTTGGCTAGTCAAAGGCTATGGAAGTAAACCCAGATAGAAAACCCGGTATGGAGACCCGTAGGCAGTTGGCTGAGCTGTGCGATGCCTTATGGCACCTCCTGCAGCTGGCTATCCTATCGGCCCGCCTTTCCGCCGGACTTTGCCAGTAATGCCGAGATGGGGATCCTGGCACTGGGCACACTAGGATCTCTTTACAACCCGCCCAGGCCTGCACCTGGAGAGGTCACTCTGTCTCAGCGTAGACTCAACACGGGGAGCAGCAGACACTAGTGATAAGCCCAGGCTCGTTTGGCGTAGAGCCGGGTGCTAGGGAATGCTCTCGACGGTGGGAGGAGTCCTCTGACTCCAATAGGAAGTTACCGTCCGCCTCAGCCCGGGCAGCTCCCGGGCAATAAGGTACTACCTCGCCACAACATTGCTTGCTTCATCGGGTGCGTAAAGCTTGGGCAAAATCGACAGGCTTGTTGTAAAACTGAGCACCAGGCAAACACCGAAAGAAAAAAGCTGGCAACCTGGAACTTCAGAACAATGTGCCCTGGCCTCTCTGACGACCTTCAGCAAGTACATGATGTCAGGAAAACCGCCATCATCTACCGCGAGCTGGCCAAACGGAACGTCGACATCGCCGCCCACCAGGAGACATGCATCGCTTCCAGTGGCAGTATCAAAGGGAAGGACTACACGTTCTTCTGGCAAGGTCTGGAGCAAGGTTTGCAACTCCCTCCTGTAAACAGTCAAACCACCTCCACAGGGAACCGAACGCAATATCCGACTCCGCCTGACTACCTCCTCAGGACCTATACACATCTTAAGCGTCTACGCCCCCACACTCTGTTCTACAGCCGAAGCTAAAGAGTAAAGATGCATTCTATGAGGAGCTCGGGACAAGGATTAGAGAGATCCCACCGAAGGAAACCATGTTCTTGCTCGGAGACTTCAACGCCCAAACTCAACGAGAACGGACAGCGGCTTCTAGAGCTTTGCTCCATCCGTGAAATTGCCATCACCAACACCTTCTATTCCACCAAACCCCACCACAGAGTGTCTTGGTGCCATCCCAGGTCAAAGCATTAGCACCAGACCTCATCATTACTAGAAGACCCATGCTGAATCACGTTCTCCTCACGCACAGTTACCATAGTGCCGACTGCGACACCGATCACTCCCTGGTCGGCAGCATGGTGCGTCTCCGACCCAGACGGATCCACCGCTCCAAGCAGAAGAGCCGGCCTCGAATCGACACGGCCAGAACCTCAAAACCTGAGCTGCGCAAATGCTTTGCCGAGGCCATTGGCAAGACCCTGGACGACTGACCCACAGACAGCGCCACAGCACGATTCGACTTAATCCGTGATACCATATACCAGACCGCCTCAGAAACCGGAAAGAGAGATAGGAAGAACGAGGACTGGTTCTAGGCCGGGACCGAAGTGATGGAGCCTGCCTTAGCCGCCAAGGGTGCTGCGCTTCTCAAGTACAAGAGGAAGCTTTGTGAGACAACACTGACCGCCTATAGAGAAGGCCGCAAAAATGCCAAGAGGATCGCCGGTAGGTGCGCCAACAACTACTGGCTGAAGCTTTGCAGTGACATCCAAACCTCTACAGACTGCAGAAACACCCGTGCCATGTATGAGGGGATGAAGAAAGCTTTTGGACCTTGTGTCACCAAAACCGCACCCCTCAAGTCCACCTCCGCGTCAACATCAAGGACCGCGAGGACCACATGGAGAGATAGGCTGAGCACTACGGGGAGCTGTACTCGTTTCTGACACAGCCATGGAGAACACCACCCCATTGCCCACCATGAAGAACTCGACTCGCCACACACTATCGAGGAGCTCAGAAAGGCCACTGACTCCAGAGGTTGTGAAGGCCGCAAAAGATAGCTCACTGCGTTGACATTTCCATGAGCTTGATACAGTGCTGGGAAGAGGGAACGATACCACAAGACATGCTGGATGCGAAGATCGTCACGAGAACAAGGGCGACTGCAGCGACTGCAACAATTATCTTGGGATCTGCCTCCTCAGCAAAGCGGGAAAAGCCTTCGCCAGGGTAGTCCTCAACTGCCTGCAGGTACTTGCTGACCGCGTGTATCCCGAGTCACAGTTTACTTTCGAGCCAAGCGATCAACCATCGACATGGTGTTCTCCCTCAAGCAGCTGCAGGAAAAGTACCACGAACAGCGACGTTCCCTGTACCTCGCCTTCATCGACCTGACCAAGGCGGTTGACTTGGCCAGTCGATCTGGCCTCTTCCCATTCCCCCACAAGATTGGATGCCCCTCCAAGCTTCTGAGGATGGTCAAGTCTTTCGATAGCACGTCCGGCACTGTTCAGTACGACGGAGCGTCATTGGATCCCTTCCCAACCAAGAGCGGAGTGAAACAAGGGTGTGTTCTGACCCCGCCAGTCGCTTCCTCTATATCTGTCACGAAGTTTATCATTACCCTGACAAACACGATCGGCATATCAAATATCCTCATAAAAGTGTCCTGTGCTTTTTTCAAATCACAGTCTACACAACTTTTCCCGGTCGTTAAGGTTTAGATTGTTAACAAGTGCTTTCTATAAAACCAAATTATAGATAAATATATCATTGGATAGGTAAATTTGAATACAATAAAGATAGGTAGATAAGATTAGATAGGCAGGTAGTGAGGCGCGCTAGCGTACTGGCAGGCGCAAGGTAGGGAGGGCAGGTAGGCTGGCGGGCGGAAAGTAGAAAGAGCAGACAGTCTGGCAGAAAGTGTAGTGATGATCTTGTAAAACGTCACAATAAGCCAAGATAACAGAAAAGTTACGATGTACTTTCTGTATAATAATCATGTAATGTAGATCTATTGTTGTTCACAGAAGTGCTATTTTGTCACGACGTTGACGATGTCGTTGCGCCAAACAAAATTAATTTGGGAAGCTCCGCGAGAACCGTTCATATTGTTCTTTTATAGTTTTACCCTAAATATAAGATGGAAATTATTGCAAACTTTGAAATATTTAAGGGTGAACCTTAATACCTCTAAACATCCTAGCAATATTGACTGGCTATGGTCTTTTAAAAGTTTCATTTGCACGTGCGAACCGGAAGTTGCCGATGCGCGACAAACATGCTTGGTAGTTGTTGCGAACACCGGCCTTGGACGCGCAATCGCGAAAACATATATTCGTCGCGGTCGCGACAAATGCCTTAGTTTCCGCATTTAAATTGTTGCGAAGAGCGCTGTCGTGACAAGTGTGTATGTTAGCGCTATGGCGCGTTTCTTGCAGTGCCCTTTTCAGGGCAAAAACAAAAACATGAGAATGCGAAATGGGAAAAAAAACAGTCACCATTGTGAACAATATGTAAACGCGCTTATTTTGTTACATCCTCAGGTGTCTGACAACATCTACGTTGCCGTGGGTTATGCACTAGCAAACTCCATCATGGTGGTTGGTCCAAGCAGTGTGCTGATAGTTGATGTCACGGAGAGCTACGAGTCTGGCCGAGAGATCCTAGCTGCTTTCCGCAACATCACGGATCTACCCATCACAGATATCCTGTACACACACAACCACGCGGACCATGTCGGCGGTGCTAAGGTCAATTTCTACTACTAGGCACCTTTCTGTCTATTTATTATTATAGTTAAAAGATACACTTCGACAATTGTTCACATAAACGTGACTAACTTTCTAAAACATAGAACACCCACAAACAATTCGACAGATGTAATACATGTTGCACATGGTGATTTTTGTTTTCTGCTTTTTTTTTTCGCGCGTTTAGTTAAAAATAACCTGCTTTTTATTGAGAAGGTGCTCCTTGCAATTTCATTTTTGGGATATAACCTACCAACCAGTTAACAAGTGTCTTGTGATCGAACCCCAGCATTTTATTTTGTAACTTACTGTATCAGGAGTGCATATACGAGCCCATAGCTTAATGCTGTAAGCATTTAATGTGCTTAAAAGTGGTATCCGACAGTTTGGACCAAAATATTTTCATTAATCATCTTGGTATTTGAACAGCTCCCGCTAAATATTGTTTATTGATGTCATACACTTGTCTGAAAGTGAACCATGAGGTCACACTCATCATAACAAACATGCATTTCCTATCTGAGCCACGCTGCACAGTTGGCTATTTTTAAACCAAGAAAAACATGTGACCACCAATGTTTTAGCTCATCCACGTCATCCGCTATAACGTCGATGTCTATTTTTAGCAGGAATCCCAATCGTTCTTATTTACAGATATTGTTACATATATAAGATGTAGTCAAACTGTCGGATACCACCTTTAATACACTCCATTTTAACTTTGTGTTCAAGGCTTTTGCCGAGGAGAGCGGACGCGCGCCAACTATCTGGGCGCATGCGCTGATTGTGAAGGCATTTTCCACCGTCGTGGAGGGAGTATCACAGGCCCTGTACACACGAGCTATGCGGCAATTCGGCGTCTTCTTGCCTGAACTGTCGTCAGGCATAGGTCTCAAGCTCCTGTTTGGGAAGGAGGAAAATACCCACGCGCCCATCTACCCCAACAGACTCGTGAATGGAGAGGAAGAGAACGTAACTATGGCAGGTGCGTAACATGAGACAGTATCATAATATGTTATATTATGCAGTTATTTTCTGAGAGCTTTTTTATGTAATCTTAATGAAAATTGATACATACACGTATTATGGCCTCTTTAATCAATTTCGAGTTGGAATAAATATTATTTTCTGTAGTAGGAAAATTCCGATTAATGTTAAATATTGTCAGGTTAATTGCAGCAACAAACCATGAATTTCTGCCCATAAATAAACCATAAAGTTATTATTATAAATAGCATATACACACACTTTTCCATTACGCCTACAATTATTTACAATGTCATTCTTGTAGGGCTGCCAATGAGAATAGTCTATATACCTGGGGAGACTGATGACCAGATCGGCGTATGGATACCTGCACAGAAAGCATTTCTTTGTGCAGATGACTTTTATAAAAGTTTTCCGAACTTGTATGCCATTCGAGGGACAAAATCGCGCAATCTTATGCAATGGGTACGTTCACTGGACAAAATTATAAATCTAGAGCCAGAACTCCTTGTGCCAAGTCACACTCGACCATTAATTGGCCGGTCTAACATTCTTGAAAATTTGATCTCATACAGAGATGGAATTCAATTTGTACATGACCAGACAGTGCGAATGATTAATCAAGGCCGTCACCCTGATGAGATCGCGAACATTTTAACTTTACCAGAAAGTCTGAGGTCAAATCCTCACCTAAAAGAGTTTTATGGTACAGTAGCATGGTCGGCCAAGTCTGTGTTTGTCGATTACCTTGGTTGGTTCAGTGGCGACCCTGTCGAGCTATGTCCATTGCCGCCAATAGAAAAAGCCAACAGGATGCTGAAACTAGTGGGGCATGACAAGATTATCCAAGCCGCCAGATCAGCTCTAGAATCAGAAGACTTCCAGTGGTCATTGGAATTGGTTTCATATTGTCTACGTGTTAACCCTGGTGATAAACAAGCGAAAGATTTGAAAGTTGAAGCATTGACCGAACTTGGGTCCAGGCAGTTAAGTTTAAATGGACGCAATTATTACCTTACAGTAGCGATGGAGACTGCCACTGGCTTCAGAATCACTCCGGCGATTAGAAACCGTATGATGGCCATCGATGCATACCCAATAGAAATGATTATGAGTTCCTTTTCCAGTCGGTTCAAGCCAGACAAATGTGGTGAAAAGAAGGAAACAGTTTTCTTTGAACTTTCGTCTCCATCGACAAATATTCATATTGAGATCCGGAATTCAGTAGCCATTGTAAGGTTTGAAAGACCCAAGAAGTGGGATATTCGTGTAAAATGTACGCAAGAGATTTGGAGGAATATTTTGAAGAGGGAGCGCAGTGCTGTTGTGGCCGTGATGTTTGGTGACTTAGATGTCGAGGGCGGGGCGCTGGCTCTCAAATCATTTTTCAGTTGTTTCGATCAGAATATCCAATTTGAAGGCTAACAACCAAGTTGGTTACAATTGAACTAAAATCACAATAAATGTGTATTTATATAATTTTCACCGTTTAGTATTTGTTTTTTAAAAACTGTAAAATTTAATATTTATTTTTTTCTTAAACAGTCATCAATTAAATAACAGTGCTGACGATAGGTTAATAAGCATACGTTTAAGCCGTCATATTAATAATGCTTAAATGTGTACCAGCCGCCAAAAACCGAGTAAAATATGAATAGGTCACCGAGCGTGCCACTTACAATAGGTACGGGCTGATATGTTGTCACAAGGTCACCGAGCGTGCCACTTACAATAGGTACGGGCTGATATGTTGTCACAAGGTCGCAGCGCGTGCCATTTACAATAAGTACGGGCTGATATGTTGTCACAAGGTCACAGCGCGTGCCACTTACGATAAGTACGCGCTGATATAATGCCACAAGGTCACAGAGCGTGTCACTTAAAATAAGTACGCGCTGATATGTTGTCACAAGGTCACCGAGCGTGCCATTTACAATAAATACGCGCTGATATGTTGTCACAAGGTCACAGCGCGTGCCATTTACGATAAGTACGGGCTGATATATTGTCACAAGGTCACAGAGCGTGCCATTTACGATAAGTACGGGCTGATATGTTGTCACAAGGTCACAGAGCGTGCCACTTACAATAAGTACGCGCTGATATGTTGTCACAAGGTCACAGCGCGTGCCACTTGCAATCAGTACGCGCTTATATGTTGTCACATGGTCACAGAGCGTGCCACTTACAATAGATGGTTATCGTGTGACGTCACACATTTCCCAGCATGCAACGCGGTCCGCCATATTTGTGGTAAAGCCATTGTTTACTGATGTCTGTTTACAATTCGAAGATTAAATTGATTAGTTTGCAAAAGATGTCGTGTGTAATGGCTACAAAGTGCAAAAGGACTATATTAATACACTGGGGCTATTGTGCGTGAAAAGGACTTGAAGAAGACTAATTTGATCGGTTTTGATCCTTACTCGTCTTTGACGACAGCCTGATGATTTGCAACCGGACATTGCTTATCCAGATATAGTGACCTATCTAGTGTTTCAGCAAAGTGCGACATCCAGCTGATTACTGGTGGAGCTAGATCCTAGACTTGTGACTGGGTAGAACCACTGCGCACTGCAGGTTAGCTGGAACACCTTCACGACCGGGACTCGAACTCATGCACTGAGAGGCTGAGGAGTTGCAAGTCAGCAACTGCTTGGACAAGGGCACCGTTGAACTTTGTTTTAAAACAGGGTCATCTATTATTTGTTCTGTTTTCAATTCTTTACATTATGTTATACTATTTTTGTCATTGCTTTAAGTTCCTTAAAACCCATTTTATGATTGTCATATTTATTATATGTAATCGAATATCATTACATGCTCTTATTTCCTAAGCAGTCTTTTTATTTCTTGACTGCTTTTGCTTTTGTTTCTCCTGTTTTTTGAAAGATGAATTTACTGTAATTAAATATCTGTTACCATAAAATGTGTTGTTTTTAATTAAGAAATTGTGTGGTTCTGAATTAAGTAGTGGAATTTAATATTCTAAGAAATTATTATTATAATGTAATGTACGTTTGTTAAATTTGCTGAAAGGTAGGACAATAATAAAGAGAAAAGCACTATGTGCTATCATTTATTGACAAATGTCAATTTGAAAGTAAAACCATGTTAAATAGTTAACTGTAACAGCTAGTTTAGGCTCGTTCTGAGAACAGTTTCTGACACTTTATTAGAGGTGGCATCCGGCAGTTTGGACGAAACAGTTTTCTCTCGTGCATTTAAATAAATTAGTGTTGCCTGTGAAGATCGCGCAAAATGCAGTTTATATTCCGGACAGGATCTCTCGGCTTTAAGGTAAAAAGTAGCTTGGTAATGGCGTGGAGTGAAGTTAAATGCTACTCAGGGATGCAGCCATACAGTTGACACTGTAGCTCATGCCATACCCAATACACAATCATTTATTTGTACCAATACAAGCTGTCTAGGTTATGTATGACATTTTACTTTTGCCCATGTTGCCCCTGGCTATTTACAGCCCCTTGTCTGAAGCTTGTTGTTTTAACAGTCTAGACAATATGGCGTTGCTTTGAGTGTCAAAGGTCAGGTGCAGGTGGATTAGCATTACTTTCTCACATGTATTTTAGGTTAAAAAGAAAAGAAAATGTCCAAGTAATTTGATTATCATTATAATTATACATTATTTAAAGTTAACAAAGTTCAGATTTCTGCAGTATTTTAAGGCAAACAAAATCATCGGGGTATTATTTGCCACTTTGGGGAGTATTTTCCAGGCAGGTAAATACCAATAAATACCACTGGTAGATACCGGGGGTTGAACTGACCGCCCGCCTTGCTCGTACAGCCATGTAAAAAGTAAAGCATAACACATTACCTGTCATTACAAATAGGTATTTCCTATCTGAGATAAGCTGAAATCATCAAAGTGCCTATTTATAGATTTAAAAATAATGGACATTTAATGCGATATGTTTAAGATTCGCACTGTCAAACAATAAAGTTAGTGTTATAACAGTCTTCACTTAAACTAAAGTATAAGCTTATTCGATTCGAGCATTATTTATGAATTTCCCAAAATTTCTTTTGACTTTTAATGGAATCCAAAACACTTGAAAACGCTTAGCTACAATGAATGCTCTGTTCAAGCGCGAAAGCATGGCGTCCAAAATTTCTCTCGTCCTTTCCTCTTTGTAATGACTGCTGGTATGGAGAAAAAGATTTCTGATTAGGATTAGATATTTTGTGACAATTCACATCACTACAAGAATTATTCATTGTCTGTAAAGGTAAATTAAAAAAACAAAACACACACACACACAACGTGCGCTTTCACGCTACTGATGTTTTGATCGCCTTACCACAAAGATGGCGGACAAACAGGTGCGCGCGCACCCTGAGGAAAAATCGATAACCATCTATAGGTACGGGCTGATATGTTGTCACAAGGTCACCGAGCGTGCCACTTACAATAGGTACGGGCTGATATGTTGTCACATGGTCACAGATCGTGTCACTTACAATAGGTACGGGCTGATATGTTGTCACAAGGTCACAGATCGTGTCACTTACAATAGGTACGGGCTGATATGTTGTCACATGGTCACAGAGCGTGCCACTTACAATAAGTACGGGCTGATATGTTGTCACAAGGTCTCCGAGAGTGCCACTTGCAATAGGTACGGGCTGATATGTTGTCACAAGGTCACAGAGCGTGCCACTTACAATAGGTACGGGCTGATATGTTGTCACAAGGTCACCGAGCGTGCCACTTACAATAGGTACGGGCTGATATGTTGTCACAAGGTCACAGAGCGTGCCATTTACAATAGGTACGGGCTGATATGTTGTCACATGGTCACAGAGCGTGCCATTTACAATAGGTACGGGCTGATATGTTGTCACAAGGTCACAGAGCGTGCCATTTACAATAGGTACGGGCTGATATGTTGTCACAAGGTCACAGAGCGTGCCACTTACAATAGGTACGCGCTTATATGTTGTCACAAGGTCACAGAGCGTGCCACTTACAATAGGTACGGGCTGATATGTTGTCACAAGGTCACCGAGCGTGCCACTTACAATAAGTACGGGCTGATATGTTGTCACAAGGTCTCCGAGAGTGCCACTTGCAATAGGTACGGGCTGATATGTTGTCACAAGGTCACAGAGCGTGCCACTTACAATAGGTACGGGCTGATATGTTGTCACAAGGTCACAGAGCGTGCCATTTACAATAGGTACGGGCTGATATGTTGTCACATGGTCACAGAGCGTGCCATTTACAATAGGTACGGGCTGATATGTTGTCACAAGGTCACAGAGCGTGCCATTTACAATAGGTACGGGTTGATATGTTGTCACATGGTCACAGTGCGTGCCACTTACAATAGGTACGGGCTGATATGTTGTCACAAGGTCACAGAGCGTGCCATTTACAATAGGTACGGGCTGATATGTTGTCACAATGTCTCCGAGCGTACCACTTACAATAAGTACGCGCTGAATAAAACAATGTTTTGGTGTTTTATTGTTTTATCCTGTTCTGTCCATAAGATTATTGTGCGGGGAGGAGCGGCTGAGGAAATAAATGGTTCTGATGACAGAGTTGCAGAGCAAATTTATTACTTTACTTTACAAAGGAATGGTGTTATAAAGTGTACGAATTGGCATATAATTAAGATTACAGTGACGCATACGATTTTGATTGTTTCCCACACATTTATTGTATATCTTAACGAAATTAAGACACACAAGGGTGCCTGGATACATACGTTGTTGCATTACTTTGTCGTAAAGCGATATACCAACTTGAACAGGCGAGTATAAAATCCACTATAATATTTACATGTATGTTGGTATACAACGATTATAGTATCAGTTATCAAGTTAAGCAAACATGGTACAGGGAGCAATGTTCATATAATTCGATTACCTAGGGCGTATTTAAAGGCGGTCATCTCTGCTATCGCGAGTTTATAAACATTACAAATACCTAAGCTAAATCAATAACTAAAATTGTTTTATAGAATGCACATACAAACATTTTCCCAAAATGAAACATTAAATATTCCATGAAAGAAAAATATTGATTTAACAAAACTTGTTGATTATTATGCAAATTATGTGTGATACAGGCTAGTATGTAGAAAATAAATCAAATTTTCACAAGTTGCAAATTGAAAAAATATATATCTATATGTTACATAAGCCGAATACAGTTTATTGGTGTATGGCCTCCCATTTAAGGTTATAGCTATGACAACAATACCGTAGCATAAGACTCGAAAAGGGTTAATTGTCATTAATATTCTTGATACTAATGTTTATTTCTGGTCGTGATTGTTATCATGGCCTGCACGCTATTGTTCATGTCATTAAGTTCTCCACAGTTTTCTAGATATCAATGCGTTTATCATTTCCGATTACAGTCTTTGCCAGACCTTCACTTGTACCTACGCCTTATTGCTCATATCCTTTAGGCTGACGCCATTTTCTTCTTTAGCCACAGGTTCATATGCCTTCTTGCACCGCTGGTATATCAAGTAACACACAGTGACGACGAAGAGCGGGAGTGGTGTCATCACTGCAGAGGCCACCGGAGCAATAGCTGCTATGTCACCATACGGGGGCGGAAACGATGTTGTCAGAAGAATATAAGCAATGTTTGTGTTCTGTAAACCAGTCTCTATGGCAATGGTCTTGACCTTTGTCCATTCTTGTTTAAACAAGCCCGAAACTGTCCCTCCTACGAAATACCCAATATACGGAAGAAGGCATCCGGCTAGAAGTATCCGAGGTTTAAACATCCGAAATAAGAACCAGTTGGAGTATATACCGATGACCAGCAAGACTAGCACCATGACAGCAGTGATGGGTTTCAGTATTTTTCCGATGGTGTCAGCTGCCTTAGGGAACTTCAATCGAAGCAGAACGCCCGCAATCAGTGGGCATATAAGGATACACAGGGAGATGAGTACGGTGGTGAACGGAATAGTGATGTTATATCCGGACAGATATACAGAGCCCAGTGTGTAAATCCATGCAGGAAGCATACCTTGAAAAAGAAGGTAAATACAGGTTATTAAAGTTTATGTCATAATAAAACCTTCAACTGATAAAATATAATACCGTGTTGGTGTTCCTAAAGACCACACCAATATTCCGGTTTACACAGTTTGTCAATGCCAATACTTTCTTTGATACTTACTAAGCTGTGAGCAAAAAACAAAGAGCCTGTCCGAAAAACAAATAGTTTTACTGCAATTGTGATTGCGTCCTAAATATTCATAACCGACACATAAGATAATATTTTTAGGTTAACCAAATGAAACAAGTGGGCCATGATGGTCTTTCCTCGCTAAATTGAGTTCCGTAGACACGACGTAATATGTTTTTAAACAGTAACATTGCTCAAAGGTAAATTTACAACAACAACAACAAAAACACACTGGCACCATCGACCTCAATGCCATCTAGAGTTTTAGTTCGACAAGAAGATTAAACGTTTTACTTAATAGCCATATGTGGAGAACCCCGACCCTGACGGCAACATTTTTAAGGGTCAAAACTTGTTAAACATCTTGAAAAGGGTCACCCAAGGAACATGTATACAAAGTATAGCTCTTGTTCTTTACGTAAAGATTTTCCAACACTCGTGTTAGAGAGTCCGCAAATGAACAAAAAAAGTGAAATCTCAAGACTGTAGCTTTTGTATTTTATGATAAGAACATTATCAAAGTAAGCCCCTTTCTTGAAAATGGCCACACCGTGTGTTTTTATGGGTCCACTTTCTTGAATTACCTTGAAAGGGGACCATTTAAAAACACGTAGTATAAACAATGCTGTATCTCAGGTTATTTATGGCAATATTTAGGTATAGTAATATACGGAAAATTGCCGATCCCGGCTCTCGCAGTCATGTTTTTCACGTGTAAAAATTCTCTGGACAATCTTGATAGATGACCTTACATAAAAATAATAACTTCGCCTCGGCGGTGATGTTTTTCAACGGATCAAAATTATTAAAACCATATTGAAAGCTTGCCATCATAAGAACATGCATACTAAATATTAAGGCGCTAGCTTTTGTAGTTTTTTACAAGAGGCTCAGTTTTACTGCATAGCCTTATATTTAAAAAAGCCACGCCCCTGGTGGCCAAATTTTGGCGGTTCAAATTTGTTAAACATTTCTTCGTTCTCCCTGCCTACTGAGAGTTTTTGACAAAGGTTCGTAGAATTTAGGCCAGCGGGTTTACGAGGAAATGTCCTTCAATGTTCACAGATGCGGGATACCTGATATGTGACGTCGGGCGAAAAGTACCGAACGGTTGATGATCTCAATTGTTCATACATAGCAAATGCATAATTAAGCTTATAAAATCAAACATAATTAACAAAATCATCAGTTTGACTTTAAATAACAAGCACAGCACAGAATCGCTCAATTAAGCATCATGGCCTTTAGAACGCTTTAAAAATGTAATAGCAATTGAATCTAATTTAAACTAATCCAAGATTTCATGAACACAACCATCCTGACTTAGTTTGGTTAAGATAGAACCACAAATGAAGCCTCTTTGTTGTTAAAATGTTTGACTTAAGGTACCTACTATTCGACCCGATGTGACACAGTTTCGAACTCCTTTACTTATGCAGAGAAAATTTCTGTCCAAGTTTGGTAAACATTGGGCCAAAAAGTGGGATGGGATTTGCCGGCATTTTGCCGATACGGTGCAGCGACATTTATATCATTATAGCGCAGGGGCACTTATGGGGTGCCCAGGGACTGAACCCGGCCGGTCCATTATACTGACACCGACGAGTCAGGCGTAATGCTGTCCCCTTAGCCCTGAGCGTTAGGAGGGAAGCCACTACTACCAACTTTAAAGTCTTTGGTTTGACCCGGCCCGGGTTTGAACCCACGACCTCCCGATCCGCAAGCCGACGCTCTACCAGGCCAAAAAGTGTGACCTCCAGTGTGTTTACAATGTTTTTTTCCCCTAATAATTGTCCTATAGACCTACATAAATTAACACAAAGACCCAGTTTTCGATTCCACCCATCATTTTATGAAGACTCACATTCTAACCAAGTTTGCCTAAAAGTGGAACAAAACTGTAGCCTCCAGAGCGTTCGCACGCAAACTGTTGACGATGAGCAACAGACGATAGGTGTTCAAAAAAGCTCACCTTGAGAAAGCTGTACTCATGAGAACAAATCTTAAAGAAACCATAAAACGCACACATAGGATTTGGGAAATTCGTGCATAAAGGTCAAGCACACTGACCAGTTGGCCAACAAGGCTGATGCCAAGCACCCTGAACAGTTGGCCAACAAGGCGGATGCCAAGCGCCCTGACCAGTTGGCCAACAAGGCTGATGTCAAGCACACGGACCAGTTGGCCAACAAGGCTGATGTCAAGCAAACTGACTAGTTGGTCAATACTTCTGATGTTATGCACACTGACTAGTTGGTAACCAGTGCTAATGTCGAGCACATTGACCAGCTGGCCGACAAGGTGGATGTCAAGCATCCTGTACAGTTGGCCATCAAGGCGGATGTCAAGCACCCTTACCAGTTGGCCAACAAGGCTAATGTCAAGCACACTGACTGATTGGTCAACAAGGCTGATGTCAAGCACACTGACCAGTTGGCCAACAATGCTGATGTCAAACACACTGACTAGTTGGCCAACAACGCTGATGTCAAGCACACTGCCCAGTTGGCCAACAACGCTGATGTCAAACACCCTGAACAGTTGGCCATCAAGGCGGATGCCAAGCACCCTTACCAGTTGGCCAACAAGGCTAATGTCAAGCACACTGACTGATTGGTCAACAAGGCTGATGTCAAGCACACTGACTAGTTGGCCAACAACGCTGATGTCAAGCACACTGACTAGTTGGCCAACAAGGCTGATGTCAAGCACACTGACTAGTAGGCCAACAACGCTGATGTCAAGCACACTGACTAGTTGGCCAACAACGCTGATGTCAAGCACACTGAGTAGTTGGTCAACAAGGCTGATGTCAAGCACACTGAATAGTTGGCCAACAACGCTGATGTCACGCACACTGACTAGTTGGCCAACAAGGCTGATGGCAAGCACACTAACACGTTTGCCAACAACGCTGATGTCAATCACACTGACTAGTTGGCCAGCAAGGCGGATGCCAAGCACCCTTGCCAGTTGGCCAACAAGGCTAATGTCAAGCACACTGACTGATTGGCCAACAAGGCTGATGTCAAGCACACAGACTAGTTGGCCGACAAGGCTGATGGCAAGCACACTAACACGTTTGCCAACAACGCTGATGTCAAGCACGCTGACAAGTTAGCCAACAAGGCTCATGTCAAGCAAACTGACTAGTTGGTCAACAATTCTGATGTCAAGCCCACTTACTAGTTGGTCAACAATGCTGATGTCAAATAAACTGACCAGTTGACCCAAATGGCTGATGTAAAGCACACTGACCAATTGGCAGACAAGGCTGATGTCAAGCACACTGACTAGTTGGCCAACAACGCTGATGTCAAGCACACTGACTAGTTGGCCGGCATGGCTGATGTCATGCACCCTGACCCTTTGGTCAACATGGCTGATGTCAGAGACCCTGGCCAGTTGGCCAGCAACGCTAATGTCAATCACCCTGACAAGTTAGCCAACAAGAAGATGTCAAACCCACTGACCAGTTGGCCGACAAGGCGGATGTCAAGCACACTGACCAGTTGGCCAACAACGTTGATGTCAAGCACCCTGACCAGCTGGCCAACAACGCTGATGTCAACCTACCTGTCCAGTTGGCCGACAAGGCTGATGTCAAGTACCTTGACCAGTTAGCCAACAAAGTCGATGTCATGCACCCTGACCAGTTGGCCACCAGCGCTGATCTCAAGCACCCTGACTAATTAGCCAACAAGGCTGATGTCAGGCACCCTGACCAGTTGGCCGACAAGGCTGATGTCAAGCACACTGACCAGTTGGCCAACAAGGCTGATGTCAAGCACAGTGACTAGTTGGCCAACAAGGCTGATGTCAAGCACACTGACTAGTTGGCCAACAAGGCTGATGTCAAGCACACTGACTAGTTGGCCAACAAGGCTGATGTCAAGCACAGTGACTAGTTGGCCAACAAGGCTGATGTCATGCACCCTGACCAGTTGGCCGACAAGGCTGATGTCAAGCACACTGACCAGTTGGCCAACAAGGCTGATGTCAAGCACACTGACCAATTGGCCAACAGGGCTGATGTCAAGCACACTTACCAGTTGGCCAAAGAGGCTGATGTCAAGCACGCTGACTAGTTAACGACCATGGCTGATGTCAAGCACACTGACTAGTTGGCCAACAAGGCTGATGTCAAGCACAGTGACTAGTTGGCCAACAAGGCTGATGTCATGCACCCTGACCAGTTGGCCGACAAGGCTGATGTCAAGCACACTGACCAGTTGGCCAACAAGGCTGATGTCAAGCACACTGACCAATTGGCCAACAGGGCTGATGTCAAGCACACTTACCAGTTGGCCAAAGAGGCTGATGTCAAGCACGCTGACTAGTTAACGACCATGGCTGATTTCATGCACACCCACTAGTTGGCCAACAACGCTGATGTTATGCACCCTGGCCAGTTGGCCAACAAGGCTGATGTCAAGCACAGTGACTAGTTGGCCAACAAGGCTGATGTCAAGCACACTGATTAGTTAACCAACATGGCTGATGTCATCCACACCCACTAGTTGGCCAACAACGCTGATGTCATGCACCCTGACCACTAGGCCGACAAGGCTGATGTCAAGCACACTAACCAGTTGGCCAACAATGCTGATGTCAAACACACTGACTAGTTGGCCAACAACGCTGATGTCAAGCACACTGCCCAGTTGGCCAACAACGCTGATGTCAAACACCCTGAACAGTTGGCCATCAAGGCGGATGCCAAGCACCCTTACCAGTTGGCCAACAAGGCTAATGTCAAGCACACTGACTGATTGGTCAACAAGGCTGATGTCAAGCACACTGACTAGTTGGCCAACAACGCTGATGTCAAGCACACTGACTAGTTGGCCAACAAGGCTGATGTCAAGCACACTGACTAGTAGGCCAACAACGCTGATGTCAAGCACACTGACTAGTTGGCCAACATGGCTGATGTCAAGCACACTGACTAGTTGGCCAACAACGCTGATGTCAAGCACACTGACTAGTTGGTCAACAAGGCTGGTGTCAAGCACACTGAATAGTTGGCCAACAACGCTGATGTCAAGCACACTGACTAGTTGGCCAACAAGGCTGATGTCAAGCACAGTGACTAGTTTGCCAACAAGGCTGATGTCAAGCACACTTACCAGTTGGCCAAAGAGGCTGATGTCAAGCACGCCGACTAGTTAACGACCATGGCTGATTTCATGCACACCCACTAGTTGGCCAACAACGCTGATGTTATGCACCCTGGCCAGTTGGCCAACAAGGCTGATGTCAAGCACAGTGACTAGTTGGCCAACAAGGCTGATGTCAAGCACACTGATTAGTTAACCAACATAGCTGATGTCATCCACACCCACTAGTTGGCCAACAACGCTGATGTCATGCACCCTGACCACTAGGCCGACAAGGCTGATGTCAAGCACACTAACCAGTTGGCCAACAACGCTGATGTCAAGCACCCTGACCAGTTGGCCAACAACTCTGATGTCAACCTACCTGTCCAGTTGGCCGACAAGGCTGATGTCAAGTACCTTGACCAGTTGGCCAACAAAGTCGATGTCATGCATCCTGACCAGTTAGCCACCAGCGCTGATGTCAAGCACACTGACTAATTAGCCAACAAGGCTGATGTCAAGCACAGTGACTAGTTGGCCAACAAGGCTGATGTCATGCACCCTGACCAGTTGGCCGACAAGGCTGATGTCAAGCACACTGACCAGTTGGCCAACAAGGCTGATGTCAAGCACACTGACCAATTGGCCAACAGGGCTGATGTCAAGCACACTTACCAGTTGGCCAAAGAGGCTGATGTCAAGCACACTGACTAGTTAACGACCATGGTTGATGTCAAGCACACTGATCAGTTGGCCAACAAGGCTGATGCAAGATGCCTGCTGTTCATAAATAATTCTCAAATGGTATTCCTTGACCTTTTTTGTAGAAAACAAAGATCTTCTTGCTGAACTTTACTCCGTTACTAACCGAGTAGATATACAAAGTCATCTTGAGATTAAGATAATCCATCTGTGCAAAGTAGTTCTGGGAAACTGCAAAGTACATTATTTGGAAGGTTTCAATAAAAAGATTTTAACTGAAGTTAATAACAGTGAGAATTGTGACATGCAAATGACGCTGGTGCAGCTACTGGCATTTCTGTCTTTTACAGTCTGAATATAGATTGTGAAGGTACTGTTGTATTCAGCCAGTTTGTTTGGGCTGTATGCCATGTATAGTCAGTACTTACCCAGTTGCGTGTTTTATTGTTAGTCACCTTATAAAACCATTTTCAGATAATAATTCAAACAGAATATTGCCTCCTTTTTTTCTGGATAAAAACCGTTTTTCACTTTTCAGTGCGGCTTACAGTACCTAGAGCTGCGATAGTGCTGATGGCGGTCATGGTGATGGACAGAGAGAGATCTCCATTCAGGAGGTACGAATACATGTTGCTGGCACCGCCTCCCGGACAGCAACCGGCTATAAATAAACCGAATGCAACGACCGGGTCGCCCACGTTAATCGCCTTGGTTATCGAGAATGCGATCTGAAAATATGTGTATAGACAATATTTATGTGAAAAATATAGTGAAAATAACAATTATATTAAATAGCATAATCTGAATACAGGCAACAACATATTCTGGTTTGTCAAAAATATTTATTAATCTAAAACTCTAAGTGAATCTGATTTGATCTACTATATATCGTATTACTGTCGACCGAATGCTCCATTGTAGGTACTTATTTCCATTGTGACAATTATGACAGTACGGCGTTTTGGGGGAGAATAACCAGTTTAAGCTTAAAGGTGGTCTCCAACAATTTGCTTATACATGTATATAATACACGTAAAACATCATAACCCTATTCTTGGGAAATTGTGCATGACTGCTGCATAAACGTATACTTTAGTTCAACTAAATGCTGTATAGAACATTAACTCTTAACTCAACTGTTAGACAGTACAAATCGTGAAATATATCGCTTTTAGGTAAAGCAAGTGTAATAGCAAGAATACAGAATCTGAAAATGAACACAACTGATGTGTTGTATACTTTAATGTAGGCGCATATGCCAAATTTTAAGAAAAGTCCCAATTCAGTTGTGAAATTAGATATTTTCTCTTCTAAAATGGGTACTTAAGATTTATCTTTTTTTAGAAATAAGAAAACTCCAATTATTGTTTCATATCCTCATTAAAAGAAGTGTTTTGCTATTGAGTATGGTTTGGAAATAAACTATAGCATTAGACAAACTAACCAAACATGTTAGTCAAACTATCCAAAAATGTGTAATTATTTGTTTGTTGACAAACATAACACGTTTCAGACAGATTACTCAAACTATCCCAAATAAGTAATCATTTGTTGATAACCCAATACGTTTCAGACTGATTACTCAAACTATCCCAAATAAGTAATCATTTGTTGATAACCCAATATGTTGCAGACTGATTACTCAAACTATCCCAAATAAGTAATCATTTGTTGATAACCCAAGACGTTTCAGACTGATTACTCAAACTATCCCAAATAAGTAATCATTTGTTGATAACCCAATACGTTTCAGACTGATTACTCAAACTATCCCAAATAAGTAATCATTTGTTGATAACCCAAGACGTTTCAGACTGATTTCCCCATTTGTCTGCTTATTGTACTTTATTAAACGATTTAATTCAGATGTTCTATAAAAGAAAATTGGCTGATTTGTAATCAAATTAAGCACAAATCATACAATGAAAATTAATTTAAAAAAATAAAAAAAATACTATCTATGTTTCCTTCTTAATCTGGTTGAGTGATGCAGAAATAATTGAAAAAGTAGGAAGAAAAACGTTGACCAAGCGTGCCCATACCGGTATACGAACCTTCAACCCTCAGTTTTGAAGCACTTTTACCCTTAATTTTGATACTCTTCAGTTGTTTGCTAGATCTGTGTGAACAATAAGCCATAAATCTCCATTTGTCTGCTATCTGAGCTATATTTTAACTGAAAAACCAACGTGACTATTTACTTTTGAGATCTTTTAGATCGTGTTATATCGTCATCCGGGTATTTCGCTCTGACTTCGCTATCTATTTTTAGCAGTACTAGCTTATGTGTTTATTTATAAATTTGGAAAGAATGAACATTACGGGTGATTTTTTGTGATGTGTACTGTCCAACAATATATGATATTTTCAAAATCGACATACTAAAGTATGAGTTTATGGAAAAGTAATGCCAACAGTTTGACTATATCTAATACATGTTACAACATCTGTCTCCCTGTACTTGGGAATTTGTACATAATTACTGCATAAACATATACTAAAGTGTAAGTTCATGTTGTATATAACATTACCGCACGTGTTAGACAGAATAAATCGTGAAATATATGCTTCAAGTCATAATGTCCATTTCCAAAACTATAAATAAGTACGATGGGGATTTCAGCTAATATAGATATTTTCATCAGAGGCGATCATTAACGTGATTTCAAAAGTAAGTGGTTACGAGGTTTACTGGGTTTAAAACTAGCTAACTGTGTAGCGAAGATCGGAGAGGACATACACTTTTGTAATGAGATAATGAGGTGGTGTGCTTCACATTTCAAAAAAGTGTACGGTATCAATAAATAGCGATTCGCTGTATCTTTTCAGGTGACAATAATTTAAACTGGTTGCATGAGAGAAAAAAATGTCCAAACCGTCGTATACTACCGTTAAAAATACAATGAATAAAAATATCAGTGACATGCACACATGTCAAATATAGACAAAATGAGTGAAGAATGTACAGTTAATTATGTCATTGTCCTAGCTAGTTCTGCTGAGTGTGGTCTATTTGTACCGTTTTATACGATTTTGACCCGAAAATGATGTAGAGGGCCGGTGTTTAGGGCTGTACACAAGTTAAATAACGCATAATGTTAGCAATGTCGACTATCCACGTCTTCAGATTTTAAGGTCATGTATACTGGTATGGAACGGGCTTCAATTAAATATACTGATAGTTACGACGTCTATGTGTTAAAAGGCTTGGCAGGTGATTAATCATAATAACGTGATACATCGCAGTATTATATTATTATACTAGTATATACTTTTACAAATGAAGTTGAATATGGCAACTTAATGTAAATACTTTACATGTACGACAAGGTAAAGGTGCTAGTGACCGAGCGGCCAAACACTATGTGTTGCACACTCCGCACAGGCACTAGCTCTATAGACTCTATAGAAACATGGTCCAGGGGCCGACCATAGCGTTAATTAGTTTCCAAAGCCTCTCAGCGATAGAGTCCCAGTCGCACGGGAACATATCCGTCCAGCGTCTGGCACTACCATTATATGCTGGCTGTCAGAGACCCCCGTCCCTGTACTGTTACCACGTTACAACCTGGCCGTCCTGACCGTATACTCACCAGCGGCATCAGCAGGTATTGGCACACGAAACCAATGGCAGGACCGACCGGCCTCACTAGATTGTTCTTCACCACTTGCAGGTCCAGCTTGGCACCGAACCCGACACCAATCAATATCTGGACACTATACAATACTACACGGAATATCGTATCAACCGGCCTCATGATACGCAACACTTTGACCTGATATAGGTAACTCCCAGAATTATTTCCAGCACCACTTCTAGTCATTTCATCCGACCATGATTGGGTTTCTGAGTGATATTTTACCGTGTCATTCTGTGTGCGAATGATTGAAAAAACAAGCGACGCGATGCCAATGTTACGGCTTTGAACATTGATTTTAACCAATTTCTTTAATATCGGTAGCATCATTGGTTGAGATACATTTGGTGTGACTCCAGTGTCAATGCCGTTCAGGACATTAGCGGCAAGGTCTGTAGACACCCATTCTACTAGCTGGACCTCATCAGAGGAACAGTCGATGCTAAACGTACTCTTACCTACAATATCCAACAACTCCTGATTGTCTGATCCCACTGAGAGGTGTAAGTCCCTGTCCCCTTTATAACATTGTACGGTGCAGTTAAGCAATAAAACATAATCCGAATTCATGTTCAGAACGCTATTCTCAACGGAAGCAGTTTCCACATGGAGGATTTTTGAACGTATATTAGGCACGATTGGGTTTCCCTCAATAGAATGCACTTCCACGTCGGTAGATTCACTTGTACCAAAGCTACTGACACAAAAACAAATAAGACTGATCGCAACTGTCAATCCTCGCTGTAACGACGACCTCTTCGTCATGTCTGGAGCTTTCCGTAAATGTCGAGTATGAAGAATCTAGTTGTTCTCCTTCATAAGTAACGGTGGGATATTAACTGTGCCTGTATTGTCTTGTATCTCCAATAGCGGAAAGTCCAAGAAGGCAACGTCCTTATCACACGAGACTGGGATTTCTATCGAATAGGCAAATATGTCTAGTGTCAACTACAGTGAATAAAAAAAAGATAACAATGTCAACACCGTGCAACAAATAATATCATACAGCATTACAATTATCACAGTTTATGGCATGTCTTTAGTGGCAGTGAGCTGAGCTAGTGATGTCCATAAATACTATTCATAAAAGGTTATCCTCACTTTAGTACGCCATTTACGCAGTTTACGGTATTTTTAACACAACTAACCAACCATGCAGAACATAAATTAAATTAGGTTTACACAGCAAATTCTATAATCCAACCAGTGTAGTTTATTTTCGACCTTTACCTGCTGGTATTTAACAAAAATACATCAGCATTTATCCATGTAGATAACAGGAGTCGTTAGACCGAATGTCATCAAGACACGGTGACATGTTCAAGGATGAGTTATATTTTATCTGTAGTAAATTTGCACTATAAGAGGGCTATGTAGACTATCTTTCGCCGACCGGAGTGCCATTTAATTAAAGCAATAGTTTACAAAAATAGATAAAAAAAAACAACAACATGTTTTAGTAGTCTCATATCTGACGTCAAGTAATTAAGAGTTATTTACTTTAGAAAGCTTTGGTGAAGACTGTTCCATTAGTGTGGAAACTGGGCTGATTTTCTAGAATTTGACGTAGTGACCTACCAAATCCGGATTACCCACTTCAAAACATATCTTAAGATTTCATAATGGCAAACATTCTGGACAAATTTGGTAAAGATCGGTCCTAAAAGTGGCCTTTAATGTGTTCACAAGTTTTTTCTATTGTAATATATGACCTAGTGACCTATTTTTTGACCTCATGCGACCCAGAACTCAAGATTTCAACGATTTCATGCAGACAAACATTCTGACCAAGTTTGGTGAACATTGGCTATAGTGTGTTCACAAGGTTTTTCTAGGATTTGACCTAGTGATCTGCTTTTTGACCCCACGTGACCCAATATGGAACTTATCTAAAATTTGATGCAGACAGTTTTATTCTGACCAAGTTTGGAGAAGATTGTGCCACACATGGAACTTCTAGTGTCTTCGCAAGCTTTTTTTTAAATTTGACCTAGTGTCCTACTCTTTGACCCCACGTGAACAAGTTTTTTACTCAACCAAGATTACACGAAGGTAAACATTCTTACCAAGTTTAGTGAAGATTGTGCCATAAATGGGGTCACAAGTGTGTTCTTTTTTTCTAAAATTTGAACTCGTGACCAACTTTTTGACCCCACGTGACCCAATAACAACCTCATCCAAGATTTTACGCAGACAAACATTCTGACCAAGTTTGGAAAATATTTACCTCTATAGATAAGTTTTACCAACGCATTGTAAGTAACTTTACCTCTATACATCGGTCTTACTAGCGCACATTGGGTACCTTTCACTCTATATGTCAGTCTTACTAGCGCACATTGGGTACCTTTAACTCTATATGTCAGTCTTACTAGCGCACATTGGGTACCTTTAACTCTATACATCAGTCTTACTAGCGCACATTGGGTACCTTTAACTCTATATGTCAGTCTTACTAGCGCACATTGGGTACCTTTAACTCTATATGTCAGTCTTACTAGCGCACATTGGGTACCTTTAACTCTATACATCAGTCTTACTAGCGCACATTGGGTACCTTTAACTCTATATGTCAGTCTTACTGGCGTACAATGTGTACCTTTAACTCTATAGATCAGTCTTACCAGCGCATAGTTGGCACCTTTACCTATATAGATCAGTTTTACCAACGCATTGTAAGTACCTTGACTTCTAAAGATCTGTTTTACCATCGCAGTGTAAGTACCTTAACCTCTAAAGGTTAGCTTTACTAGCGCATTGTGAGTACCCAACCTTTAAAGATCAGCTTTACCAGAGCATTGAAAGTACCTTAAAACTGTACCAGCGCATTGTGAGTACTATTACCAATAACGTCATACCCCTAAAGATTAGCTTAACCAGCGCATTGTGAGTACTATTACCAATAACGTAATACCCCTAAAGATTAGCTTAACCAGCGCATTGTGAGTACTATTACCCCTAAAGATTAGCTTAACCAGCGCATTGTGAGTACTATTACCCCTAAAGATTAGCTTAACCAGCGCATTGTGAGTACTATTACCCCTAAAGATTAGCTTAACCAGCGCATTGTGAGTACTATTACCCCTAAAGATTAGCTTAACCAGCGCATTGTGAGTACTATTACCCCTAAAGATTAGCTTAACCAGCGCATTGTAAGTACTATTACCCCTAAAGATTAGCTTAACCAGCGCATTGTGAGTACTATTACCAATAACGTAATACCCCTAAAGATTAGCTTAACCAGCGCATTGTGAGTACTATTACCCCTAAAGATTAGCTTAACCAGCGCATTGTGAGTACTTTTACCTGTAAAGATTAGCTTTATGAGCGCAGAGTTGGCACCTTTACCTCAAAAGATTAGCTTTATGAGCGCATAGTTGGCACCTTTATCTCAAAAGATTAGCTTTTTGAGCGCAGAGTTGGCACCTTTACCTCAAAAGATTAGCTTTATGAGCGCAGAGTTGGCACCTTTACCTCAAAAGATTAGCTTTATGAGCGCAGAGTTGGCACCTTTACCTCAAAAGATTAGCTTTATGAGCGCAGAGTTGGCACCTTTACCTCAAAAGATTAGCTTTATGAGCGCAGAGTTGGCACCTTTACCTCAAAAGATTAGCTTTATGAGCGCATAGAAGGTACCTTTACCTCTAAAGATCAGCTTTACCAGCGCATCGTAGGCACCTTTAATTTACTAGATCAGCATTACAAGCGCACAGAAGGTACCTTTACCTAAAAATATTTGTTTTACCTACGCATTCAAGATCTTCGTTTCTTCTTTAAAACGGACCTTAACAAAATAGCATGCACTACCTCCTATTATCACGTAAGATTTCTACTTATACTAAATTACTGTGATTATTACAATACCAAGAAAATGAGACAGAAATAAGTTTAGCCTTAAGTTTATCCTTAGTATACGTACATGATGCCCATGAAACTTAGATTATATAGTCAAGGCGATCTAAGTAAGCCTATATTGTAAATCCAGTATAAATGATTAATGCGAACTTACAATTTTATTTTAAATGCAACCTACATTAGGCCTACATTGTCACCCCAGTATAGCCTACATGATGCAGTCGGTAGTGCTACTTGAAACTGCCGATGAATTGCTAATCATATACCACTTTAAAAAATGTACAGGATCGGGTCTTGAAGCAAGTTTACATAAATAGACCTTCAGGATACTTTAACTTTCACAACACTATAAACTCTGATTGTTTCAACCTTATTGTTATAACCATAATAAACTAATTATATACCGCAAAGATATGGACCCTGCACTCGTCAACCTTATGTGGATGCAAATGTACATCTGCATACAGCCACCTACGCGTATGAACCATAATTTCAAATGTTATTGTACTGACCACATATACATATCAACCTGCGAGAGATTGGTGCAGCTAATCAGCATGTTCTGTATGCCTGTTTCATTTCCCTCACGTTCCTGTAGCGAATACCTTTCGAGTCAAATCTGTCATTATAGTAAAACATTGATTTTACAACTTTCGAATATAAGATTATATACTGCATTGTACATCTATATAATCTATATAATTCACCCATTCTTGCGCAATAATGGCGTCCAGCGAAAAGGCCAGCGCGTGACACGTAACACGATTTCAAGTTACAATCATCTGAAACTGCGACAATTTCTTGTCATACAATGACATTTACGATCTTAGTGTAATTTTACCAAATCATTCAAACAGCTGTCGTCCTGAATTGCTTTATACTTGTAAGTTTAAATCTGTTTCTTTCATAGTCAGTTGGTGGAAAAGGTTATTTCAAATTAATCACTCTCGAATGCGATTTTCCTGGGTAGTATACAGAACATTTTAATAACTTGCAAAAGAAGTGTTGATATTAACTTTGCACTGATATGCATGTGATCGTTTTGGTAATACCAAACTTTGACAGGTTCTGATGCAGGAAATACTCATAGATAAAGTCTGGGCAGAACCACTGCAAGGGACTGCTAAATTTGAAGACCTCACATTTTGTTCGTAAAATGGGTCTAAAACCATACGTATGTCTGTACTAGTCTCATTCACTGCTTGAATATAAAGGATTTTGTATGATGTTTGACTTTCATTTTACAATAATATTGTTATAAAAAAATCTGCTGTAAAACAGTAGTTCTATTTTTTGCATTTAAGATGCCTTAACAACATTACAGAACACCATTTCTCATGATAAAATGCATTTTTTTCTGGGAAAAGACCTCCATACCACCACCCCTCCCTTCAACCGCACGGGGTGGGGGGAGGGCGAGGATAACCTCTTCCGCCCCATCCCATGTGCTCTCTCATCCAGCACACCTTCTGGGAGCGGGGCTCTTGTTTAGATGATAATTTATACCGATGTGGGTCAGTTTGATATTGCATTGCATCTACATTCCTAATAGGTCAAAATTGCAGTTAGACAGCTACGCCGAATAAAGGATAGAGGCTACCAGTTTGTGATTGGGTGAATTTTCTCGATTAAGGCCCTGTCCTGTGGGAATTACCAGTATAGACATATTTATACAAATTGTCAAATGTTAGCGCAATTGATGAAATTATGTTAACTGCTCAAATGACAATGTCATAACAGAGCTGAACAAAGGGCCCTTGAAACTGCAAATTAGCATCTTTTGATGCCATGTAGGCGATGCTTTACTTTTCTACTTGTGTACAGTTAACTTCTTCAATATGTCGGGTGTTACAATCGTGGAAACAATACACAAGATAAAAGTAAATATAAGAAATTTGTTTATGGAATTTAAATTTTAAAATTATATCTTAAAGATGGAATCCAAAAGTTTACCTAAATCAACTGCACGTAACAATATTTTTCCACGGTTTCTGAGAATTTATACATTATTTCTGCATAAAATCATACTTAAGTCTGAGTAAAGACGATTGTGAACACTACCTATATGTGAGAAGTCCACAAATAACACTAAATGTTCATTCTTTCCAAATCTTTAAATAAACGCGAAAGTGATCTCCAAACTGTCGGATACCACCTTTAACTCCAAAACCGATGTGGACCTTGTCAAAACGAACAATAAGATTTAAACGATGGTGTTAGATACATAAGACACCACTAGCACTACCCCATCTCTACGCCAAATGAGACACACACACGCACACACACGCACGCACACACACACACACACACACACACACACACACACACACACACACACACACACACACACACACACACACACACACACACTCACACACACACGCACGCACGCACGCACGCACGCACGCACGCACGCACTCACACACACACACACACACACACACACACACACAAAACATACAAAACCGAAGCTATCAAGAATGCATTTACAAATTACACGTGAACACACACACAAAGAAAAAGAATGTTAAATTATGACTGGCACCATTTATCTTTTCCTGCCCATGGCCAAATCGAAGTTCTTATACAGGGAAAGGACAACAAATAAATGAAACAAATTAATT
Source organism: Sinonovacula constricta (assembly GCA_007844125.1). Taxonomy (NCBI): domain Eukaryota; kingdom Metazoa; phylum Mollusca; class Bivalvia; order Cardiida; family Solecurtidae; genus Sinonovacula; species Sinonovacula constricta. The sequence continues at coordinate 54,330,201 of CM017565.1, forward strand.
CCATCTCACACACATTCACACACATGTGACAAATTTACACAATCGCGCTCACATGTGAACTCGTTCTATATAAGCGCGCTTGTATATGTTTGTGTGTGGGTGTGTGTGCTTGTGAGAGGATTTTGTTTCGTGTTAAACTGGTATCATGCCTGGTATGAACATAACCTGGATACAACATTACATTATTTGTGTACTTCGCAGTATTATAAGAAGACCACATACAATCAAGATATTTAAACACAAAGAAGCATGATTAATTACCTGTTCAGACCTTATCCACCTAAGCTTAGATTTTAGACAGAAATCTAACAGCGTATTCTTGTACAAAAAGACACCAACCTTTGCAAAATGTCATTTGCCAAATCCCTCCTTTATGAACACCATACAGGAAAACGCGTTTTCCCGACATAGAAGTCAACTATGTTGACTTTTTGGAACCAGTAGTGGACACGGCCATGTACCCATAGTGTAGGGTACTTCTTATAGACTGGCCACAGCATCAATGAAATGTTATAAAATTAAAGTACCTCTTCCCGCATGGTAAATATTAATATATCAATATATATTGTTGTTGTTGTTGTTGTTTTGTATGCTGACCTAGCAATGAACAAACGGCAATGTTTTAAGTTTGTTCCTGGACAACAATTTACAATTGGCTATAAATAATAATACACTTTTATAACTCAGGAACAAGAACATGAATAACATTCAAGCCTAGACATGCGTGAGCTCTAGATGTGTTCACAATGGAAATGCAGTAAATATGCGTAACAATTACAGTCATAGTCGTGATTCGTGAAAAAAAAAAATCCATATCTCAAAGATTCTATCCGACATTTGGCCAACTTGCTTAAATAAAAGAAAACGGAAAAAGCTTGCATCATCAAAGTTGTTTTACGTTTTTTATTATTGTTTTATGATTGACAAAAAAACAATTAAGAAGAACGACGCCATGAGACCGTTTTGAAAAAATGGCAAGCCTACATTGACCTTTTAATGAGAATCAAAAGCACTTATCGCAAGGACTGGTCAGTTTTGGGGTCAGTTGTATCAACACTTGTCGTAACACCTCTACATCCTGCTGCACGTATTCAGGTGAGTATTGACAACACAGTAAACAACGACAGCCATACTGAGGGAGAGGCGAATGTTGTCAGTAATATTTGGCTTTTTATAATTAATCCGCACCCCCACCCACCCCCACCCCCTTTTAAAATGACTTGGTTTCAGTTAATCGCATGTACATGAGGCATTATAAGATTATAAGTACCACACGATCTGCACTTCATGTTTATTCAAATAAATGCGCCACTATCAAGTCAAGTCGTGTACTGTTTACCAACGTATGCACATTATTACTTATTATGATATATGGACTACCTTTCTTGCATTGTCCGTAAAGGGTCGGATTTAGCGATGTGTTCCGGTCGATTGGCATAGAGGAGACTAACAAATATCGTATTTGGAAGAAAATCGACATACTTAAATAACATGAGTTTACTATCGATGTTAATGTTGAACCATTTTAATGGCTTAAAGGTTTTAAAAAAGGCCGCCTAATAGATTCGCCCATATATAAAGAGAACAACAACAACAGAGAATCCTTTTACGGGATGTAGAGTTCGCATAAAGATAACCAAAGGTAATATTTTAAACCATTATTCAATGTGGTTCGTCAAGGTTGTTTAGAACCAATAGTAACATCGCAGTACCGAGAAGAATGATAAAAATGATACATTTATCAAATGTAACCTAGACGCTTTCACAGAACAGAATGCGGTAAAGAGTGTGGTATATATGTTGTCAAAGGTCGTGTTTATCAACTGACCGATGGCCACTCTAGGTCAGTTTGGACTTCTGTGCCGCATTATCGCCTTTCAAAAGCTGGCCGTGTAATGTTTACAATTTTAACAACACATCGAGGAAGGGATTAATTTACAAACCTATCACAGACGGTGTATTGGACACCGCCGTGTTGAAGAATGTATATTGAATTACTGGGTGAAAGGGTTATCTTTTTACTGAGAACCCAACAGTGCATAGGATTCACCAGATTATTTTCTATCACAATGCCAAATAAAACTAAGTGATTGCAAACATCGACTATGTTTTGAAATGTTGAGGTGACATCATTATTGAGTTAAAATTCAGCATAGTACTGCAATGGACAGTTAAGTTCTAGTTCTTAGACAAAACCCATCTGATTGCACAGAGAAAACATATAACTTGAAAGATGTATCTACATTTAGTAATTGTCAGGGCTTTCTGCGTTTTAATAATGAGCATATGTTACAAGGGTATTGCGGAGCTTTGTCGTCTTCCAGTCTCGTATATCCCGGGCACGATTCGATGGATCACACTGACACGTCAAAAGAAAGTAGACATGGTATAGTGACAGAGAAAAACTATGCGTACGTCAGAGAATTAAATGTAAGATTAGCCACTGGCGAGAAATTAGTTTTTCTGATGGAAACCAAACGGGCAATCGAGTCCCAGTTGACATTGTCGAAATGTCCTGGAGGAAATAAAGGTAAAGTTACATGAAGACGGCTATATGCCCGAAGTTCTTACCATTGATGCCTTTGAACGAGATGTGTTTTGTCACTTCATAAATGCAACCAGAGCATTTGATGTTGAACTTCTTCATAGGGCTGATTTGACAGATTCCTTCTATATGACGACAACTCTCAATGTTTCTCTACGTTCATGGCGCATTGGCCTTAGCAACATTATTTTTGAAATACTGTACTTAGACAATTCTAATTATTCAAATGTATGGAATGGTATTTTTTTTAAAAAAAAGCATTATGCTTTGTGATTATGCTATTATGCTTTGTGACAACGGCATCATGCTTTATGGCAATGATTATGCCTTATGGCAATACCATTCTGTTTTGTTGCATGTGGCAATGACATTGTTCTTTTTGCATGGACATATTGCATAGTTGTTTTTCTCTGGGATCATTCTGTGTCTGATTCTTAACGTCAGTCCAGATGCAATACGAACGTTGCTCAAACTTAACATGCCATGACGAAAGTAAGAAAGCAGTAAGGAAGTCGACAAGCACAATGTCATGTTGAATGTTGCAAATCAAATGTTACGTCTCCTTTTGACAACATGTGTCGCTGCGAGAGCTAGCGGAAGAGATACGTTTCCAGTTTGAACGGTTATTCCCCCTTGTCCGACTGCAAATGATCAGAAATGTAAGTAAAAATAATTAAACCAAGGAAAGCTAACCTAGATAACACCTCCATCCAAAAGGGAAGCTATGCACAAGCATTTGGTTGAGGTGTACTCAATATTGGTTCCTTACGGTAAATCTTTTTTGTGTGTGCTAATTACAAAAATGTTTACCATACATGTGCAATCAGATAACTTTGGCAAGATGATCTTGTACTTTAAGCTATAGTACTTACACCTTTCTTGAATTTACAGCCAAATCGAGTACCGGGTATATCAATAATGCATGGTAACTGCTTCATTTCAACAGACTAATAAATCTTAACTTCAATGGCCAATTTTCCAAACTTTTAGTGTCCCAAATCATGATGTAAAAATGAAATACTATGATTATATGATAATATGTGTCCCAAAATATAAAGTGATGAAAAATAAATATTTTTATAAAAAATCTGGGGGTCCCAAAACACAGACTGTCCCTGTACATAGAGTGAGTATGGTAACCATATTTGCATCTTGTTTAAAGAAAGCTGAACATATTACTGTACATAGTTGATTTTGTTCTGCATCTGGATTTTAACTGTGTGACAATAGTCATAAATTGTTACTTGTAGGTTGGCAGCTTTCTGTATAAAGCAGTAACTTTGTATTTTTTTCTGTTTTAAATACATCACTGCGACCAATTGTGATTATTATAGTAATGTCCAGCTATTTGGTTGATGAGGACCCCAAACAAAAAATCTGGGTAGAACCAGCGCACCGCAAGTCAGCTGGAAAACCTTCCCACATTAAGTCCTTTGCCCTGAACAGGACTCACCATGCAGTAAGAGGCTAAGTAGTCAGAGCCACTATATCAAGCAGTAACTCTGTATTTAATCCAAAAATACATTGAATAAAAACTGAAAAGATTACTGCAAGACCAGTCTATTTTTGCTTAAATGTTTTGTCTTTGCAGCAGTACATGTCTTTATGATAGTTTATCAGATAAATGGCTTCAATTAATGTCCTTTTACATCAGATACTATTCACTATATCATGTTGCCTTCCCATGTAGAAGTTACTCAACAAACGCAAGGCCAAACACATCCATTACTATCTAGAAACATTAGGTAACAAGGTGGCCTGGCCACTAGCTACATCATTCAGAACTGTTAATTCTTGGCCTTCTAAGCACAAATAGTCAAATAGTGTAGATCCAGTATATGAGGAGTTGTCAAATTAGGGTCTGCACATTTTGCTTGTAACTCATATTCCATGTATTTTGTAAAATGTCACTGGCCACAAATGCATGGTCTTCCTCCGAAACTGGTAAGGACTCCATTTCCTTGTTGCTCACACACTAAGAAGAAATACACTTTGAGCTTTAATGGCATATCACTTAAACAAACAACAATATGAGTAACAGAGATAACTAATTCTGATGACAAATCTGACATATATACATGATTATCCCTAAGTCAGTAACTTTTATGGCGAAACTTCATAGCAAATTTTAGACATAAAAAGTTGTAAAGCAATATAACGGTTAAGTGTACAAATCAGCCATCAACATGTTTAAAAAACTATCAATGTTAACACTGGTTTACAAACGAAACAATTTGGTGTTAGCATAATCTAACTGACACTGGTACAATTCATAAAAATTGCATTGTTTTACATCTTTCTTAAGGGAAGAAAACTAAATGTAATAATGGATTAAAATTGTACCAATGGTTTCTATACAATTTTTAAGAATGTTGTTTTTATAAGACAATGTTATTCTTAGGTTGGACGAATAAATGCACCACAACACCTTTAAGCCCTTTTTGCGTATATATCTAAAAACTAAGCATGTTAAAATAAATATAAATAACAAATGTGGGCAGATTGGTTAAGAATTGACTTATTTAAATACATTTGAAATCGGGCTGTGTTTATGTGTCAAGTCCGATGCTAAACTATGATCAAGTCGCTCAGCAATGTTGCACTGCCATGAACAACAGAGATACATTTTGCGCTAAGACTATGACTCTAATTCACTAATTGTGCAAACCTTAACAGTTACATATTTCTTACAATGTAATAAACCATAAAAAGTGAAATACAAATAAGCAGCATGGTTAAAAAGAATGATCTTATTGAAGATCTTTTTAGTTTTCATTATGTAAACAACAATGTTAGTAAATAAATGAACTACTGAAGTCGGTGAAACAAAACTAAAATAAAAACAATCAATAGTTGTTCTGGAGTGTTGGCAATTTCATAAACTGCCAAAGAAAACTTTTGTTGTCTCAGATATCTATTTGACATAAAACAACAACAATAAACATACTTCAAGTTTTGTTATTTTGATGCCATAACTGATCCTTCTTCACCTTCGAAGATGCTGCAAACGATTTCTCGCGGAAATTGAAAACATTGACCTATTAAACAGAGCATTCGTTTCACGCGATTCAAGCTATTACACAAAATCTATTATGATCAGTACGGACTTTAACATGACGACTCCCGTGTAAAATACGGCCCACTTTCATTTTGTGCCTGTAAATTTTGGCGATTCTATTATTCGGCATTATTTATAAATAGGCATCTTCTTCCTATTCAAGTTAATAATATGATTTCTGCATCTGTTTTAAGTAAAGTATAAAGGTCGTATTAACTAGAAGCCGTGTAGCTACAATTTCAACGAAATGATACTTCGTGTGTTTAAATGTTTTTCTGTAACTTTGTAAGAACAATTAATTCATATTTTCTCAAATCGTCGACTTTAAGTAATTCCATAAAAGTGCTACAGAATGTCTCTGCACTGCAGTATCATACTACGATATATTCCTACAGTAACTATCTGCTATCTTACTTTCTCCAACATTATTGTAATTTTAATTGCATTTAAGTCAATACCTTTAATAAGTGACTCTTTAAATTTGAACTCGCACAAGTTATTGAAATAAAGATTGACATTAAAAATCTTACGGACTTTAATAAAGACGCATAATAAAATAACTTTATTATTAGCTTTTTCCATTCTCGTTTTCCTAAATCGATTTGAAATGTGCAATCGGAACTACTTGGATAGTTCACACATATTCTCTGGAATGTATGACAGAACAGAAAACCTCCGCGAAAATAAACATGTCGGCCCCAAATACGTCATCAAAACGGAAAGATATTTTTTTATTCAAACTAGTGTGAAGATTGACCGAGCTGTTCAAGCTTGGCTTTATCGAGCAGTCCTCGTGTTTCGTATCGAAGCCTTTGTTCTAATTTTTACACATGACTTGCATATGAATACCTTCGCCCCGTGTCTTTTCAAATGTTGGTATATGTTGCAATGCTCATAGGACTTTTTCATATATTATTATTCATGGTCACAACATTGTTATTTGTGCAGTGTGGCGGTTTTAAAAAATCTCCCCGTGCATGTTATCTATAGTGTCATTTAATTCATCCTATTAGGATTGTTTCGTGTATTTCCTTTAATGGACATTGAACTTAGTTCCTCATGTCCATCTTCACATCATTTACACTTAAGTGTTTTTTCCCTTGATTCAACGAGCTGATTTCATTTACGATCAACATTTTTGTGTAGTTGTTCTAATAGAAATAATACTTCTCTCTCTCTCTCTTCAAATACTTTATAGATATTCTCTCTCTCTCTCTCTCTTTCTCTCTCTCTCTCTCTCTCTCTCTCTCTCTCTCTCTCTCTCTCCTTCTAAATACTTTGTGGATAGTTTTTTCAGTGACGTCACTACTTTTGTCAGAAACGTCATCGCTTGAACATTTATTATTCAAATAGAATCTTTTCTTTTTTCATTGCTAGCATTTGAAGAACTCCCAGGAAGTGCGTGGTTAGAACTATGTAAAACCGGTTTAAGCACCCCAGTAGTTAATAAGGAATTCGAGATAACACGGCAAACATTGCAAATAACAATGAGAACAAAAGATAATTGATGTTTTTTTATTGTTTTTGTTGTTTTTTAAAATATTTTTATTTAGTTAAGGCGTCTATTTATCATTTAACAGATTATTTGTATTTTGTATTTTTGGGTTTAAGGGCACACCGACACTTTATAGGCCATACGGTGCCGACAGATTATTTGTATTTGCAGGTTGAATGAAGAAAACAGAAGAAATGACATAAATTCATGAAAGATATATATAAATACATAACACAACAATGTGCCAATTAAATGAATAATGTCCTTCAGTTGCTTTCAGTACGTGTACTCGTACTTTCAGTTCACTTACTATATGGCTGCATTCACTCAGCAGCTGTGTTGTGTGGTAATTAACATTACGCCGAAATTTGATTGACAGGACAAGACGCCTAGCGTTAGCTAATCAGCGCGCTCCATTTGGTCACGTGATTCTTTTGTTTTCGGTCGCCATTTTCCTTGGACAAGCTGAGTGCATTTAGTTGACCAAGAAACGGAGGAATAATTCTGATTTTAATAACAAAAAAGCGAGAAGAAAATAGTTAAAAGATGTCAGTGGGATCTCTGTGATTCAGATAGTCGATATCCGGAACGTTTGACAGGCGGCATCGTTCTTATTCCATTTCCAAAGCCGAAACGTAACTTGGACAAATGTAAAAGATGGATAAAATCGTGTAATCGTGAACACCACCAGTTGAATGTTGAAAAAGTCGACGGAAATTACAACTTTTATCGTCTAACGCATTCTCGTTTTAATATATATGTATATATTCCATCTTTGTTATGACCTACTGCAGTAACTTCTACTCAGATCAAAGAAATAGATCCCCTTTAACTTGAGTAACATCGGACGATTTCGTTGTGATATATGGTAACAAAAATAATAAACACATTATCAAAGGTTAACTGCATTTATAAATCGTGGATTAAATGTAATAATGAAAATTACCCGGATTTACACGAACAGTATGCGTCTGTAACGGAATCTAGGCCGATCGTCATGTGCACACTGTGTGGCTTCTCGCTCTTTCGTTGTGTTCGGAAAACACTAGAATTAACGTAAATTTCTTCCTTCGATCTAAAAGTCAACCTAACTGATTGAATGTAAGATTCATTTGCGTATCGTCTGGCTTGAATTTTTTGCCGAAGTGACGATTTTCTTAGCATAAAATGCTCACCAAAGTTCGCAAGTAGATCGCTTAAACAGGCAGCCATGTTTGTTGACGATGGGTCCTACGAGGATTAACATCCGATTAAAATATGGTGCAGAGTATACTATAACATTACATTTAATAGCATTTCAAATCTGGTGTTAATTGCAATAATTATTGAAGTTTGCTCCACTTACCTTTCAACAAGGAAGATGCCATATAGGTGCGAAATGTATTGCTTTAATTTTTAAACCTCCCGCTTTTGTTATTATGGATATTCCACATTAGGTGTTAATTATATGTTTTGATCAAGACAAATAATAACCACTTCAATTTTCATCACATTCTTTTCAACTGCACCTGTGTTATTCAATTTTCTTACCGACAAAACATAGAAACATTTATCGCTTTAATTGTGTTTATTTTCAAAGCAGTCATAATTATTTGACATATCTCGCTCACAAACGATAATACATTGGTCATGCTTTGTAATTTATGTTTTAATGTTCATATCTTACAATTAATATTTCATACAAGTAACGCACACAATATTTAGTACATACAATAATATTTTCATTGGAGATGATATGAATTGTATTGACACATGTTTATTGTTATTTATGCCCCTATCAACATGTTGGTGATATATATTATGTAATATATGAATACATATATACATTAAAATCGTTTTTTATGTCTTTGTATGTCTTTGTGGTGTCTTTGTTGTGTCTTTGTTGTGTCTTTGCATGTCTCTGTGTGTCTTTGCATGTCTTTTGAAATGTTTAGTAGGACCGTTGACAATAGAGTATTGATCCGATCGACGATAAGATGTCCAAGGTTATCAGATAGTGGGTCACGTGACTCGGTGGGCGGAGCAATCTACCCGCGAGCGTAATGTTAATTTCTTCCTCTTCGTATTAATCCCACAGTTCGCAGAGGCGCCCATGACCTGAAGGTTGACTGTTTCAGAGTCGGCGAGGAGGAGAGGGACCAGCACATAGAATGAGAGTCCTGCTCTGGCTGCTCTGGCATTAAGTCGGCGATGTCATCCTGAAACAAGATATAAGATCACGATCTAGAAAAGTGAAAAGTATTAATATCAGCAATAGCCACTTTAAACACTAGCTTTGGCAGACATTCGATGAAATGAATTATTTTGAATTTATGCCTTGAACAATTAATTAATGAAGCTACAAAAAAACTAATTTTAGTAAATATTAGCAACTAAGTAAATATACATACCTTTTATATCGTTGTTCCTTCTTACGGTCTCTGTAATCGGACCAGTTTTCGGGAGGCCATTGACCGTCTATCCAAGTGGTGCGGACTTATGGATACAACCAAAGGCCTTGACCTTCTTGTACACAGCTTGTGTCCAGTGGAAACAGCAATCTTTTAATAGTGTATGAGGCAATACCTCACGGACTGCTTGCCATGTAGCTGAAAAAGAATGTTATGAATATTTAAAATAATGATTTATAATGAGAACATGTTATAACAAAATTGAATTAAATATATTATTTAAAGAAAGTCGAGATATTATTTCAAACAACTGACTTGGATGATATACAGTATTGAAGCTAATTGCCTGCTTCGAACCAATTTTATGGCGTTAAACACGGCGACGTAGTCCCGCTTAGTTCGTCAGGTCATCAAGCAGAGAGCCAGAAAGCCAGTGGTAATTGCTTAGTGCTGTCTTCCTGCTTATCGAAGGCGTGGACTGATATGACTTGGTAGAACAGATCTCTGACTACTAGGAACGTACCGTCTACAAACCATCGCTTAGCCCGGGCTAGGATGTCCAGTTGTTCCTTTGTAGCGAACAACAAGTGACGGTCTCCGTCCATCAGAATGTCCCGAACCAGGAACCGATCCGCTTGGATGAAACCCTCATCGATCTGTAAAAAATATTTATCAATAAAATTTATATAACTGGATGTAATTAACTATTATAATATTTTTTAAATATATATGAAATTAATTATGGGGCTAACGGACAAAGAAAGCGTTGATATAAAATCATGGTAAATAAAATAAATATAACTGAATGTAACTATTAAAAATACTATCAATATAGAATATATAAGCATACAACAACAAAACCTTACCACAAAGCTTGCGACTTTAGGCTCTATTGGTTTCAGTCTTTGGCGATGTAGATTAACCACTCGTTTGGTGTAAGACACCTTTGGAAGAGCGTGATCGTTTGGTCGCAGTTCGCCCTTCATTGTATAACACCAAGTTATATAGTATAAATATAAGTTATTTTGTTGGACCAACACAAAGGGTCGGCAGACAAGCCACCAAACTCTTTTTATATATACATTCAAGCTCCTAATTGCTTATATTTCCCCATAATTACAAAGCATTTTTCACTTTTCTATCTGTTAAATTTAATCCGCAAATGTAAAAAAAACAACATGTGAGCAGTGTCCCTCCCCTTTTCTCCCCATAGAGTCAAATTGGTCGTTTTTCAACCACTGAGCCGGTCATTTCGTAATCGATCCTAAATCACTATTTAAATAGTTTATATGGTTATTTGATATGCAACTAACTGTTATGTAAAACGCCAATTGTAATAAGCTCCCGACCCACCTGCCTTTTACACTTTGTAGCTTTAGGGAGGGCTATCTTTTACTCGCTGGCCTTTTCGGTGCTTTGATTTTAAAGATCTCGCCGTGAGTACGAAAAATAGATAGGACGAACAAACGATCTCCAACATGGCAGACTCCCTTGAAGAAATTCTTGGTCAACTTTTGTTGCCGGACAGCGATGCTATTAAAAATGTAATCGGTCGATTTTTTATCATAAATACATAACATCTATGATTCTTTCAAACATTTATGTAATTACCTGTTTTAATTTTCACTAGAAACGGAATAATCTAACTTTTTTCATTGCCCACGTGAGAGGCAAAAAATAACGCGGGAAATGTCAGGCAGATGCCATATGTTTTTCCCTTCATTTCACAGCAAGCAAAAATAAAAAAATAAATGTGACTGGTCAAACAGTCATCTGGAACATTCTAACTCAATTAGGTAAAAGGTGAACAGATTATTAAAACTTCAGCAATATTCAGACTGATAAATCATCTGTAAGGTGATGACTTTTAATTAATCTAGAGCAAATTAATCCAAGAAGTGGGGAAATATCCAAAAGTATCACGAAATCTTGCAGAAATTTAAGGCACTTTTGATGATAGCATCCACATCAAATCTATACAAGTGACAAAGTGTGATTTTCAGTCGATTTCATGGTCGTATTTTCATTTTTAAAAGAAAACAAAACAAAACATTTTCTACGCTTCTCTTAAATGAATTTCATGCAAAATTATTGCAGAGCATGGCAACCACTGGTCAAAAAAATAATTGTTATGTTTTTACTGCTTCTTTGAATTGAGCCTTCATATAACACATGGCACTTCCTGATTGGTTTAAAAACCTACATCAGAGAATGAGCCAACAATGAAGAACAAGTACAGTAAATTTTCAATTTAAATGTTTATATGGACAAAAGTGTCATTTTTAACATCACTTAAATGGTATTTGAGACTGTTTACTATGTCTTGCTGGCATGTTGCAATGTGTTGCCATTGCATTTTTTTGAAGAAGTCGACCAGAAAACATTTAGACGTATCCATCTGCTATATGGTTAAAATCTCTGTAAATTTTCTCAGTTAATGTTTTTGGGATTACTTGGACCTCTACAGGAACCCAAATAACTCATAGCCATGCCAATACTTCTACCCCTGACATTTGGTGGTTATGGATACAGATTCCATGGCAAACTCTACCGCACCAATGCCATGAAGTCCTTTGTCCCCTCTGCAGTCCATCTTTGGACCCAGCTTCCTGACCACTTAGGCACAGCAGTCAGCCTTGGCGCTTTTAAGGGAAGACTAGTAATGGGGCCGTAATTGCCTGGGTTATTGTGTTTATTTTAACCCACAAATTAACGCTGCACAGCACTTTGTAAAAGTAAAACCGTACAAAGATGAGAGGGATATGTACAGTTTTGGAAGAAGATGATGATTTGGGTTCTTAGTTGAAACCATGCCAGTGTAATGATAATCTGGTTGGTTGTAACCAAATAGTGTTAAGAAGTATTGCATGACTGTCTGACTTCTTGTCTTTTATTGTAAGTTTATGGCCACTTTATCTGTTAATGTTGCATGTACTTAATCTTGCCATTATTCCAGCTGATAGATACATTACTCTGGTCAACAAATTCACAAGAATCTTAAAACTTAAGAAAGAATTGACAGATCCCTAAAGCTATATCATAACTTTCTCCTTTTGCTACAGTGTTTAATTAAACATAAAAAATGCATAGCAAATTCAAAAGCACTCACAAAAGTTTGTGAGTCCCAAATTAAGGGAAAATATCAGTTTTGTAGATAATGTAATCACAAGAAATTTAAAAAATAATTGAAGATTGATTCCTGCACAATAAATGTATAACTTTTGTTTGGACAAATATATATACGTATGGCAAAAATGCCTACCTTTGATTTCTGGTAAACACACATTCAATGATGACGTTCAGATATGTGCTGCTATGTTTTACACATTGTTAGGAACTTGTAGACCGATATTTTATGTTTCAATTTTGGGCTGAGATATTTTTCAACAATGGTATAAATTTTTGAGACACAGTCTGTCGGCATAATGGCAAGCAAAACAATTAACATTGTTTTTTGTATGTGTGGTGATATAAAAATTACAGATAGCTGATAACTGTATATAATCCTATCCAAAAAAGGAAGATAAAAATTAATTTACCATCTATTTTCCTAATGTGAAAAATAACTAAACATTAAATTTGTACTACAATATAGGCGTCGTTCACTTGACTGGTCTTTACCCACTCAATGTTCAAATGCTTCTTGCAAGGGAGCATTTCCTGTGATAAAACACATTAAAGATGACAGGAGGTGCTTGCTCAGTTCTGTGTATACTGATCAGTTAATGCGAATTAATGACAATCAAGTTGAAAAGGGTGATCACTTGCCCAGCATGGTCAGATGCCGATTGTTTTACCCTATAGGCCAAGGAAATAAAGTCATACACAGTTACGTTGTATGCGATATTATCATTTATTTTGCATTTATAATATATGATATGGAATGTATTAAAACAAGAAAACCATGTTTAAAAACGGTCTTTTCCATAAAATTCAAACTTTGCACCTTCTAAAGCAAAGGGGTCTATTAAACAGATGCAAATTGAAATTTATAGCACTGGGAAAAATTTGCAAGTACAAAAAATGATTAAATTTAAGTCATGATGCCAGAATAGGTACATAAAAAAATAAAGGAATTGTAATAAAGTATGCATTTATTTGACATATATAAGATAAAATCATGGGACTCGCACACACGTGAACTTTATTCGAGGTCAAATTGAGAGATTTTCGCTTGCAAAGTGGGAGATTTGTTACTTTCATACAAACATTGAAGGAAGTTACCTGTTTCCAAGGAAGGAGATTTCTGAAATGTGTAAAACACCTCATTTTCAAATAATTTTGAACATTTAAAGTTGGAGTCACCCCCCAAAAGTGGGAGAGTTCACATGTTTGCTTACATATAATTTAAATCATCTGTTGTGGGCCTCATGATCAACAATGACATGTCTTACAATTTTTTCCTGTTAATTAAACATTTGGATTTATTCAGGGGTAAAATATAACTATACTATCCTCTCAGTACACTTTTTTTTTAATTATGGTTCTAACTGATAGTCATTTGACTCACTGTATGGTGTATTACACTCTGGTAAGTTTGTATAGAGCAAGTACATAATAAAGGATAACAGAAGAGATGTTTTTTATTATTTTTTATTCAACCTAGTGTGAAGATTGACCGAGCTGTTCAAGCTTGGCTTTATCGAGGACCTCGTGTTTCGTATCCAAGCCTTTGTTCTAATTTTTACACATGGCTTGCATATGAATATCTTCGCCCTGTGTCTTTTCAAATGATGGTATATGTTGCAATGCTCATAGGACTTTGTCATATATTATTATTCATGGTCACAACATTGTTATTTGTGCAGTGTGGCGGTTGTAAAAAATCTCCCCGTGCATGTTATCTATAGTGTCATTTAATTCATGATATAAAGATTGTTTTGTGTATTTCCTTTAATGGACATTGAACTTTAGTTCCTCATGTCCATCTTCACATGAACGAACATGATGCTACAATCATTTATACTTATGTGTTTTTTTCCTTGATTCAACGAGCTGAATTCATTTACGATCAACATTTTTGTGTAGTTGTTCTAATAGAAATAATACTTCTCTCTCTCTCTTCTAAATACTTTATAGATATTCTCTCTCTCTCTCTCTCTATCTCTCTCTGTCTCTCTCTCTCTCTCTCTCTCTCTCTCTCTCTCTCTCTCTCTCTCTCTCTCTCTCTCTCTCTCTCTCTCTCTCTCTCTCTCTCTCTCTCTCTCTTCTAAATACTTTGTGGATAGTTTTTTCAGTGACGTCACTACTTTTGTCAGAAACGTCATCGCTTGAACATTTATTATTCAAATAGAATGTTTTCTTTTTTCATTGCTAGCATTTGAAGAACTCCCAGGAAGTGCGTGGTTAGAACTATGTAAAACCGGTTTAAGCACCCCAGTAGTTAATAAGGATTCCGAGATAACACGGCAAACATTGCAAATAACAATGAGAACAAAAGATAATTGATGTTTTTTTTTATTGTTTTTGTTGTTGTTTTTTTAAATATTTTTATTTAGTTAAGGCGTCTATTTATCATTTAACAGATAATTTGTATTTGCAGGTTGAATGAAGAAAACAGAAGAAATGACATAAATTCATGAAAGATATATATAAATACATAACACAACAATGTGCCAATTAAATGAATAATGTCCTTCAGTTGCTTTCAGTACGTGTACTCGTACTTTCAGTTCACTTACTATATGGCTGCATTCACTCAGCAGCTGTGTTGTGTGGTAATAGACCATTTCAAACCAAGCGTCTGGCCAATCCTATTCCGCTGATCAAGTAGACGCTTAGTTAGAAAATCTTGCGAGACTCGGCGTGTTTTGCAAAACTGGGGGCTCTTCACTTCCGGATTTTGTATTATCTAATTGAACGTAATACAGTACTGAAAATCATGAAATTGACAAAGGTTTAGCGTCTGAATAACCATAAGTTGCCAAATAGTGCACGTATACAATCATCAATTGACAGATAAATAAAACAATCGTAATAAAAACGAACTTATATTACGTGCATTTACATGTTAAATATTAAAGAAATTATAATCATTACCGCCATTAAATTTACCTGGCCACACATGATCATCATCATGATCCCATATTACTTTGACTTTACTTGATTTGCAACTATTTGAATGAGGGTCTACACGCCTGGCTACGGCTTATTTTCCCATTCATGGCTTGAATGTTCTATGTATATATATATATCTTTATTCCTCCATTTAAGAAGATACAAGAAATACATACATATAAGTTTACAAACTGAACAAACATGCAACTTACTCAGACAAACAAATGAAAAACAAGTTTATGCATGTAAGAATTTAAGAAATTACAGAGAGAACAACATATGAAGACAAGAAATAGGGTAACACTTAAAAAGATCAATATAACAGTCGAACAAATGCGCAATAAATAGGCGATACAATCTTTTATATAATGCGGTTAAATATAAGGGCACATGAAAAAACAGCAGAAAAAGTCCTGAAAAGAAAATGCGCAATGATCGATAAACTCAGTGAAAAACACGCGGACAGACAGACAATCAGAGTGACAGACAGAAAGACAGACACACAGACAGACCAACTAACAGAGTGATAGACAGAAATACAGATAGACAATCAAACAGACACACTGACAGACCCACAGACAGTCATTCCTACAGATCGACATTCTGACAAAACAGACAGGCAGGCAGACAGACAGACAGATAAAAAGGCTGATGTAATAATACAAATATACCCAGCAAAAGAATCAATACATGTATAATCAAATTTCAAACGCGTGAACAAACAAAGACTATATACATGTAGTACAAATGCATATAACCTATGTGTAAAGTATAAATAACATATATAAGCACGCATATGATCAGTGGTAGAACGCTATAGAGTGACCTTGCCGAAACTAAACACAAGATCAGAAAGCGTTATATATTTATATATATTTCAGAAAATACAACGTTGAACAAAATCAATGTGGCGACCATTGAATGACCCAGACAACAAATTTAAATTACACACAGTTTGCATGTTATACTATTGGTATGACAATGATGATAGTAAAAGATAAGTTGAAATATATAAATAACATTATTTACTTGAGAAATGTAATGCTAAGTATGCAGACAATCAGTATGTATATTTTCATATTTGCTGTAATGCAGCCAGGCTATGTGAATTTGTTTGAATATTACATCCAAAAAATAATCATAGTTACATTTTAAATGCAACTCTACAATAGAGCAATACTTACCTAACAAGATATTAACAAGACAATGTCTATCAAGTGAATTAAGAAAGTAACAAATGCTTGATCCAAATACAACATTGATATACTCAAGTAATTTTGTTCTGAACGTACGTAATACAGGACAATCCAAAATTATGTGGTCGGTAAGACAAATATCACCCGTTAGACCGTTGCATTTTGAACAAGTTTCATTAAAACGAGATGTAAAGGCTATATACCTGGCAATCGTCTTGCAGTACGATACTTTGTAAGGATGACTGGAAGCATATGCCCAGATATAAGACAGTCTATATTGATTATGGAGAGACCTAAATCTGCCAAAATCAGAGTTCGAAATATTATTTAACCAAATAGACACTTCCCTGTTCCACACCGCTTTCTTAATGGTCGCTTTCCAATTAAGTTTGGCAGGAAAATCACCAGTATCTAAATAATAGTTAAGCCAGTGCGTGAGTGAGTATTTCTTTAATACGTTTTGGATATCATAGCAGTAGCCGTGGGTTGATATTTTAAGTCCAAATTGAGCCCATCTATAAATAAAAACCCTTTTTACGGTAGACTTCGGACACAATCTACACAGTTGACCAAATAATGTTAGTTTTTTAAGATCTAATTCCGATTCCAAGGACAGACAACCAACAAGACTGAGGGCAATATCAGTTCGTGTACGCAAAGGTAGGCTTTGGAATGATTTGATACACATTCGGTGAGCACGCTCAAGGGTGCACAACTCCGACTATGTTAAGTTGAATAGATGGTTATCGATTTTTCACCAAGATGCGCGCGCACCTGTTTGTCCGCCATCTTTGTGGTAAGGTGAATCAACATATCAGTACCGTGAAAGCGCACTTTTGTTTATAATTAACCATTACAGGCAAGGAAGACAATGATTAAGCCTTGTAGTGTTGTGAAATGTCACAAAATATATAATCCGGATCAGATTTCTTTTTTTCTCATTACCAGCCGTCAGTACAAACCAAGGGGAAAGGACGAGAAAACTTTCGGACGTCTTGCTTTCGCGCTTGAACAGAGCATTCATTGTAGCTAAGCGTTTTAAGTGTTTTGGATTGCATTAAAAGTCGAAAGAAAATATGTCTGTGGAAGTATGTTATAATGTTAATAGCTATTTTGTTGTTTATTTTATTGTTATTATTAAGATACAGATAATTAACAAACAATTAAGAAATATATTGCTTATTTACTAGTCCTAAATAAACTAAAAAGCTACCAACAGTATCGATAATTTCCATCAAGGTCAATTTTAGACAAAATGTTGTCAGCATGTGCCCCTCATGATGCTTGATGCACAAAATTTACCCCCAGATATTTGACCCTTGAAAATTTTGACTGAGGAATCAATGACCATTGACGTTTAGCGTCTATAGAACGCCGTGTATGTGGTTGTAATGTGGTATCCGACAGTTTGCTAATATTGTACCCATGTAACAACACATGTTACTTCTATTCTGGGAAATTTATACATAATGCTTGAATAAACTTTAGTTAAAGTGAAGACTGTTATTACACTAACTTTATTGTTCGACAGTGTGAATCTTAAAAAATATCGCATTAAATGTCCATTTTTTTAAATAGGCACGTTGATGATTTCAGGTTATCTCAGATAGGAAAAACCTATTTGTAATGACAGGCAATGTGTTATGCTTTACTTTTAACATGGCTGTAATAACAAGGTTGGGCGGTAAATTCAACCCCCGGTATTTACCTGCTAGAAAATACTCCACAAAGTGACAAATACAACTATGATTTTTTTTTGCCTTAAAATACTGCAAAAATCTTAATTTAGTTAACTTGAAATAATGTATAATCATATTGATAATTAAATTACTCAGATATTTTAATTTAACTTCTTTTTTAACCTATAATACACGTGAGAAAGTAATGCTAATCCACCTGCACCTGGCCTTTGACACTCAGGAAGCAAAGCCATATGGTCTAGACTATTAAAACAACAAGTTTCAGACAAGGGGCTGTAAATAGCCAGGGGCAACATGGGGAAAAGTAAAATGTCATACATAACCTAGACAGTTTGTATTGGTACAAGTAAATGGTTGTGTATTGAGTATGGCATGAGCTAGAGTGTCAACTGTATGGCTTCATCCCTGAGTAACGTTTTAAATTTCTCTTGTCATCACCACTTCTATAACTTCACTCCACACCATTACCAAGCTACTATTCACCATAAAGCCAAAGAATCCAGTCCGGAATATAAAACAGCATTTTGCGGGATCTTTACAAGCAAACATCATTTATTTGAATGCATGAGAGAAAATTGTTTCGTCCAAACTGCCAGATACCAGCTCTAATAAAGTGTAAGAAACAAACTGTTTTCAGAACGAGCCTGAACTAGCTGTTACAGCTAAGTTTTTTAAATGGTTTTGCTTTCACATTGACATTTGTCAATAAATAATAGCACATAGTGTTTTTATTATTGTCCTACCTTTTAGCAAATTTAACAAACTTACATTATATTAGAATAATAATTTCACAGAATATTGAATTCAAGTTCCAGTACTTCTTTTAGAACCAAACCATTTCTGAATTAAAAACACATTTAACGGTAACAAGTATTTAATGACAGTAAATTCATCGATCAATAAACAGGAAAAGCAAAAGCAGTTAAGAAACAAACAGACTGCTAAGGAAATTGGAGCATGTAATGGTATTCGATCGCATTTAATAAATATGACAACCATAACATGGGTTTTAAGGAACTTAAAGCAATGAAAACATAGTATAACATGATGTAAAGAATTGAAACCAGTACACATAATAAATGACCTTGTTTTAAAACCAAAGTTTAGCAGTGCCTGTGTCCAAGCAGTTGGTGACTTGTAACTCCTCAGCCGAGAGAGTGCATGAGTTCGAGTCCTGGTCGTGGAGGATTACCAGCTAACCTGCAGTGCGCAGTGGTTCTACCCTGGCACAAGTCTAGGATCTAGCTCCACCAATATTTAATTGGTTGTCGCACTTTGCTGAAACACTAGATAGTTCACTATGTCTGGATATGCAATGTCCGACTGTAAGTCATCAGGCTGTCGTCAAAGACGAGTACGGATCAAAACCGATCAAATTAGTGTTCTTCAAGTCCTTTTCACGCACAATAGCTCCAACGTATAATTAATATAGTCATATTGCACTTTGTAGCCGTTACACACGACATCTTTCGCGAAATAATCGATTTAATCGTCGAACTGTAGAGACCTAGCTGTCCTAAGCAGACATAAGTAAACAATGGCTTTACCACAAATATGGCCGACCGCATTGCATGCTGGGAAATGTGTGACGTCATACGATAACCATCTATAGACATTCGGCTCCGTAAAGTGCCTTAGGGAGCACGATGTGGCAATAAATGTTTTTACAGGTAGCTGGACTTAAGCCGTTGTCATGAAAGGCACAATTAAGTAAGCTAAAATATGTCTTTCTTATTCGAGTAGAATACGTTATAGCACGTGTATGCTTTAAGTAGCTCGGTGCCATTAAAACCCCTAGGTGTGTGTATTCTAATACCTCTTGTATTGTATTGCTACCCAAGTAAAACTTTCTTCGTGCCTTTAAGGCCGCATTCTTTGTTTCGTTAAAGACAATTATTCCACATTTAGATGAATTATATTGGAATCTCCATTTACGTGAGTATTCATAACACGTATCAATCATTGATTGTAGGCCAGTTATCGAAATAGATAATAGTAACATGTCGTCAGCGACTGTTGGTGCGCATGAGCAGATGTTGCCTATTGATAAACCACCAGAAATTTTAGTCAACTTAATAATCAAGTCGTTAATGTAAATGAGATACAAAAACGGTGACCAGGCTCCTCCTTGAGCGGTTCCCAGCAGCACCGGGAACCAGTCTGACTTATAGCCATTCATCATAACACAACTAAACATATCGGTGTGCATGGCCACTACTGAGTGCCAGAGTCGACCTGAAATGCCCAATTTATGCAGTTTATAGAATAAGCCATCGTGCCACACCTTGTCAAAGGCGGTCATTGTATCAAGAAAACATGCGAAGAGTTTACTATTATTTTCTTTGCAAAATAATTCACATTCCTTGACTAGATATGATGTCATAATGCAGCCCATACGCTTTTGGAACCCACCCTGAAGAGGACTAACAGAGAGCTCAATGCGCGACTGTAGACGTTTTAACAGCACTTTCTGATATAATTTTAGAATAACGGATGACAATGTTATAGCCCGATAGCTCTTTGGATCATCTTTGCGTTTATTACCTCCCTTAAACAGAGTTATAACAAAGCCTCTTTTTAATTCTATTGGCACGTACACTGTTCTATACATAGCGTCAAAGAGACAAGTTAACGCATATATCAAACTCTCACTGGCGTATATTAAATGTTCGTTATAAATTCCATCTAACCCGCACATTTTACCCCGTTTTAATTCTTTAATGTTAGATTGCACATCTTCCTTTGCTATGTAGTCATCGCAATAGGTAGTGGATTTGGCTCGTTTAAGCTTATTTACCTCGGTAGTTATTTGCTTATAAAAAGTCTCGTCATAAGAGAGATGAACATTGTCACTGTACAAATTCTTAAAATAAGTACCCCAAGCTTTTGTAATTTCTTCTTGATCCCTTAAAATTTTGCCTGAAAAATTAATTTCGCCCCCGGCCAAAAATGCGTTACCCTTTCTTTTTCTATTAAAAAGTTTCCAGAATAGTGTACTATTCACACAAGCAGCACGATCAATTTCAGCATTTATATTGTTTAAATATGTTGTTGCAACACGTCTATGGTAAGCCCTAAATGCACGTTTAGCATCTTTGTACTGTGAGTATGACTGGTAGCTGCTACCTCGAGGCCTACCTTCAGCTACCCAGACTTCACGTTTAAGTTTCATATGAGCATGGAAATCAGTTAATTCTTTATTCCAGTAAGGTTTAAAGTATTTCTTAAACTTTGATTTCGGCAAATGAGATTCTGATGCCTTATTCAAAGACTGTACGATAGTTGTATACAGCGTGTCGATTTCAGTTGCAACGGGATTAATCGGTAGCAATTGATCGCATAACATTGTATCTATATCAGATTGATAATTACGTAATTCCACATTACTGGCTGCATCCCACTTATAGTGTTTAAAAAGCGAAGGATTGTGGTGATTCGAGTGTACATAGAATAACATTGAAGCTGTAATGGGTCTGTGTGAAGAAACATTAAGACAGTCGTCATCTAGAATACAACAAGATGTGACGTCATCAACGCATTTTAACGGTATTATTATATGATCTATCATTGATCGATACTTTCCGTCATATGATACAAAGGTAGCATCTGCCCCAGAACATAATGGAAGGGTATTAACTGACACCATTCGATTATCATTTATCAGCTTACTAAATTCTACACTTCTCCTATTGCTAGTTTTAATGAAGTAGTTCCCTTGCAGATGGGAGTTAAAGTCACCCATTAGTATAAGACGACCCCTGACGGAATAAGTTGAAATTATATCCTGAAGACTGGCCAGATGTTCCCTGTAAACACTGACAGCGTAGTTAGTGCAAGGTGTATATACCTGTACAAAATATAAGAAATTGTCCTTACTAAGTCGAAATTGAATACCCACCACACATTGTATATCAAACTCTAAAGGTGTTATATGATTATCCCATTTTTTATTCCAAAAAATCGAAACACCACCCTTAGAACCATTTTTTGTTTGTAAAAAGGAATCTTCACATTTATTTACATTGTTGTAGTCCTTATTGACGCTGTCGAGAAATTGTATATTAGTTTTGTTTAACCAATGTTCGGCTATACCACAAATATCTATTTTATGATGAGAAAGTAATTTACTTAAGTATAACACACTTGACATGATACCTGTAGCATTCCATGAACAAAGTGTTAAATTTTGCATATTTTCATAAGGACAAAAAAACTGTATACACTACTAAGGGCTTGATGTTTATTGCCATACTATCATGGCTTGCACTAGAAATTGTTTGAGATAAGCACTGTTTTATCATTAATTAAAACCTGTCGTCAGTGTAAATATGTTCATGCACGTCGTACTCATTGTTGTATCCGGCATTATGGTCGTAGTTATAACGGCGATTATCCCGACTGACGTTGTTATGCGTGAGTACGCTAGCGCGCTCAAAGCTACCAAAGTTGTGTTCGATGTTGTCGTTGTAACTGTGATGTCGACCAGTTCCAAAACGGAAACGCGACTGTCTGTCTCTGTCCGCTTTGTTTACCCATTCCGCACATGTAACACCTGGGGGCCAGAAATCACCATTGAGCATACTGTCACCAATGTCCGGCTGCGCATTCACTCGTATCACGGCTGTCTCCATACGCTTTGGTTTGTATATAGTCACCGTTGATAGTTGTACACCTTTTTTCTTGGCATAAGCGTAAATCAAATTTTCGTTTACTGTCTGCAAGAAACCTCCAACGAAATACCGCTTGTTACGTTTACGCACGTATAACGAGAAGTCCTCCTCAGGTAGATCGCGGGAGATAGAACTTTGACTTTGAGGGGCTGGTGCTACTCTGCTTGCCGTGGGTCTCGTGATAATAACGGGGATACTTTCTGGCCTAGTGCTCTCTGTGGTCCCGTGCTTGTTAGGCTGCCTTGAAACGGCCGTGCTGTACAGGTCAGGTGTCGTAGTGACTACCAGTCGATGATTTTCGACTGAGTTCGAGTCTCGGCGTTGGTTTGCAGCATCTGGACTGGAGTTCCGGATGATGCTCTGCGGGGTAACCACACTCTCTCCATGTGCCTTATCTTGCCATTGTTCGTTAGTATCCGACAGAGGCCTAAATTGCTGAGACGGAGCTGGAGCAGCAACGGGATGGAATTCCTTGTTGCTCGACCTCATCTTATGCTCAAGCCGAGAGACCTTCTTGTCAAGATTTGCCATTTCCTGCTGGGATCTCACCATATGTTGATCTAGCGCTTCTGTAGCTGAAGTAAGTTCCGATTGAATTAATTTCAGCTCATGCTTAACGCTCACTGCACCCGAGCTCCTCTCATCTAAAACTCTCTCACATGCTTGTTTGACAGAAACGATAATAGAGTGTAGCTCAGCACACTGTGAGCTAGTTTCCTTTTTGACTGAGGCAATTTCACTTTTCATGCTTTTTAATTCACTTTTAATGCCATTTTCTAGGTTTATGTTTTCTTCTTTCAGCAGTAACAAGTCACTTTGAATTTCGGCAAGAGTTTGTTTCATCAGAAAGACATCATGATCACAGCCCTGACTATTCTGTGAAGCTGGTTGGGTATTGAGCAATTTTGGGTCACTCATAAGACATTTGACGTCCTCAAAGGGGCCGCCATCTAGAACCGATACCAAGATGTAGACGTCTTCAGCGAGTCGGTGCTCAAGAGTGTCTCCGTTCCTCTTAGCTCTGCGTCTTTTTAAGACACACGTTTGTTGAAACGGATAGTCACTGCAGGTTTTTACCGTCTTAAAGATTAAATCCCGTAAATTCTCCAAGTTAAGTTTTCCTGATGAAGCCTCCGCAATCAGCCGATAAATATAGTCGCTTCTTGTACATTCATGAAACAAGGCTTGTAGATGCTGAAGATGGGAAGATGTGTCAATCTCCTCGTTGTAGATTTGATCAACATTTTGAGATAGTACATTAACCCGTTCAGCTTCCGACACTAGCAACTTTTCAACTGAAGTTATGGAAGTGTTAGGAGATGACCTATAACGGTTCTGGCAAAATGTGGTCTAAAGTGGGCTCTACCGGGTACTTAATTTTTGTACCCGTTTTGTAAATTCATATTATGTTTCTCTTTGCGCGTGGCTCCCTTTCATACCATCATAAAGTTCTACTCTAATTGAATCCCTAATTTTAAGACATGAGCGGCCACCCCAACTAATTAAGCTAATTGGCAGTTTTATGACACCTTGTTTGTCTAGTGGACAGGAAGCGTGACCGTGTTTTGGTGTCTTTTCCCCTTCGCAAGAACACATGCATCCGCTATGCAGCTGTGTTTGAAACTGTCTCGTGTGGTTTATGACATTCACCATTTAAAGAGCAATATGCATTGACTTACGCGAGGCAGGGTATGCTGAATAAACGGAAGCCCAATAGGGGATCCGTATAAACAAAGGCTACCCATGTAAGGTTCACCAAGCCTAACAACATATCTTTGTGTAATATATATTACTATGTTATAACATGCATGGCTCCCCCATCTAACAAATGTTTTTGCACTAGTAGGACAGTGGAAAAAAAATAATAATAAAAAAAAAAACCCTTCCACTACTGTATATAGTAGAGAAATGCGTAGTGTAGAGTAAGTAGAATAAGTAGTAGGCAGAATGATTGAATGTATGAGACCCTGAGAGAGTGAACCGAGTGTGTGGTAGAATAGGGAAAACGATAAGATAATGGCCGCCGAATGTATTTTATATCTGTATTAATAGTAATAGAGTTAAGTAGTAGACAAAGGCGAGCATTATCTTATACCACCAGCCGGGGACTTCTTTCTTGGCATATACATCTCATATGTAGGACAAGAAAGATGGTTTAGTGGGCGGTCGGGCCCCGGGCGTCCAGACATCATAACCAAACAAACACTAGGTTCTAAACGAGCTACCACAACTACTCTTTAAATACCAAAGCTGATTAGCTACACAGGTCCCTAAAAAGGTGCACCCCTTCCCCACTAGTTCACAATTTCGTTAGGGGAAGAGGTAAACCGAAAACAGGGATCCTTCTTACGGTTAAAAATAAATAAACAAATACCAATTAGAACCTAGTGTCAGGGGAAAAAGCCAGGAATTAGGGAGTGGAATTCACTCAAATTATGCTCAATCCCCTTTAAGACAAAAAATCACCAAAATTATACCATCTTTCCATTAAATGGGTACATAAACTAGGTACCTAACTAGGGCCCATTTTAGGCGATATTTTTCGGAATATACACATTTAAGCCATGCATGGGCAACATGGCGGGGTCATGAAAAAGCCCTCAACAGGGCGAGTAGACCCTTATTAAACTAGTTCAAACAACGACTTACGCGAGGACAACAAAAAGGACAAAACACTAAGGTCTACAATATCTTTTTTGGCTCATAAAAGGACCTAACGCTATTTTTAGCAGTACCAACAATGGTGCACCCTTTCCCAACCCCACTATTTTTTTCGTTAATGTAGAGGAAACGTAGATGTGGGGATTTCAAGGAACACAATCTAATGTATTTTTTCATCTCGTGTTTATTGCAAATGTATTATTTCAATAGCTCGCCTATTCTTTTGTAGTTAATCCGTTTATGATCATTCAATGGACTAAAGAAGTTTGTAAGGATATTTATATAAGTAAAAACATGCGCAGTCTGAAATATTACTACATAGTACAGTTTCCCCCCTCCACTCTCACTCCTTTAGAAAGTATACTTATGCCGCGAAGGTAAATCGTCAATAACGTTGCATATTTTTTCATAGCACAAGCCGTTCAGGTGTACTTACCATTTTTAATCTCTCAACAGTACCCAACGTTCACACCCTCTCTATCTTCTAAATGGCAGCTTGAAGACAATTATCGATCGATATCATGTTACACAGTATTAGAGAAATAATGGGTCGGTCAATTTGAAACAAAAATATTTCTTTTCGGCGACTTCAAAAGATAGTGACCGTCGATTGTTTCCCAGAATTTTCTTTGATGTTGCAGTGTTAGCCAGAGAGCCCAGAGAAAGAAATAACACCGCATTTATTTTTTTACAACCTTGAAGAAATTAAAATCACAGTGATGTAATTAGCGAATCCATGTTATAAGTGCGTGAACAATGTACACGTTACTGTCAGACAAGAATACCTCTTTGAAAATGTTCAGGTACAGTTAAAATTGATGTGTATATAGCTGACTAGTTAACAGAACAGTAGTTTGTGTTTCTTGTATCTTTATTTGGTTAGATAATATATGAGGTCAGAACTTCCTTGAAATTAAAAACTGACCTTTTTTCGAAGGTTGATATTTTTTTTTATTTTCTGGTCCATCCGAACAATTATGTTATACATCTACATGATAAACCTATATATTTCTTTAATTGGCATGAGCAGCACTTTCAGAAAATGTATAGTTTTGATCATATTTTGTCATTTATACAAATTATAGAAATGGGTGGTTTTTGCTATCACTATCATCAATGTCAAACGAACGGCGTTGTTTACCATCACCTTTTATGGTTAAAGTACATCCGCCAGTTTCTGTAACGCACTGTTCGATTGGTTTACGTCGTATGACGTCAAACAAAACATGCAAGCGTCTTATCAACAAAACGACCTACAAAATAACAATAAACTATTTTGGTACGGACACAAATGATTAAATCCTTTGCGCAAGAGCCCCCAGTTTTGGAAAATCTCGAGAAAACGGGTCAAGTCTCGTAGCGCGAGATACAAATCGGCGCATGCGCACTAGACGTTTGAAATGGTCTATTTCTTCCTCTTCGTATTAATCCCACAGTTCGCAGAGGCGCCCATGACCTGAAGGTTGACTGTTTCAGAGTCGGCGAGGAGGAGAGGGACCAGCACATAGAATGAGAGTCCTGCTCTGGCTGCTCTGGCATTACATCGGCGATGTCATCCTGAAACAAGATATAAGATCACGATCTAGAAAAGTGAAAAGTATTAATATCAGCAATAGCCACTTTAAACACTAGCTTTGGCAGACATTCGATGAAATGAATGTATTTTATTTTGAATTTATGCCTTGAACAATTAATTAATGAAGCTACAAAAAACTAATTTCAGTAAATATTAGCAACTAAGTAATTATATACATACCTTTTATATCGTTGTTCCTTCTTACGGTCTCTGAAATCGGACCAGTTTTCGGGAGGCCATTGACCGTCTATCCAAGTGGTGCGGACTTATGGATACAACCAAAGGCCTTGACCTTCATGTACACAGCTTTGGTCCAGTGGAAACAGCAATCTTTTAATAGTGTATGAGGCAATGCCTCACGGACTGCTTGCAATGTAGCTGAAAAAGAATGTTATGAATATTTAAAATAATGATTTATAATGAGAACATGTTATAACAAAATTGAATTAAATATGTTATTTAAAGAAAGTCGAGATATTATTTCAAACAACTGACTTGGATGATATACAGTATTGAAGCTAATTACCTGCTTCGAACCAACTTTGTGGTGTTAAACACGGCGACGTAGTCCCGCTTAGTTCGTCAGGTCATCAAGCAGAAAGCCAGTGGTAATTGCTTAGTGCTGTCTTCCTGCTTATCGAAGGCGTGGACTGATATGACTTGGTAGAACAGATCTCTGACTACTAGGAACGTACCGTCTGAAAACCATCGCTTAGCCCGGGCTAGGGTGTCCAGTTGTTCCTTTGTAGCGAACAACAAGTGACGGTCTCCGTCCATCAGAATGTCCCGAACCAGGAACCGATCAGCTTGGATGAAACCCTCATCGATCTGTAAAAAATATTTAACAATAAAATTTATATAACTGGATGTAATTAACTATGATAATATTTTTAAATATATATGAAATTAATTATGGGACTAACGGACAAAGAAAGCGTTGATATAAAATCATGGTAAATAAAACAAATATAACTGAATGTAACTATTAAAAATACTATCAATATAGAATATATAAGCATACAACAACAAAACCTTACCACAAAGCTTGCGACTTTAGGCTCTATTGGTTTCAGTCTTTGGCGATGTAGATTAACCACTCGTTTGGTGTAAGACACCTTTGGAAGAGCGTGATCGTTTGGTCGCAGTTCGCCCTTCATTGTATAACACCAAGTTATATAGTATAAATATAAGTTATTTTGTTGGACCAACACAAAGGGTCGTCAGACAAGCCACCAAACTCATTTTATATATAAATTCAAGCTCCTAATCGCTTATATTTCCTCAAACTTACAAAGCATTTTTCACTTTTCTATCTATTGAATTTAATCCGCAAATGTAAAAAAACAACAACAAAAAAAAACAAAAAAAAAAACATGTAGGGCCGTGTCCCTCACTTTTTCAACCACTGAGCCGGTCATTTCGTAATCGATCTTAAATCACTATTTAAATTGTTTATATGGTTATTTGATATGCAACTAACTGTTATGTAAAACGCCAATTGTAATAAACTCCCGGCCCGCCTGCCTTTTACACTTTGTAGCTTTAGAGAGGGCTTACTATCTTTTACTCGCTGGCCTTTTCGGTGCTTTGATTTTAAAGATCTAGCAGTGAGTACGAAAAGTAGATTGGACGAATAAACGATCTCCAACATGGCAGATTCCCTTGAAGAAATTCTTGGCCAACTTTTGTTGCCGGACAGCGATGCAATTAAAAATGTAATCGGTCGATTTTTTATCGTAAATACATAACATCTATGATTCTTTCAAACATTTATGTAATTACCTGTTTTTATTTTCACTAGAAAGGGGATAATCTAACTTTTTTCATTGCCCACGTGAGAGGCAAAAATAACGCGGGAAATGTCAGGCAGATGTCATGTGTTTCTCTTCATTTCACAGCAAGCAGAAATAAAAAATAAATGTGACTGGTCAAACAGTCATTTTGAACATTCTAACTCAATTAGGTAAAAGGTGAACAGATTATTAAAACTTCAGTAATATTCAGACTGATAAATCATCTGTAAGGTGATGACTGTTTTATTTAATCTAGAGCAAATTAATCCAAGAAGTGGGGAAAAATCCAAAAGTATCACGAAATCTTGCAGAAATTTCAGGCACATTTGATGATAACATCCATATCAAATCTATACAAGTGACAAAGTGTCTGTTTGTCAGTCAATTTCATGGATATTTTCATTTTTAAAAGAAAAAAACACATTTTCAATGCTTCTCTTTAATGAAATCATGCAAATTTATTGCAGAGCATGGCAACCACTGGTCAAAAAAAATAATTATGTTTTTACTGCTACTTTGAATTGAGCCTTCATATAACACATGGCACTTCCTGATTGGTTTAAAAACCTACATCAGAGAATGAAACAACAATGAAGAACAAGTACAGTAAATTTTCAATCTAAATGTTTATATGGACAATAATGTCATTTTAACATCACTTAAATGGTATTTGAGACTGTTTACTATGTCTTGCTGACATTTTGCAATGTGTTGCCATTGCATTTTTTTTTAAGAAGTCGACCAGAAAACATTTAGATGTATGTATCCATCTGCTATATGGTTAAAATCTCTGTAAATTTTCTCTGTGAATGTTTTGGACCTCTACAGGAACCCACATAACTCATAGCCATGCCAATACTTCTACCCCTGACATTTGGCGGTTATGGGTACTGATTCCACGGCCAATTCTACCGCACCAATGCCATGAAGTCCTTTGTCCCCTCTGCAGTCCATCTGTGGACCCAGCTTCCTGACCACCTAGCCTTGAGGACTAGTCATGGGGCAGTAATTGCCTGTGTTATTGTGTATTTTACCCCACAAATTAACGCTGCACAGCACTTTGTAAAAGTAAAACCTGTACAAAGATGAGAGGGATATGTACAGTTTTGGAAGAAGATGATGATTTGGGTTCTTAGTTGAAACCATGCCAGTGTAATGATAATCTGGTTGGTTGTAACCAAATAGTGTTAAGAAGTATTGCATGACTGTCTGACTTCTTGTCTTTTATTGTAAGTTTATGGCCACTTTATCTGTTAATGTTGCATGTACTTAATCTTGCCATTATTCCAGCTGATAGATACATTACTCTGGTCAACAAATTCACAAGAATCTCAAAACTTATGAAGGAATTGACAGATCCCTAAAGCTACATCATAACTTTCTCCTTTTGCTACAGTGTTTAATTAAACGTCAAAAATGCGTAGCAAATTCAACGCAAGTTGCTTACGGCACATAAATAATAGCTTTTCTTGTCAAAATCTAGGTGCATTCCACTTCAAAACTCAAACTTCAAAATTGAAAAGTGTGAGTTCAGAAGCACTCACAAAAGTTTGTGAGTCCCAAATTAAGGGAAAATATCAGTTTTGTAAATAATGTAATCACAAGAAATTTAAAAAATAATTGAAGATTGATTCCTGCACAATAAATGTATAACTTTTGTTTGGACAAATATATATACGTATGGCAAAAATGCCTACTTTTGATTTCTGGTAAACACACATACAATGACAATGTTCAGATATGTGCTGCTTTGTTTTACACATAGTTAGGAACTTGTAGACAGATATTTTATGTTCCAATTTTGGGCTGGG
The DNA here is from genome assembly GCA_007844125.1 of Sinonovacula constricta. Classification (NCBI taxonomy): domain Eukaryota; kingdom Metazoa; phylum Mollusca; class Bivalvia; order Cardiida; family Solecurtidae; genus Sinonovacula; species Sinonovacula constricta. The sequence goes on from CM017565.1 coordinate 54,361,153, forward strand.
ATATTTGTCAACAATGGTATCAATTTTTGAGACAGTCTGTTGGCATAATGGCAAGCAAAACAATTAACATTGTTTTTTGTACGTGTGATGATATTAAAATTACAGATAGCTGATACCTGTATATAATCCTATCCAAAAAAGGAAGATAAAAATTAATTTACCATCTATTTTCCAAATGTGAAAAATAACTAAACATTAAATTGTACTAATTGAACTACAATATAGGCGTCATTCTCTTGACTGGTCTTTACACACTCAATGTTCAAATGCTTCTTGCAAGGGAGCATTTCCTGTGATAAAACACATTAAAGATGACAGAAGGTGCTTGCTCAGTTCCGAGCAAACTGATCAGTTAATGCAAATTAATGACAATCAAGTTGAAAAGGGTGATCACTTGCCAAGAGTGGTCAGATGTCGATTGTTTTACCCTATAGGCCAAGGAAATAAAGTAATACACAGTTACGTTGTATGTGATATTATCATTTATTTTGCATTTATAATATATGATATGTAATGTATTAAAACAAGAAAACCATGTCTAAAAACAGTCTTTTCCATAAAATTCAAACTTGCCCCTTCTAAAGCAAAGGGGTCTATTAAACAGATGCAAATTGAAATTTATAGCACTGAGAAAAATTTGCAAGTACAAAAAATGATTAAATTTAAGTCATGATGCCAGAATGGGTACATAAAAAAAATTAAAGGAATTGTAATAAAGTATGCATTTATTTGACGTATATAAGATAAAATCATGGGACTCGCACACACGTGAACTTTATTCGAGGTCAAATTGAGAGATTTTCGCTTGCAAAGTGGGAGATTTGTTACTTTCATACAAACATTGAAGGAAGTTACCTGTTTCCAAGGAAGGAGATTTCTGAAATGTGTAAAACACCTCATTTTCAAATAATTTTGAACATTTAAAGTTGGAGTCACCCCCCAAAAGTGGGAGAGTTCACATGTTTGCTTACATATAATTTAAATCATCTGTTGTGGGCCTCATGATCAACAATTACATGTCTTACAATTTTTTCCTGTTAATTAAACATTTGGATTTATTCAGGGGTAAAATATAACTATACTATCCTCTCAGTACACTTTTTTTTTAACTGATAGTCATTTGACTCACTGTATGGTGTATTACACTCTGGTAAGTTTGTATAGAGCAAGTACATAATAAAAGATAACAGAAGAGATGAGTTACAATATATTGCATTAAAATTATTAAGGAATCAAATTCATTTTTATAGCATTACCATTATGTGAGTATTAGAAATTCAAATTTGTTGTTTTAGAACATTTTTAAGTTGAATTTCGGCTGTTTACTGTAGTGTTGAAATGCCTTTAACTAGCTGGTTTGATTGTACAGTTCTACATTGTTTTTTTTTGTTTTTTTTTAAATTTAACTTTGCTTAAAGACTTGCAGATTTTTTTTTAAAGTTATTCAATAATTAGATTTTGATTATTTTGACTTTTATGTGTGTAAACCACTGTATAATAAGTGACCTTTGTAATTCTAGTAAAAACTTTACAGATTTAACTTAACAAAAGAACAATACACAAAACATAATGTGAAATTGCTAATCCCTGGAAAATAACAATATGTTTCTCAGCCACAGATCACATTATAAATTGTTTCAGTTTTTCAGTAGATAAAATGATAAAGCATGTTTATTACAGTCAATGACATATTACTACTTCATTATTTCTGACTGATTTTCAATTTTCTTGCAGGCAACCAAACAGCTAAAGAACCTGTTTAAAGATCCTGGATTTGTCCCCGGACTGTGTCGAGTGTTAGGCTCCTCTACAAACCCACAGGTATGTCAGTAGTAAAACAATCCCTAAGCTCAACAGTGCTTAGAACCATTTTATACAACCCGGTTCTTATCAGATGATCTAAAATTTAGCATAGTGTTGGCGTCATTGTGAAAGGATCAGGTGCATTTCGACATAGCACTTTGTTTAGCTGTGATAACTCCAATTTATAGGATAACTGGGCTCGGTCATTCCTAACACGATCAGCTAGGTGCTTTATTTATAGGGTAACTGGGCTCGGTCATTCCTAACACGATCAGCAAGGTGCTTTATTTATAGGGTAACTGGGCTCGGTCATTCCTAACACAATCAGCAAGGTGCTTTATTTATAGGGTAACTGGGCTCGGTCATTCCTAACACGATCAGCAAGGTGCTTTATTTATAGGGTAACTGGGCTCGGTCATTCCTAACATGATCAGCAAGGTGCTTTATTTATAGGGTAACTGGGCTCGGTCATTCCTAACACGATCAGCAAGGTGCTTTATTTATAGGGTAACTGGGCTCGGTCATTCCTAACACGATCAGCAAGGTGCTTTATTTATAGGGTAACTGGGCTCGGTCATTCCTAACACGATCAGCAAGGTGCTTTATTTATAGGGTAACTGGGCTCGGTCATTCCTCACACAATCAGCAAGGTGCTTTATTTATAGGGTAAATGGGCTCGGTCATTCCTAACACAATCAGCAAGGTGCTTTATTTATAGGGTAACTGGGCTCGGTCATTCCTAACACAATCAGCAAGGTGCTTTATTTATAGGGTAACTGGGCTCGGTCATTCCTAACACGATCAGCAAGGTGCTTTATTTATAGGGTAACTGGGCTCGGTCATTCCTAACACGATCAGCAAGGTGCTTTATTTATAGGGTAACTGGGCTCGGTCATTCCTAACACGATCAGCAAGGTGCTTTATTTATAGGGTAACTGGGCTCGGTCATTTCTAACATGATCAGCTAGGTGCTTTATTTATAGGGTAACTGGGCTCGGTCATTTCTAACACGATCAGCAAGGTGCTTTATTTATAGGGTAACTGGGCTCGGTCATTCTTAACACGATCAGCAAGGTGCTTTATTTATAGGGTAACTGGGCTCGGTCATTTCTAACACAATCAGCAAGGTGCTTTATTTATAGGGTAACTGGGCTCGGTCATTCCTAACACGATCAGCAAGGTGCTTTATTTATAGGGTAACTGGGCTCGGTCATTCCTAACACGATCAGCAATGTGCTTTATTTATAGGGTAACTGGGCTCGGTCATTCCTAACACAATCAGCAAGGTGCTTTATTTATAGGGTAACTGGGCTCGGTCATTCCTAACACGATCAGCAAGGTGCTTTATTTATAGGGTAACTGGGCTCGGTCATTCCTAACACGATCAGCAAGGTGCTTTATTTATAGGGTAACTGGGCTCGGTCATTCCTCACACAATCAGTAAGGTGCTTTATTTATAGGGTAACTGGGCTCGGTCATTCCTAACACAATCAGAAGGTGCTTTATTTATAGGGTAACTGGGCTCGGTCATTCCTAACACGATCAGCAAGGTGCTTTATTTATAGGGTAACTGGGCTCGGTCATTCCTAACACGATCAGCAAGGTGCTTTATTTATAGGGTAACTGGGCTCGGTCATTCCTAACACAAACAGCAAGGTGCTTTATTTATAGGGTAACTGGGCTCGGTCATTTCTAACATGATCAGCAAGGTGCTTTATTTATAGGGTAACTGGGCTCGGTCATTCCTAACACGATCAGCAAGGTGCTTTATTTATAGGGTAACTGGGCTCGGTCATTCCTAACACGATCAGCAAGGTGCTTTATTTATAGGGTAACTGGGCTCGGTCATTCCTAACACGATCAGCAAGGTGCTTTATTTATAGGGTAACTGGGTTCGGTCATTCCTAACACAATCAGCAAGGTGCTTTATTTATAGTGTAACTGGGCTCGGTCATTTCTAACATGATCAGCAAGGTGCTTTATTTATAGGGTCACTGGGCTCGGTCATTCCTAACACAATCAGCTAGGTGCTTTATTTATAGGGTAACTGGGCTCGGTCATTCCTAACACAATCAGCTAGGTGCTTTATTTATAGGGTAACTGGGCTCGGTCATTCCTAACACAATCAGCTAGGTGCTTTATTTATAGGGTAACTGGGCTCGGTCATTCCTAACACGATCAGCAAGTTGCTTTATTTATAGGGTAACTGGGCTCGGTCATTTCTAACACGATCAGCAAGGTGCTTTATTTATAGGGTAACTGGGCTCGGTCATTTCTAACACGATCAGCAAGGTGCTTTATTTATAGGGTAACTGGGCTCGGTCATTTCTAACACGATCAGCAAGGTGCTTTATTTATAGGGTCACTGGGCTCGGTCATTTCTAACACCATCAGCAAGGTGCTTTATTTATAGGGTAACTGGGCTCGGTCATTTCTAACACGATCAGCAAGGTGCTTTATTTATAGGGTCACTGGGCTCGGTCATTCCTAACACGATCAGCAAGGTGCTTTATTTATAGGGTAACTGGGCTCGGTCATTTCTAGCACCATCAGCAAGGTGCTTTATTTATAGGGTAACTGGGCTCGGTCATTTCTAACACGATCAGCAAGGTGCTTTATTTATAGGGTTACTGGGCTCGGTCATTCCTAACACGATCAGCAAGGTGCTTTATTTATAGGGTAACTGGGCTCGGTCATTCCTAACACAATCAGCAAGGTGCTTTATTTATAGGGTAACTGGGCTCGGTCATTCCTAACACGATCAGCAAGGTGCTTTATTTATAGGGTAACTGGGCTCGGTCATTCCTAACACGATCAACAAGGTGCTTTATTTATAGGGTAACTGGGCTCGGTCATTCCTAACACGATCAGCTAGGTGCTTTATTTATCGGGTAACTGGGCTCGGTCATTCCTAACACGATCAGCTAGGTGCTTTATTTATAGGGTAACTGGGCTTGGTCATTCCTAACACGATCAGCAAGGTGCATTATTTATAGGGTAACTGGGCTCGGTCATTCCTAACACAATCAGCAAGGTGCTTATTTATAGGGTAACTGGGCTCGGTCATTCCTAACACAATCAGCTAGGTGCTTTATTTATAGGGTAACTGGGCTCGGTCATTCCTAACACAATCAGCTAGGTGCTTTATTTATAGGGTAACTGGGCTTGGTCATTCCTAACACAATCAGCTAGGTGCTTTATTTATAGGGTAACTGGGCTCGGTCATTTCTAACACGATCAACAAGGTGCTTTATTTATAGGGTAACTGGGCTCGGACATTTCTAACACGATCAGCAAGGTGCTTTATTTAAAGGGTAACTGGGCTCGGTCATTCCTAACACGATCAGCAAGGTGCTTTATTTATAGGGTAACTGGGCTCGGTCATTTCTAACACGATCAGCAAGGTGCTTTATTTATAGGGTAACTGGGCTCGGTCATTTCTAACACGATCAACAAGGTGCTTTATTTATAGGGTAACTAGGCTCGGTCATTTCTAACACGATCAGCAAGGTGCTTTATTTATAGGGTAACTGGGCTCGGTCATTCCTAACACGATCAGCAAGGTGCTTTATTTATAGGGTAACTGGGCTCGGTCATTCCTAACACGATCAGCAAGGTGCTTTACCGTAAAGCTTTATAGTTTTTTGCCCCAAAAGATGATAAAAAAGTGGGGGGTGCGTCTTATACATGCGAATTTAAGTTTTCCCCTTTTTTCCCAGACCAAAATTGACCCTAAGACTAATCCGACCGCAGAGAATATCGCCGATAGTATCGGCCATAGACAACTGTATTGTGCTATTTTAAGGGAAAGGTTACGTTGTTTTTACCTAAAATTTGACATTAAACATAAAAAGAGACATTTAAATTCGTTTGTGTATACATAAAACAACAATATGCAATAGATATTTGCATAAATATCAATTTATTTTAACAAAATCGGCGAAGTTTCATAATCCGGAAACGGTTATTGAGTTTTAGGGGAACGGGCATATTCATTGACAATGCTGTTATTATCATCGTCTAAGTAATATGGTATTATTCAATTGATCAATTTTGAATTGAAATTGAAACTACGAATAAATTTTAAGTTGAAATTAAAAACCCACTTAACAACAATAAAATGTGCATCGGCTATTTGCGCAGACAAGTTTTCACACCTCTTTTGGATGTTAATAGATCGTCCATCATCCGTAAGTAATTACAAAGTTGCATAGAACTAATTTGTTGGTAAGCGGTCACTTAAATAGCATGGTGTGAAAATGAACATATAAAAAGCCTTTAGTTGTTATTTTAAATGTCATTTGTGTGTTTGTCCCATGTGTCGAGAACTTAATTATAGGCCGAGAACTTAATTGTTTTTATGACCTGCTGCCGCGTGAAACAGGGTGTTCTCTCATGTGTAGGGCTGGGATAGCCGCGAGAATATCCTGTCTGGCGTGTAAACGATATATTGGGGTAGAGTGTCATAACGTAACACAATACACACGGTCTCACTAGGCAAACAGTCGCGACGTATTATTCAAGACACTTAGAGAATAATAAGCACTGCGCAAACACCGATTTATGGAACAATTGGAACATGTTCCCTCGAGTCAAATCGAGCGATGCGGCGACGCGGGAATTTCGTAATGGCGGCCAGATGGATTAGTGAATCGGGGATGCGTCTTGTCTTTGAGAATTCGCTTTTTTCCTTGATTCTAGACCTCGAAGAGGGGGTGCGTCTTATCTTTGTGTGCGTCTTATCTATAAAACTTTACGGTATTTATAGGGTAACTGGGCTCGGTCATTCCTAACACAATCAGCAAGGTGCTTTATTTATACCTGATGTTGTATTCTGATGTTGAAGTAAGCAGTTAGTTTAAAATAACAATTCTTTACTTCTAAGGTTGAATAGCAATATTTTACATGTCATTAAGCTAGAAAAATACAAACCTCACTGCATACAGTGCCTTAGTTTCAAGTTATCCTTGCAATTACCTTCTATTTTAAAATTTCCTTACTTTAGGTGCGGCAATATTCTGCAGTATTACTTAGAAAGAAAATTCTCAAATCAAAGCAATGGGCTGCGTTACAGGCTGGTGGTGTTGCACAAACGTAAGTATAATTTGGTTTTCATTAGAATTAAAAGTCCATTCTTTGCCATAGATTTGCAGTAGTTTTTCACTTGAATGTTTTAAAGCTGGTGTCCGACAGTAAGGACCAATTTTTTGTATCTCATCCAACTGAATAAATTATTCTGACCTAAAGGTCCAGTAAAATGCTGTTTATTGGGGGGATACATCTATGTGCAAAGTAAAACATAACACCCCATTTGTTATGACAAAAATATATTTCCTATCCACAGCTATTTTAAACTGAGAAAACCACATGACCAGACCACTTACTTTTGTGAGTAATCAGCTATGATGTTGTTAACTAATGTTAGTACTGTGTAATAAGTGAGGAATTGTTATGAACAGCCTTTACTGAAACTTAAGTGTATGTTTATGTAGTTTTTATGTCCTAATTCTCTATAGCGGGGGAAAGATTTTGTAGTATGTAATAGATGTAGGCAAACTGTTGTAGACCACCTTTGAAATCCATTTAAAAATGAAAAAAACTTAAAAAGGTTAATTCAAACTTAAAAATAGAATAGATGAACTAACAGAAATCTGGGGTCTTAAGGTTAAAACGTACCAACAGTAACTATAGTGTCCTCTTGTTCTTCAGCTTATGTGTAAATGTCAAACCTCTTAGTGTTGTATTCATTATTAGGTTTATTATACATATAGGCTGGAGAACAAAGTAATTTATGTTGCTCAGCATATGGTATGTGAAGACTGAAATGACAAACAAAATGTATGATTTGTGTTAAGAACTGTATTCAAGGTGACCTTCGAGCTGTCTTGTGGAACATAAATGATATTACTTCAACAGTTTGTTCATAAATGACTGCCCATTAATGAATGTAGTATTGCATATAACATTTAATAGCTTAGTTGTGGATAATTTCCAGTTGCACTTGCTTAAGAACTGAACAAAAGTGTTTGATAGAAGAGGATGTTTCTTGTTTCAGGATAAGAGAGAATATTCTCCAAATATTGCTCCAGGAGCCAGAGTAAGTAAAAATTTAAATTTTGTGAGTGGAACATGGAACATTTATTTCTCAACTAGCACATTAACTTTTGTTTTTAAAAGATAACCCTCTTTTAAGTAAAACTTCAGCACAAATATGTCAGGAAAATTTATTTGTTTTGAGATAAAAGTTAGTTTTATTTTTGTACCTTTTGTGAATATTGTTCCTTGATATGTATTAAAATGGCCACAGGACTTATAAAATGTATTTAAATGTCCACAAGACTAATAAAACGTACTCAAATGCCCACAGCACTAATAAAATGCATTCAAATGGCTACAGGACTAATAAAATGTATTCAAATGGCCACAGGACTTGGCCAACTATTTGTCGTGCATTAACAAGAATTTTCCATTATACTTTTCTTTTAATGGTAAAGGTCCTTTGATCATTATGTACTAGTAATGTCCTTGGAACCATCTCTAGCTCTCTCAGAGATAATGTTTCCTTTAAATGCTGACTTTTGTCTGTAGAGCAATTAGCTCCTACCTCGTCTTTGCCAAGAAGCCTGACTTTTACATGTTTTATTCCAAATTTAAAGTGTTATTCAAGGAAATTTGTTGAATGTTAACCATCTCAGGAAAAGTGTGAGGACTGCCATAGCCCAAGTGGTTGCCACGGCAGCCAAGCATGATTTGGCCACTAATGCCTGGCCCCAGCTGTTTGTGTTCATCACAGAAAACATCAAGAGTGCAGAGCCAGCCAGGAGAGAGGTATTCATTGATTACACTTTCTAAAAAATTCTCAAGGATGCTTAGGTTCAAGAATAAGATGGTTAGGTTTTTTTACTGGATTTTATTGTCTTAAAGTTTAAGCATATATTATGCTACCTTCACTTTGATAGCATACAGGATTGTGTGTTTTTTTTTTAAAGGGGGTTTTTGAGACGGGGAAAATTTTGTGGCATTTAAATAAAAAAGAGGGAAAATTTGCATGTTTAATTTCTTATCTGCTTTCATACATCTTGTATATTTTTTTCAATGCTCTCTCTTTTTTCCTTGTTCTTGAACTCCTCTACATTACCATAATCTAGTCCACCTGAGCTTCCACTATATTCATCAATCTACACCAGTGCAGCTATTTTTCACAACCGGCCGCAATAGCTCAGGTGGTAGAGTGTTGGATTGCGGATCAGGAGGTCCCGGGTTCAAACTCCGACCAGGTCAAACCAAAGACTTTAAAGTTGGTAGTAGTGGCTTCACTCCTAATGCTTGGGGCTAAGGGGATGGCATTATGCCTGACTCGCTGGTGTCAGTTTAATTTACTGGACGGGTTCAGTCCCTGGGCACCTCATAAGTGCCCCTGTGCTATAATGATGAAATGTCGCTGCACAGTATTGGCAAAAATCCAGGTAAATCCAAATCCAATCCAATTTTTCACATTTCGGCAATGAAATACTGAATTTCATCTAAAGGGAAGGCCCCTGTTAACGATCCTTTTTTGTAAGGGTAAACAAAAATACCTGGCATATCTAGAATACCTTGTTAGTCACATTTTGACGAAGGGGCGATTTGTTTGTAACACTCTGAGGGTAAGCATGGGAGTTGTACTATTGCCAGTTCAATCATTGATCACATTCCATACACATGTACCTGATGCTCTAAGTACAAGGCTGCAATGGCTAGTAGAAAATAATTTTAAAAATAAACATATAAAAGTAATCTGATTGTAAAAAATTGTAATTTGCTAAATAGGTTTTTTCAAGAGAAGTGTTTCAGCAAGCTTATAATCAGCAAGCTTATGAAACTAATTTATTCTCTGTGTTTTGCAAAAATGCTATTTTTAAGCAAATAATTTTATTTTGCCCTTGGAAATGTTGAGACACTTTCATGGTACCTTTGTTTTCTGTCTACTTGGGAGGAACGATGATTGGGAATCAAGCAGCTAGGTGCCATTTTGGATAGCTATTGTTTGTAGCACTAGTTTAGCTTTTCTCAGTGAAAGAAATCAGCACAAACATCTTTTTTAGCATCTCATCTATAAATTAATTATGGCATAAATTGCACTTGTTAATATGCATGAAAATTTACTCAGCTTCAAATTAACCATTGTACTCTTGTTTCTTGGACTCTACATAGAATGACAGAAGAATGATGGAACTGCTGATGTATCCATATTAGCCTGTATGTCTATTAAATTTGGATCCAAGTATTGCCAACAGGTATTCACTGGACCCTCTCAGATAAGAACAAAATTACTAAACAACTGATTGGGGCCTCCTTTTCACAGGCCCCTTTTAAAGTAGAGAAGACATTCACTAAACAACAGATTGGGGCCTCCATTTCACTGGCCCTTAAAGTAGAGAAGAAATTCACTAAACAACAGATTGGGGCCTTCCATTTCACTGGCTCTTGAAGTAGAGAAGACATTCACCAAACAACAGATTGGGGCCTATATTTCACTGGCTCTTGAAGTAGAGAAGACATTCACCAAACAACAGATTGGGGCCTATATTTCACTGGCTCTTGAAGTAGAGAAGAAATTCACTAAACAACAGATTGGGGCCTATATTTCACTGGCTCTTGAAGTAGAGAAGAAATTCACTAAACAACAGATTGGGGCCTATATTTCACTGGCTCTTGAAGTAGAGAAGACATTCACTAAACAACAGATTGGGGCCTTCCATTTCACTGGCCCTTAAAGTAGAGAAGACATTCACTAAAGAACAGATTGGGGCCTATATTTCACTGGCTCTTAAAGTAGTGAAGACATTCACTAAATAACAGATTGGGGCCTCCATTTCACTGGCCCTTAAAGTAGAGAAGACATTCACTAAATAACAGATTGGGGCCTCCATTTCACTGGCCCTTAAAGTAGTGAAGACATTCACTAAATAACAGATTGGGGCCTCCATTTCACTGGCCCTTAAAGTAGAGAAGACATTCACTAAATAACAGATTGGGGCCTCAATTTCACTTGCCCTTAAAGTAGAGAAGACATTCACTAAATAACAGATTGGGGCCTTATATTTCACTGGCCCTTAAAGTAGAGAAGACATTAACTAAATAACAGATTGGGGCCTTCCATTTCACTGACCCTAAAGTAGAGAAGACATTAACTAAATAACAGATTGGGCCTCTATTTCACTGGCCCTTAAGGTGAGAAGACATTACTAAATAACAGATTGGGCCTCCATTTCACTGGCCCTTAAAGTAGAGAGACATTCACTAAAAACAGATTGGGGCCTCCATTTCACTGGCCCTTAAAGTAGAGAAGACATTCACTAAAGAACAGATTGGGGCCTTATATTTCACTGGCCCTTAAAGTAGAGAAGACATTAACTAAATAACAGATTGGGGCCTTCCATTTCACTGGCCCTAAAGGTAGAGAAGACATTAACTAAATAACAGATTGGGGCCTCTATTTCACTGGCCCTTAAAGTAGAGAAGACATTCACTAAAGAACAGATTGGGGCCTTATATTTCACTGGCCCTTAAAGTAGAGAAGACATTAACTAAATAACAGATTGGGGCCTTCCATTTCACTGGCCCTAAAGGTAGAGAAGACATTAACTAAATAACAGATTGGGGCCTTCCATTTCACTGGCCTTTAAAGTAAAGAAGACATTCGATAAACTCCTGATTGGTGGGGCCTCCATTTCACTGGCCCTGCTTAAAGTAGAGAAGACATTCACTAAACACCTGATTGGGGTCTCCATTTCATGGTCCTTCTTAACGTAGTGAAGACATTCAATAAACAACAGATTGGGGTCTCCATTTCATGGTCCTTCTTAACGTAGTGAAGACATTCAATAAATAACAGATTGGGGCCTCTATTTCACTGGCCCTTAAAGTGGAGAAGACATTAACTAAATAACAGATTAGGGCCTCCATTTCACTGGCCCTTAAAGTACGGTAGAGAAGACATTCACTAAATAACAGATTGGGGCCTCCATTTCACTGGCCCTTAAAGTAGAGAAGACATTCACTAAATAACAGATTGGGGCCTATATTTCACTGGCTCTTAAAGTAGAGAAGACATTCACTAAATAACAGATTGGGGCCTTATATTTCACTGGCCCTTAAAGTAGAGAAGACATTAACTAAATAACAGATTGGGGCCTTCCATTTCACTGGCCCTAAAGGTAGAGAAGACATTAACTAAATAACAGATTGGGGCCTCTATTTCACTGGCCCTTAAAGTGAAGAAGACATTAACTAAATAACAGATTAGGGCCTCCATTTCACTGGCCCTTAAAGTACGGTAGAGAAGACATTCACTAAATAACAGATTGGGGCCTCCATTTCACTGGCCCTTAAAGTAGAGAAGACATTCACTAAAGAACAGATTGGGGCCTTCCATTTCACTGGCCCTTAAAGTAGAGAAGACATTAACTAAATAACAGATTGGGGCCTTCCATTTCACTGGCCTTTAAAGTAAAGAAGACATTCGATAAACTCCTGATTGGTGGGGCCTCCATTTCACTGGCCCTGCTTAAAGTAGAGAAGACATTCACTAAACACCTGATTGGGGTCTCCATTTCATGGTCCTTCTTAACGTAGTGAAGACATTCAATAAACAACAGATTGGGGTCTCCATTTCATGGTCCTTCTTAACGTAGTGAAGACATTCAATAAATAACAGATTGGGGCCTCGATTTCACTGGTCCTTAAAGTAGAGAAGACATTCACTAAACAACAGATTGGGGTCTCTATTTTACTGGCCCTTTTAGAGTAGGGAAGACATTCTCTAAACATCTGATTGGGGTCTCCATTTCACTGGCCCTTTTAAAGTAGGGAAGACATTCACTAAACATCTGATTGGGGTCTCCATTTCACTGGCCCTTTTAAAGTAGGGAAGACATTCACAAAACACCTGATTGGGGTCTCCATTTCACTTGCCCTTTTAAAGTAGGGAAGACATTCACTAAACAACAGATTGGGGTCTCCATTTCACTGGCCCTTTTAAAGTAGGGAAGACATTCACAAAACACCTGATTGGGGTCTCCATTTCACTTGCCCTGCTTAACATAGAGGATACATTCACTAAACAACAGATTGGGGCCTTCCATTTCACTGGCCCTTAAAGTAGAGAAGACAATTCACCAAACAACAGATTGGGGCCTTCCATTTCACTGGCCCTTAAAGTAGAGGAGACATTCACTAAACAACAGATTGGGGCCTTCCATTTCACTGGCCCTTAAAGTAGAGAAGACATTCACCAAACAACAGATTGGGGCCTTCCATTTCACTGGCTCCTCCCAAAGTACATGGTATTTATGTGTGTGTGTTTTGGATAGACATGTACCTGATACGTTACAACCAAACATTTTTAGTTTAGTCATTTAGGCGTTTCATGTCGCCTGTATTATTAATCTGTATATGTATTTTGTGACACACATCATTAGCTTGTTACAATCCATTGGTGAAAGCAGGTTAAGAAACTCTTGAAATCCACCTTACCGTCTGTTTAAAATAATGATAAAAAGCTTGACTTCTCTATTTTAGTTGGGCATGTACCTGCTGTATTGTGTGGCATCATCGGCAGCAGAGCAGCTGAAGCCCCATCTTGCTGACATAGCCACCCTGATATCTGGCGTTCTTGGTGGGGAGCTCAACAATCTGGCCCCATTCTATGCCATTAAAGTGCTCTCAGAGATTGTGTTCTTCGTTGGAGATGATGCCTTAAAGCCTGTACAGCAGACAGTTCCCCAGATCCTCAATGTGATCAAGAATCTACTTGCTCTAGACCAGGTTAGACAAAGCAACTCCTGACTTGGAAAAGAATAAATTTTCATTTCTTAATTTTTTTTTCTATTTCTTTATATTTGTAAAAATTAGTGGTAATCATAATAAGGTTTTCAGGATCCGAACAAAAACTTTTCACAATAATAGATTTATAGATTTTTGTTTTGGTTAAGCTTCAGAAAGAATCCCTTATTAAATGAATGGCAATATTTTATTATGTCATTACCTCTATAAAAGGTAATCAGTATGCCTGTTTTGTTAGTAGTGTTTACCTTTTTACTGTAGATCACCTGAGCTTATGCTGGGTGAGGTATTGTGATCGCCCACCATCCGGCGTCACGCGTCCATCAACATTTTCAAACGACATCTCAAACGATACCATTGGGCCAAACTCAACTTTCTCAAAAGCTTTAGCAGGGAATAAACAGTTATTCAAGTAATTTTGATCCGTCAAAAAAAAGTGTTGGGGGTGGGTCACTAGAAAAGTGGCTACTTCCAATGTCTGGCTATATAGGAAAGCCTTGTCAGGAACTGCAAGAGCTAGAGCCTTGATATTTGATATAATTGTTTTTTCAGTGGCCCTGAATAATGATATTCAAATAATTATGATCCATCAAAAATCTTGGCTGCCGGGCCTGGCCATTTTCCATATAAGGCTATAGATAGGAAAACTGGTCAGAAACTACAAGCGCTAGAGCCTTGATATTTGGTATCCATTTTCCTTGTGTGGCCCTGTTTCAAGATTGTTCAAAGAATTTGATCTGTCAAATAACATGGCTGCCAAAGGCATGGCTATTTTCCCTATTTGCAGTACCAGTCACTTATCACTGTAGTTTGTATTGCATAGTTCTGTAAGACAAAGGAAACTTAAACACATTCCACTTGCCATACCTACCAGATTATCCACTGCTAGTCTGTGACTCTGTGTAACATATAACTCCTCTGCCAGTTCTATTGCACCCCTTTCTATTTTCATGATCCCGTTATTTGATTATGAGAACATTCAACAGCTGAATATTATTTATAGTGTCACTATCCTATCTCTTACCTTAGAACTCTATGTGTTGATAAGTTACAAGCATAGTAATTAAGTATGATATGGGTGCAGGTAAAAAGATAGTCACCAGTCCGTCATAGCCACATGCTGATAATAGGCTCTAGAGTTCCCAAGCAACAAAATAAAAGGTGAATATTGTTGGATTTTTTAACTTGCACTTTAAACAGATCATTTGGATGTAATCAGTAGTACATAATTTCTGACGGATGATTACTTTGCAAAACCTTCTGACATTGGATATTTCAGTGTGATGTGGTTAATGAAAAAAACATATGTCAGCATATTTCAAAGGTCATTATTACAGGATTGCATTTGCAGTTTTAATTATAAGACCAATTTGAATTGTATTAAAAAGTATTTACCCATATATGCTGCTTTGAAGACAGCTCTGATATCAATTTCTTCATGGTTAATGCGTAGGAAAATTTCATTTAGGCATAAAGGGTGTTGACTTTTGACTTGGTGTGTTTTAAAAACAGGGATAATAAATATATGTGAATTTATTAAAAATGAAAAATAGACCAACCATATCATAAAGAAGTATAATAATAAATACCCTTGTCAGGTTTGGTCATTTCAAAGATAAAAGTCGCTAACAATAAACACCTGTTTCAATAACTAAAGATTAACTTAAAATTGTTTTTCTGCTTGAAACATTGATAACATAAAGGTGAGGTTTTCTGTTACCCAATCATCTGGCATCCTTCGTCATTTGGCATCAACAATTTGCTTGTGAACACGCTATAAGCTAAAGTTTTTATCCAGTCATCATCAAACTTGGTCAGAATGTTTGTCTGCAAGAAAAACTTAAATGATTTTGTAACTGGGTCACTTAGGGGTCAAAAAAGTATGGACCGGGCCTGGTAGCGTAATCGGTAGAGCGTCAGCTCCAGGTTGTAGAGGCCCCGGGTTCGAACCCGGGCCTCGACATACCAAAGTCTAAAAAATGGTAGTGTTATAGCTCTCTAGCTAACGCTCAAGCAAATATAAGGGTCAATCCACGACTGGTTGGCCGGGTGTCAGGATAATGTGACTGGATGTGGTATCATGCCAGGTGTTCTCGGCATGCTATACACAGTAAAGGCTGCACTATATCTGCTTCATGTTGACACTATCTCCAGATAACCGAAATACTGTTGGTAGGACGATAAACCCAACAAAGAAAAAAGTAGGTCACTAGTCAACTCTTTAGAAAAAGCTTGTGAACACACCAGAGACCACATTTATGGCCCAATCTTCACCAAACTTTTGTCAAAATGTTTATCTACATGGATATTGAATGACTTCATAACTGGGACATTTGGAGTTAAAAAGTAGGTCACTTGGTCAAATCTAAGAAAAATTCAATGAACATACTAGCGGCAACATTTATTGCCCAGTCTTCACCAAACTTGGTCAGAATGTTTGTCTATAAGAAATCTTGGATGAGTTCGTAACTGGGTCACGTGTGGTCAAAACCTAGGTCAAATTTTAGAAAAAACATTTGACCATGCGTAAAGGTTACATTTATGGCCCAATCTTCACCAAACTTGGCCAGAATATTTGACTGTATGAAAGCTTAGATATGTTTTGAACATGGTCATGTGGATTCAGTAGGTCACTAGGTAAAACTCTAGAAAACAGCCCAGTGGCCACAATAATGGTCCAATCTTTGCCAGAGATTTCTAAAGTAAATAACTCTTATTACTTGACACCAGATATGATCCTACTTAAAACCTGTGACTTTATGTGAGCGATAAAGGGCCATCTTGTTACTCATTTTTGGTGCTCTATACATTGTTTAATACCATATATTGCTTCCTTTTACTCGGAATTATTGCTTTACAGCCTTTATTGCTGCTTAGTACTCTATATTGTTGCTCCATATCCTATATTGCAGTTATTTACCCTGACTTACTGCTCTTTATCCTATTTTATTTTATTATATACCTATTGGGACTGTTATAGTTTGAAACATTGTTTGAAACATTTTAGGAAAATCATGTATTAACATTATCATATTTGGTTTTAATCTGATGTATTGTAAGAGCCAAGATTACTGGAAATGTGCATGATGAAAACTGGTTTTGTGTTGCCAGGAGAAAGCCTGTGAAGCCTTTGAAGTGTTTGATGAAATGCTTGAGTGTGAGGTTGTTATCATCACACCCCACCTGAAAACTGCAGTACTCTTCTGTTTGGAGGTAAGTGTTATATTTAATCTTTGCTTCTGCTCTATTTGTGTATAATCAGTTTATACTTTTAGTCATTGTAAAAGTCTAGACATTGTGGACAGATTTAGGTGTGCTTAGGAGAAATTAAATTTGTCCCTTTTTCCAGCCTTACCACAATCCAGAATGTTCTTATGACGATCAGATTCACGATTCAGGATTATATTCAGGCAGTTTCCTCTTTTCCTTTATGTATTTAGTTCAATATGATATAGTTTAAATTGTGCACAGTGATATAACTTAATACAATACAAAATTTGTTATGTTATAAAAAGAATAATACTCACAACTTAACTTTTTTAATGCCATTAAATTGTGAATTAGACTATTTAAACTCTGTATTGTATAATGGTATGATTCTAGGGCTGTTTTGGTAGACTGGTATAGTGCGATACTGAGTGAAGTCAAAACTATCGCGATACACAGTGCACCGGTTTTTGGGAATATTTTGTATAATTTGGTTGCTGCCATCATTTTATGCATCCAAAATCAAACATGCTGGTATTGATGAAATGTGTTTCGTTGCTTCATGTACACAAATGAAATTGTATTTAACAGAATAGAACACATAAAACACATGTTCTTTTTTCTCACTCAAGATCAAACCGGTTTAGCCACTCTTGTAAATCAACCTCAGTATTTCATATCAAAATATTCAGTGAAATTAAGATCACATACGTCACATTTATGTATCAGTATAGATTTTTGTCAAATGATTGCCTTATTTGTTTGGAAATTCTCTTAAATGAAACGGGTTTGATTGCAAATTTCTATGTCATTTTTAACTCGTGTAATTTAAAATACCTAGCATGTTTGAAATGTTTTCAACTTACTTGATTGATATGGTTAAAAAAACAGCATGTACTGTTTATCAAGATATCAAAACAAACAATAAGTGGCATGTAATCACAAAAGAAGAGATGCACATTTCTGGTTTAAAACTAATTCACTTTGTCCTCACAAAAAGTAAAATGAAACCTGTCTGAAGGAAATATATCATTAAACATAAAAATTATATATAGAGGTACAGAAACTTGACTGTGTAACTCATTAGTATATAAATGACATTTTATTAATGAAAATGGTTGACAAACTGATTTGTAAATGAATTTCTTTTCCCGTGAACTCCCGACTCACTCAAACTGGAAGGTCATCCTGTGGGTGTTCGAGCAACTGGGCTTTGACTTTCATACTTTGAGTTTCATACTTCATTCTATCAATTTCACATTGCATCACAAAGAGATAGTTTAGAATAAAAACAGTTATAAGCTGAAAAGTCAATATCTACTTAAGTAAATCGTGATAATGGAATATGCCTTCTTAAAACAGTATACAGAATAAAGTCAGCTTGTAATTTAGTATACTGTGTTTTGTAGGTTGCAGCCAACACTAGCCTTGATGATAGTGTACGAGTGAAGGCCATGTCATTCATCTGTGCTCTCACTCGATTGAGGAAAAAGGTAACTAGAGCAAGGTTTAGCTGTATTTAGTTGCATGCAGTACTTTGCTATAAGGTTTTTCAGTGGTCTCAAAGCTTTTTAATGTCAACATTACTTTGCTTACTGTAAGACCTTTAGCATTTATTGCTGTCTGCTTTTAGGTAAGAACTTAAATTCTTGTAAAAGGCTGTCATATAGTCTTTGAATGTAAAAGGACATCGCAAATTCATCCCCTGCACATAAAGCTGGTTTCTTTTTTTTTTCTATTTAGAACATTGATGTATTTTAATAATGTGATGGCATTCTGGAGAGTCATGTTGATTGGTCTGTCAGTAGCCAAACTGTTGTGCAATATCTTGGGTTCTGTTGCTGCGATTTTTATGAAACTTTTCAAGACTCCCCCCCCACCCCCAACAACATACCCCCTTAATGACATGAAGCATTCTACACTTGAAGCTGTTGAAACCTACATTGGCAGATTTTTTATGGAAAGAAATGTAATGAATTAGTGTACGATGTCAGTTGCAACCAGTTGTTATGAGTACTAAAAAAGTTATAAGAAGTCGCTGTACATGTCCAGATTTCTTTTCCCCGTAGTAAACACAACACATATATGGTTAGATGTCATAAAAATAAGTGCAGATAAAATTTCTATATATACATTAGTATTTACACTTTACTTAGTGTTACATACTATGTACACATCTCTAGCTTACTTAGTGTTACATACTATGTACACATCTCTAGCTTACTTAGTGTTACATACTATGTACACATCTCTAGCTTACTTAGTGTTACATACTATGTACACATCTCTAGCTTACTTAGTGTTACATACTATGTACACATCTCTAGCTTACTTAGTGTTACATACTATGTACACATCTCTAGCTTACTTGGTGTTACATACTATGTACACATCTCTAGCTTACTTAGTGTTACATACTATGTACACATCTCTAGCTTACTTAGTGTTACATACTATGTACACATCTCTAGCTTACTTAGTGTTACATACTATGTACACATCTCTAGCTTACTTAGTGTTACATACTATGTACACATCTCTAGCTTACTTAGTGTTACATACTATGTACACATCTCTAGCTTACTTAGTGTTACATACTATGTACACATCTCTTGCGACTTAAACATACACACAGCGATTGAATTCATTTGGTTAAATATAGACTGTATGTTAACTCATTTATGGCATGTACTGTTCAATGATTAAATTCATATGATTTCATAAAGATGTCAAGTATTCAATTATTCCTGTGTATATTGCACAATTCTAAAATGATATTGTACTTTTAACATGGGTTTTGAATGTTGAGTTCCACTCTTTTGCACCAATAATGTTGGAGTATCATGTTGGAGTATTATTTCTAACATAAAACATTTACTTGTGTATAACAGCAAATATTGAAGCATCAACTTGTGCAGCCCATACTGAATGTGATGTTTCCTATCATGTGCTATATACAAGAGGGAGAGGAGAGAGAGGAGGAGGATGAAGACGAGGAGGAAGTTGAGAGTCAGAAGCCAGCTCATTTGGCTGCACAGGTATGCTGTACTGACGCAGGAATGCTGTACTGACACAGGTGTGCACTACTGACACAGGTATGAAATACAGACAAAGGTATGCAGTACCAACACAGGTGTACACTACTGACACAGGTGTGCACTACTGACATGGGTATGCACAATGGACATGGGTATGCACTGCTGACACAGGTATGACATACAAAGATAGGTATGCAGTATCGACACAGGTACGCATTGACACAGGTACGCACTACTGACACAGGTACGCACTGACACAGGTACACACTGACACAGGTACGCACTGACACAGGTACGCACTGACACAGGTACGCACTACTGACACAGGTACGCACTACTGACACAGGTACGCACTACTGACACAGGTACGCATGACACAGGTACACACTGACACAGGTATGACATACAAAGATAGGTATGCAGTATCGACACAGGTAAGCACTGACACAGGTACGCACTACTGACACAGGTACACTACTGACACAGGTACGCACTGACACGGATACACTGACACTGGTATGCACTGACAGGTACGCACTGACACAGGGACGCACTGACACAGGTACGCACTACTGACACAGGTACGCACTACTGACACAGGTACACACTGACACAGGTACACACTGACACAGGTATGACATACAAAGATAGGTATGCAGTATCGACACAGGTAAGCACTGACACAGGTACGCACTACTGACACAGGTACACTCTTCTGACACAGGTACGCACTGACACGGATACACTGACACGGGTACGCACTGACACAGGTACGCACTACTGACATGGGTACGCACTACTGACATGGTCATATGGTCATGCACTACTGACACTGGCATGCACTACTGATATAGGTATGTTGTACTGACCACTGACATGGGTTTGCTGTACTGACTGCCGACACAGGTTGGCTGTACTGACTACTGACACAGGCTGGCTGTACTGCTGACACAGGTTGGCTGTACTGACTACTGACACAGGTCTGCAGTACTGACTACTGACACAGGTTGGCTGTACTGACTACTGACACAGGCTGGCTGTACTGCTGACACAGGTTGGCTGTACTGACTACTGACACAGGTCTGCAGTACTGACTACTGATACATGTCTGCTGTACTGACTACTGACACATGTCTGCTGTACTGACTACTGACACAGGTCTGCTGTACTGACTACTGATACAGGTTGGCTGTACTGACTACTGATGCAGGTCTGCTGTACTGACTACTGACACAGGTTGGCTGTACTGACTACTGATGCAGGTTGACTACTGACTACTGACACAGGTTAACTGTACTGACTACTGACACAGGTCTGCTGAAATGACTACTGACACGGGTCTGCTGTACTGACATAGGTCGGCTGTATTGACTACTAACACAGGTTGGCTGTCTGACTACTGACAAAGGTTGGCTGTACTGACTACTGATGCAGGTTGACTACTGACACAGGTTAACTGTACTGACTACTAACACAGGTCTGCTGTACTGACTACTAACACAGGTTGGCTGTACTGACTACTGATGCAGGTTGACTACTGACTACTGACACAGGTTAACTGTACTGACTACTGACACAGGTCTGCTGAAATGACTACTGACACAGGTCTGCTGTACTGACATAGGTTGGCTGTATTGACTACTAACACAGGTTGGCTGTCTGACTACTGACAAAGGTATGCAGATGGCAACATACTTTGACATGCCAAGTTGCAGATGATACATTGTATCATAACCTTGGTTATCAGGAAGGCCATCTTTAAGATGAAAGTTAATATCTTTTGAAATTTAAAATTATGTATATCAGTTAATAATAACATCATTTTGTTCAGTCAACTGTTGATAAAGGATGTTCAACACCAGTGACTTGTATTTCTAACATGTTTTTCTGTTTTTCACAGGTTGTAGATACCATGGCAATGAATCTACCACCGGAAAAATTCATCCCACTGTTGGTATGTAAACAAACATGACAAATAATCAAATAATGTCTATCTCTCATTAAATGATGTAGTGACATATGTCTTATTGTAACAGTTCTTTTGTTATTGCTTTCTCTCATTAGATGTTGCAGAGCTTTTATTTTGCCTATTTGATATGTCACTTTTTTGTTTTTAGAAGAAGAAAAACAGGAATTTTTTGTCATGACATTGTCAATGTTGGCATGGGTAACCCTTTATGTTTACTTCCATTTCTCAAACATATACACACAAAAAACATTTATTTTCTTCAAACTTGGAACTCCCGTGAACTATCAAAAGTGGAGTCCATTTTGAACGGACAAGGAACCCTAAAATGAATTTTGACCAAGGTATGCCCCTTTTAGCTCACCAAGGAGCTTTTGCGATACCGCTTTGTACGTTGTTTGTCGTCATCAACATTTAGCTTATGAACACACTACAGGCTACAGTTTTTATCCAATCTTCATTAAACTTGGTCAGAATGTTTGTCTGCATGAAATCTTGGATGAGTTCGTTATTGGGACACCTGGGGTCAAAATTAGGTCTCGGTCAAATTTTAGGAAAAACTTGTAAACACACTAGAGACCACATTTATAGCCCAATCTTCACCAAACTTGGTCAGAATGTTTGTCTGCATGAAATCTTGGATGAGTTCATTATTGGGTCACGTGGGGTCAAAAAGTAGGTCATTAAGGTCAAATCTTAGCAAAAGCTTGTAAACACACTAGAGGCCCCATTTATGGCCCAATTTTCACAAAAACTTGATCAGAATGTTTGCCTGCATGAAATCTTGGATCAGTTCATAACTGGGTCATGTGAGGTCAATAAGTAGGTCACTAGGTCAAATCTTAGAAAAAGCTTGTGAACACACTCGAGACCACATTGATGGCCCAATATTCATCAAGCTTGGTCAGTATGTTTGTCTGCATGAAATCTCGGATGAGTTCATTAATGGGTCATGTGGGGTCAAAAAGTAGGTCATTAGGTCAAATCTTAGCAAAAGCTTGTGGACACACTAGAGGCCCTATTTATGGCCCAATCTTCGCCCAACTTAATTAGAAAGTTTGCCCTTATGAAATCTTGTATGAGTTCATAACCTGGTCACCAGGGGACAACAAGAAGGTCAGTTGGTCAAATCTTAGAAAAAGCTTGTGAACCCACTAGAGACCATAGCACAATTTTTACCAAACTTGGTCAGAATGTTTGTCTGCAAGAAATCTTGGATGAATTCCTTATTGGGTCACGTGGTGTCAAAAAAAAGAGGCCACTAAGTCAAAGCTTAGAAGAAGCATGTGAACACACTAAAGGCCACATTCATAGCCCAATCTTCACCAAACTTGATCAGATTGTTTGTCTGCATGAAATCTTGGATGAGTATATTATTGGGTCACGTGGGGTCAAAAAGTAGGTCACTAGGTCACATTTTAGAAAAACCTTATGAAAACACTTAGAGGCCACATTGATGGCCCAATCTTCACCAAACTTGGCCAGAATGTTTGCCAGTATGAAATCTTACATAGGTTTTGAAGTGGGTCATGTGGATTCAGTAGGTTACTTAAATTCTAGAAAATGTTATCAACCCAGTGGCCACACTAATGGTCCAATCTTCACCAAAGATTTCTAAAGTAAATAACTCTTAATTACTTGATGCCAGATTTGAGCCTACTAAAAGCCTGTGTCATCAGGTGAGCAATTAAGGGCCATTATGGCCCTCTTGTTTAAATTTTTTATTGTCTTATCCAGCACTGATTAAAAGTTGGTAGAGTTCTGTCCATGGACAGCTCATATGTTACAAGAACAGCAGTGCAAGAAAACAATGACAAGGTGTTAGCCGAAGTCCACCACACGTAATTTCAACAAACAATAGACATGGGTACAAAAATGCTAGAAAAAGGTTAAAGTAGCAAATAAACATTATGTCAGAAATTATGCAAGAGAAAAAACCAACAGTTACCACCTATAAAAATAGTCTGCATAAGGCCCAATAGGTTTGTTTTAATCCGGTTTAAAGTGGTACCCAACCTTTGCACACCGGAACATCCTACTCAGAACAAACCATTTAAATCAACTTATTCTGTCAAACTGAGACAGTTGATAGCAAGCACCTGCATCAGACTTAAACACAGTCAAATCTGAAATGGTGTCTTAAGACAGATGGTCTTTTAATGCAACATGTATATTTCTTCCTTAAAAGCACAATTAAAATAGGCAAATTATGTTCATATAATTCAGGGTTTCTGGGAAAAAGGCCCCAGCCCAAATTGGGAATTTTTGATGCGTTAAATAGTCAAATTTGGGAAATACAGTATCGACAAATCAAACCGATTGGGAAATTTCAACTTTTATTTTTCTGAATTAAAGCTTAATCTGCCTTGCTTTTGTGTCCCTAAAAGTGTTACAGAGCTCTTCCAGAGTTTGTTTAGAAAGCCCTGCAGGGCCTTCAATACAGATTCTTATTAAATTGGAGAGTTTTTCCTGGCCAAGGGAGCTTTTCAAAGAAATGCATAGTAGGTTCATGGTGCTGAACCCTCTCTCCACAGCTGCAGTGCTGGATGGTATTATGGTCATCATTTGCAGAAGTTGGTAGATTCTAGATCGCGTAGTATTTACTATTTTGCGACATTTTTCGTCACTATATTTCGCTGGTCAGTATGAAAGCCGGTACTGCACATACCGTTTTTGCCTAATAACTTCTTTCAGTTTTATACACAGTCAAAAAGTTATGGCGAAAATACTTTTGTTTATGAAATAAAAATAATTCCTGTAAATTTTCAAACCATATTATGACTATAATGTTATCTGGAATGGCGCCTTGACGCATCTTCATTCTTCATGCCTTATGGTATACGGCTGGGTAAGAGTCTATTTTTTCACCGGTTACATTCATACATAAATTCACGGAAAGTAGTTTTCACAGATCACCAATCAAAAGTAAACAAATGAATCGCATAATTGGAAAAGTCTCTTGATTTCATGGTTATTTATTTTTATAGGTAAAAGGCATTTCGGTTCAAATGGGAATTAATTAATGAGATTGGGAATTTTTTTCTAAAGATAGGGAAAAATGGTCGCTATTTGGCATTGGGAATTCGGCCCCGTGAGACAGGCTGAAAAAGCCCTGTAATTACATGATGTTATGATGATGCCTGCAATAATGCATGTTTTACTTTTTTTATATTGCACAAGAAATTAAAACAACAGCTTCTGCAGATGGGCAAACCAAAATTGGAAGCACAGAAACTGACCACATATGTAAATGGACATATCTGATTCTAAGTACTTCAATACAGAGATAATATCCATCCAGTTAAGTGGTCAAATGTTAACCTGTTACTTTGGTAGTGGTTGCCATCCCTGAAATATGCACATGATTCTTTTTGTGTTTTTTTCTTGTTAATTTTACATCCTCATTTCTCCTTTGAAAAGTGTTGGCTGTGGTGAGTAGGGTCAATGGGATTGAAAAAGACTGAGGTAAGTAGTGTGAATAAGCAAGTGTCACATTGCCTGAATTATACAGTTACAGTCACATCTGACTAGGGTTGCTCTTTGTGTGGTCGTCCATAAGGGTCCAATAAAGGCATGTTTGACACAATGTGGTGTGGTTGCTGGTTACAATTAACAGGTGACTGTTTATAAGATGTCACGTAAGGAACTTTGAAGTGGTTGCTGATTGTCGGCAGGTGCATGGTAAATATTAACAATTATTTCAAGGAACTATCCAAGATATGTACAATACGTACAAAAGAATAATAGGCAAGAAGTATAATATTGGGAAAAAAAAAAAAATTACGGCAATCTCAAGATATGATTGGTGGTTGAAGACTAATATAAATGTTTTGCAGAGACACTGACAAATTTACATATATGTAACCTCCCATTTTTCTGCAGATGGCCATGGTGGAACCAGCTCTGTTAGACCCTAAACCAGAGACAAGGAAAGCTGCCTATGTTGCCTTGGCTGTTATGGTAGAGGGATGTGCTGACTATATTACTAACAAGTATGTACAAATAAAGCAATACACTTCCTTTAAAGCACAGCTGTTGAAGCAGGTTAAGCCCATGGATGTAAGTATTCTGAATTGAAACTGAATTCCGTATTTTGACTGTTGCTGGGATCGTTTTTTAAAAACAAGAAAGTTGAGGATGGGTGGGGTATGGGGAAGCCCTTCCATAATCCCAGACTACATTCTGTTGTACAAAAGCAGAAGAAACATCTTTCTAGAGTTATAAACATTTTTCCCCGATCAAATGTTGATCAAATCCAATAATTGTGGCTCATAAAGGATTACAGAATTACACGAGAGTTCCTGAATTATGTTCGATAATGCATACAGACTTTTGATGTTATCAATGAAATTGTTCGACGAGACATACATTCAGATTGGTTCTCATATAGTCTGTCGTCCGATAGAAATCTACATAAACTGTACCAAAATGGCAGCTGATATGATATTACTGGGAGTTGTATCTGGGTGTGTCCAAAATCAGTTTCAGAATGATATGACTGGGTGTGGTATCTGAGTGTGTTCGTGGCATGCTTGTGACAGGGCTGGCAGCACTGTATCTGCTTCAAGTGTTATGTATTTCCAGATAAGTGAATGTATTGTAACCTATTTCAGACACCTCGAGGCTGTGCTTCACTGTGTGTGTAAGGGTCTAGAGGACCCAGACCAGCATGTACGTAACAGTGCCCTGTTTGCCATTGGTCAGTTCTCAGAACATCTTCAGGTAATTATTTTTATTCACATAGATTGTTTAGCAGCAAAATACCTTATCTCTAATAAAATATGCTTTAAGCTAGTTAATTACTACTTGTGACCAGAAAGTAGCCCACAGTGACATTCACTAGGGCTTCACAATAACTATGTACCAGATATCTTGTGTATGCGCTTGTAAACCCCAAATTTTATAGGCAATTTCTAAGTGCAAAGTGAATCTCAACTTCCATAAACATTTCACATCTTGTGAATTAAATTGCACAAAAACCAACTAAAGATTGTTTCTTTGTTTTACTATTTTAGTTTGGTCATGCTTTTATCCCCTTTTCAGAGAAATTTGATATTTTCTTCTATTAGTTTATTTCTTCCTTCCACCAGTCAGTGTGTTAGCACATGTGAACAAAAGAATGGTGTCTGGTGATAAACTCACACATATCTCTTGCCGTTGATAGTATTTATGGCAATCAGTGGTTAGTCAATGTTATTTTCTTATAAGCTCTTCAACAATCTTTCTTGTCTAGTCACCGACCATCCGATTGTAACTTCTTTATCTGTTTGTTTCTTTGTGTGTTTTGTTGTATCTTCATGTTCTTAAGTAAATAAGCATTGTGGCCAGACACAAAGACTCCTAACTTAGCCTCTAGAATTCCCTGGACGTAATGTCCTTGATTCCGCCTTGTCAGTTGCTCCTACTCACAGCTGAAGGCTCACTAAATTCTGCCATCAAATGTAAAGAGTTATTTTTTTAGAATGGATCTAGAAACCCCGTTCCCTGATATAACAATATGGCCATTACAATAAAGTATATATCCAATAAGAGCCATACTTTCAACATATTTGTTTTTCTTATATTGTACAGGTTCAGGTTGACTTCAGGTTTCAGAATTGAAATATGTCAAAGACCCACCACCAACGCATTATTATTATAATTTATACACCCCACCAACACAATTAAAAACACCAATCTCCTATAAATTTACAGTTTGTAGGAGACAAGTATTTTGTGAACTTAATGATTTATTTGTTTATTTAATATTACATAGATGATGGAAGAAGCCATATTTAAGGATCAATCTTCACCAAAGACTTCCTAAATAAAGAATTCGTGATCACTTGATACCAATTATAAGGCAACTGAAAGCCCCAATCTGCAGTTAAATGATTAAGAGCCAACATGGCCCTCTTGTTTAACAACCTTGATGGAGGTCAAAGTTTGATGGCTGCAGGTTGATTGTTTTCAGTTTTCTTGGTCAATACAATGTGGTGAGGTTTTATTGTCTGACATAAGTTACTTATAATAACATGCAAATGTAAGATGGACAGACTGAGTAACAAGTTCTTCTTTTGTTAAGACAAACAAATGAGCCATATGACTCAGTACATAGGGTACACTGAGTTACATTGAATCAATACAGCTGTCAAAAGCTTGCTTCTGCTAGTCAATTTTTCATTACCATTTTTTCACTTTACAGCA
Source organism: Sinonovacula constricta (assembly GCA_007844125.1). Classification (NCBI taxonomy): domain Eukaryota; kingdom Metazoa; phylum Mollusca; class Bivalvia; order Cardiida; family Solecurtidae; genus Sinonovacula; species Sinonovacula constricta. Next base: position 54,389,179 of record CM017565.1, read on the forward strand.
ATGTAGGTCTATGTTTTCTGTTTTATTGCTGTCTCAGCTTACATGAATGCATTCAATATATGACCCAATGTGGCTAAGTATGATTTAATTACAGGTAATGGTACTATTTAGGATGTCATATATACAGGTTACTGAACCCCTGTGATGTCATATATACAGGTTACTGAACTCCTGTGATGGCATATATACAGGTTACTGAACCCCTGTGATGTCATATATACAGGTTACTGAACCCCTGTGATGTCATATATACAGGTTACTGAACCCCTGTGGTGTCAAATAGACAGGTTACTGAACTCCTGTGATGTCATATATACAGGTTACTGAACCCCTGTGGTGTCATATAAACAGGTTACTGAACCCCTGTGATGTCATATATACAGGTTACTGAACCCTTGGGATGTCATATATACAGGTTACCGAACCCCTGTGATGTCATATATACAGGTTACTGAACCCCTGTGGTGTCATATATACAGGTTACTGAACCCCTGTGATGTCATATATACAGGTTACTGAACCCCTGTGATGGCATATATACAGGTTACTGAACCCCTGTGGTGTCATATATACAGGTTACTGAACCCCTGTGATGTCATATATACAGGTTACTGAACCCCTGTGATGTCATATATACAGGTTACTGAACCCTTGTGATGTCATATATACAGGTTACTGAACCCCTGTGATGTCATATATACAGGTTACTGAACCCCGTGATGTCATATATACAGGTTACTGAACCCCTGTGATGTCATATATACAGGTTACTGAACCCCTGGGATGTCATATATACAGGTTACTGAACCCCTGTGATGTCATATATACAGGTTACTGAACCCCTGTGATGTCATATATACAGGTTACTGAACCCCTGTGGTGTCATATATACATGTTACTGAACCCCTGTGATGTCATATATACAGGTTACTGAACCCCTGTGATGTCATATATACAGGTTACTTAACCCCTGTGATGTAATATATACAGGTTACTGAACCCTTGTGATGTCATATATACAGGTTACTGAACCCCTGGGATGTCATATATACAGGTAACTGAACTCCTGTGATGTCATATATACAGGTTACTGAACCCCTGTGATGTCATATACAGGTTACTGAACCCCTGTGATGTCATATATACAGGTTACTGAACCCTTGTGATGTCATATATACAGGTTACTGAACCCCTGTGATGTCATATATACAGGTTACTGAACCCTTGTGATGTCATATATACAAGTTACTGAACCCCTGTGATGTCATATATACAGGTTACTGAACCCCTGTGATGTCATATATACAGGTTACTGAACCCCTGTGGTGTCAGATATACAGGTTACTGAACTCCTGTGATGTCATATATACAGGTTACTGAACCCCTGTGATGTCATATATACAGGTTACTGAACCCTTGTGATGTCATATATACAGGTTACTGAACTCCTGTGGTGTCAGATATACAGGTTACTGAACTCCTGTGATGTCATATATACAGGTTACTGAACCCCTGTGGTGTCAGATATACAGGTTACTGAACTCCTGTGATGTCATATATACAGGTTACTGAACTCCTGTGATGTCATATATACAGGTTACTGAACCCCTGTGGTGTCAGATATACAGGTTACTGAACTCCTGTGGTGTCAGATATACAGGTTACTGAACCCCTGTGATGTCATATATACAGGTTACTGAACCCCTGTGGTGTCAGATATACAGGTTACTGAACTCCTGTGATGTCATATACAGGTTACTGAACCCCTGTGATGTCATATATACAGGTTACTGAACCCTTGTGATGTCATATATACAGGTTACTGAACCCTTGTGATGTCATATATACAGGTTACTGAACTCCTGTGATGTCATATATACAGGTTACTGAACCCCTGTGATGTCATATATACAGGTTACTGAACCCCTGTGATGTCATATATACAGGTTACTGAACCCTTGTGATGTCATATATACAGGTTACTGAACTCCTGTGATGTCATATATACAGGTTACTGAACCCCTGTGATGTCAGTATATACAGGTTACTGAGCTTCTACTATGTCTCAATTACAGGTAACTTTATTCTAAGTTATCATATTATTATGTTACTGTACTTATAGGTTGTCTTATTTACAGGTGATTGTGTTCCTGTGATGTTTTATTTACAGGTAACTGTACTCTTTGATGATTTATTTATAGCTAAATGAACTTCTTAGCATTGTTTGAAATAAGATGCCAAAAATGTAACTCCTGTATCTCCCCTTGCAGCCAGACATCAGCAAGTATGCCTCCGAGGTGCTGCCTTTACTGTTCCAGTACATGCTGCAGGCGAGTGCTGAGGCTGCCAAGAACCCCAAGGGCCTCACCCGCAGCTACTATGCCCTGGAGATGTTTTGCCAAAACCTGGGAAAGGACATTGAGCCCTACCTGCCTCGACTGATGGAACATCTGATACGGGTCCTGGGCACCTCAGACTCTATCCGGGCAAAGGAGCTGGCTATCAGTGCACTTGGGGCAACAGGTACAGGACCTGCAACTCATGTAGTCATAGACCTGCGTTGACATTTATATTTGGACCTGCAACTCATGTAGTCATAGACCTGCATTGACATTTATATTTGGACCTGCAACTCATGTAGTCATAGACCTGCATTGACATTTATATTTGGACCTGCAACTCATGTAGTCATAGACCTGCATTGACATTTATATTTGGACCTGCAACTCATATAGTCATAGACCTGCATTGACATTTATATTTGGACCTGCAACTCATGTAGTCATAGACCTGCATTGACATTTATATTTGGACCTGCAACTCATGTAGTCATAGACCTGCATTGACATTTATATTTGGACCTGCAACTCATGTAGTCATAGACCTGCATTGACATTTATATTTGGACCTGCAACTCATGTAGTCATAGACCTGCATTGACATTTATATTTGGACCTGCAACTCATGTAGTCATAGACCTGTGTTGACATTTATATTTGGACCTGCAACTCATGTAGTCATAGACCTGCATTGACATTTATATTTGGACCTGCAACTCATGTAGTCATAGACCTGTGTTGACATTTATATTTTGACCTGCAACTCATGTAGTCATAGACCTGCATTGACATTTATATTTGGACCTGCAACTCATGTAGTCATAGACCTGCATTGACATTTATATTTGGACCTGCAACTCATGTAGTCATAGACCTGCATTGACATTTATATTTGGACCTGCAACTCATGTAGTCATAGACCTGCATTGACATTTATATTTGGACCTGCAACTCATGTAGTCAAAGACCTGTGTTGACATTTATATTTGGACCTGCAACTCATGTAGTCATAGACCTGCATTGACATTTATATTTGGACCTGCAACTCATATAGTCATAGACCTGTGTTGACATTTATATTTGGACCTGCAACTCATGTAGTCATAGACCTGTGTTGACATTTATATTTGGACCTGCAACTCATGTAGTCATAGACCTGTGTTGACATTTATATTTGGACCTGCAACTCATGTAGTCATAGACCTGCATTGACATTTATATTTGGACCTGCAACTCATGTAGTCAAAGACCTGTGTTGACATTTATATTTGGACCTGCAACTCATGTAGTCAAAGACCTGTGTTGACATTTATATTTGGACCTGCAACTCATATAGTCATAGACCTGCATTGACATTTATATTTGGACCTGCAACTCATGTAGTCATAGACCTGCATTGACATTTATATTTGGACCTGCAACTCATGTAGTCATAGACCTGTGTTGACATTTATATTTGGACCTGCAACTCATGTAGTCATAGACCTGTGTTGACATTTATATTTGGACCTGCAACTCATGTAGTCATAGACCTGCATTGACATTTATATTTGGACCTGCAACTCATATAGTCATAGACCTGTGTTGACATTTATAATTGGACCTGCAACTCATGTAGTCATAGACCTGTGTTGACATTTATATTTGGACCTGCAACTCATGTAGTCATAGACCTGTGTTGACATTTATATTTGGACCTGCAACTCATGTAGTCATAGACCTGCATTGACATTTATATTTGGACCTGCAACTCATGTAGTCAAAGACCTGTGTTGACATTTATATTTGGACCTGCAACTCATGTAGTCATAGACCTGTGTTGACATTTATATTTGGACCTGCAACTCATATAGTCATAGACCTGCATTGACATTTATATTTGGACCTGCAACTCATGTAGTCAAAGACCTGTGTTGACATTTATATTTGGACCTGCAACTCATGTAGTCATAGACCTGCATTGACATTTATATTTGGACCTGCAACTCATGTAGTCAAAGACCTGGACCTGCAACTCATGTAGTCAAAGACCTGCATTGACATTTATATTTGGACCTGCAACTCATGTAGTCATAGACCTGCATTGACATTTATATTTGGACCTGTAACTCATGTAGTCAAAGACCTGCATTGACATTTATATTTGGACCTGCAACTCATGTAGTCATAGACCTGCATTGACATTTATATTTGGACCTGCAACTCATGTAGTCATAGACCTGCATTGACATTTATATTTGGACCTGCAACTCATGTAGTCATAGACCTGCATTGACATTTATATTTGGACCTGCAACTCATGTAGTCAAAGACCTGCATTGACATTTATATTTGGACCTGCAACTCATGTAGTCATAGACCTGCATTGACATTTATATTTGGACCTGCAACTCATGTAGTCATAGACCTGCATTGACATTTATATTTGGACCTGCAACTCATGTAGTCAAAGACCTGCATTGACATTTATATTTGGACCTGCAACTCATGTAGTCATAGACCTGCATTGACATTTATATTTGGACCTGCAACTCATGTAGTCATAGACCTGCATTGACATTTATATTTGGACCTGCAACTCATGTAGTCATAGACCTGTGTTGACATTTATATTTGGACCTGCAACTCATGTAGTCATAGACCTGCATTGACATTTATATTTGGACCTGCAACTCATGTAGTCATAGACCTGCGTTGACATTTATATTTGGACCTGCAACTCATGTAGTCATAGACCTGCATTGACATTTATATTTGGACCTGCAACTCATGTAGTCATAGACCTGTGTTGACATTTATATTTGGACCTGCAACTCATGTAGTCATAGACCTGCATTGACATTTATATTTGGACCTGCAACTCATGTAGTCATAGACCTGCGTTGACATTTATATTTGGACCTGCAACTCATGTAGTCATAGACCTGCATTGACATTTATATTTGGACCTGCAACTCATGTAGTCATAGACCTGCATTGACATTTATATTTGGACCTGCAACTCATGTAGTCATAGACCTGCATTGACATTTATATTTGGACCTGCAACTCATGTAGTCATAGACCTGCATTGACATTTATATTTGGACCTGCAACTCATGTAGTCATAGACCTGCATTGACATTTATATTTGGACCTGCAACTCATGTAGTCATAGACCTGCATTGACATTTATATTTGGACCTGCAACTCATGTAGTCATAGACCTGCATTGACATTTATATTTGGACCTGCAACTCATGTAGTCAAAGACCTGCATTGACATTTATATTTGGACCTGCAACTCATATAGTCATAGACCGGCGTTGACATTTATATTTGGACCTGCAACTCATATAGTCATAGACCTGCATTGACATTTATATTTGGACCTGCAACTCATGTAGTCATAGACCTGCATTGACATTTATATTTGGACCTGCAACTCATGTAGTCAAAGACCTGTGTTGACATTTTTATTATTATTAACAAAATTCATGAGATATACCAACAAAAAATATTAAATTAATTGTGATGCATTTGTTGAACCATACACTTTCCAAGTACATAGTGTTTACATAACATTTAATTTTAGTTTTCTCACTTTACGTCATCAAACTTTTTTGTTGCGTTGAGGGGGGATTTTGTGATTTGAAACTTAATGTAATGTCTTATTAGAATTGTCACAGCCTAATGCTAGTACTGCTAGTAGGTCTTCTAGTGGTTAACCTAGTCACATTCTGGTGAAGCTGATGTTAATCATGGTGTATAGCTATATAGAGACTGGAGCTGAGATGCAAGTCAAATGCTGTTTTCAAGAAACACAAGTATCCCTGCTACTGTAGTCCATTGTGTTCAAGCTTATGAGTTTCCTTGAGTCAGCAACATCATGTTGGATTTTTAACTTATTTATTTGTTTATATCAGATTAATGCATCTACAAAATACAATAATAACTTTTCCAAATCATTACATGACTTTGTGTGTGTGTGTGCATGTGTGTGTGCTTGTGCGTGTGTGTGTGCTTGAGTGTGTGTGTGTGCTTGTGTGTGTGTGCATGCATTAACACTAGAGGAAACTTGCAACTATTTTAAATTCTTTAATACAGTCTTATGGAAAATATATATAAAAAACATCTAAAAATCAGTAGTTTGGTTTAGAAATTCACATTGCCAGAGGTATTGGTCGCAGTTCCAATTTTGAGGGAAAAAAAACCTTTCCCACACCCTATTCCCATATATTGAATGTTGAGCAGTAACCAATCTCAGTGTATAATCTTGCATTCAATCACCATTTTTAAATGCGTTAACAAGATTCAATGCTGCTATTTTCATTTATCTTTCAGCCAGTGCAGCAGAGAAGTTGATATGTCCATACTTTGAGGAAATTATTAACCAGCTGCGAGCCTACCTAGTTAACACTGACCAGGACGAAGAAATGTTCAAACTTCAGATTCAAACCATAGGTCAGTTCACTGAGTTGTGTCACCTTTTAGTTACTCTTCATTTGTTTATTTTATGCCCACTTAAGGATGGCATATAGCAGTCCATCTGTCAGTTAGTCTGTCGTTGTCCCCAGTTGTATTTCATTCATAACTTCCATTTAATGTACAGTACCTAAATAAATCATAACCGTCTTACATACACTTGTAGGGTTGTTATACATAACATTAACAATTTTAACCTCAAGTTCATGATCATTTTTAAGGTTATTCTTTATGAATAGCATCTTTAGCCATGACTAGACTTGTTGTCATTCAAACCACTATCATACTAACATACAATTAATGCAATTGAAGGTGTGTCCTGCATAACATTGGCAAGTGCAACCTTCAAGGTCATGTTCTTAAGTCATTGCATCTTCAGGGACTTGTAAAATCCAGTGCCATGTCTTGTTTATTTACCAAATCATCCTTATTTAATTTATAACTGCATCTTCTATTTCTATTATCCCTTGACTGTTTTCTATAGGCAGAAAAAATTTCTTCTTCCACATTTGTGATTAAACAGGAGTAATTTGTTAATTGCTGAAAACCCTAGTTGAGAAAAAGGAGCATTACTTAGTATGAAAAATAATTGTAGAATAAATTGAGTTAAGTAAGAATGAGAGTTACATCCCATGAATTACTGCTATTGTTGTAGGCATTGTACACAATATGAAATCGCTGTATCTGCAAATAGTTATTTGTTGCTACCTTTAGTGATAGCTTTAAGTTTGCAATGTAAAACATCCACAATTTGAGTAATTTTTTAACAAGGCTGGTAAATTAATTGGGCAATGGTCAAACTGCAACATTTTGCTTTAGCTTTAAAAATATCTTCATATTTGTGTCCCTTTATGATGACTTCTATTAATTGAAAAAGTGATTACACTGATGGAAGTGCTTAGCGCAAGAACCTTGTCTATTTATATGTATACCTCCGATGGATAGTGTTATAGGTATGGATCAGTCTGTACATAAGCAGTTACTTGTGTCGATAACTCCTCTTTTATAATTCATCCGAATTGCTTCCTATTTGTATGGATGACTGATTTGTATGTGTAATTGGACATGAAAGTGAGATTGCTAGTCATCTTTCTTTGTGGAGTTAATACCCTTTGTTACTTTTTCGTAGAAAATTTGTGTGCAAACAATACCTTTTGCATTCTCCATACTTGCATAGATGGTTGCTATTGATGTGTGTTTATGCTAAAAATTAGCATATTGCATTAGCGTGGTTCATTTGAAGGTTATTTTCATTTGTTATATTTCTAAGCAAATTCTTGTAGACAACTGCCTTTATTTCTTGGTGGCAATTCTTTACAGATGAATGCTATTAGTTTGCAGTTGGAGCATAACCTAAGGCTGTATAATACTCTGTCTTGCAGTTGGAGCTTGACCTAAGGCTGTATAATACTCTGTCTTGCAGTTGGAGCTTGACCTAAGGCTGTATAATACTCTGTCTTGCAGTTGGAGCTTGACCTAAGGCTGTATAATACTCTGTCTTGCAGTTGGAGATTGACCTAAGGCTGTATAATACTCTGTCTTGAAGTTGGAGCTTAACCTAAGGCTGTATAATACTCTGTCTTGCAGTTGGAGCTTAACCTTAGGCTGTATAATACTCTGTCTGGCAGTTGGAGCTTAACCTAAGGCTGTATAATACTTTGTCTGGCAGTTGGAGCTTAACCTAAGGCTGTATAATACTCTGTCTTGCAGTTGGGGCTTCACCTAAGGCTATATAATACTCTGTCTGGCAGTTGGAGCTTGACCTTAGGCTGTATAATAAATACTCTGTCTGGCAGTTGGAGCTTGACCTCAGGCTGTATAATACTCTGTCTGGCAGTTGGAGCTTAACCTTAGGCTGTATAATACTCTGTCTTGCAGTTGGAGCTTAACCTAAGGCTGTATAATACTCTGTTTTGCAGTTGGTGCTTAACCTAAGGCTGTATAATACTCTGTCTTGCATTTGGAGCTTGACCTAAGGCTGTATAATACTCTGTCTTGAAGTTGGAGCTTAACCTAAGGCTGTATAATACTCCGTTTTGCATTTGGAGCTTAACCTAAGGCTGTATAATACTCTGTCTTGCAGTTGGAGCTTGACCTAAGGCTGTATAATAATCTGTTTTGCAGTTGGTGCTTAACCTAAGGCTGTATAATACTCTGTTTTGCAGTTGGTGCTTAACCTAAGGCTGTATAATACTCTGTCTTGCATTTGGAGCTTGACCTAAGGCTGTATAATACTCTGTCTTGAAGTTGGAGCTTAACCTAAGGCTGTATAATACTCCGTTTTGCATTTGGAGCTTAACCTAAGGCTGTATAATACTCCGTTTTGCATTTGGAGCTTGACCTAAGGCTGTATAATACTCTGTCTTACAGTTGGAGCTTGACCTAAGGCTGTATAATACTCTGTCTTGAAGTTGGAGCTTGACCTAAGGCTGTATAATACTCTGTCTTGCATTTGGAGCTTGACCTAAGGCTGTATAATACTCTGTCTGGCAGTTGGAGCTTGACCTAAGGCTGTATAATACTCTGTCTTGCAGTTGGAGCTTGACCTAAGGCTGTATAATACTCTGTCTTGCATTTGGAGCTTGACCTAAGGCTGTATAATACTCTGTCTTACAGTTGGAGCTTGACCTAAGGCTGTATAATACTCTGTCTTACAGTTGGAGCTTGACCTAAGGCTGTATAATACTCTGTCTTACAGTTGGAGCTTGACCTAAGGCTGTATAATACTCTGTTTGGCAGTTGGAGCTTGACCTAAGGCTGTATAATACTCTGTCTTACAGTTGGAGCTTGACCTAAGGCTGTATAATACTCTGTCTTGCAGTTGGAGCTTGACCTAAGGCTGTATAATACTCTGTCTGACAGTTGGAGCTTGACCTAAGGCTGTATAATACTCTGTCTGGCAGTTGGAGCTTAACCTAAGGCTGTATAATACTCTGTCTTGAAGTTGGAGCTTAACCTAAGGCTGTATAATACTCTGTCTTGCATTTGGAGCTTGACCTAAGGCTGTATAATACTCTGTCTTGAAGTTGGAGCTTGACCTAAGGCTGTATAATACTCTGTCTTGCATTTGGAGCTTGACCTAAGGCTGTATAATACTCTGTCTTGAAGTTGGAGCTTAACCTAAGGCTGTATAATACTCTGTCTTGCATTTGGAGCTTGACCTAAGGCTGTATAATACTCTGTCTTGAAGTTGGAGCTTAACCTAAGGCTGTATAATACTCTGTCTTGCATTTGGAGCTTGACCTAAGGCTGTATAATACTCTGTCTTGAAGTTGGAGCTTAACCTAAGGCTGTATAATACTCTGTCTTGCATTTGGAGCTTGACCTAAGGCTGTATAATACTCTGTCTTGAAGTTGGAGCTTGACCTAAGGCTGTATAATACTCTGTCTTGAAGTTGGAGCTTGACCTAAGGCTGTATAATACTCTGTCTTGAAGTTGGAGCTTGACCTAAGGCTGTATAATACTCTGTTTTGCAGTTGGTGCTTAACCTAAGGCTGTATAATACTCTGTCTTGCATTTGGAGCTTGACCTAAGGCTGTATAATACTCTGTCTTGAAGTTGGAGCTTAACCTAAGGCTGTATAATACTCCGTTTTGCAGTTGGAGCTTAACCTAAGGCTGTATAATACTCTGTCTTGAAGTTGGAGCTTGACCTAAGGCTGTATAATACTCTGTCTTGCAGTTGGAGCTTGACCTAAGGCTGTATAATACTCTGTCTGGCAGTTGGAGCTTGACCTAAGGCTGTATAATACTCTGTCTTGCAGTTGGAGCTTGACCTAAGGCTGTATAATACTCTGTCTGGCAGTTGGAGCTTAACCTAAGGCTGTATAATACTCTGTCTGGCAGTTGGAGCTTGACCTAAGGCTGTATAATACTCTGTCTGGCAGTTGGAGCTTGACCTTAGGCTGTATAATACTCTGTCTGGCAGTTGGAGCTTGACCTAAGGCTGTATAATACTCTGTCTGGCAGTTGGAGCTTAACCTAAGGCTGTATAATACTCTGTCTGGCAGTTGGAGCTTAACCTAAGGCTGTATAATACTCTGTCTGGCAGTTGGAGCTTGACCTAAGGCTGTATAATACTCTGTCTTGCAGTTGGAGCTTGACCTAAGGCTGTATAATACTCTGTCTGGCAGTTGGAGCTTGACCTAAGGCTGTATAATACTCTGTCTTGCAGTTGGAGCTTGACCTAAGGCTGTATAATACTCTGTCTGGCAGTTGGAGCTTAACCTAAGGCTGTATAATACTCTGTCTGGCAGTTGGAGCTTAACCTAAGGCTGTAAAATACTCTGTCTTGCATTTGGAGCTTGACCTAAGGCTGTATAATACTCTGTCTTGCATTTGGAGCTTGACCTAAGGCTGTATAATACTCTGTCTTGCAGTTGAGCTTAACCTAAGGCTGTATAATACTCTGTCTGGCAGTTGGAGCTCAACCTAAGGCTGTATAATACTCTGGCAGTTGGAGCTTAACCTTAGGCTGTATAATACTCTGTCTGGCAGTTGGAGCTTCACCTAAAGCTGTATAATACTCTGTCTGACAGTTGGAGCTCAACCTAAGGCTGTATAATACTCTGTCTGGCAGTTGGAGCTTCACCTAAGGCTGTATAATACTCTGTCTGACAGTTGGAGCTTAACCTAAGGCTGTATAATACTCTGTCTTGCAGTTGGAGATTGACCTAAGACTGTATAATACTCTGTCTTGCATTTGGAGCTTAACCTAAGGCTGTATAATAAATACTCTGTCTGGCAGTTGGAGCTTAACCTAAGGCTGTATAATACTCTGTCTGGCATTTGGAGCTTAACCTAAGGCTGTATGATACTCTGTCTTGCAGTTGGAGCTCAACCTAAGACTGTATAATACTCTGTCTTGCAGTTGGAGCTCAACCTAAGGCTGTATAATACTCTGTCTGGCAGTTGGAGCTCAACCTAAGGCTGTATAATACTCTGTCTGGCAGTTGGAGCTTCACCTAAGGCTGTATAATACTCTGTCTGACAGTTAAAGCTCAACATAAGGCTGTATAATACTCTGTGTGGCAGTTGGAGCTTCACCTAAGGCTGTATAATACTCTGTCTGACAGTTGGAGCTTAACCTAAGGCTGTATAATACTCTGTCTGGCAGTTGGAGCTTGACCTCAGGCTGTATAATACTCTGTTTGGCAGTTGGAGCTTAACCTTAGGCTGTATAATACTCTGTCTGACAGTTGGAGCTCAACCTAAGGCTGTATAATACTCTGTCTTGCAGTTGGAGCTTAACCTTAGGCTGTATAATACTCTGTCTGACAGTTGGAGCTCAACCTAAGGCTGTATAATACTCTGTCTGACAGTTGGAGCTCAACCTAAGGCTGTATAATACTCTGTCTTGCAGTTGGAGCTTAACCTAAGGCTGTATAATACTCTGTCTGACAGTTGGAGCTCAACCTAAGGCTGTATAATACTCTGTCTGGCAGTTGGAGCTTAACCTAAGGCTGTATAATACTCTGTCTGACAGTTGGAGCTCAACCTAAGGCTGTATAATACTCTGTCTGACAGTTGGAGCTCAACCTAAGGCTGTATAATACTCTGTCTGACAGTTGGAGCTCAACCTAAGGCTGTATAATACTCTGTCTGACAGTTGGAGCTCAACCTAAGGCTGTATAATACTCTGTCTGACAGTTGGAGCTCAACCTAAGGCTGTATAATACTCTGTCTGACAGTTGGAGCTCAACCTAAGGCTGTATAATACTCTGTCTGGCAGTTGGAGCTTAACCTAAGGCTGTATAATACTCTGTCTGGCAGTTGGAGCTCAACCTAAGGCTGTATAATACTCTGTCTGACAGTTGGAGCTCAACCTAAGGCTGTATAATACTCTGTCTGGCAGTTGGAGCTTAACCTAAGGCTGTATAATACTCTGTCTGGCAGTTGGAGCTCAACCTAAGGCTGTATAATACTCTGTCTGACAGTTGGAGCTCAACCTAAGGCTGTATAATACTCTGTCTGGCAGTTGGAGCTTAACCTAAGGCTGTATAATACTCTGTCTGACAGTTGGAGCTCAACCTAAGGCTGTATAATACTCTGTCTGACAGTTGGAGCTCAACCTAAGGCTGTATAATACTCTGTCTGGCAGTTGGAGCTTAACCTAAGGCTGTATAATACTCTGTCTGGCAGTTGGAGCTTGACCTAAGGCTGTATAATACTCTGTCTGGCAGTTGGAGCTTAACCTAAGGCTGTATAATACTCTGTCTGTCAGTTGGAGCTTGACCTAAGGCTGTATAATACTCTGTCTGGCAGTTGGAGCTTAACCTAAGGCTGTATAATACTCTGTCTGGCAGTTGGAGCTTGACCTAAGGCTGTATAATACTCTGTCTGGCAGTTGGAGCTTAACCTAAGGCTGTATAATACTCTGTCTTGCAGTTGGAGCTTAACCTAAGGCTGTATAATACTCTGTCTTGCTGGGCTTCTCTTTTGATGATGATTATTATACCTTGGTTGATTGAGCTTGCCTTGATTATAACTTGGAATATAGTTAAAATATAGGTAACTTTTAATGAGTCAAAGCTCAGAGCATTAGAGCAACTACTGTCTGCAAGTTTTATTCCCATCCCATTCCTATGAAAACAAACACTAGTATTAATGCAGTTTCATTATTTAATCTAATGTTATTCCACTTGTTTCAATTAATTTTTATATTACTCCATAGATATTGTGCAATCTGTATGTTTTTAGTGGTCAGGAAATGATAACACAGAACATCCTTTAACAATATTTTATTCAATCTTTATGTAGGCATTGTTTTCTATATTGGCTTGTTTCGGTATATTATTTGATTAATAAGAATAAGCTAATTCTTTTAATGCAAGAGACAAATATATTTGGTGTTACTTATAGAATGTGTATAATTATACATTTATATTGATTAATTAGATATTATTTACAGGATTTACAGATTATTTAAGTTTTTCCAACATAAAAGTCAAAAATCAGAAAAATGTTTCACAGACCTCTAGCACATCATATGAGAATCTTACCTGTGAATGATAAAAAAGATTTCACCGTCAAAATATGGAGCTATAAATAATTTGTCATACCCATTGATGCTAAATTTCAAATTTCTGACAACAGATTGAATCCAACAAAGTTTCACCTTTTTTTATTCCTAATTATTTTAAACTCACTTTCCAGGTCACCCTCATTACAGAATACATACTTCTATGTACATAAACTGTTAAAATGTTTTCAAACGCTAATTGTACAAAATAATTATCAGTTTTGCATTTGACAGCATATGGCAAAAGGCAAGGTTTCACAAGTCTGAAAAAATGACAAAAACCTCAAAATGCATTGTCTAAATTATTCTCTCTCCTTCCCCTTTTTCTATTTTAATAATACATAGTCCTCTGCCCACCACAGTGATATACATAGTCCTCTGCCACCACAGTGACATACATAGTCCGCTGCCCACCACAGTGATATACACAGTCCTCTGCCCATCACAGTTATATACATAGTCCTCTGCCCACCACAGTGATATACATAGTCCTCTGCCCACCACAGTGATATACATAGTCCTCTGCCCACCACAGTGATATACATAGTCCTCTGCCACCACAGTGACATACATAGTCCGCTGCCCACCACAGTGATATACACAGTCCTCTGCCCATCACAGTTATATACATAGTCCTCTGCCCACCACAGTGATATACATAGTCCTCTGCCCACCACAGTTATATACATAGTCCTCTGCCCACTACAGTTATATACATAGTCCTCTGCCCACCACAGTGATATACATAGTCCTCTGCCCATCACAGTGATATACATAGTCCTCTGCCCACCACAGTTATATACATAGTCCTCTGCCCACCACAGTGATATACATAGTCCTCTGCCCACCACAGTTATATACATAGTCCTCTGCCCACCACAGTGACATACATAGTCCTCTGCCCACCACAGTGATATACATAGTCCTCTGCCCACCACAGTGATATACATAGTCCTCTGCCCACCACAGTTATATACATAGTCCTCTGCCCACCACAGTGATATACATAGTCCTCTGCCCACCACAGTGATATACATATGAAACTGTTTATTTTAAACTTCTTTTTAGGAACATAATACTTCTATTAAGTTTTGTATTATTATTTGTATTAAGTTTGTACTTTTTCATATTTAATACCATTTCTCATGCATATAAAGTTTCAACTTTGCTATTTTTTGCACAGCTGAAATGATACGATAATGTACATATAACATATTACCTACTAGTATCTATTAAAATGAGTAAGTTTTGTTGTTCCATGCAAAGTTTCATTTACTTTAAAGTTTGTCGACATATATTGTATCGCTTGACCTGTGTGGTCATATGCATCGTATAGTGAGGATCCCAATGGTGTGAAGCCATATTAACAATCCTGTAGTCCCTTATAAGGTGGGCAAGCAGTCATTCATGTCAAAGACAGTATTGTTTAGAAACCTATCATCTCGGCCGCAATAGCTCAATTGGTAGAGTGTCGGCTTGCGGATCGGGAGGTCGCGGGTTCAGACCCCTACTGGGTCAAACCAAAGACTTTAAAGTTGGTAGTAGTGGCTTCCCTCCTAACGCTCGGGACTAAGGGGACAGCATTATGCCTGACTCGTCTGTGTCAGTATAATGGCCTGGCCGGGTTCAGTCCCTGGGTAACTCATAAGTGCCCCTGTGCTATAATGATAGAAATGTCACTGCACAGTATCGGTAAGAATGCCGGCAAATCCCTTTAGAAACCTATCAACCGATACAGCATGCATTAGTTGTTCAAGATATATTTGGTTTTTACAACTTAACCCCACTAGAAGTCAACATAATGATCATGAGTAACTGATTGTGTTAACTACTGTAGACCTTTGACGCACATACTAAAACAAATTCTATGCATGAAATACACTTTAAAATGAGATTCTTGTATATATTTTCCATTTCTGTATAGTTCCATGTTGATTCTGTGTGTTTATTTGTTCCTGCACAGCAGCAGACTGTAACCTTTGATAATTTCTAGCCTGAACCTCTGATCACAGAATCCATATATGATTGGGTTCACCATGTTGTTGATGTAAACACACCACAAGAAAGTGTTGAATGTAACCTTCCCGCCAAATGGCATGCCTGGATACCAGTCAGTATAAATATATGATACAATACGTAGAACGAGGTATGGAACATAACTGATGAAAAAAAATACTGTTATCCAGAACAGCATCATTGTTGTCCGTTTTGTGCGATCAAATTTGCTCATGGCTTTTGCAAGGGAGGAGCGGTTGTGTTTTTTTATGTCTATACTTGAGTTCCTTCGTCTTGTCACCTTTTCGGAAATACTTGTCACATTTGTCTTGGCATCATTTCCCTCAGTACCACTGCTGTCTTTACATTCATTGGAATCTGTGCTTCCTGAATGAAAATTGGCTGCTTTGAAAGTGTTGTCAGACATCTTGATTGTTGTAACCTCTGTGTCTGCTTCATCTGGTCTAGAGGTCAGTGCCCGGTGATTCCATATCACCTGACCAATAAGGCTGTACAGGACACTGAGTATGATGAAGCTGCTGACTGCTATCAGCAGCAGAAGACCATTAAACACCAGTGGATAAATGGTACTCTTGACCTCTGTCAACACATTACACTCCAGTCCAGTTATATTGAGATGACCAGTATTAATAGGAGTACTTCCGTACATCAGGATTGTAGGCCAGGAAACCAGCAGTGACAGAAACATCACTAAGATGCACATTGCCTTAGCAACAACCTGTGACATCTGTCTGCCAATGGGAACACATATTTTACGATACCTGTCCACTGCAATCACTATGAGTACACCAGCTGAGGAAATGCAGATGAAATAATTGTAAAACGTGAGTACTTTACACAGCACTGTATTATTGAATATAAAGGGATTAAGCAGGTTGACAATTACAAAAGGCATTCCGACGGTACACGTGATTAGATCCAAGAAAGCCAGACACAAAATAAACACTCGATGGTTAGAAGGCTTCATGCGTAAGATGTAGACAACAATGACGTGGATGTTGCCCACTATCCCTACAGCACTAAGGAGACATATCAGCACCATGCCCCCAGTATACTGCATGGCCCCCTCCCTGTTGAGCTCCTCAAGACTCACGTTGGCTGTCATGGTCACAGTAGAATGATTTCTGAGATAAAGCTGTTTTAGAGTAGCTGCATTGCTCCAGCAAATCATTGAGCAAATTCACTTAATCAAGAGTTCTCTATTATACTGTCTAAACTGAGCTGCTTATCCACTGTTAATCTAGACTGTCTAAAGTGTGCTGCTTATCCACTGTTAATCTGGACTGTCTAAAGTGTGCTGCTTATCCTATATTAATCTAGACTGTCTAACTTGTGCTGCTTTTCCTCTGTTAATCTGGACTTTGTGAACTGTGCTGCTTTTTTCTCTGATAATCTAGACTGTCTAAGCTGTGCTTCTAATCCTCTGTTAATCTAGACTGTCTAAATTGTGCTGCTTATCCTCTGTTGATCTAGACTGTCTAAACTGTGCTTTTAACCTCTGTTAAACTAGACTGTCTAAACTGTGCTTCTTATCCTCTGAAAAACTGAACTGTCTAAACTGTGCTTCTTGCCCTATGTTAATATGGACTGTCTAAACTGTGCTTATCTGTTAATCTGGACGGTCTAAACTGTGCTGCTTATCCTCTGTTAATCTAGACTGTCTAAACTGTGCTGCTTATCCTCTGTTAATCTGGACTTTGTAAACTGTGCTGCTTATCCTCTGTAAATCTGGACTGTCTAAACTGTGCTGCTTATCCTCTGTTAATCTGGACTGTCCAAAGTGTGCTGCTTATCCTATGTTAATCTGGACTGTCCAAAGTGTGCTGCTTATCCTATGTTAATCTGGACTGTCCAAACTGTGCTGCTTATCCTATGTTAATCTGGACTGTCCAAAGTGTGCTGCTTATCCTCTGTAAATCTGGACTGTCTAAACTGTGCTGCTTATCCTATGTTAATCTGGACTGTCCAAACTGTGCTGCTTACCCTATGTTAATCTGGACTGTCCAAAGTGTGCTGCTTATCCTATGTTAATCTAGACTGTCTAAACTGTGCTGCTTATCCTCTGTTAATCTAGACTGTCTAAACTGTGCTGCTTATCCTCTGTTAATCTGGACTGTCTAAACTGTGCTTCTTGTCCTATGTTAATCTGGACAGTCTAAACTGTGCTGCGTATCCACTGTTAATCTGGACTGTCCAAAGTGTGCTGCTTATCCTATGTTAATCTGGACTGTCCAAAGTGTGCTGCTTATCCTATGTTAATCTAGACTGTCTAAACTGTGCTGCTTTTCCTCTGTTAATCTGGACTGTCCAAAGTGTGCTGCTTAACCTCTGATAATCTGGACTGTTTAAACTGTGCTGCTTATCCTCTGTTTATCTGGACATCTGTAAAATATACACAGAACACCTAGTTTATGCAAAAGATTGTGAAATCCTGTTTAGTATCTACATTTATGTATAATAAATAGGTTTTTTTTTATTTTTTGACAATTAAAACATGTGATTCAAAGATTTTAAATGAATGTGGATCAAACAATAGTTAGAATTTATTTTCATCAAACAAAAGCTTCCTGTTGTTTTTTTTAGTTGCTCATTGTGGCGATTTTTGTTTTTTTTTACTCTCTCGGGTCAGTAGATTTAAGTCTGAACTTAGGTGACTTTTAGCATAAAGTAGATATGGTAGGATTTCTACCAGTAAAAATATTTAGAATGGGTACACCTTTAAGGGTAACTGATTAACATGCTGGCTATCCAGACTAAAATCACTTTTGTTTATTGTTATGTTTGTTGTGTTTATCATCCCAACAACAATATTTTAATTATCTAAAGACAGTGTCCACTTGAAGCAGATAAAGTGCTGCCTTCACTGTGTATGGAATGCTGTGAGCACCTGGCATAATGCCACACCCAGTCACATCCTGATACCGGGCCTACCAGTTGTGGAACTTCCTGTATATTTGCTTGAATGTTAGCAAGGGAGTTATACTACTACCATTTCTAATGACTTGGGGGTATGTCATGGCCCAGGATTGAACCTCTAACACCTGGTGCCAATGTTATGTTTGTATTAGGATAACCATGAAGGTCATGAAAGTTTCCTGAATTTGACATTATCTGACCTTTTTGTAGGATGAACAAAGTCATTTATATTTTGATGTAAACTTTGCCAGAAGAAAGTAACAAGACCATTTGTCAAATATATTATTTAAAAAAACTGGCCTGCATTTGAAAACTGTCTTCACTCTTTTTTTCTTTTTTTTCTCTCAGACCTCTTGCCAATTCATTTAGGCAAGTGGCTAAATGAAATCACATGCCTGAAATCAAATCGACTAGCCCAGAAGTTAGTGTTATTAATGTTCCAAAAAAGTTATGATTTGCTTTTCTAAATAACAACAAACTTCCAAAAGACTTGCATGTCAAATTCAAGAGCTCAGTCAAAGAGACAGTTTCCCTGATGTCTTAGCATCATTGTATGAATTCATAGCAATTGGGTAGTTCTACACATATATACTATCAATCATCTAGTACTTGAACAGTCATTGAAAATGTTTTAGCATACTAATTTTTTGTTTAGAATTATAAGCTTCGGTAATTTCTATACTCTGTAAAAAATCAGGTCATTTTCTTATAAAGTTAAGGTGAAAGTTCTCTGTTTTTAATTGTGTTTAATATTTTCAAGTTTTGGTTAGATAAAAATTGAAATTTTGAAGGAAATGAAAGAAATATGTTTGTATGTGTTTATGTATGTTTGTCAATAAGATCCTGTAACTGTTGGGGGAAAAGGTAACAAAGAAACTGGTTAAGCATTACCAAACTTAGCATCCCTAGTACAAAGTTCTCACAGATTGGCTTGGTCTTCAGACAACACCATAGTGCCACTTTGATGTAAAAAAAAAAAAAAAAGTAAAAAAATAAACAAGTCGAGTCTGTATTAAGTTTTGCTAAATCTTGCCTCAAATGAGAATAAATTATCATTCTGTCTCTTATTTGCCTATTTGCATTAACATAAGGACTAAATCAGTATACAGTTTCATTATTTATTGATAAAGGAAGGCACACAGAAATCTGGCCTTGGTAGAACCACTGAGACAAAAACTAGCTAGAGAGCTTCTTAACATCTCTTTACAGATTATTGGCCCAAATGGGAGAATTTGATTTGTTAGATTTTGATGTTATTATTGACCAATGATCATACTTTATATTGTTCTCTGTTGTATGTCTGTAAATATGTCTTTATTGATTGACGAAGTGACTTTTAAATTTCTGGTGAATAGTTGCAGTCTGTTCTATAATCATGTCCATCCAGGTAATCCAAGCATAGTGATGACTTGGATCAGTTTGGACTGGTAAGACATTTAATCTGTTGATCTGTGTTGTCCAGAAGCCTGGTCCATACATTAGTCCCAGCGATGGCTCAATACATCAATACAATCCAGATTATGTTGTCTCAGAGGGTCAATTCTGATTGCTTACATTGACTTTGTCCATCTTATTTTGTCAGTTTATAAAATTGAACTTCTTGTGTCTGATTTACCCGAGTGTTTATTTTAATCTATGATTGTACTCATGTTTAGCTGGGGTTCGTATTTCTTAAATTAGGCTTAGTGTTTCTTAAAGGTGGTATCAGACAATTTGGACCAAAGCATCTTTTCTCAAATAACCAAATAAGTCATTGTTACCTGAAATTCATTGATGTGCCAGATCTGTGTAAACAGTCAAGTATAAATCACCACTCATCCAAGCCATGCTACAGAGATAGGTATTTTAACTTAGAAAATCATATAAGCCCTTACTTGCGTGATCACATTATATAGTTATCCGGGTAATCGACTCTGACGAGAATATCTATTTTTAGCAGAGACTACTATCAAGTTTTTTATACAGTTGGAAAGAATACACATTAAGATTGATTTTTCTTTTGCAACTAGTTGTCTAACAATTTAGTTTGTGTTCAAAATTGTCTAAGTTTATATAAATATTTTACCCAAATTCCCCAAAGCAGTGGTTCGATATTGTTCTATGTATTTGATACAGGCAAACTGTCATATAACCCCTTTAAGTTCAACTTTTGAAGATTATCATCCCTACAGAACATTGGGTAAAACAATTATGAAGATGTTCAATGAAATTAACATGCTGGTTAATTCTTGCTGTTTCACAAATTTAACATGTAGTGATGGTCAGTTATATTGCCATTGGGTAAACGTACATGTCCTTTTCAAGATGTCACAGTCTTTCTTTGTAGGTTATGTTATTGCAGTTCCAGAAAAAAACATTCCCAGTATGTAGTGGTTTTTAAATTAATTTATTTTCCTAAAGCTTAATACAGATGAGCTATAAAAGTCTTGTTGTTCAAATGAGTATAAACATGTATTTTCTCTCTTTACTTACTTATTGTACAAGTTGTGCTTCATGTAATCCACTGTTTGAACACTTTCACTCATTCTTAAACCTCCAGTCCCTAAGATTGTCAAGCAATAATTTCACTCATTCTTAAACCTCCAGTCCCTAAGATTGTCAAGCAATAATTTCACTCATTCTTAAACTCCAGTCACTAAGATTATCAAGCAATAATTGAGAGTGAATCATTATTTTGTACTTTTATATGTGTTGATTTTTCAACTATTAGAAATATTTTACTTAATTTTAGCAAATTTCACTTTCCAAAAACACTTTTCATAGAATCTCGTCACATGTTGCACTGTTTTTGCAGATGAAGAAGTTATATTAAGTGGAAATATTTAATGAAATAAAACCAAAAATTAAGAGAATTAATTGAAAAAAAGTTTTTTGAATACTGAATAGTTTATACTAAGAACAGCCAATCACTACACTTAGTAGGTAGTCAGCTGTCCATATCCTCTCCCATAATCATCATCCAGCCACCTTGTGTCTGTAGGCAGGAGAATGTTCACTGATCACCAGTCGTGCTTGCTATCTCCTGTAGGGGATAGAAGGTGTACATGAACACTGAGCTACTAGGCTGACAGCATGTATCCCCATCTCGTCAAGCTCGGTTAATAGCTGAAAACCTTCCCTTATACACAACAATAGGCACATTTATCAAATCCTCACTTAGAATGCCAACATAGACATTTTCCAGTCGGTAAGATCTATACTGTTATGAAGAATAAATAACATGGTTTTATAGAAAATTATGAAAAATTCATGTATGTCAGAGTGACCCTTTGTCATAGAAAATTATGAAAAAAAAGTCAAGTTAGATTTACAATATTTCTCCAGAAAAAGGAAATCAGTTTGTGTTTTTCTCTCAGCCCAGTTGCTTATGAAGAGTCACAATATTTTAAAAGCTTGTTACTTAAAACTGTAAGTGGACACTAGGATCTTGTATAAAATTTACGTCTATCTTTGAATTAAATGCTTCTGTTTTTGTATTTTTGACTCTCCCTTCCTTCTGTGACTGTTTAAGTTGAGAACGTTTTACCAAGAGATAAGTTTTTGACCAATAGATCCCTTGTTTTACAAGTGCCTGTATCAAATTGCTGTAAACAATATGCCAGGTATGAAGCCAGAGTGTGCTGGATTTAATTAAGTCTTGCAAGGAGAACTGATCCACAGCCAGTTAGATTTGTAGGAATTAATCACTGCCTATGTCAGCTTACAAATGTACCTTGAAATTTCACTCATCACTCAGAAACTTATGCTTACTGTTCCCTACCATATTACCCAAGGTATGATTAACTTTGATATGATCTGATGTACCACTAGTGCCTACATTAACAATCAATACAGTTACCTACATTAACAATCAATACAGTTACCTACATTAACAATCAATACAGTTACCTACAATACAGTTACCTACATTGACAATCAATACAGTTACCTACATTAACAATCAATACAGTTACAGTACTGAAAATCATGAAATTGACAAACGGAACGGAGTGGAAATGGAAATGGAACGTTTTTCGTTTCCTGTTGAAACGGAAACGGAACGGAGTGGAAATGGAAATGCAACGGAGCGCTACAAACGCTTGAAACGGTATAAACGGTATAAACGCTATAACCGGAGCGCTTGGAACGCTAGAAACGGTAGAAACGGAAAAATTTGGAATGCTCGTAACGGTAGAGTTATTTTCACTACCGCTTCAAACGTTTCTAGGTCACCCGATTATTTATAGTAACATTTCAACCGTTTCTTGGTACGAAATAAATTTAAACGAACACAATAACTGGCTTCAATTTATCAACACAAACGCGCTTTTATATGTACTCTGCAGAAAGAAATAACAAATAAATTATTATCAAAAAATCGTATTTATCAAACTCGTACATTACAGTTCCGAAACCGCACGAGTTGTCCAAGTCATCGTGTACCGTTAAATCAGAAACTGCACTAAAAATCACTCCGCACGATAAAACACGCAATTTAACTACAATATTGCGTTTCTGTCGAAACTGATGTTTTAATTAATTCCAATGAATAGCTTAACATCCGCCTTGGATCGACATTCTTAGTCTTCATTGTTTGGCATATGAAGATAGTGTGTACACAGCTGTCATTACACGTATGCGCGTGCAATGTCGCAGCATTTCCCGAGTTTGAATTTTCGCTAATTACTTTGTAGCTGCATGGTCCGTTCCCGGATCAACTACGCCTATCATTTTTGTGTAAACATACTTGCTTAAAGTATTTTTCATTTACAAAGAATGCATTGCGTGGTACAAAATAAAGTTACTTAATGAAATTAAACCTCAACCAAAAGAAGGTAACACATCTCATATAACACAAAAAAAAACATAAAACAACTACACATAAAACAAACAAACAATGCTATGTATTATTGCAAGGTGTGACCCAATCAAGAACCAATAACATCCTCCCCGGCACACTGAGCCAATGACTAGTATGATCCTAAAGTTCAAAGTCTGAATAACCAAAGATTGCCAAATAGTGCACGTATACAATCATCGATTGACAGTTAAATGAAACAACCGTGATAAAAACTTACATCACGTCCATTTACATGATAAATATTAAAGACATAATAATCATTACCGCCATTAAATTCACCTGATCACACATGATCATCATCGGGATCCCATATTACTTATATAATCACCACTAATCATCATCAAAAGCATCATCACCGGCATCACGATCTACATCATAATCGTCATGAGCATCAGCATCACCGTAACCGTTATTACCATTTACATTATAATCATAAACAGCTTCGGTATCACCGTCATCATTATCAGCAGAAGCAGCAGTAGCACCGTCATTTGCATCATCATTACTTTAGTTACAGGGGTATGGATATGTATTTTATTTTATCTTGCCTCTTTGTCAAGCAAAGTTTCTTCTGCTTCTAATCTTAATTGTTATATATCTTATAATGAACAATGTTGTAAATTTGGACAATAGTATCAATATTCCTATTTCTAAATGCATAGTTTCCATAATGCGCTGTTACATATATAGGATTAATCGGAATTCGTGGACCGCGATTAAGAATCTGCATACAACTTTTGACTTTACTTGACTTGCAACTATTTGAATGAGGCCTGGCTACGGCTCATTTTCCCATTCATGGCTTGAATGTTCTATGCCAAAATGTGGTCTAATGAGGGCCCTACTGGGTACTTAATTTTTGTACCCATTTAAAGATAGAAATATATTAATTTAAAATATATCGTTTTGTACATTGATATTATGTTTCTCCATGCGCGTGGGTAGGGTTCATACCATCATAAAGTTCTACTCTAATTGAATCCCTAATTTTAAGACATGAGCGGACACCCCAACTAATTAAGCTAATTGGCAGTTTTATGACACCTTGTTTGTCTAGTGGACAGGAAGTGTGACCGTGTTTTGGCGTCTTTTCCACTTCGCAAGAACACATGCATCCTCTATGCAGCTGTGTTTGAAAATGTCACCATATGGCAGTCGCGTGGTTTATGACCTTCACCTTTTAAAGAGCAATATGCATTGACTTACGCGAGGACAACAAAAAGGACAAAACACTAAGGTGCACGATATCTTTTTTGGCTCATAAAAGGACCTAACGCTATATTTAGTAGTACCCACAATGGTGCACCCTTTCCCCACCCACTATTTTTTAGTTTAAGAAGAGGAAACGTGGATGTGGAGATTGGGTATTTCTTATAGTAAATACTACATTACTTGTCGTTTATTTTTGTAAATAATGTTATCAAGAGAAGACACATCAAGGAACACAGTCTAATGTATATTTTCATCTCGTGTTTATTGCAAATGTATTATTTCAATAGCTCGCCTTTTTTTTTGTAGTTAATCCATACCTTAAATATAAATAATACCTTTATAAAAGTGTTTATGATCATTCAATGGACTAAAAAGTTTTTGTAAGGACATTTATACAAGTAAAAACATGCGCAGTCTGAAATATTACTACATAGTACAGTTTCCTCCCTCCACTCTCATTCCTTTAGAACTTATATTTATGCCGCGAAGGTAAATCGTCAATAACGTTGCATATTTTTTCATAGCACACACCGTTCACGCGTACTTACCATTTTTAATCCCTTAACAGTACCCAGCGTTCACACCCTCTCTCTCTCTCTTCTAAATGGCAGCTTGAAGACAATTATCGATCGATATCATGTTGCACAGTATTGAGAGAAATAATAGGTCGGTCAATTTGAAACAAAAAATTCTTTTCGGCGACTTCAAATGATAGTGACCGGCGATTGTGTAACAGAATATTCTTTGATGTTGCAGTGTTAGCCAGAGAGCCCTCCTCTCCAGAAAGAAATTACACCGCATCTAATGATTTATTTGTTCACCGCATTTATTTGTTACAACCTTGGAGAAATTAAAATCACATTGATATAATTAGCGACTTCATGTTATAAGTGCGTGAATAATATTGTTAACAGCCGTTAATTGGCGCTAATATGTGCAAACCGAAAACACAACAACACACACTTGTTTCTAAGGAAGTTGTTTGTTCTATGAGACTTTATGTATGTGCCTGTTTTCGACAAAACAACATGTTCATGTCATATGAGATAATCATTTTAACCATGAAATGTGACTGTAGTGAGTAATACTTATCTAAAATTATTGGATATTACATGTTACTATCAGCGAGACGTTAAATCTAAAGTCCGCCATATAACAAATATCGGAAAGGGGCAAACATTCGCCTTTTTATTTTGGCAGTGGGGATGGGGGTAAACGCTGGGCCTTTTTATTTGAAGGACCTTTTTATTTGAAGGGGAGAGGGGGTGGCAAACGTCCGGTCTGCACTTATAGGGGCGGGTGGCAAACGTCCGGGGGCAAGTTTTAAAAAAAAATGTGTGTGATATCGTCTTATTTTAAGGTCGGATCACCATTACGCTTTTTTGCGGATTAACACGTCACAGAGAAGTAACTTTTTAGGATACTGGGTGTGTGTGGACCATATTTGAAAGTTATTTCTTTGTTTATTCCGGGATATGACGTCTGGCGAAGACAAGTAGGTAGGCATCTTCTCAATACTGCACTCCCTGAATTTTGAGGATTATTTGCAGGTGCTGGTTGTTTAGGGTATTTTTTGTCTGCAATTTCCCTCCGGGTGGCTGACACTGAATATCCTCGTCGCAAACAATCTACTGCCGATTCCTTTATATGTGATGGGAATACTTTTGCCTCTCCCTATAATGTTTACTTCTTTCGTCATTTTGCAAACACACCGGAAGTACTTTACCTTTAGAAATTTATTAAACGAAATTTTTAATCAAAATCGGAACGGAGCGAAATGGAACGCTTGAAACGGAAGAAACGATAGAAACGCTGGAAGCGTTTGAAATGCAGCGCTGGAAGCGAATAAAACGAAACGGAAACGGAAGCGGAATGGAAACGGAGCGGCAAACGCTTCCAACTGAAATGGAAACGAAACGGAGTGGAAACGGGAAAATTGTCAATTTCGTGATTTTCAGTACTGTACCTACATTAACAATCAATACAATTACCTACATTAACAATCAATACAGTTACCTACATTAACAATCAATACAATTACCTCTTTATGAAGAAAGCCACCAAACAAACATTGTAATCAATTCAAGAAAAAGAAACTATAACAGTTTAAGGGGAGAAGGTTCATCTAACATCAAGAACATTCAGTCATTTTATCTTAACCTGTTGTTTTTGTCTTCTTTTTCCAAGAAGTTGGGACAGCTGTGCTTGCAGCACTTTCATTTTATTAGTCAAATATTTAACTTAAACATTTGGCTTTAAATAGATGGGTGAAACCAAGCTAATGATGTCATTGACCTCATGGATTTATTTGGTAATTAAAATGTTGGCAAATCATGAGAATAACTGTACAGCTCAAGGACCATAACTCTTGCCTGCATAGTGTTCTTTCAGGTTTCCCCCTTGGTTGAAGTTGCTTGTTTGTTTAGAACATATATTGATTTTGATGTAGCAGAGTCTTGGGAGACTTCAGACATTTGGAAATATGTACGTAATGATAAGATAAATAACAAAATGCTGAGCACACAATATGAAGAGTAATTATAAGTTTGGATGGGATTGAAAGTTTTCATGTGCTTTCCGTATTATTTTAAACATGTCAAAAGGGCATACAGTCATACATGTTCTTGGTCCAACCAAGTTTTTATGGCTTTATCTTCTTTTCATTGAAATCACTTTTGGTTAAGGACATCATTAAATCCCTCCACCTGAGAAATGACCAGGTATGTAAAAATTCTACACTGATGGGGACAAAGTAGCATTACATGAGTCTATTTAGCCAATCTTTGCCTATTAAACTGAAGATGTAAAAGCTGTGTAGGTGTTGTGGTTGGCTGTAACTACCTTAACCTGCACATATTGACCAGGCATAGGCAAAGTGTAGGCACCCAGATCAGTCATTATCTCATTCCTTGTAGCTGTCTGATCAGGATCTGCACTGTCTGCTGCCAGATTTCAATCATTGATTTGTTGCAAACAACAAAAAATAAGCATGCTGGGATTGGTCTAATTTAACAGCTATTATGGGTCATAGTCCTCTTTTTTCCCAATCATTACTGAAAAATTCCCATTGGAACACAATAACATTTTACAAGTTCAGTCCGTATTTAAAAACATGGTAATAAGGGCACAAAACATAAAAAGATCAAATCTGGACTAAGAGCTAAAACTTGAAATTATTATCCAGAGATGTTTCTGTTGATAATTTGTTTATCATTTTCCACAGCTAATAATTTTTTGTCCTTCGGGCATTGATCACCTTTTGGCCTCATAAATGAAGTAGTCAAACTTGATTGTCTGGATTGAAAATAATTATTGTTAACAGGGCAAGTCCTTTCAAAGTACCAGTAGTATTTTTGGGTTATTCTATTTTTGTATTTGCTGCATTACCTTACTGCCTGTTAATCTAGTATGCTACTGTCTGTAAATAAAGTACTCTACTATGAACAATATGGTTCTACTCTTACTGTAAATGTCATACTCTACTGTGTGTTGATGTGGTAGTCTGTTTCTGTAAACACCATACCCTACTGTCTGTGAATATAGTAGTATACCACCTGTAAATGGGATATTTTACTCCCTGTAAATGTGGTACTCTACCCTCTGTAAATGTGGTACTCTAACATCTGTAAATTTGGTACTCTGCCCTATGTACATGTGGTACGAAGCCATCAGTAAAGGTGTACCCAACCATCTGTAAATGTGGTACTCTATCCTCTGTAAATGTGGTACTCTACCCTCTGTAAATGTTGTACTCTGCACTTTGTAAATGTGGTACCCAACCATCTGTAATTGTGGTAGTCTACCATATGTAAATGTGGTACTCTACCCTCTGTAAATGTGGTACTCTGCTGTATGTAAATGTGGTACTCTACCCTCTGTAAATGTGGTATTCTGCCCTATGTAAATGTGGTACCCAACCATATGTAAATGTGTACCCAACCATCTGTAAATGTGGTACTCTACCCTCTGTAAATGTGGTACTCTGCATACTAAAATTATATTACTCAACCATTTGTAAATGTGGTACTCTGCCCTATGTTAATGTGGTACCCAACCATCTGTAAATGTGGTACTCTACCCTCTGTAAATGTGGTACCCAACCATCTGTGGTACTGCTGATTCATTACTGTCAGTCATTAACTAGGGAGAGGTATCTGGGGCAGCACCATCCTGGCATTACCTGGGGAGAGGTATCTGGGGCAGCACCATTCTGGCAGTAAGTAGGGAGAGGTATCTGGGGCAGCACCATTCTGGCAGTAAGTAGGGAGAGGTATCTGGGGCAGCACCATTCTGGCAGTAAGTAGGGAGAGGTATCTGGGGCAGCACCATCCTGGCATTACCTGGGGAGAGGTATCTGGGGCAGCACCATTCTGGCAGTAAGTAGGGAGAGGTATCTGACACTTCATCATATCAACTAGTGATAGATATCAGGGTCAGCACAATTCTGGCAGAGGTAACTGGGGAGAGGTATCTGGGACAACACCATTCTGTCATTAACTGGGAGTAAGGTATCAATGGCAGCACCATTCTGTCATTAACTGGGGTAAGGTATCAATGGCAGCACCATTCTGTCTTTAACTAGGGTAAGGTATCATTACCTGGGGAGAGGTATCTGGGGCAGCACCATTCTGGCAGTAAGTAGGGAGAGGTATCTGACACTTCATCATATCAACTAGTGATAGATATCAGGGGCAGCATCATTCTGGTAACAAACTGGGGAGAGGTATTTGAAGCAGCACCGTTCTGTCATTAACTAGGGTAAGGTATCTGGGGCAGCATCATTCTGGTAACAAACTAGGGAGAGGTATTTGAGGCAGCACCATTCTGTCATTAACTAGGGAGAGGGATCTGAGGTGGCACCATTCTGTCATTAACTAGGGAGAGGGATCTGAGGTGGCACAATTCTGTCATTAACTAGGGAAAAGTATCTGGGGCAGCACCAATCTGTCATTAACTGGTGAGAGGTGTCTTGGGCAGTCTATTCTGTCATTTACTAGGGAGAGGTATCTGGGGCAGCACCATTCTGGCATTATCTAGGGAGAGGTATCTGGGGCAGAATCATTCTGGCATTAACTAGGGAGAGGTATCTGGGGCAGTATCATTCTGGCATTAACTAGGGAGGGGTATCTGGGGCAGCACCATTATGGCATTATCTAGGGAGAGGTATCTGGGCCAGAATCATTCTGGCATTAACTAGGGAGAGGTATCTGGGGCAGTATCATTCTGGCATTAACTAGGGAGGGGTATCTGGGGCAGCACCATTCTGGCATTATCTAGGGAGGGGTATTTGGGGCAGCACCATTCTGGCATTATCTAGGGAGAGGTATTTGGGGCAGCACCATTCTGGCATTAACTGGGGAGGGGTATCTGGGGCAGCGCCATTCTGGCATTATCTAGGGAGAGGTATCTGGGGCAGCACCTTTCTGGCATTAACTAGGGAGAGGTATCTGGGGCAGCACCATTCTGGCATTAACTAGGGAGAGGTATCTGGGGCAGCACCATTCTGGCATTAACTAGGGAGAGGTATCTGGGGCAGCACCATTCTGGCATTAACTGGGGAGAGGTATCTGGGGCAGCACCATTCTGGCATTAACTAGGGAGAGGTATCTGGGGCAGCACCATTCTGGCATTAACTGGGGAGGGGTATCTGGGGCAGCACCATTCTGGCATTAACTAGGGAGAGGTATCTGGGGCAGCACTATTCTGGCATTAACTAGGGAGAGGTATCTGGGGCAGCACCATTCTGGCATTAACTAGGGAGAGGTATCTGGGGCAGCACCATTCTGGCATTAACTGGGGAGGGGTATCTGGGGCAGCACCATTCTGGCATTAACTAGGGAGAGGTATCTGGGGCAGCACCATTCTGGCATTAACTGGGGTAAGGTGTCAATGGCAGCACCATTATTGCATTAACTAGGGAAAGGCATCCGGGGCAGCACCATTCTGGTATTAACTGGGGTAAGGTGTCAATGGCAGCACCATTCTGGCATTAACTAGGGAGGGGTATCTGGGGCAGCACCATTCTGGCATTAACTGGGGTAAGGTGTCAATGGCAGCACCATTATGGCATTAACTAGGGAGGGGTATCTGGGGCAGCACCATTCTGGCATTAACTGGGGAGGGGTATCTGGGGCAGCACCATTCTGGCATTAACTAGGGAGGGGTATCTGGGGCAGCACCATTCTGGCATTAACTGGGGTAAGGTGTCAATGGCAGCACCATTATGGCATTAACTAGGGAGGGGTATCTGGGGCAGCACCATTCTGGCATTAACTGGGGAGGGGTATCTGGGGCAGCACCATTCTGGCATTAACTAGGGAGGGGTATCTGGGGCAGCACCATTCTGGTATTAACTGGGGTAAGGTGTCAATGGCAGCACCATTCTTGCACTAACTAGGGAAAGGCATCTTGGGCAGCACCATTCTGGCATTAACTAGGAAGGGGTATCTGGGGCAGTATCATTCTGGCATTAACTAGGGAGGGGTATCTGGGGCAGCACCATTCTGTCATTAACTGGGGAGAGGTATCTGGGGCAGCACCATTCTTGCACTAACTAGGGAGGGGTATCTGGGGCAGTATTATTCTGGCATTAACTGGGGTAAGGTGTCAATGGTAGCACCATTTTTGCATTAACTAGGGAAAGGCATCTGGGGCAGCACCATTCTGCCATTTAATAGGGTGTGATATCTAGGTCAAGCATTCACATTTTTGGGGAGATCTGTATCTGTGTAGACAGGGATTATGACTATTAGATGGGGATTAGGAGATGTATCAGGTCAAACAGATGACATTGTCAGGTATGACATATTACTTTTCAAGGACTCTGGAAATGATACACTATTCATTATAATTTTAAATTAAGTAAAGAATTCATTTTTAATTCCTTGTTGGCAAAACATAATGTCTTAGTAGACATTAAGCTGGGTGAGGGGGTGGAATTTAATCAATTTAAATAATAATCATTCTACTTTTGCATCTAACACCTAATGACACATAAAAGTAACCTCCATCATCACTGAAAACATCTGAATACCTCCTGTCAGAAGTGTATAAATACATTTTGGTTGCCATTATTCAACACCCATTTTGTTTTCACCAATTAGTTTGGCACCCAGCTGTTCTGTTTATCCAACAGAGATGGGATCAGACATAATCCAGTGTGCTTTTGTTGTCTAGATGTCCATGCTCCAGTGGTGTAAGGGGTTAAGTATTGGTTGTATAAGGGGCTACATAGAGTCTTTGATTATTGGTGAAGTCATAAGAATCACATTATGTTGGATGTGGTAGCAGGCACAAATGATTTCTATCTGTCTTGCTTGTTGTTCTTGTGACCATGTAAGTCATAATTTGCATGATGACACTTCACTTGATACATAGCAGTTCATTTTTACATTATCAAATACTGTAGCAATTGGGTGATAATTTAGTATTAATTTACAACCTTAGATGGGCCATAGCCACTTTTGCCGTGCTATTAAATAACCAAATTGTTCACTTGTATTGAAATGTATATCAGATAGGTGGGTTTTGCTATTGATTTTGCACTTGGCTGTATGTGTGTGATCGTTACTGACTAAAAGATAAAATCTAAATGCAATTCTGGAAATGTTGCAGTGGATATTATTTTATCAAATTCTGGAAGAGAATTTATACAATTATGCAAGCCTGTTCTGTCAAAAAGCATAGCCACAAAGGCTAAATGTATATGGCTCTCAGGTGAGCGAAATAGAGCCAGTATGGCCGTATTGTTTAATACTTAGCAAAGACAGAGGAATAGGTTTGTATGATTACTGTCCCATGGTTTTTCCTACTGTCATATACTAGTTAAATCCTGTCAGCTAGGTATGATGGTCCATTTTTCAGACACGCTGGGAGTTCTGGCCAGGTGTGTTGGCGCTGAGGTGTTTGCACCTCTAACCAAGGAGAGCATCCAGTTTGGCCTGAACCTCTTGAACACTGCCGAGGATCCAGATCAGAGAAGATGCATGTAGGTGCCATAGTAACCTTGTCATGTTTTTATGGATGAGTTTTGGTTGGAACACTAAAAGTCCAGAGCACCAATGTCCAACATATAGCTGTTTGTGTTGCCAACCTATTAACTGTAAGATGGTTCTATGGTCTAGACTCACAGGTATCATTTTTAAGACATTTACCAGACTAGGAACCTGGCTGGGAAGCAGTTGTATATATTACTGGCAGTTCTACATTAGCAATGCATGTGGATGTCATTGTATCATGGCACAATGGTGATGTTGATTTTAAAACAGTTTCTGTCATAGCATAAGAAAATGGGCATTTTTCAAAGTCACCAACAGGTGTGTATGAGTTTAAAGCTTATCTGCTGAACATTCAACATCTATATTTTCATTTAAGAAATAGCTTCAGTGACAGTTTTGTGGTCTTTTGTTATGCTGCTAAATGCTATCTCTGCTGCTAATGTGTTCTAGTTATGGCCTTTTTGCTGCCCTGTCCACCCTGCTGAAGGCAGACATGGGAGAATACCTCCAGACCATGATGCACTTCATGCTGCTGTCCCTCCGAACCACAGAAGGGGTCAAGGTATGCTCCACACTCCCACAGACCAAACAATAAGATACATATGGATAACATTTTGCAGTCTGAATGGTCAGGTTTGACTCACTAAAACTTGTCTCAGTTTTAGACCTGAAATAAAAATATTTCAAAAAAATATTTTAAATGGATTATAAAGACTTGTTGTGGATAACTTGCTCTGTTATTGATTAAAAGGCAATGTTCTGTGCATAAACATACAGGCCCATGTGAAGGAGGATCGCAGCTTCCTGTTTGAGGATGAGGAGTTTGATGATGAGGTGGACATTGAGGCTGAGGAGGAGGAAGAGGATACCTCTGACATCGCTGGTATCAGTGTAGAGAACGCTTACATGGAGGAGAAGGAGGATACAGCCACTGCCATGGGCGAGATAGCTGTCAATGCTGGGTAAGATTGGGATAGCCGTCAATGCTGGGTAAGGTTGGGATAACTGTCCATGCTGGGTAAGGTTGGGATAGCTGTCAGTGCTGGGTAAGGTTGGGATAGCTGTCAATGCTGGGTAAGGTTGGGATAGCTGTCAGTGCTGGGTAAGGTTGGGATAGCTGTCCATGCTGGGTAAGGTTGGGATAGCTGTCAGTGCTGGGTAAGATTGGGATAGCTGTCCATGCTGGGTAAGGTTGGGATAGCTGTCAGTGCTGGGTAAGATTGGGATAGCCCTCAATGCTGGGAAAGATTAGGATAGCTGTCAGTGCTGGGTAAGATTGGGATAGCTGTCAGTGCTGGGAAAGATTAGGATAGCTGTCAGTGCTGGGTAAGATTGGGATAGCTGTCAGTGCTGGGTAAGGTTGGGATAGCTGTCAGTGCTGGGTAAGATTGGGATAGCTGTCAGTGCTGGGTAAGATTGGGATAGCTGTCAGTGCTAGGTAAGATTGGGATAGCCCTCAATGCTGGGAAAGATTAAGATAGCTGTCAGTGCTGGGTAAGATTGGGATAGCTGTCAATGCTGGGTAAGATTGGGATAGCCCTCAATGCTGGGTAAGATTAGTACAGCTGTCAGTGCTGGGTAAGATTGGGATAGCCCTCAATGCTGGGAAAGATAAGGATAGCTGTCAGTGCTGGGTAAGGTTGCGGTAGCTGTCAGTGCTGGGTAAGGTTGGGATAGCTGTCAATGCTGGGTATGATTGGGATAGCTGTCAATGCTGGGTATGATTGGGATAGCTGTCAGTGCTGGGTTAGGAAGCTGTCAATGCTGGGTAAGATTGGGATAGCTGTCAATGCTGGGTAAGGTTGGGATAGCTGTCAATGCTGGGTAAGATTGGGATAGCTGTCAATGCTGGGAAAGATAAGGATAGCTGTCAATGCTGGGTAAGATTGGGATAGCTGTCAATGCTGGGTAAGGTTTGGATAGCTGTCAGTGCTGGGTAAGGTTGGGATAGCCGTCAATGCTGGGTAAGGTTGGGATAGCTGTCAATGCTGGGTAAGGTTTGGATAGCCGTCAGTGCTGGGTAAGATTGGGATAGCTGTCAGTGCTAGGTAAGGAAGCTGTCAATGCTGGGTAAGGTTTGGATAGCTGTCAGTGCTGGGTAAGGTTTGGATAGCTGTCAGTGCTAGGTAAGGAAGCTGTCAATGCTCAGTAAGGTTGTGATAGCTGTCAATGCTGGGTTAGGAAGCTGTCAATCCAGGGTAAGGTTGGGATAGCTGTCAGTGCTGGGTAAGATTTGGATAGCTGTCAGTGCTGGGTAAGATTTGGATAGCTGTCAGTGCTGGGTAAGGTTGGGATAGCTGTCAATGGTGAGTAAGGTTGGGATAGCTGTCAATGCTGGGTAAGGTTTGGATAGCTGTCAATGCTGGGTAAGGTTGGGATAGCCGTCAGTGCTGGGTAAGGTTGGGATAGCTGTCAATGGTGAGTAAGGTTGAGATAGCTGTCAATGGTGAGTAAGGTTGGGATAGCTGTCAGTGCAGGGTAAGGTTGGGATAGCTGTCAATGCTGGGTAAGGTTAGGAAGCTGTCAGTGCTAGGTAAAGAAGCTGTCAATGCTCAGTAAGGTTGTGATAGCTGTCAATGCTGGGTTAGGAAGCTGTCAATGCATGGTAAGGTTGGGATAGCTGTCAGTGCTGGGTAAGGTTGTAATAGCTGTCAGTGCTGGGTAAGATTTTGATAGCTGTCAGTGCTGGGTAAGATTGGGATAGCTGTCAGTGCTGGGTAAGGTTGGGATAGCTGTCAATGCTGGGTAAGGTTGGGATAGCTGTCAGTGCTGGGTAAGGTTGGGATAGCTGTCAATGCTGGGTATGATGGGGAAAGCTGTCAGTGCTGGGTAAGGTTGGGATAGCTGTCAATGCTGGGTAAGGTTGGGATAGCTGTCAATGGTGAGTAAGGTTGGGATAGCTGTCAGTGCTGGGTAAAGTGAATAGCTGTCAGTGCTGGGTAAGGTTGGGATAGCTGTCAATGCTGGGTAAGATTGGGATAGCTGTCAGTGCTAGGTAAGGAAGCTGTCAGTGCTGGGTAAGATTGGTATAGATGTCAATGCTGGGTAAGGTTGGGATAGCTGCCAATAGTGAGTAAGGTTGGGATAGCTGTCAGTACTGGGTAAAGTGAATAGCTGTCAATGCTGTGTAAGGTTGGGATAGCTGTCAATGCTGGGTAAGATTGGGATAGCCGTCAGTGCTGGGTAAGGTTGGGATAGCCGTCAATGGTGAGTAAGGTTGGGATATCTGTCAATGCTGGGTAAGGTTGGGATAGCTGTCAATGCTGGGTAAGATTGGGATAGCCGTCAGTGCTGGGTAAGGTTAAGATAGCCGTCAATGGTGAGTAAGGTTGGGATAACTGTCAATGCTGGGTAAGGTTGGGATAGCTGTCAGTGCTGGGTAAGGAAGCTGTCAGTGCTGGGTAAGGTTGGGATAGCTGTCAATGGTGAGTAAGGTTGGGATAGCTGTCAATGGTGAGTAAGGTTGGGATAGCTGTCAATGGCGAGTAAGGTTGGGATAGCTGTCAATGCTGGGTAAGGTTGGGATAGCTGTCCATGCTGGGTAAGGTTGGGATAGCTGTCAGTGCTGGGTAAGGTTGGGATAGCTGTCAATGCTGGGTAAGGTTGGGATAGCTGTCAGTGCTGGGTAAGGTTGGGATAGTTGTCCATGCTGGGTAAGGTTGGGATAGCTGTCAGTGCTGGGTAAGATTGGGATAGCTGTCCATGCTGGGTAAGGTTGGGATAGCTGTCAGTGCTGGGTAAGGTTGGGATAGCTGTCAATGCTGGGTAAGGTTGGGATAGCTGTCAATGATGAGTAAGGTTGGGATAGCTGTCAATGCTGGGTAAGGTTGGGATAGCTGTCAATGCTGGGTAAGGTTGGGATAGCTGTCAGTGCTGGGTAAGGTTGGGATAGCTGTCAATGCTGGGTAAGGTTGGGATAGCTGTCAGTGCTGGGTAAGGTTGGGATAGCTGTCCATGCTGGGTAAGGTTGGGATAGCTGTTAGTGCTGGGTAAGATTGGGATAGCTGTCCATGCTGGGTAAGGTTGGGATAGCTGTCAGTGCTGGGTAAGGTTGGGATAGCTGTCCATGCTGGGTAAGGTTGGGATAGCTGTCAGTGCTGGGTAAGATTGGGATAGCTGTCCATGCTGGGTAAGGTTGGGATAGCTGTCAGTGCTGGGTAAGGTTTGGATAGCTGTCAATGCTGGGTAAGGTTGGGATAGCTGTCAGTGCTGGGTAAGGTTTGGATAGCTGTCAATGCTGGGTAAGGTTGGAATAGCTGTCAGTGCTGGGTAAGATTGGGATAGCTGTCCATGCTGGGTAAGGTTGGGATAGCTGTCAGTGCTGGGTAAGATTGGGATAGCTGTCAGTGCTGGGTAAGATTGGGATAGCTGTCAATGCTGGGTAAGGTAGTTGTCTTTGCTGGATAAAGTCGGTGTGGAAAGAGGCAAGATTTATGATTGCTTAACTGTAATCATTTAAATAGAGAAAAAAATAACAAACTCAAATGTTTTATATCTTTACCAGTATTACTTATTTTCAAATTAATGGTTATTGGCGTCATTAAATTGAAAAAAAAAATCCTCAGGTAATTAATTCAGAGTTCTGTTTCTGACCCTTACTTGTTTGTGATAAGACTTGAAATGTGAATTGTCTTGTTTATAATGGCTGTCAGGTCATCATGATCTTGAACATCAAACAAGACAGAATCTGTATCTTAAAATACCTCCTTATATATCTCTGGTTTCAATAAAGAGGATTTGTAATTAAGCCGGCAACAATTGGAATACCTTAGCATTATTGTTCAGGCAAGCCTGTGCCCTGCCACTTAAATACATCCTGTCAACTCATCCATATAATATCTTTTAATGGGGGATTATAGAGACTGTTTATCCCAGTCTGACCTGCAAGCAGAAAACTACAAGGCCCCAAATCTCATGTATCCAGGTGGAGTGTTGTCATTAAAATAAAACAAAATACTTTTGGAATAAAAATGGATGCTTTAAATGGTTTTTGAAGGACCTCTTATTGACAATACTTGATTGTATTGAATGTTAGCTTTTAATCCATTATGCTGTAGCAGCTGTACAATAGTAATAAATGATACAGCTGTTCCACTTTCATACCACTGCTGTTAATAAAAACTGGAAAAAAGCAACAATGTAAAATAACTTGTAGACAACTTTTCTATTCCAATACTACTTATTCTAAAATGTTATAGATTTTTATATTTATTTATTAAAGTCACAAGTGCATCTAGTTCTTATATACATTTGCTAGGAAGTTTAGGAGGGTAAAGAAATATTATATTGCAAAATAACTTTTGCTTTTATACAGACTATTCTTCTGAATTTCAGAGCTGCATTTTTGCCTTACTTGGAGGAGAGCTACCAAGAGTTGCTCACACTGCTGGAGTACCCTGCCCCTCGTGTGAAGAAAGGTGCAGTCTCTGCCTTGGGCCAGTACTGTATATGTGTGCACCAAGTCAGCCAGGGAGCCCACAACGACACCTCTGTCATGGGTAAGACATGAACACAAAGATGGTAAAAGTAAAGGGCCATTAAAAGTCACTTTTCTTTAATTTCACAATTTGATGGATTCCAGTGGATATTTGTTTTCCTTAAAATATTATATAGTATATATTATATAGTTTTCTTTTATAAATACTTAAAGCGTTTTTCTTGTCACTGCTTTTCCCAAGCATCATTTGTTATTAAGATACTTTGCAGATCTTGTTGTACAGTAAATAGGGGGTATTTATTAAAGCAGAGGATATTTATATTGACAAAAACCTGTATGGTAGTACAGTTACTTTTCTTGTACCATGTAATAATCAATTTGATTTTTCATCTTTCTCCAGCCCTGAGCAGCATGTTGAACTTGCTTGTTCCCAAGTTCCTAGAGATAATTGCAGAAGACCGTGATCGTGAGGTTGTCATGGCTACTGTGGATGTGATCCACGACATGTTAGAGAAGATCGGGGCTCCTGTCTTACAAGTACCCAACTCTACAGACCAGATACTCACCAAGATGAAACTTATCTTTATACACCAGGTCTGTAATGTCTTTGTTTTGTCTTTTATATTTAAACAATTCTTTCTTTCTTTTTCATACTTTGTACGATAAACATAAGCACTGTTTGAATTGATTCCTTATTTTTTGGTTATTCACTTTGTTTATTGATGTTTATGTTTGTTGTCCTGATGACAATACTGACTCTACTTCCATTTGGATGTTTGTTCCCACCTAGGTGGCCTGTCAAGAGGAAGAGGAGGAAGAGGATGAGGCACAAGCAGAGTTTGATGGGATGCTGATAGAGTCGGCAGGGGATGTTATTCCAGTAATGGCTAAACTAGTAGGGGGAGAGAACTTCCTTAGTTTCCTGTCGGGCTTCCTACCAGACTTGTTAAAACGAATGGTAATGTCAGATTTTTCTACATTTACATCACTGGAGCCAGTGTGCTGCTATCATAGTAAAGAAGCTGTGCAGAGGCATTGTACAGTTACTGTAGTTGTTGAAGTGCATTATAAGGACTTGAAATTCATTATTGGCACTTTATATGAAAATGTTTATGTTTACAAAATAATAATAATTTGTAGTAAAACACAAAAATTTGAGGGATAAAAAGTTGATCTATAAATTTGTATTTGCCAGCGTCAGACAAGTTCAACGGCAGAAAAATCATTTGCGGTTGGAACTCTGGGCGAAACCATAGAGGCAGTAGGACCTGCAGTATCTATGTATGCAGAGTCATTGTACCCTGTGTTCATGAAGATGATACGAGAGGAAGATGAAGAGGTCCGCAGTAACTCTGTCTACTCTCTCGGAGTGCTGGCTTCTAACTGTGAACAGAAGATCAAAGGGTATCCTTGTTTGAACAAAATCTGAGCTGAGTTTTATGACGAATGGTTGATATGTTTGTCTTAAATTATATTAACCTGGCAAAATACACTGTACATGCTACATTTGTCAAAATCATCCAAACTGAAAAATAATTTACACATGTGTACACTTTACAAGGCACTCACTTCCTAATAACATTATCAAAAAGTTTTCTTTCTTTGAATGAAAGATACAATCACAAAGTTTTACTTTTTGGCACAAACAGTGAATCGTATATTTACATACAGCTACAAAATGTATAAGCAAACTAAATTACAAACCATAGCTCCATACTGTAATTAAATAAAATCTTGCAAAAATGCTGTCATTTAGAAATCTGACTTCTCCAACTCTGGATTTTCACACACAATCATAGGACTTTATCATGCAGGAGCTTGTTTCATTTGTTGAATGGAGGAAATCAATCATCCCTTTTGATATTGTGTTACTGAGCACTTTTTGGCAGAATGATTTTGTATAAGAGTTATTACCATTTTACTTTCTGCAAATCTTGGTATTGGACCATTCTTGTCTGGGCTTTAGATTTGATTGCTGTGAAAGTAACCAATGTAACAACTCTGCTAAACTTAACAATTGTGGACCAAGTATTGTTTGTTGAAGATATTCTCCAATTGTTCCTCCTCTCCACTCCATACTTCTCAGATCATCAATTCATTTGGATTGGTATCAACCTACAGGCCTTGTTGTACTGGTATATGTCTTTTGTATTATATTTCATGTTAGCACTTAAAACAATAAAAATGCTATACTTCATCATCCAATCTCATTAATACACATCACATGCATTTCATCCAATTGGTGCTTGTATCAGATTGTTTTTGCAGTTAAAGAACTTTGGTCATGCTCATACAGCAAGTTGTAGCACCATTCCTTGTACTATTTTTAGCAACCACTTGCTATCGTCAATGAAACTAAATATAAGGAGCATAACTTGTCAGCGGAGATTCATAAAATATAAGCAAAGCAACAATTGACAGTTTGTGTTTACTGAGTTATAGCCCTTTGATTTAGCTACTCTTCATATCTTTCCTCGTTGTCCCCATAATTGCCCAGAGAGCATCCATCCGTGCCACTGATGTCTTGTTTTTATAAGGGAGTTTTATTCAATTCACAACAATTTTTATCTATAGCCCTGGGTTTGTATATATTATGATTTATGTATCATATGTATTAACCCATCAAGGTCATAATGACTGTAAAAATAACACAAAATGTGTGTAGCCATGACCTTAACCAACACATAGTCATTTTCCAGAGGTGCTGAAGGCTCTGTTTGGTATCCTGAACAAAGAATCCAATGTTCGGGTAATTGACAATGTTTGTGCAGCAGTGTGTCGTATGATCCTGGCCAGCCAGAGTAATGTGCCCTTGGATGTTGTGGTTCCGGTCATTGTCAAGTGTTTGCCCTTGAAAGAAGACTTTGAAGAGAACATCACAGTGTACAAGTGTCTCACGCAGCTTTATTCAGTTGGAAATACACAGGTATTGCCAGCAGTTAGTATGACAAGAATCATATAAGAAACTGTTTTCCATTGTTATCATTGTTTATTTTATGTTGCAGAGATGTAACATCCAAAGATATTAGGACTGTCACAATATGCTTGAAGTGTACCATGATATATTGCAATACATATAGAGCATACTGCAATACGTACCACAATGTATTGCCATATTTGATCAAACTATTATAAGGAGCTTTACACCAACTTATAATGAACAGAATGAACAACAAATGACTAATGAATAAGTGTAATATGACAGCTTTATCAATTTTATAACAGATAAACACAGAAACAAGAATGTAGCAGGACTAGACTGTAGCAGGACTAGACTGTAGCAAAGTAAAAAGAATCAAACAAAAAATTAACAAAAAAAAAAATCACAACTGTAGTGTGATGCACCCTGTTAATTCAGTGGATGATGACTATTAAGAAATGTATTTAGGTTGGTTGTATCGCCTCTGTATCTTAGATGCGCATCAAAATGTTGACAAAATGCGACACCTTCAACAATTTTCTCTGTTGATCTGTCATTCTTTGCCTTGAAGTGGCCCACCACAATCACTTTTTGCGATTTAATTCAGCATTCTTTTGAAAAATCAATCGGCTAGGCGATGTTCACATTTTGCAGCTGTCATTTAATTGCCGAACAAAAGGCTGTGATGTTCTAAGTATTCTGCAGCAAACTAGCCTATAACAATGTGTCTACTTTTAGTAAATTTTAATTCCAATAGATTTATGTTTCAACAGAGAGACAGAAAGAGACAGACAGATGGGGATAAAGCTTGTGACCTCTTTTTTATTGATGTACATGTATCTTAGTAATTTGATTGTGAGCCCCTTTTGTTTGACGTACATGTAACTTAGTAAAGTGATTGTTTAGCTTTTTGCAGAGTTTTTATTTGTTAAATTTTTATTTCTCTTCATTTTTGGTGATTGAAAGCTGGCTGTGTATGTTCTAGGTACAGGGAGCACTACCAGACATCTTGAAGGCAGCAGCAGCAGTCCTGGGCACTGAACAGATAAAACCTGGTAATATATATCTGAAATACAACTTGTTATAGCAAACTTGACGATGGGCTCCATTTTTGTCTTTTTTAAAGAGACCGTAAGAAAATGAATTATTTGCGAAAATAATCTTGTAAGATCAATACTATATACTTTGATGGAAAATAGGAGGAAGTTGGTCAAGATCAGCAGACAAAAGAAAAAAAAAAGGATCAATTCACTGAAACTGACTTCCTTCATTGTTAAGAAAGGGAGATGTGTAACTAGAAAGAATCTTCACCCATGTTGAATACTGTTTATTACAGGATTAATTATACACATGGAATGATTATACATTTGGAACAAAGGTGTATCTGTGTCTTCCTGTATGCATGAAGATACACATACACAAGATGTTTTTGTTTTCTTATTTCAAGAGTTGTGTCTTCCAATACATTTGAAGAAGTGTTTATGCATACAAATTAAAACATTCATTGTCATGGCAACTTGTCTGAGTGAATATTTAGATCAACATTTAGAAATAAATTATTCTGTACACAAGAAAAATATAGCACTAGACTTGCATTAGTTGTTCTGTTGTCTTCTTGTTCATCCTTTTGTTAGTAAATAATAAGAAAGTAATTTTTATGAATGGAATTAATTTTCAGGAATTAAGCTGGTTCCATGCTCAGTATATTAACAGGATTATGACATTGATGCAAAAAGTGTCAGGTACATAATAAATTATAACATGTAACTTAGGTATTTCTTTGTGATTGGCAATTATTGCAAGAAGAAAGTCAAAGGAAATTGACCAGATCTTATTTGTTTTAGTTGCAATTTTGACTACCAATTTTAAAATTCAGGAACAGGTTTAATTTGATGGAAGATTTTTCTTATGTTTGTACTTCTTACAAAGGACGACCAAAGTTGAGACATAGAGTGCCCCCTTTATTTCTGTCAACACTTTTAAAAAGGCATTTCTGTTGTTTGTTCATCCTGTAGGTTATGAATCCTCTTTTCACATTGTTTATCTTCTTCTAACTGTTTACCTATTGAAATCCTGTTATTATTTACACATTTAAAGAAGTATTTCTGGT
The DNA here is from genome assembly GCA_007844125.1 of Sinonovacula constricta. Classification (NCBI taxonomy): domain Eukaryota; kingdom Metazoa; phylum Mollusca; class Bivalvia; order Cardiida; family Solecurtidae; genus Sinonovacula; species Sinonovacula constricta. The sequence continues at coordinate 54,432,451 of CM017565.1, forward strand.
GGTTTCTCTTGCAGATTGTGAGAAGTTGATTGTTGAACTAGTGAAGGATGTGGCTCAGAAGTATCATACAGAGTTCACAAACCTGCGTAATGCCATGGCCCCTGACCAGGCCGCCAAGCTGGACCTGTGCCTGACAGCTACAGTTAATGGACACATGGTCAATGGCACATCCTGAGGGGGTCCCAGTGGAGGGGCTGGCTATCCATGATGAGAGTCCAGAACAGTGGATTTATAACTTCTTTTGGACCATTATAACTTCCTGTATGAAGGTCTCATTTAAGCTTAAGGAATTCTAACTTGATTCCATACCCTATCTTTTTTTACCATGCTAAACATCTAGGCACATTCAAATCATGTTAAGTATTAAGTTCAGAATATAAGCCATTTTTTAAACAGGTTATCATTGGATTGAAGGAGTAAGGGCATTGTTTGTGGTCTATTTATAAATGGCCATGGTTTGGTGTAGTGGCCAGCCTATATAAGATTACAAAATAACTCCAGGACTGAGTAAAAGGTCATTGGTAATTTTTCCTTAGTTTTGCTGCTAATTTTTTGTTCATTCTGTTCTCTCATTAATTCAAGTCATTTGGTTGTGGGAATTAAAAAGGTATGTTCAAATTTTCTGAAGATGTTGATGTCTTGAAATAAAACCTATTCATTTTTGTGTGACTGTTGTGCAATATGAATTGACAAGTTGTTTTTGTTGTTTGTTCACCATGCTTTTTGTTTATGAGTTTTGTTTTTGTTCATGATTTTCTTACACTATTTAGCTGTGTGTTATTGAAACTCAAAAACAAGGTGTATGCAACAGATGTAGCCAGTTAATGATACTGTCTTTACCCAATGGTTGATACAAACGGTGATACTGACTGTTACTTAGTATAAAGATGAAGGACTTTTTAAAAAAAAATTGTAGGTAGGAGAGTAAAAATCGCAATCCATACACCTGTTATTTTTTGCTATGCTACAGTAACCACTGTAAGCATCTGAGCATAGTGGACATGATGCTTGTGTGAATAGATAGCAGCAATGTAAGAATGTTCAATATGATTTAAATGTAATCTATATATATATATATATATATATAATTACATACATATTTACTAATTATAAATCTTCCCTAGACTTTATCGTTAGAACAAAATTATACTGGTATACTATTTAAAAAACAATAATTTTTTTTTTAATCTTGTTAATTAACACTAACGCTAATTATGTTTTACAAGTAGTGCAGGAGAGACTGGGAAAGTTATAATTAACCAGAATATGTTAGTATTGTTCACCTTGGACAGAAATGACACAGACAATGCATTTTGTTGTATTAAATGTTCTCATGATAAATCTTCATGAACAAGAAGCTGTTAGAAGTAAAACTTAAACCAATTGGAAGCAATTTAATAAAAATATGTATAGTTCAGACTGTTTTACACTTTAAATCATAAATAAACCTTCCTAATTTGTACACTACCTTTTGTTTTTCTCAATGTATTCAAGTATTATATTTTAAATTAATATGTGTTCTGTCCTATTAAACTATTGCTTTTTATCAATGTTCATGTTGTCTTATTCTTTTTTATCCAAGTATATCAGTAATACATGTATATCATTATACCTGAAGTTTTGAGAGACTGTGAAATATTTGATAAAATCTTGACATCAGAAAAGGAAGTTTATCCTCCAATGTATAAATAATGATTAGTTGTACACCAGAGTGCTTCCTGTCTGAGAAAATGGCTTGTTGTGCACATTGTGTACAACTTAGCTAGGAAATCAAAGAAAAGCAAATTTGAAACAACATGGGTAGAAGTTATGAAGAAAAACAGATTATAAAAATATCCATTTAATAAAACAAGCATGAAAGGATGAAATGAAATGACTTGATATGTTCTAAAAGATACAATATAACCAGAGAGGTGGAACCTGTACAATGCAGCAATATAACCAATACATCTGCATCATGGGACAGTAGTCTTACAGTAGCCTCCCTAATAGGCTATTGTCACAAATATTGGCTGTCTATAGCGTTGTATATGTGACAGTTATTTTGAGAGCAACCTGTAAGGATACATTAACCAACATTGACTCTGTCTATAGCATTGTATATGTGACAGTTATTTTGAAAGCAACCTGTAAGGATACATTAACCAACATTGACTCTGTCTATAGCATTGTATATGTGACAGTTATTTTGAAAGCAACCTGTAAGGATACATTAACCAACATTGACTCTGTCTATAGCATTGTATATGTGACAGTTATTTTGAAAGCAACCTGTAAGGATACATTAACAAACATTGGCTCCATTTTAACATGGATTTTAACATACTGTGAATCTGATTATCATGTTTATAAAAGCAAAAATGTGAAGTACTGATAAAAATCTTCAACAAATATCCCCTTATTACATAAGTTAATCTACAAAATGTTGTATTATTTGGCAACATTAAACCAGCACTCATGCATATTAACTTACAGTCTTGTCCATGGAGAGGCTATGTTCCAGAAAGGGAGGTTTACACACCTAGCTCTGCTTTACAAACTGATCAAGGCTATGTTCCAGAAAGGGAGGTTTACACACTCAGCTGTGGTTAACAAACTGATCAAAGAACTTATTCAAGTTGACAAATTTTGTGTGTTTGTAAATATAAGACCGTTAAAGTCTACACGGTTTGACAATTACATTTTTGTAAACTATTGTGTGCCAGTTCAATGTTGTCATGCTATACAAGAGTAATGTTATATAGACATACTCAGCTTACCAAATATATTCTGAGTAGCATTGTACAACAGAAGTTGATGGGACAGCATTTAAGTTGTGAAGTTCACAATATCACCAAATAAAAAAAGCCAGATTTACTTTTCGAAATCGACATGTGCTCAATAAAATAAGGTGTTAATGTGAATAAAAGAAAAAAAGGTAATGTTTCAGGAAATAAACCTTGTTTCTTATAAACTGGCAATATATGTAATTCTTGTTCAATATGTAATAATAAATTCCCCGATTCCAAAACTATGTACATCACTAGACCTATCATGTTAGGAGATTATAGGAAGCTCTGATATCTAAATACAGAAGAATGCAAACTGTACATTTATCTGATAACACAGTAGAGTGTAAAAAAACACATAAAAGAAGCTACTACATAATGCTGTGTGTACAAGTCTGCATACATTATAATCTATAAACACAAAACAATGTACAGGTGTTCAGTGAACATTACATAATTCTGCACAAAATCATCAGCAATGTGCATAGTCTTGAATTTTGAAACAATACAACAGAAAAATATTTTTTTTGCACCTAATGAAGAAAAATAGAGAATATCAGGGGCTATAAATATAAAAGTGTTTATAATAGGTCTAACTGGTGTAGATATGTTTCAACATGAGACAATAATAAGCAAGCTTACAAAATGTGTCAATATTGTGCAAACAGACAGAAAATGCTTTACAGTGTGCACCACTGTCTATTATGTAGGTTTGATTTTGCATACAGTCTCAGAAGAAATATTAAAAAATAATGTAATTATTACTTATATGATGAATTTATGCGTAATATATCTGCAATGGCACTGGAAAAAATAAAATAATATTATCACTTAACCAGTTCCTGTATTTCATTTAAACATCTAAAGACTAAATTTTCAGGACAGTGTAAACAGTTGCTAAAAGTATGGTTAGAAACTACTTTATAGTTAAAGGAAAACAGTCTGTATCACAACTATAATGTCTTGTTAATCATCGTTTTGTAAACTATAAAAAAAAGTGTAACAAACACAATATTTTACCCAATTATACAAAGACACAGAGGTAAAAAACAACAGCAAAAACAGGTTATTAAACAGATTTTTTTTTACTCAACTTGTACCAAAAAATTACATCAATATTAAAACTTATTTTTAATGTAAAATAATGGCAAGGAAAATTACAGCAATAAAATCTTTTCAAAAAAAAAAAAAAACCTTCAAAAAAATTAGATAAATGATACAAGATATAGATGTATCTTAATAAAATGAAGCTCCTGAATTTGAGTTTACCATTTTGTCACAAGAAAATAGAGAAGCAAAGATTCAGTTAAAAAAAACCACTTGTATGAACATAAAAAGGATCAAAGGTTAAAAACTATTGTTCCTCACTTTGCAGTGAGGCATGTATCACCAGCTTGGGTTGATTTGCAAAGTCATAGCCTGAGGTATAGGGTTAGATCCCAGGCAGTGGTACAAACACAGGCTAAGGTCATAAGAAGAACATCAAATATGATGAATACAGATACAGCACTGCCACAGTAACTGTAACCATATCAGAGAAAGTCTTGACATTTCAAATAAGTTTCATTCAAATGAACAAAAATCACAGATAAAAAAACAACAAAAAAAAAACAAAAAATATATTAAAGGAACATAAAGCAAGCAGACTCTAATTATTAATTAGACTGATGACAATTGCTTACTACAAAACCTTCATGACTGCTGACATTAAGTGTAGCAATGACAATGTTCCAGAACTGTTTCTAATTTCATGAGAACACTTTGTGTACATGTGTATACAAAAAATATGGTTAGTAAAGTCTTATCAATATCCAAATGACTATGTATAAAATACATCAAAATAGTAAATTACAAATAAATAACAATACATATACTTCCAAAAAACATAAATGTACATTGTAATTATGGCATCATAACCTGAACAAGGTATTTCATCATGATAAACGGTCAACAACCCTTATAAATATCGACTGTAATGCATGTTCCTATGTAGACTATCTGGTTTTCATGGTATTGTGTGGTTTAAAGAGGGCCAACAACCAAATTCATACAACTAAAAATGGTAACATTTCAACAATGAAGCTGGATTAGCATCAAAAGAAACACAAATAGTTTAATAACTAAAATGATCATCCCTCAATCGTCGCCATCATCCTGACTATCCTCGATCTCAATCATCATCATATTTCATCACCCTGACTATACTAGATCTCAATCATCATATTTCATCACCCTGACTACCCTGGATCTCAATCATCATCATATTTCATCACCCTGACTACCCTGGATCCCAATCATCATCATCATCACCCTGACTACCCTGGATCTCAATCATCATCAGATTTCATCACCATGACTATCCTGGATAAGCTTTTGCTTTGCTTTTTGACTACTATACATTTACTTAATCTTGCTTAATACACAACACACTACTTCTTGCATACATAATAATATATCATCATTTATTAAACTAGAAAATAATTTAACCCCAGCAATATAAACATAAATGCTATAATTAGTTATAATATAACTTGAATACACCCCCCCCCCCCCCACACACACACACACACACCCTCCCAATATTTTGAAAATACTGTATTTGAAAAGTCATACTGTAATAATCCAAACATTAAAAGTTTGGACATGATTCACTAATGAACAGCCTAGCCTAGTTTTTCAAGACATCAAACGGTTTAGATTATCTGCTTATAATGTAAACACATGATCACAAGCAGTTAGTATGTATCCAGTTATATTTCACTGCTGACAGACATAGTGAGAAGACACCAGGAAGCCCATATTTACCTTCCACTATATGATTATAAACACAAAATGGTTTTTATAAAAGCTAATTAGAATTGTTCTTATAGGTGCAATACAATAAAAAACAAAGCCATTATGGTGCTGTCATAGTGACAAACTCAACAACATAACATGTGTTGATTTAGATGACAAGTCTACTTGTTTCTCATCACTGAACCCTAAATTCTTAACAGTAACACTTCAATGATTTGAATATATTAAAGGCTTGTCACAAGATACCTCAACTCATAGATATAAATAACTGATATGTATTCTGAAAGCAAACAAAAGGAGGAATATATATTTACCTGCAACTGTGAATGGTGTTATCAGACACCCCAATACCATACCATTTGAAGAAAGTTTTAGAGACATTTAACATCTCTCATTTTCTACAGATGTATATTCCATCCTATTCTAAACAATCAAAATTCTGAGACCTGCAGAATTGTCTAAAGAAAACACGACTTGTGGAATAAAGGAATAACATATGATAAAATATGTTAAATAACTAATATATTGTGCTGTATACTATATTGAAAACATCAAAATGGAGAAAAAAAATATTCAAATGATAGAACGAACTCTTGATGAAAACCTGCAAGATGGAAAGAAACTCATACTACCTAATCACAAAAAATAGTGCAAATATACATAAGACAAATTCTTCAAAAGTGTGGAATGTTGTACAGAACTGATCCCAGAGACATTGGTAAATTTGCATTAAGGTTTTTAACACAGTGCCCATTTATATCAATATATTTAACAGCATATTGATTTAATGGCGGATATAAATGATTCCGAGTTACTTTGGCAGGCAGTAATTATGTTATTGTTGTAAAATTTGAGGGGTTGTTTTAAACAAGAGTGATTCATTTGATGAGTTGTTTTTAACAACACAAAATACAAACTCCTGCATTAGTGATTTTGACCTAATGAAAATTTGCTATGACCTTATCACATAACAGTATTTTCCCCTTCATCATTAGTGGTGTTTATGTTCCTGTCTAGACATATGTTCCTGTCTAGACATATATATATATATCCCTGTCTAGATACAGACATTCCTGTCTAAGAAGCATATATCCCCATCTAGACGTATATGTCCCCGCCTTCATCCTCCTCAAGTGCCAGACTGATAAACCTTACTCCTCCCGCCTCCTCCTGACCTCTATCTCTTCTCTCTGCATCATACTGGGATGGCCATCTCTGGCCTCTTGTGTCTCTCAAATCTGTATCACGTCCATCATTAATTCCTCCTGGACTTAATGGCTGTATACTGTAACTTGTGAGATTAAACTCTGATCGAGACTTCTTCTTTGTATCCTCACTGATCTGTTGACCATGGCCTATGTTTAATGTATCCATAGATAAAGCAGCGGATAATTTGGGAGCTTGTGCTGCAGAAACTTTTGGAAGGCCAGTAGGTTCTTTGTTGTCAGATGCAACTATTCCATCATTGCCTTCATTCATAATGACTCTATTTCTACTGTTAGAAATCTGAGAAGGCATGGGCAAGTGACCGCTTCTTGGAGTTGGTCTATACAGATATTCATTTGACCGACTATTTCTTACAGTTTTTTTGCACAGATTTTCAGCAGATAGGGGCTCAAAGCGTGCATAATTTCCTTGATCCACTGGTCCCCTTGCCCCTCGACCTTGGTTGCCTTGAACAGCAGCTGGATGATCCTGTCTGCTAGAACGGCCATGATCCAAACCATACCTAGAGGAGTTCTGATCTTTAAACTGCTGAGCATTTGCTGGGTTGGTTTCAAAACCTACCTTGTCAGATCCATTTGACAGACTTCTACAAGATGGTGCAGTCATCCTATTATTTGCATTCTGTGTATGGCCAGTCATATTTCTAGAGTTTATCTGTGGATTTGATACAGAAATCTCTCTTTTTCTAGCAAGCTCAGAATTTTCTCCTCTGCCATTTCTTAGCACACCAGCATTTCTGAGTTTATCCCTGTCTGGAACCACATAGTTACTAGAGTTGCTGGTTTTCTTCCCATTTGTGGAAACCTTGCTGCCATGCTGGTCTGAGCCTTGCTGGAGCTTTCCTTGATCACTGTCACGCCTTGTAGCTCTGTTTAGTTGTGATGTCCCCACTGAAGATTCTGACAGCAGTGTGTTTTGAGTAGCTGATGAAGGGATTGGAGCAAAGCCCCCCTCTGTGTCTGAATCTGAGCTAGACAGGTGTCTACTAAGACGACCATGTCGTCCATCTCGCCTCCTTGTGTCCCATCTCTCGCCCTCATCTTCACTGGAAGACGAGGAAGCTGAATGGTTCCTTGAACAGATGGTCACTTCTGATTGGCTGCTCTCACTAGACGAGGGGCTATTTGGTGTCCTCTGATTGGTTACTTGTGGTGCTGCTTGTGCCGGATAGTCTTCAGCTATTTCAGTGTAAGGAGGTGGACTTGGCAATGATGGGTCGACTGGATTTCCAAATGCCTGAAAACAAATATTCACAACCTTTCATTGCACTATTAAAGCCAATGATATAAATTTGCTTAAGAAAAAGAACCTTATTTTCGTAGGGTTATTCTTTGCACTCTGATTAACAATCCAATTTAGAATCAGAATTTGGGACAGGATGGGATAATTCGGCATTTTTGCCGATACTGCGCAGCGACATTTCTATCATTATAGCACAGAGGCACTTATGAGGTGCCCAGGGACTGAACCCGGCCGGTCCATTATACTGACACCGATGAGTCAGGCGTAATGCTGTCCCCTTAGCCCCGAGCATTAGGAGGGAAGCCACTACTACCAACTTTAAAGTCTTTGGTTAGACCCGGTCGGGGTTCGAACCCACGACCTCCCGATCCGCAAGCCGACGCTCTACCACCTGAGCTATTGCGGCCGGTTAATCAGAATTTAAAAAAAATATCAATTAGCAGAATAAGAGTAATATTTTGTATGATAATTCAATTCGCTAAATGTCAAGATGTTTTTAAAGATACAGTTGTTTTATTTCTTTATCGGTTATTTCTCACCCAATGTCTTTTATTTAACTTTTTAACTGTTTAACAATTTAGTCTATGACAACATAACTGCATAAGAGGTTGCTGTACTTTGCCATGGAAAACCAGATTTCTTTTGAAAATTCATTCTTTATACTTCAATTTATTATTTTTACTATAATTTGGGGTCACCCAATTCTAAGAGCCACCAACTTGTAACTCTTCTGACTGCTCATCCTAACATCAAGTGGATTCAAGTCAATGTCTAGGTGAATAACTTAATGAGCACAGGAATTCTCGATGCCTTGTGGTGCCCAGAGTGTTTCACACGGACATTAGTTTGGATTCTTTTTACAGCCACAGTAGCTGAATGATGCTACAATGACCAAAATTGTGTTGCTGCAATGATTCCACATTGGCACAAACATTTTCAAGGATTTTTACTTATAAAATGTTACTTCTTTTAACCCTTAATAAACTTTCTAATCGGTCATTTCAGAGTCAACAAATTCTTTTCATTATGATCTCTCCTGAACTTGGAAATAATTTATTCAAATGAAGCATTTTACATGAGCAATACACTGGATTACAATGCTGCATACACAAAACTGTTCACTATAATGTACTACAATGTAAACCACCAAAGAGTATTTGACAATTGAATATTTTGTAACATCACTTTTTTTTTGTCTTGCAAACACTGGCCAAAAAGACAATGGTTTTACCAGTACTCATAAAAATTACCTCAATGAAACCATTTTAAATAAATACTACAGTTTGTCTACTGATCAATCCTTTTTTCACTTCACATCCCCATTTTTCTGATCTCAATATTTCAATGTCATTGAGATTTATGAGATAAAAATTTCCTGAAGAACTCACCACATTGATATACCATCCTGGTGGGTTCTCCATTGCTTCATTGTAGCTTGGAGGCTGGTCCCTCTCTGGGTCTGGCATCATGTTTCTACGACGGCGACGACGGCGGCGACCTGCAGGGCAATTAACAGATTTAGTATTGATAGATACAAACAGGCTATGCAGCACATTTTGCAAGATTTTGTGGTTGTTTTTTTATCAGATGAATTATGTCTTCCCTGTATGAAGTGATATCATCTAACATCAGTTTGGATAAAGAGCTTATTTTAGTTTGGTGTAAAGTTGCTGCTGCATCCCTAAGCAAAGGTTTATACATGTCCACCTCTTACCACATGGACATAAGTACCCATACTATTTTTAAACTGAAAATGACTTCAAGCTTCTGGCTGAACAGGTTTGGAGTTCTGGTAGTAAGTATGTTGACAGTTGGTGATATTTGTCTGGTCAGGTTGGTGCTCCTCCCTGAACTATGGCTAGAAACATAATGCTCATATCTGTGTTCGTACAGAGAATGTATCCTGTATATAAGATATAAGAGTACCACTCACCTCGTCTGGCAGAGACATCCTCACTGACAGTCTCAAGATGTTCAATGGAGCCATCCCTCTGTTGGAGTAACCGTGCTCGTCGACACCGACGGATCATCACAAACAGGAAGCAAAGCACCATGATGAGGAACACTGAGATCACCATGGGAACAATGACCCCAATTGTTAGTGTGTACTGGTAACTCTTGTCCCAGGTCTCTGTATAGGCTATAAGCATACAGGTACATGTCACAGACTATATTATAACAAGAGGGCCATGATGGCCCTTGATCGCTCACCTGATGACACAGGCTTTTAGTAGGCTCAAATCTAGCATCAATTACTAAAGAGTTATTTACTTTAGAAATCTTTAGTGAAGAATCGACCATTTATGGACTCATTCAGGATTTTATGCAGACAAACATTCTGACCAAGTTTGGTGAAGATTGGGCTATAAATGTGGCCTCTAGTGTGTTCACATGCTTTTTCTAAGATTTGACCTAGTGACCTACTTTTGACCCCACTTGACCCAGTTACGCACTCATCCAGGATTTCATGCAGACAAACATTCTGACCAAGTTTGGTGAAGATTGGGCTATAAATGTGGTCTCTAGTGTGTTCACAAGCTTTTTCTAAGATTTGACCTAGTGACCTACTTTGTGACCCCACGTGACCCAATAACAAAATCATTCAAGATTTAATGTAGACAAACATTCTGACCAAGTTTGATGAAGATTGGGCTATAAATGTGGTCTCTAGTGTGTTCACAAGCTTTTTCTAAGATTTGACCTAGTGACCTACTTTTTGACCCCAGGTGACCTAATAATGATCTCATCCAAGATTTCATGCAGACAAACATTCTAAGTTTGATGAAGATTGGATAAAAATTGTGGCCTCTAGTGTGTTCACAAGCTAAAATGTTGACGACGAACGACGGACGAAGCAGTATCACAAAAGCTCCCCTTAAGCACATTGTGCTCAGGTGAGTTAAAAAAGATTTTGCAATACATGTGCTTGTTGTTGAGGTTTTAATGGTGTTGTTTTAAGTTGTTGTTTTGAGTTTATTAATCAGCTACTTATCTCTATGTAAGTGAAATGTTTTAAGAAGATAGATCATACATAAGTTCTTCAGTCTGACACAGGTGCAAATATATGACTTCATCACAGAGGCAATATAGATCTGCTATGAACAATGTGACTAATTGCGTTATATCACATTGTAATGTAAAGGTCAAATGATATCATGACAATAATTTCCTTTGTTCCTGGAATTTTAAACCCTCTCAGTTTTTTACAAAGGTACTTATGTGACCAACGATCAGTAGTCTCAATCTCAAGTCAGCCATAAGTCTTGGTTATAGTTTCATTGACTTATGTGATCATACATTGAATTCGATATCACACTTATCAGTTAGCAACCCAGACAGAAACCCCTAGAGCAGAGAAAGTGCTTCTTTCACAATGATAGCATGCAATGAACACTGGGCCACAGCAAGTCAAATGAGCCACACAACTGGCAGGTATGGAACAACATTAAGCAGTGCTTAAGCCTGAGAGTTATAGGATTGGAAAATATGAAAAGTTCCTATAAGAATTACCACAGTTTTTTAAATCTGAACTACCCTTAGGCAAAGGCATAAAGAGGCAATGTAAAAGTGACAAAAACACAGAGATGAGAGATAACACACAAAAAGAAAGACCAACAGTCACTGCATGAAAAGGTCAATCGACAAAATGATCGACTGGGGTGCTTAAACCAGGTGTGTGGAGCATTCCAACCTTGCAATTTCTGAAGGTCTTTCCCACAAACAACAGTCTAAATAAAAGTATCCCATCAAAGTGAGACAGCAAGCACTGGCATCAGGAGTTAAAACTGATAAAAGGATATTTTATACAAACAAAATAACTCTCATTATGATCAACTACTGCACAATGTGTACAGTAGATAAAAGCCTCAGCAACCAAAAATTTCCAAACAAGAAAGTGGTTTAAAATAAAACAGTTCAAGCGATGATGTATAATATGAAGAATTTAACGATGTCATATAATAAAAATGCTTTGACGTCATACATGTATATCAGGATTAAAATGTGAAGTTTAAAAAACACAAAGGAAATCACAGAATTCTAGAAAATAATCCAATCCAACAAAACAATTTCAATAAGACTTTCTGTGTCGGGGTTTGAAGCCTGGATCATGGGATGATTATTACATCTACCACATCACTATCAGCAGGTCTAGAAAATGCGAAAATATTGTTGCATTGTTTTGACTTACTTGATATTGTCACATTGATACTTTTACAACCCATAGAGACACAATATGACTTGTTAAGCTTCAAATAGGTAATGCTACTTTGAGAATAAGCAGCAACATAAAATATGGTAAAACAAATCCTTAAAATAAAAAATGATCATTGTATGAATGACAAATTTTTAATAAGTACAAGCTTTACAGGTAAAAAGAGAACACTTCCTTGTATCTGCTGGGTTTATGTGAGAACATCTTTGAAGGGAACATGTAATCTGAAGAAACATTTACTTGTACTGTAGGGGTAATGGGCCAGACACTTTAAAGGGTAAAGCTGGAGAAACACTTCCTTGTACCTGTACGGTTTATGGAAGGAGTTATGAAGGATAAAGATGGACAGACACTTCCTTGTACCTGTAGGGTTTATGGAAGGAGTTATGAAGGATAAAGATGGACAGACACTTCCTTGTACCTGTAGGGTTTATGGAAGGAGTTATGAAGGATAAAGATGGACAGACACTTCCTTGTACCTGTAGGGTTTATGGAAGGAGTTATGAAGGATAAAGATGGACAGACACTTCCTTGTACCTGTTGGGTTTATGGAAGGAGTTATGAAGGATAAAGAAGGACAGACACTTCCTTGTACCTGTAGGGTTTATGGAAGGAGTTATGAAGGATAAAGATGGACAGACACTTCCTTGTACCTGTTGGGTTTATGGAAGGAGTTATGAAGGATAAAGATGGACAGACACTTCCTTGTACCTGCTGGGTTTATGGAAGGAGTGATGAAGGATAAAGAAGGACAGACACTTCCTTGTACCTGTTGGGTGTATGGAAGGAGTTATGAAGGGTAAAGAAGGACAGACACTTCATTGTACCTGTAGGGTTTATGGAAGGAGTTATGAAGGATAAAGAAGAAGACACTTCCTTGTACCTGTTGGGATTATGGAAGGAGTTATGAAGGATAAAGATGGACAGACACTTCCTTGTACTTGTTGGGTTTATGGAAGGAGTTATGAAGGGAAGAGAAGGAGATACTTCTTTGTACCTGTAGGGTTTATGGGAGGAGCAATGAATGGTAAAGCTGGAGAGAACTTCCTTGTATCTGAAGAATTTATGGGAGCAGCTATGAATGGTGAAGCAGGTGGAACACCCCCCTGTTCTGCGAGCTTTCAAACCTTTGATATAGATTAAGGATGTATAAAAGCGAACATTCGAACGTTCGGACCGATACCAAACGTTCTAATCTTTTTTTAGCATTGGAATTTAGTCAACAAAATAAGATTCTTTTCCAAAATTTAACCTAATTGGTTCACATAAACTGAAATAATATAGCAAAAAATTGACAAAGGCCTTACCTTTCTCGATCAAATGATTATTGTTCACACCTTAACTGTTTAACAGTCACACCTGTTACCACTTACAGATGTGTTAAATTGTGGTGGTCAGGTAAAAAGCACTGTCATGGTGTCATAATAGAAAGCTTGTTGACCCTATTGTTTGTTTTTTGTATAAGTAGCATACAAATTTTAACTTTATCCACCATGCTAGTGTTCAACTTGGGAAATTCCCTCAAGCTGTTCACGGCAGCCCATAACATGACATAGCTATTGGTTACCAACTTGCATATTGTACAACCCAGTAGGTGAGTGATATCATAGAACCAGTCTGGTCAAAATGAGGTTTCATGAATTATAAACAGATCATGTGACTTGTTTATTACATACAATAATGACTGAACGGCTACCTTTTACACATTAACCAAGCATTTTTTTATTGTTTGGAATAAATTGTACATGTACTGCTTATTGGTGTATTTCAATCAATAGAAAACTACGGGTAATACAGCTATAAGTAAAGTCTAATAATGGTAGTATGCTTATTAATTAGCATTGAAAATTATAAATGCCAAGTTAGGGGTAAGATGGGGGCAGGGGCTGGTAGAGATGAGAACTACGAGTTGAATGATTTTCTGTCCCATGTGTGGCTGGCTAGTTGATCATGTGGCGAGGATGGGGGTAGAGGGAGAGTGGGGGTCTTATCTTGTGGACATGCTAGCTGCTTTAACATGCCTTGACAACGATATTCTCCCCTACTAACAGCCTTAGTGGGTGACACTCACACCTACCACCCCCACCTAAGGGGACAATTGCATAATACACACCCCTCATCACTGTTAACTAGCCTGTATGAGAAACAATACCTGTGCCATGGGATGAAACCCTATACATATAGGATCAGTAAAGTATTACTCAAAATTATGACTGGGTATATTTTGGCCTTTTTGTGCTATAGCAGATGAATTGGAACTCTCAGATCTAATTGCTTAAAGCCTTTTCAAAAATTCTTTGTTTGCCAAAATAAAAGTTTACATTTATTTTTGTATGATAAAATTTAGCACAGAAATTCTTTTCCTGGTTCTGTTTTTAATTCTTAAAGTAATTACCGAGAAATTAATACTGTATACTGAGAAATAAACTTTCCATAAACTGGAACACTCAGATCTTATTGATAAAATTATTTACATTTTAAGTTAACCATAAAAGCTTTGTTTTGTAGGATTTATAAACTTGTACAGAATATTTGAACATTTGGATAAAAAATGATCGAAACATTTGAATGCTTCAATGAGTGAATTTTGCCATCCTTTATATAGATTAATTCTCTGAGAAATAGTACTAGCTCCAGTGTTTACCTCCACATTGTGTGATTTCATCTGTGTTGTCACCACAATGATCAATACCATCACAGTGGAGAGAAGCATCTATACAATGATACCCACAGGAGAACATTCCTGGCAATCGAGCACAGTCTGAAACACAAGCACATCAGGAATAAACACAAACATATTATGAACAGTGTTTATTCATTAAACAGGTTATGACTGAATGTAAATGCATCATGAATAAACCCCATCACAGCACAGTTATAAGCATTATGTAACACTTAAAGCCTTTCTGTTGATGACACAGATCAATATTGTCAAAGAACCCTTATTGTTGAGATTTCAAAGACATTACTGACTAAAGTAAGGCTTTTCAGAAAGCAGACAAATTTTTAAACCAGCTTGCAGTATGTTCTTGTTTGACCTTTTGATAGCACTAATAGCAGTTTAAAGTTTCAAAAAGTCTCGCACTGTTGGTATAGTATTATAATATATAAGCCAATGTTGAATACCTGCTTTGATATTACAAGCCATTATATGCAAAATAAACAAAAAATATTATAAAAAAAGGTTTTCTTATATAATTATAGTTTATATATAAAAAATGGTTTTCTTATATAATTATAGTTTGTGATTATAAAAAATTAGCCTGTGACAGGATTTCTTGGGCACTTTTTCTAAAATGCTGCTAGTCATATTGTTGGAAACAAAATGTTATGTCTTGGTCATAACAGCTACAGTTAATTGAAGTTAAAAGTACTGAGGGAAAATTTTGTTTCCTAAGCAATTACAGATATTCTTAATGCAAAATCTATTAGAAACAGAGCAACATTGATTTTTACCTACTATTTATTGAAGTTTGACAAGAAATCAGGCCACTTACTATTACCCTCATGGTATGAAGCATAGCTGATCTTGAGGATGTCCACCTTGGATTTAGATGTCAATCTCACGTAAAAGCCTTTTGTAGCAAAAAGTACCATACCTCTATCCACATTGTCCAAAGAATCAAACGTCTTGATCAGTTGACCATTAGACGTAAGTCCTTCATAGAAGGACACCTCATTGTCTCCACGTGTTGCAGCTACAAGAACAATGAACAGAAAAATGAAGGTAAGTACACATGATTTGGATAACATACTTTTTCAGTTGAAATATTTGTATCTGCTGAGTGCTGATGTATCTATGTAGGTGTTTCAACAGTTATGCTTCTATTGCCTCATTGAAGACAGGCCTGAACAACTTCTTGTTTTTCTTTCCTGTTCATTATTGTAAACAGCATAAAGCAAAATTAGCCAGGAAATCATTTAAATTTTACCAAGTAACTGCAAAGAAAAAGATACTGATGGAACTGATGGATGCTACCCGTGGTATTATGGAGGAAACGATGAAAAATATATTTTGCTAAATCAAAGGGCTATAACTGAGTAAACACAAATTTCACCTGTTGCTTTGCTTATATTATGTGAATCTCCACTAGTAAGTTATGCCCCTTATATATAGTTTTGTTGAATGTAGCAAGTGGTTGCTTCAAATTAGTTCAAGGAATGGTGCTATAATATGCTGTATGGTCATGTCCAGTTCTATAACTGCAGGAACAAGCTGATACAAGCATCAAACTGGAAAAGATTACACCAGTTGAAATGTATATGATGAGCATATTAATAAGATTGGATGATGGACTATAGCATTTTTTATACCATGACAACAAGGCTTGCAGGTTGATACCAATCCAAATGAATAAATGATCTGAAAAGTATGGAGTAGACAAATGGACCAATGAGTGAATCTTTTCAGACACAAAGACTTTGTCCACAGTTGTTACAGTGTTGGTGGTAGGTATGTAAACAACAGACAAAGTTGGTGGACAAAGTGCTTGATAATGTCTTGTTAAAGTCATCAAGAAAAATTATGTGTTCAATGTATGGTACAGAAGAAATTATGCTCTGTAACATTTTTACTGTTTGCCGCATGTGGCATTTACAGAAATATAAACCAAGCACTTCCTTTCAAACTGACTTCTGCTTTAAATAGTGCCATTCCTTGTTTTTTGTGAATTGTGCATACCCATGATAACTGCAAGAGAAATTGTAAAGGGCAATAACGATAAAAATCATTCAGTCGAAAAGTGCTGAAAATATGTGCCTCTCGTAATGTTTGTGAAGCTTCCAATAAAGTTTCAGTGAATTCCTACTGTTGGTTGATGAGGGACAGCCAAGATATGAATGGTACTGTATTACTACATAGAACATTAAAAGGCTAATAACTCAGTAAAATAAATCATCAAAATGTGTTGACAATATGCATATTTCATTGCTTTGGTGAAACTTCCTTTAAAGTTTCATTGAATTCAAACCAGTGGTTGCTGAGATATAGCCCAATCAAATGTGGTTGGACAGAAAGTCTGTATTATACTATATACAGAAAATGAAATCTTCGTTGAAAAATCATTAAACCAGAATGTGCTGATAATAGGCACATCAGTACTTTTTAGTGAAGCTTTCCATAACATATCATTGGATTCCAACTGGCAATTGCTGAACAAAAAGAACTCGAACATGAATGGTTCTATATTCCATTATACAGTTATCACAAAGGACAATAATTATCTTCATCTTTGAAACTGTATGTGTTGACAATCTAAACATTTCAAGATTCACACTAGTTTTGCATTTTAAAGTGTACAACATTTCAGGACTTCCCTTGACCATAACAGCTCTAATAAGCCACTCCACTTACATTGCATTTTGTGTTTTTAAGGACAACACAGGAAAGAGTTCTTATTTCCATTGAAAGCAACCTAGTCCACTTCATGGCTACAACTAGCACTCAATGTAAGTGATTTATAACCTCATTTTCCCGTTTTTTTTATAACCTTTGACCAAGTGTGACCTTGATCATTGAGCTAACAATCTGGTTCTTGCTGAAACAATTTATTTAATAAAGCAAAATTGTGTTCTGGCTTATCTGAAAAGCAATCATTTCTTTGAAAATTCACACAACGTTTCAACCTCTTGTTATCTTTGGTCTCTATTCTTATTGCAACCAGTGGTTCTACCAAGTTTGAGGAATGTGGGCTCGTGCATTCTTAAGAAATTGATCAGAAACAAAAATCACATTCATGGTCACTGTGATCTTGACTTTTATGCTGCTGACCTCAAAACCAACAGGACATCAAGAACAATGTCCCTACCAAGTTTTATGTAAGTTTTATGGTTTATCGTACCATCAACAGTATTTCAGCTTTCCGAAGATGATGTCCAAGCAGATATAGTGCTGCCTTCACTGTGTATAGCATGCCATGAACACCTGGTAATGATACCACACCGAGACACATATTCGTGACATCGGGCCAACCAGTCATGATACTACCCTAATATCTGCTTTAGCATTAGCAAGGTTGCCATACAACTACCATTTTTAATGACTTTGGTATGTCACGGCCTAGAATTGAACCCGGGACTTCCAATTATTGGAGCCAATGCTCTACCGATTGTGCTATCAGGTCGGGACTACCAAGCTTTAGGACGGAAGGCTATTATGTATGTATTTGTACCACTGACTCCAAAACCAATACTTATTTTTAAATCACACTCACACAATTATGGTGGCATTTAGCAAACTATTGGAGGGTGCAGACCCCATGTCTGGGTAGAACCATACTTGCCCTGGAGATAGCTGGAAGACCCCCCCAAATAAAAGTACTCAACACCAACTTAAACCTATGTGTTAAAGGGCTGATAAGTGACAAAGCAGTGATTCAAATCGCTCAGCCAGTTGGGGTAAAAAACTTGTCACAACTTATTTTGAGGAATGTGGGTTCAATTGTTCTCTACATACTGAATGTAAATAAACAGCATATGAAGGTCCATTTTGACCATGACCTTTTAACCACTGACCCCCAAACTACTTATCAAAACCAATGTTTCTTTACATTTGAGGAATGTGGGTCCATCATTCTTAAGACATTGTTTGAACTGACCTATGCCTTAAAAGTGAAAAAGTTTCTTGTTAATCCAACAAACTGTCAACTGAGTTACCTATATGGTTTCAGGCTGTAATAAATTTTCTTGTTTATTTAAATCAGAGGGCAATAATGCCACTGATAAAACGCCTCAATTTGTGACTCCCATTTATGTTTGTGGTTGACACCTCCAGGGGACTAGAGATGTGTGGCAAGCCTAGTGGTAATGTTCATATCCTTCTGTTCAGGGTGGCCAAACCACCTGAGCTTCAACCATGTACTTATAATAATACCGAGGTACAGTGTTTTATAACGAGGGCTTTCCTTGCCATTTTGACACAATGAATTTGATGCTGATGCAAAGTTATTTCTTATATGTGTCATCATTGATGCAATTCAATCCAAAGAATATTAATCTGTATTAAATCATTTAAACGCAGTCCAGATGCAACTAACCATTAGCATCAGATGATCAAGGAGTTTAAAAATCTTCACAGGGTTTCCCCCAGGCCCTTTTTAAATGTAAGGAATACCAGGTCAATTAGGTCTAGACTACAAATATGTGACCACATTATTGTGGGGGTCATAACTGACCCCTCCAATGACTGGAGGGTAATGACTGACCCCTCCAATGACTGAACCCTTCAATAACTGGAGGGCAATGACTGACCCCTCCAATGACTGATCCCTTCAATAACTGACCCCTCCAATGAAAGACCCCTCCGAAACATTGGAGTATGAGCAAACACTGGTCCTATCCATAGAGAATCTTAGATCTTAAACAAGCTAACAATTTTTCTTTTAACTTTGAAAAAATTCTAAGAATAAAAATAACAATTTTCTTAAATTTTATGGTAATTCATAAGGAACTATTTTAAGAAATAAGAACATTTTTGAGTTTAAGTCAGAAAAAATAACTAAGATTCTTTATGCTTAAGACCTCTTGTAGCTTGTCTACAACAAAGGCACTCTACCTAGTAGTCAGTTTTATACCACCTTGGGGCAAAAATAGGATTAAATTAACTGTAACTCTTGTATTAATGTTGTGAAAAGAGAAATAAGCAATCATTAGTTATATCAATAGCAAAACAAAAAGTAAAGACATGCTTGTTTACCTGGACTGGCTTGGAACTTGATCACACGTGCCCTGATGCCTGTGAAGCCAGGCTGTGTCTTCCATACCCAGACACAGTCCAGCAGCTGAGACGTGGTTGGAGATGCCACGAACAGAAAGGAACCACCCACTGAGTTGAGGTCATAGCCGGAGCTTTCACACCCTGCACAAATAGGGAGAAATAAGGCATTTCATCAATGCTATTGACATTTATTAATGTACAAACAGTAAATGTTATTAGGGATTGTTATGTTTAAAACCAGATGTAACATGTCTTTGCCCTAAAGAACTTCTCCCGATCAAACCATTTCCCTTAAAACAAACGAAATATTATCTATTATCCTGTGGTGAAAATTGTGTTTAGACAAGAGACTAATATGCCTTTGTTTTTACTTTTCAGCAAGCATGCATTAGTGAAATAACACATTATTTTTTCTTGCCTACTGCAGTCAACTCAATTGATATTAATCTATTTCCTCATACTTTGAACCAAACATTATCTGAGCTTGCAGAGTTCTTACATGACTACACTCACATGCAAATTGTAGTTTGGGTGGACGGCCAGTCTCTAAAAATACTGATACATTTTCTATAATAACCTCTCCCTTCATTTTATTTTTACTTATAATTTCTGCAATCAAACATTTTTAAGTGCACAAAGATGTAAATATGACTTACTTGTACTTGGCAGTGCAGGGTTGCTGTCTGAAAAGATTAAGTAAAAACAGACATCAATATGTTATTAATAAACTTCAAATTAAAAAGGAAATTCAAAATCATAAGGAATTTAAAAATGTTAGCAACCTACAATATTAATGTTATGTATAGCACCAACTGGTCTAACTAATTGATACTGTTGTGTGTTTGTTCTCTCCTAGAAAAGTGTTTGTTAGGAATTCCAGAGCAGAACTGACATGACAATTATAATTAAAACCTTCATGAACTTCTTCTAAACAAACACTAAATACAGTCAATATATCTTGTCTGTATACACTGTCTTACCTTCTATGAAGGAATAGTTAGCTTTAAATCCTACAAATTCCCGAGGCTGGTCAGCTGCCAGAGCTTCCCCAGTGTTGAACACCACTGTCATTTTATTGGACCTGGAGATTACCATTGGGCGGTCCTTGTCCCCAGTCACAGGAGTTAATTTGTTGCTGTTCTCAAACTGAAATGTACATGGGCTCATTTTAAAAGCTTCAATGTATAGTAGCTTCCAGAGTAAGAGTATGTTATTAAATAAGAGTTACCCATAGATAGCATGGTACCAAAATGACTTATATTTTTCCATCAAAATGGGTTCTGCTTTTAACAATGGACAATTACTTCAAGCTTGAAGTTAATATGTTTGACAGTTTGTAAGACATGTGTACCTTAACAAAAACTTAATGAATAAGGAAAATAAATATTGTAAATAGTGTGGGTACTTATCAGTCACAATAGTGAAATTAGTGATCCAGAAAAAAGTAAGAAGCCAAAATTAGAAATTAACAATTTAAAAGTTCCTGACTGACCCTTGAGAGCATATTTGGCAGATATACCATCACTATAGTGTGAAAGTGTGACTTAAGCTTAAGGTCACTCTGTAAGTCTAAGAGTACACAGTATGTATTTCTGATCACTCACATATAAACTACTAGAAGCAGCTAGATGCCAGTCAGAGAAGATAAGCAGGATATAGTCCGTTGGCAAGCTACTTTCGAATGTGTATCTGTATGTTTCATGATTCAGAGCATAGCTCCCATTGTTGAATAGAGGTGACATGAAAACTCCTGTTGATCCCAATGATTCACTAATGGAAGAGCCATAAAAGCTCTGGGTTTTACCTGAAACAAGGTATATAGGTATATAAATGATTTAAAAAACAACAGCACAATATCAATGATTTTTTTTTCGATCACATAAAACTATTTCATATTGTTAAGTCAATGGCAAAATAGATGTTTTCAGCGTAGCATAAGCCTAATAAAATAAAAATTTTTTTTATTAAATATCAGACAATGTCAACATGGCTTGTTATAAAGTTGAATTAGTATGCTTCAGTTTGCAATTTAATGAATGTATGGGCTAGATACATTACAGCAGGTCATTATTCATTATTATAAGAAAAAAATATTATTTTTAGATCACTGTGCACTGGATCTTACACTCTATCAGATGATAATCACTGTTGCTTCAATCGAATAACTACTTAGTTAGTGTGCAACTTTATGAAAATGGAATGCAGACAAACTTTTCACGCCTGTGTGAGTGACAGCTCTCCCATTCAAACTACCATTAGCTTAACTGACACTTTGATTAAGGTCGCAACAAATAGCAATTTAAAAAATTTTTTTTTTAGAGTGCATGACATAATAAATTAGGTCCATTAGGTAAAAAAGAACGGATTTGAAATAAAGATCATTACTGGTGTATAGAATCGAAGGTTAGTCAGCAGACTACCATTTCGATGATAATGAAAGAGAAGATTGTTTATAGACCAATGTCACAATGTAACCTTTGCCAGACAATCATTGCACATTTTGTTTTAAACTGATTACCTAGCCAATGTATAATCTGTATACCATATTCACTCATGTAATCGCCGCACTTTTTTACCAGATTTTACCTATATATTATCGAATAGTAAATTCCAAAGCAAAACATTTGTTGGCTATCTTTTTTAATAGAATGTCTGCTGCCAAACAATTAACGATAACTTTCAACAGGTTAGTAAGTTGCCACATCTAAAAGAGAAATAAACATTTAATTACATCTAAATGTGCATCAGTACAGATTTTTATGGTGCACCTTAAAGGTGCCAAATACTGCTGTTTTGGTGCACTGCAGTGAACCAATACTGCTCTAATGCAAATTCTGCTAGACAAGATAAATAAATAAATGAAAACTTAGTAAGAACAAGAATGGAAGATATCTTCTGTACTTACTTCTCACTGTAGCAACAATAGTAAAGTTGTATCTGCTTGAATTGATGTGACAGAGTCCAATGTATAATGAACTGGACACTGAAGTGAATGTAAATTGCTCTGAGTTCGAGAAGAAACGCAGGGTGTCATTCAGGTAATACTTGTCAAACACAAACAGCGCATCACACCTGTAAACACAAAACATGCAGGTGTTATAGCATTTGTTCTGGTCA
Source organism: Sinonovacula constricta (assembly GCA_007844125.1). Lineage (NCBI taxonomy): Eukaryota > Metazoa > Mollusca > Bivalvia > Cardiida > Solecurtidae > Sinonovacula > Sinonovacula constricta. The sequence continues at coordinate 54,455,528 of CM017565.1, forward strand.
TAACGATGACATTCCGAGACAAAATGAATCCATTACATAGCTGGACAGCTATGCTTAAAATGAGCTAAACTGGAAAGGAAAAATAATTGAACTAGAAATTCCAGTGAGTTACCGTACTTTCTCACTTATAAGACTACTCGCTTATAAGACTGGCCCCCTACTTAAAGGACAAGGCAAAGAGAATGAATAGGAGCGTCAACCAGTCATGCTGTCTCAATAAAAGGGTTAATTGGTAAACAATGACTGTATTTTTCACACTTTGCAGGATGTGTCTAGTCTCAGCTGCATGAACATCCTGTAGCACATGGCGGCATGACATTAATTTCTTACAGAAGTTCAGGTTGAGACATGAAAACGAGATAACCTGATGGATAGATAGGAAGTGCAACTGCTATGTGAATCTCTGTCACAGTTATAGCCGAGATACAATCTAAAGCTGGAGTTGTATCCATGGACAGACAGCTGGACAGCCTGATTCTAGTACACACCCATCGCTACCCTCCAAATTTGGTTGTGGGGGTATGAATATGACCTTCACCTTGAGGGTTACACTAGCAAATGGCATGTACTACACACCTTTAAGTGTATGTCAGTAAGAAAGACAAAGTTTACATGAAGTACTATGAAAACAGTCTGAGACACAAATCTGTAGCTTGATTGGCCAATTATGAAAAATGAACTTTAATTTGGACTTAATTAATTGCACTTATAAATATATGTGCAATACACCTTCAAGTGTACATCAGCAAGATGGTTGATTTAAGTACTGTACAAAGGGAAAGTTATGACTAAGACACAATAAATACAAGAGCAGCTATTTATGAGCAATGACCTTACATATAAATTTAAGGTTTGCAAAGGTAAATGTAAAATTCCTTCAAGCGTATGAAAGATGGTCAATTTGATTTCTTCATTTTAACCTGCTGATATGCACTAAAATATTCAGTAAAGAAACCTGTTGAAACCAATAATAATTCAATAGGTTTCCAGTAGAGCTGTTACAATGCACTGCAATGCACAGAAAACTGCAATACACAGCTATAATTCAATTCATCCTTGGATGCTGGTCAAATTTAATACAGTTTGATATTCATACCAAATGGTGCCAATTTCTGTGTTAGGCAATTTCAATGGCTTATCTGGCTAATGTTTGTTTGTTTGCTACATCCTACTGACACAATTATGGTCATATTGGTAAAGTCCAGTTAATTATTGGTGGAGAAAGACCCCAGACTTATGTCTAGATAAAACCATTGGTGCACCGCATGTTATCTGGAAAATCTTCTCACACGGAAGTTCTCTCCCCACATGGTAGGGGGATGAGGAGCTACAAGTCAGCAACTCAACTGCTCAGCGTTTTGCACCCTGTTGCATTAAAAGTTTACAATGAAAGCATGATAAGGAGATGGAGCATTATACTCCTGAATGTTAAACTACAATTGCACGTTAATATGATTCATGTGTTGAGAAATTCTGCTGAAAAATGAGCTACCTGCACAAGAACTTGTGCTAAGTAAAATAACAAAGGATAAAAACTCCAGAATAAACAAGGCAATCTACCTTATCCTACTTTAGTGGAAAACTACACATCAATATTAATCATCCATACACATATGAAGAAAATTCAATCAATAATAAAGGAAGATTTGATTGAATATTTTTTCTAAGAAAAAAAATGTACGCACATAAGAAGCGGATTGACGATGAAAGTGCCACACAAAATAAAACATAACTTGAGGCCTATACAATCTGTATTTTATATAGAATGGTAAGATATATAATATGAATTGTTAGTATAAGAGATGGACCATGTAAACTTTATCCGATTCGTGAAGAAACAATTTTGTCTTACCACAAGCTCAGCAAATTCCCCCCACCCCCAATCGCCATATAAACTACCATGCTATGCTATGTTAAGAGCAAAGAGTGTAAACAAAGGTACATGTGCTAATTTGAAACAAATATTGATTCAAACAGATTTACAGAAAATTACTCCTGTAGTCAACTTTAAAGAGGCCTTGCTAAACAACAGGCCTTGCTAAAACAGAGTTGCGAATGCTTACTCAGGTGTAACACTTATCAGGAGCTTTTGCAGACCAGTCTCCATAACCTTTACGTGAGATTGCACAGTAGGTATAACATCGGGAGTTTTTGTACCTTTATCATATATAATATGTCAACTGCAGATAAATCCTAGGCGTGTATGATATGTTTTTTAATGTATTAACTCTAAACAATACTACGTTTTATTTTGTTGATCTTCTAAAATTCTATTATTTCTTCCGTAATTTTTACATTTCACTTTTGACACTTTTGGCATATTATGTCATGGCATTTATGACGTCATTATATTGTTCTTATAATATATCAGCGCTTGTACTGCTTTATTTTATTTGAAACTACTTTCTCATTTGGAATTTTTTGGCTGCCGAGGCTTTTATCTACTGTACATACTGTACATATGTTGTTTTATTACTAGTTATTATGTATGTACATAAGTTCATTATATCTGTTTTAACTCCCGATGCAGGTGCTTACTGTTAGATGTTTCACTTTGACGGGATATTTTTATTTACACTGCTTGTTTGATAGAGAAACCTTCAGGAAGTGCGAGGTTGGAGCGCTCCACAAACCAGGTTTAAGCACCACAGTTGGCCCTTTTGCCGATTGACCGTTCCAAGGCAGTAACTGATGTTTTTTTTTTTTGTGTGTTATGTCTCGTCTCTGTGTTTTTTGTCACATTTACATTTACCTTGTTTGCCTTTGTCTACAGGTAGATAAAATTTAAATATCTGTGAAAATTTTGATAGGACCTTTTCTTATTTACCTATTGACTGAGAGAGACATTATAAAGGGGATATACAATCATGTAAACTGTCATTACTTTTAATCGTTATATTAAAAATTTCACTGAAACGCTAATTCTTTGCAGTTTCAAAGATAAGGTAATTATAATTGCCTAGATAACTATTTTACTGCTAATTCTTTCAACATTGATCAGAAATAAACAAGAAAAAAAAATGAAATACCATAGTATTCTCCAAATCCACACTAATGGTGTTAATAAGTCTAAATAATTCTGTCTTTGTTATCCTCCAATTAGTATGAAAAGACAAATATTTTGAAGTTTACTGTCAAATATTAATGAGGTATGATGGAAATTGTTCAGTAAGTATCAGTCATTGCATAAAAAAAACATTATTTTATTCTAAGTATCTTAATTTTTAAGATTTTTATAGTGCTTTTTTTAACCCAACAATTTTTAGTGCAAAATATCTTAATTATTATTAAAAATCATGGGGATGCTTAAAAAAAGGGCAGTTTCCACCATTAGAATAAATATGGTATGCTTCTGCAATGCTATGCAGATAACACAAAACTGAACGAATTAAAACTGGTAAATACCCAATATTGCATGAAGTAAGACTTCTGATGTCAGATTCACACCAGATCTGAAAGTTGGACCGTGGGAGTAGCTGCAGGCTGATCTGGCAGGTGCTACAGGCCTCCAGGTACAACCGACATGGCCGATTTGTCACTGCCTTGGCCGTAGCATTGTTCACCGTGATATGGTACTCAGAGTCACTATCTACCTCAAGGTACTTGGTGTCACAGAGGTCATAGGTGACTACAAAATAAAGTACATATCATTTCAAATGAAGTCTATAAAAGTGATTAAAAATGCAGTATAATTTTAACATGAGAAGTTAGTAAAATATAATTAAGCTTAAATCTTTTGCATTTTAAATAAATGCTTTTGAAAGTGTGTTTATTTGATATATATTTCACCCGTTAGCACATCTTATAATCATAAGCTGCCTTAGCTCTTGTATTAACTACTACTAAAACCAATTACAGTTGAACTTTGTTATCTCAAAAATGCTGGGACCTGCCAAAATACTTTGACTTGAAAGAACTTTGAGATATCAGATTTTTATTAGTTTGTGTATGGTAAGTGAATTTTAAGATTTTTTACTACAACTTTTTTTTGTATAGTCCTTATATGTCTAATTGTATGCATTTTCTATATGTTAAATTGTGTGTATTTTAGCTAATCATTTATATTAAAACAAAAAGAAAAAATGTTTTAATTTTATCTCTTTATTACACAAAACAGCTATTTGCATTCAATGTTAAATGACATACATGAACATGTATGAAATACATGTACAGTATTGTAAAAAATAATGATAAATAATGGTAGCAGCACAATGCTCGGCTAGAATATCGGGAGCTATGTGAGACGTTATTTTGACAATGAAGCTATGGCTTTTTCGTGTTTAATATATATACGGTACAGCCAACATTATTCACACAATCACACTACCCTCACGGGCTTGTGCACGTGGAAAGCCAATGTTATTTGATCTATGACGTCACGTTCACACTATGTCAAGCTGTCGTGTGACAAGAGTTGGTGACGGCCTTTGATCTTTGAGTCAAGCAAGTCAGATTAGTATCGAAAACAAGATCATGGACCCAGCAATCACTTTGAGTTTAAGGAGGATGCAGAGCTCAAACAAATTTCTTATGCAGGTTTTTTTTTTATATGAACAAAGAAGGAAACAAAGTGGGACTTGGAAAATAGTTTTAGTCAAGCGTAATTTTTTCTCAAGCGAGTTTGTCAAATTGAATTTCAACTGTACTTCTACATCAAAACTGCTTTTTACGAAAAGTTTTCATGTGTTTTTAAATATATTTATACATACATATATAAACTTCTCGGTCCTGTTATTGTTATTGCTAACATGATTTCAACTTGTGTTTGTCATGAGTTAATGAATCAAAATGAAACAGTGCAAGTTTTGACACAAATTTTGACAAACTGCTAATCAAACTCATTTAGTTCATACAAATAATACTCCTGACATGGCTAGATATTCACGGTAGTCTTTCCATCTGGGTCAACAAGTTTTCTGGTCACAAAAAGTACACTGTGCATATATGGGATATAAATAAAACATTGAAGAAAAAGTAAAATATGAAAACTAAATATCTTTGCCAGATAATGCATTTCTAGTAAGTGTATTATGGAAAGTTAGTAAAACTTGGTTAAAATTATAAGCCACAATGGGAAAAATTTTGATAAAATTTAAATCACCAGAATGCAATCATTTCGAAATATTTCCCTTTTATAAAATAAGTTAGAACTTAACCTAAAACACTAAACCATTTTAATACCTTTACTTATTGTTAAAACAGTGGTGTTAATAAAATTAAGTGTTAAGCAAGTAATAAAATGGACAAGTGCAAAATAAAAATCCATAAATGTATACATCTATATACATTTATTACACTGGATAGTGATAACAAAGTAAAAAAACTGTCATTTGATGATACAACAGATATAGCTTAATGAAGCAATAAAGGTTTTAGACAACACTGCAGTATTGTATCAACTCTTCTGATGTTAACTGTAAAAAAACAACAACTTTGAACTGGTATTTAGTTGTAATAATTTGACCAAACTTACAACATTTAACCTTTGTAGAGCTACATTTGACTTGCAATGAACTGAAAAGGGAACTTACCAGATAATGTGGCTCCTGGCAGCAAAATGGTCAATAAGGCAAGGCCTGGAATAAAAAATGAAACCATGCTGGTTATGATCGCATTTATACAAAACTGGAAGAAATGTTTTATTGAATTAAGTTCTGTTTTGTTATTGAAATACACTACCCCAACACAGTACTGGTATTGAAAAACAGTTACTGCTTATCCAAGACATTGACAGCCAAATGACCAAGCACCATCATGGTCCATTGATACTATCATGCCTAACATTCCCCATGTTGAACCTGAAGGAAAACATCCCACTTCAATGGTTAAATTACACAGTGAGGAAATGAGAACTTGTAGGAAAGAAACCCAGTGAACTTCAAAAGGAAAAAATGTCTAGATAGTATAAATGCATGCCAACAATTAGAAGAAATATTAACTCCAAATATATAAAGCTGACCATTATTAAATGTACTACAATGATATAAGACATTTATATCTTACACATCAATGTCTAAGAGATCATTACTCACCTTGATAAAATAGTAGAGCTCTCCCGGTCATATTGAGAAGCAAGGCATTTCTTTAATAACTACCTGAAAAAGATCAAAATTAAAAATTGTTATTGTTATACATAACTGTACCAAAGCAATGCATTTTCTTCCCCCCTTTTAATACATTAACAAAGCTTGAGGGCCTTCAACAGGAATCAAGATTTGGTCTGGCAGCCAGACAATCAGTACGGCAAGATATAGTACCATACCTAGCAGACTATAACCCAGTATGGAGGCTACCCAGCCTAACCTACCATTTATGATTTTTTTCTATTTTGATAGTAAATATCCCAAAGCTGGAAAATACCCTGCATCATATTTTCACAAAACTTTCTGCATTTTTTGCATTTATGCTGACCAGGTCAGCATGACCAATATTACTAACACTGTGACATCGATCAATCAACAGTCTTCCTTGCTTTGTTTTATAACTATGAATCTGTCTGTACATGATAAACTGATATTCCAGGTGTTGAACTAGTAGATAAGTATTGGGGGTCTGTGTGAAAAATGTTGATGTTGCTGTATTGATTAATTATGAGTTGGCCCCCTCTCTGTCAATTTGTCTTGTTGAATTGTTGATGCTGCAAAAATTGAATGGCCTTGCATCAGTACAAGAAAGGTGGCAGCATTAATGTTTAAAATATTTTTATAACATTTCATGAAATTTACAACACACATAAATTCCTTTTATTTTGATGTGTTTTCAGTCCATTCTAATTTTTGTATTTACACTAAAAAGACAGAGAAAATTGTCAAAACAAAAATATTGAAAAACTATATATATCAATTTATAATAAACCAGGCAAAAGCACTGTAACTGTCGGTGTAAATTTTAGTAATATTTTCCTACTAAGTTGTTTGTGTAGTTCTTAGTCAACAATTGTTAAGTTTTAGTTAGTTCCTTTCCGTTTTGATTGTTACGTGCGTGGTTTAGGTCCGCGATTTGGTCGGTACCTGCTACTTTTGTTGCGCATGCGCACTGGTATTTTCACTTTCTAGTCGAACGAAGAACAAACAAATGTCAATAAAACTTCACTGAATAACGAATTTTTCAAGTTAACGATACATATTTAGCAGCTTGGTCGGAGCAGCAAGGTAATTAAACATTTTGTAACGTACTTGTCACAGTTTAAGTAAAAACGATTTGATATCTAGAACGTAAACATGCATTTTCTGTGAGCATGCTCTGCGAACGGCTCCGTGAAATGTCATGGTCTGAGACCGCATGGGGCTATAAATAGCACTCGGTATTGATCAAAGATTAATACCTTTAGATGGGTCTATAGTTTGCATTGATAGCTTAATTTATGCATTGAGGGTATATTTTATTTGCATTATTAAATGATTCCGGCAATGCCCTAGTCATTTTTTGGTATTCCACAAATTGCGTCTAGAAAGAGTTGTCTTTCGTAATTTACAGTGCGGGTCAGACATGAGTCGTCTCTCTTGCCAATTAACAACACGTGTTTGCAAATCTAGTCATTCAATTGATATGCTCTTTGGTTTAATTGCTATATATGTTTAATATTCTAGGGTCCAGGGTATAATAATACTCTGTACTCTGTAAAACCATGTAATAGAAATATGCTAGATCTATACTTTGTGAATTATGGTTTTTCTGTTGACAAATTCACCCTCTGCTACAATCAAGATTGTGTGGTTGTGTGAACAGTTAAATATTATTTGGCTGTAGTGTTCTAGAGTTTGTTTGTTATACACTGCACCCAATCTCAACGATCACAATGTAGATCTGGACATGCTTCTATTACAGTTAATTTGTTATTGTCATAACTTTAATGATTATGAGTCATTTTATTATAATTTCAGTTTTTACGGTTTACGGTACACATCTACGGTTTATGGAGATGAAACGAAACGAACAAATAAACTATAGAAAATCGAAACCCGTTGTTGAACACTAATTTGACCAAGCCAGCTACAAGCACTACAAAATATTTTTTTTCTAATTAATAATAGAAAAGTAGTGTAATACAAATTTAATCACTATGTCAAAGAAGGTATCAAAAAGGTCCAGCAAAATGCTGTTCATTGATGTCCTAGACCTGTGAGAACAATCAAGCATAAATCAACACTTGTCACTGAAAACAGGCATTTCCTATCCGAGCCACACTACAGAGATAGCTATTATTAATGTAAGAAAATCATGTGACCACTTACTTCTGAGATCACATTATTATGTCATCTGGGAAATCCTCTCTGACATCGATATCTATTTTTAGCAGAGACAATTATTGTGCTTTTTATGGATGTGAAAAAATGAACATTTAGAGTGGGATTTTTGTGTGATAAATACTGTCTAACAATACAGTTAGTGTTCAAAATGGTCTTTATTTAGACTATTGATAAGGTTAATGTAGAAATTATTCCCAAATTCCCCAAAGTAGTGGTTTGATATTGTTACATGTATTTGATATAGGCAAACTGTCTGATACCACATTATAACATACAACTGAAAATATATACAACAATAGTTAAAAGTAAGGAATTGATTTAATCTATAACAACGAATAGGAAATTATAGGATGATGTTCAAAATTTGAATAGAAAATAATAGGACATTAGAGACAATAATATTGTTACTAATTGGGTAATTTCATAATTAGTCCTGTTTTAGAGCTGAGGATTATCAAATTGACCCAAATGATTAGGTCAAATAATAGGGTCAGAATGAATTCAACCAAATAATACGTTTTATAATTACAATTATATAATTAAAAACATATTCATTCAAAGTCAACAGATTTGAAAATAACTTCAGAAATGGATTCAGAATGCAGGAAATGGAGTTCACTTGCAACATCATAATGTTGTTGTGTCAATCAATCAAATACTATCATTTCTGTATTGTATCTCTGCTCACAATGAACCTACCAACCAATCAATCAAATTGTTTAATTTCAATACTGGTCCTATTTATTACATACTGGTCCTGTTTTTCTATACTGACCCTGTTTTTTCTATATTGACCCTGATTTTTATTGGAGTGTCACTTGTAACACACTCCAGAGAGATGAAAGCTGACAATCAGATGCTAGAATAGAACCTGCGTGACCTCTACCACGAGCACCGGTCTTCATACCCAGGACAAAGGAGTGCAAGTAGAGAAACAAATATGTATGTCATAGGAGACTAGACATGTTAATAGACAGTTCCCACATCAGTGAAGATCCCTTATCTTGGCAGCCATCTTTGATGGCTTCAAGGGATTTTCAGATAAATTGCAGGGGTGGCGAAATCAATTGTCCGAGTTGTCCGTGTCGTAAATTTCTTGTCCCGGACAAGTTACTTTTTTCAATTGGCTTGTCCGTGGACAAGTGAAAAAGTCCAATTTCTAAGTGTTGAAATTCCCAAAAATAACTTTTATTTCCCAAACTGAAACATAAGACTAAAAGCATTAAAGATTTGTTTACGTTTGTAATTGTGATATGATAAATTTGACTAAACATGAAGTAACTACATGATAGTTTTATGGTTTAACAGATTTAAGTGATTATTAAATCATTGTTGTTAAAATACTTGTGTTTTTATTAATGAATGTAGGGACAAGTAGCGCATTGGTACGGACAAGTACATTTTTATAACCACTTGTCCGTGGACAAGTAAACATTTCTGAGATTTCGCCACCCCTGATAAATTGTATAGAAGTTTAAATTTTATTTTCTTGTAATTTCTTTATTTGTGGTCCAAAAATTAAAAGATATATACTATTGGAAAGCTCTTAAAATTCATATTTTTATAATACATTATTTTTAAAATTGATAAAATTGATAAATGCACAAAGAATTAATACACAGAAATAAATAATATTATTGGCTCATCCTTAATCAAAATATAGTTTTGATATATAAAATACTTAATAAAAGCTGTTAAATTTGATATAAAATTCAGTAAACTAAACTGAAAAATAAAAACTCAGTGAAGAGTTTAATACAGTACAGTATATTTCCCGATTTCAGCCTGCATTAGCTTCTGTCATCAAAGATGGCTGCCTTAAACTGTCTTGTCAGTGCCTATGACATCACATGGAAACTATCTATTGTTTCTAGGTATGCTTTAAATATACATAAAATGTAGTTTCATGAATGAATAGTGGCATGAAGGAATATTGCTTAGTAAACAATACAAGGTTATGTTCGATGTCATTTGCCCTTCCATACACATTCAAACAACAATACCTATTTCTGAATGTTAAATAGCTTATGTGTTCCGTATGGTTCAAGGTAGTTCTGATGTTGCTAATTCTTAGCATCTCTGTCTAAAGTTTGGAGAAGAATAGTATTATTAGGATTTAGATTCAGACCATAGAGTGGACAAATGAAATATTAATCTCAGAGTAGGTGCTCAGTGAGTTTTGAATTTCCTATTATTATGTTCACATCAGTAAGCACTTATGAAAATTTACTTTATTTAAAATTCAGTAATATTGATAGTATTGTGTGATTAATATCAGTTTCTTTTGTCGGAAATGACTGTATTGTAACATTTGTCCCAATGTATAATCACTTTTTTGGAAGATGTGGTTTTGTTTGCCTAGCTGTTTGAATATTAAAAATGCAGCTGTCAGTACTAAGTTAAAAAACCCCAACAACAAACAAGTATCTGGCAAAATTACAATATTGCACAATACTTAACACTTCTTAAACACAAGTTAAAAGAAAACTTAGTAATTGTGGTAACCAATCATTGAATGCTTTCCTAATTTAACTTTCTACGGCTATGTTTAAATTGAAGAAGTAGTGTAAACTCTATGTATAATCACCATTGTTATAAATTAAATTAGCATCTGTTTGTTGCCTCTTCCTTACCTTTATATATTTCTACAATGTTATAAATAAAAATCTGCTTTCCAAAGCAACATGTTTACTAAATATCCAATTAAAACTTATTTCCTAGATTCCAGCTGAAGATTTGACTTCTTTCCAATGCACTGTACAATCCATTTACCATTCAGTAATTTAAAGTAACCATTATTAACATACTTTAAATCACTTACAGGTTTAAGCTAACACTGCCCAAACAGCACTTTGATGTGTTATTGGCCCAGTTTCTGAAAACATTTTCTCCGATAAGTTTATACAAGCAGGGCCAATATAATGCACAATATACATGTACTGGTAAACCAGTATGACTATTTACCAGATATGAATTCATATCCGCAGATATGAATCTGGGGTACGGATATGAATGTAAAAATCAATATTTACGAGCCTTTCTCTAGATTTTTCTGCATTTAGATGCCTTTAAATGTATTTGGTGGTATATGAAATAATTTCGATTAAGTATTCTCATAATTAAATAAATATAGTCCAAAATACAGATCTTTATGTATATATCTATATGAGATTTCATATCCTTGGGAACTAAGGGTACAGATATGAACACTGAAACGGTAAACTAGAGCATTGTTTTGTTTTATTTATGTAAAGTCTTATGTAATATCACCATGTTTTTAATTAATTTAACATCTTTGATGATAGTATGCTCATATTTACGTAATTATTGCATATAAACATAGCCGCACCATAGTTCATATGGATCGTTGGCAGGGCGGGGGAGGTACGGATGTGAACATTAAAATCAATATCTAAAATTAAATATGTAATATTCTTGTTTACTTTGAACCAATATTATTATTTTTAATTAATGAATTTTCATTTCATGAAAGTGTACATGCCTTTACATAGTTATTGTATATAAATATAGCCGCACCAGAGTTCATATCCGTAATCATTTGGGGTATGGATATGAACATTCAAATCATTATCTATAAGTTAATTTGTAATATTATTGTTTACTTTGAACAAATTTTATTATTTTTAATTAATAAAAATCCCTTCCTTGAAAGTATACATGCCTTTACATAATCATTTCATATAAATATAGCAGCACCTGAGTTCATATCTGTGGTCATGTGGGGTACGGATATGAACGATAAAATCATTATCTACAATTTAATTTGTTAGATTCTTGTAAAATTTTTCATCAATATTAATATGATTACTAAGAATGCTGCCACACCAGAAGGTCTTTAGATGCCTATCCATGAATGTGTGAACCAGAATTATTAAAACAGTTCAAGTCAATTTCGAGCTAAGCCTAAACACTGCAAAATTTAAAAGTCTTGTTTACTGTTTCTGGCAAGACTGAATACATAAAAGCTACATAGAAATAAAAAAAAATGTTTCAAAACAACAAAGGCTTATAGGAACAAGATGATAAATAGTACTTAATAACCAACACCGAATCAAGGTGTGCAAATTGCAATACCAATAAATGACATTTCACCCCACCCACTTTTACAAAAATATAATCACATGTCATTTGATGATTTAAATCGAGTAAAATATAGGTTTTCAATCGGCTCAACATTATTTGAGAATTATCTAGAAATCAAATTAATTGTTTGTTTATTTACATTTTCTTTTCACCTGTCGGAGCATTCATGACGTCACCGGAATACTCACAGCTTTTGCGCATGCGTAAATCCTGGTTGTCCGCTTTTAAGAGTAACCGGCAAGAAGACGTGGTACCAACTCATTAAAATTATCATTTCCGCAAAGCTCACAATAGGTCTTATCAGCATTGATTATATTTTATCGTTAAAATGTAAGGCGGTTTATTGTGCTTTGCAGGTTGGCTTCTATGCATCTAAGTTGGGTAAGTCCATGCAAGTCGGTCCTGTAAAGTAATTGCCTAGAGAACCAAATACTATGTAGCGAGCTTTAAAATTGTCACTACAACTGGAGGTCTTTTTTGTTTTCCATAAGTGACATAGTACTCGGATAACACTCTCGGACATCTAATTACAATCGTTTTACCGCAAAAGTTTTACATTAACTTTTTATTCATTGGCATAATATTTTGATTTAACTACAAGCATTCAAATGAGAAGAAAATATTTAATCCATGTTTCTATATCCTCAGTTTGATATCTGCAGTGCCTTCTACTCATTAAGAAAGAAGTAGCTTATCAGGTTTCATCTTTAACATTCTTATTTAATTGATTGTTAACATTTTTAATTTTAAATGATACCCAAGGTCATAATGAGTTGTAAGTCATTTTGTTACCATGCAGTTTAGTAACGAACCAAATTGCTTGTTTTGTAACTGATTAGCTGGTCATTTCATAAGCATCTAATTTGATATTAGAAATATTATAGAGTATAAATATTTTTAGTTCGGTAAATAAAATGATTTTTTATTATAATGTTTAATATGTGTTTTATGCCATACTACTTGATTAAACAGAACAGAACATTTATTTGACAAGTACAAACATTGTATATAGTCATAAATTTACAATGTAATACATGAAATCGTGTCACGTTAACAATATTATAATATAAATATCAAATTATAGGTGTTCATCCATCATGATACAACAAGTCAAAGCAATAATGAGGATTAATTGGTTTTATAGTCACAAGATAATCTTATATGTGTAGCTTCCTTTATATGTTTGGAAAGGTTAAACAATATTTTTTCATCAACTGGTTTCAGTAGTGATATAAATTTGAACATGCTAGGTATAACATAGTAAAATTGATTTAGGTATTTAACATGGATATTTCTATTACGTTTACAATTATTAATAAAGTGAAATTCATCTTCAATTTCAATCTTATTACAATATTCACAAACACGATCAATTCTAGGTGTATAATTTGTAGATTAACGATCAGTTTGAATTCTAAGAGAATGGTCAGATATTCTTAATCATGTAACAAAAAATCTAAGATCCTTTGGTAAAATATTTAAGTATGTTTCTAAGCCAATACAATCCTTAACTTTTTATATAATTGTAGCATACTACTTGCACTTGCTTCATTAAACCAAATCTGTTTAAAATGATCAGTTACTACACTTCTAAATATACTAGATGTCCATTTGGGATTATACATAGTAGGGTTGTCAAACACATATGAAAACCCATAATCATATAATAATTTTTTTATACAACTGACCCAATTAGTTTTGCCTCTATCACAGTCAGCATGAGACATTTGGTATACTTCGATACAATAATGTTATCGGAGTTGGCAATCTTTAGCCAGCAATTAACAATTTTCACATAACAGATAAAATAAAAAGGAACTTTGCCAAGTTCGCCATAAATACCATTATTACATGAATTTTGGTGAACATTTAGTAACCTTTAAAAAAAATTAAGGTGTAATCTTTCTATGGCCTTTGAATTTCCCAAATCCCATATTTCTGAACCATAAGATAAAACAGAACCGACAAAAGCATCAAACAATTGAAATAGACTGTTCGGTTTTTAATCAAATTTATAACAGTTAGAAATAGGTACGTTTAACGATTTAAGTGCTTTGCCTATGAGGTGTTCTTGATTTAGGGCAAAAGTACCCTTGTAATTAAATATTGTACCTAAATAATTAAAATCATTCACAACATCTAAAATGTTGCCTTTACAGACAAATATTTCATTTGGTCTTACATCACCTCGATTATGAAATACCATGGCTTTAGTCTTTAACGTGTTAACTTCAAGACTCCATTTATTACAATAATTTTCTAGTAATTGTAAAGTCTTGTTAACATCATCGGGACTATCCCCTAATATTATCATGTCGTCATCAAACAAAAGTGAAATTAAAAAAAACAATGTCATCAATACTAAGACCAGATTGATGCCTCATCATTTTTAGTAATAACTCTAGTTCTTCTAAGAACAAAGAAAACAGAATTGGGCTCATTACCTCCCCTTGTCGTAATCCTATAGCATACTCAAAGAAACTGGAATATGTTTTCAAGACATTAACAGACGATTTAACATTTTCATACATATCTTTAACAATTCTAAGGACTTTTCCTCTTATACCACTATTAAACATTTCTATTTGCACAATCAAATGCCTTCTTGAAGTCAACAAAAACGCAATATAAACATTTGTTTTCATTCAAAAACTTTTGTATTAAATTAAGTAAATTAAATTGGGCATCGACAGTTGATCTGCCTTTCCGAAAACCAAACTGTGCATCAGACAAGACATTTGTTTGTTCACAATATGAAACTATTTTTGTATTCAGTATTGTGGTAAATATTTTAGATAAACAGCTCACCAGGATAATTTCTCAATAATTATTTACATCATTTGTTGAGCCTTTTTAGCTCACCTGAGCACAATGTGCTCAAGGGGAGCTTTTGTGATACCACTTCATCCATCGTCCGTCGTTCGTCGTCAACATTTTATCTTGTGAACACACTAGAGGCCACATTTATAGCCTAATCTTCACCAAACTTGGTCAGAATGTTTGTCTACATGAAATCTTGGATGAGTTCGTAACTGGGTCACGTGGAGTCAAAAAGTAGGTCAATAGGTCAAATCTTAAGAAAAGCTTGTAAACACACTAGAGGCCACATTTATAGCTTAATCTTCACCAAAATTGGTCAGAATGTTTGTCTACATGAAATCTTGGATGAGTTCGTTACTGGGTCAAATGGGGTCAAAAAGTAGGTCACTTGGTCAAATCTAAAAAAAAAGCTTGTGAACATAATAGAGACCACATTTATAGATTAATCTTCACCAAACTTGGTCAGAATGTTTGTCTGCATGAAATCTTGGATGAGTTCGTAACTGGGTCACGTGGGGTCAAAAAGTAGGTCATAAGGTCAAATCTTAAGAAAAGCTTGTAAACACACTAGAGGCCACATTTATAGCTTAATCTTCACCAAAATTGGTCAGAATGTTTGTCTACATGAAATCTTGGATGAGTTCGTTACTGGGTCATGTGGGGTCAACAGTAGGTTACTAGGTTAAATCTTAGAAAAAGCCTGTGAACACACTAGAGGCCACATTTATTGCCCAATCTTCACCAAACTTGGTCACCGGCCGCAATAGCTCAGATGGTAGAGCGTCGGCTTGCGGATCGGGAGGTCGTGGGTTCGAACCCCGGCTGGGTCATACCAAAGACTTTAAAGTTGGTAGTAGTGGCTTCCCTCCTAACGCTCGGGGCTACGGGGACAGCATTACGCCTGACTCGTCGGTGTCAGTATAATGGACCGGCCGGGTTCAGTCCCTGGGCACCTCATAACTGCCCCTGTGCTGTAATGATAGAAATGTCGCTGCGCAGTATCGGCAAAAATGCCGGCTAATCCCTAATCCCTAATCCAAACTTGGTCAGAATGTTTGTCTGCATAAAATCTTGGACGAGTTCGTAACTGGGTCAAGTGGGGTCAAAAAGTAGGTCACTAGGTCAAATCTAAAAAAAGAAGCTTGTGAACACACTAGAGGCCACATTTATTGCCCAATCTTCACTAAACTTGGTCAGAATGTTTGTCTGCATAAAATTCTAGATGAGTTTGTAACTGGGTCACGAGTCAAAAAAAGGTCACTAGGTCAAATCTTAGAAAAAGCTTGTAAACACACTAGATGCCCCATTTATTGGTCAATCTTCATCAAACTTGGTCAGAATGTTTGTCTACATGAAATCCTGCATGAGTTCGTTATTGGGTCATGTGGGGTTAAAAAGTAGGTCACCAGGTTACATTTTAGAAAAACCTCGTGAAAACACTTAAGAGGCTACATTGATGGCCCAGTCTTTACCAATCTTGACCAGCATGTTTGCCAGTTTGAAATCTTATATATCAGGGTTGTCACTAGAAATATTTTGAGCAGGCTTAATTAACTTTTGAGGAGGCCAGGCCGTGCGAGCTTTGAAGGTGCGAAGCATTGCTAGAGTGGTCCGGGAGCATGCTCTTGACTGATTTCATTTTTTTTTTTCAAATTTGAGGCGGCCCGATTTTCATTTGAGGCGGTCAAATCGGCCGCCAGCCGCCTCCTAATGACAACCCTGTATATGTTCTGAATTGAGTCATGTGGATTCAGTAGGTTACTTGGTAAAATTCGAGAAAATGTTATCAACCCAGTGGCAAAACTAATGGTCCAATCGTCACCAAAGATTTCTAAAGTAAATAACTCTTAATTACTTGATGCCAGATTGGAGCCTACTTAAAGCCTATGTCATCAGGTGAGCGATTAAGGGCCATCATGGCCCTCTTGTTTATGCAAAGGTATTATAAGTCCTTTTGTCCAACACTCTGGGAAGTAACCACCATCTAAAATAGCATTAAATATATCACACAAATGTGAACCGCTAATATCAACAAAATCTGTAAAATATTCATTCAATGGATTATCAATGCCAGATGCCTTATTTCTCGTCAGAGACCCAACAGCTTTAATAATATCGTCAACAGTTATATGCTTATCTAACAACGGGTCGCTAGATGACATGTTATCAAAATCGTACTCGTTAACAAATAGCTCAGCTTGGTCATTTTCGGACTGAAAAATATCATAACTAAGTTCAGAAAAATATTTAGTAAAATTATCAACTGACAGATCATTTCTGGCATTATCATTATTTTTACGGAGATGCTTCCAAAAGGTTCTAGGTTTAGAAAACCGTAAATTTCCAAGTTTTTTAGATTGCACTAATTTATGTGCGTTTCGCTTTTTCTTTATTAGTTTTTTATACTGTGATTTCAAAATACATAAATTTTCTCTGTTTTCTAAAGATTTACAACGATTAAAACATAGCATCAGCATACAATCTCTTAGCCTGAACACATTCATGGTCAAACCATTGTTTATTTTGTACAACAGGATTGTTTGCAAAACTCGACTAACATTTCAACGATATTTGTTTGCATAATAATTGGTCGGCAACACCCTGTATTGTGCGAGTAAATTCAATAACTATGCAGTCAATACATGATCTATCACTTAAAAAAATATCATTCGTCGATTTATTTAACGCAGTCAACTATGAGTTAATACCTGACCGGTATTTATCATTGAGTTTAACATCATATACATGTTTATCAAACGACAAGTTATCAACACTTTCAGGTGTATGTGTTGCACTCACATTTAAACTAATATATAGCGGACAGTGGTAACTTCATTCATTAAATGGTAAAACATCAAAACTTACAACGTTCATGAAATGAGACTCTTTTGTAAGTAGGTAATCAATAGTAGACGACCCATTTCTCGTTATGTATGTGTATGCACCAATACCTCGGTCCGTGCCCATGCGACCGTTACAAATACGAAAACCCGTGGATTTACAAAGATCAAGTAATCTTAGGCCAAATACATTTGTATTTCTATCTAATGAGGCCGGGGCGAGAGGGTCGTCCTGAACATAATCAAAAACGTCAGTATATTAACATTAAAATTGTCACAAAAAATAAAATCACTTCTTAAACCAGTTTGGCTGTTCATATCGCCAAAAATATACACATTGCCTAAATCATATTCATACAAGTCGTTTTGAATACTATCCAATAGATCTACATTAATATCATCGTATATGGGAGCACCTTCGCACCACCAGTTCAGCTATTCATATCGCCAAAAATATACACATTGCCTAAATCATATTCATACAAGTCGTTTTGAATACTGTCCAATAGATCTACATTAATATCATCGTATATGGGAGCACCTTCGCACCACCAGTTCGGCTATTCATATCGCCAAAAATATACACATTGCCTAAATCATATTTATACAAGTCGTTTTGAATAATGTCCAATAGATCTACATTAATAACATCGTATATGGGAGAATCTTCGCACCAAAGATAAATGGCCACAAATATACATCTTTATCAAGGCCAAAAAATGCTTTATCAAGCTTGATCCAAATGATACTGTCAAAATGGTTTTGAACAACCGTAATACCTGGTTTTAAGTTTTCTTTGTTATAAATAACAATACCTCCTGAACATCGTTTAGAATTACAGTGTTGAAATTTGCGAACAAAATTATGGCAAACGTATCCATTTAACGTATGATCACTATTTACACGAGACCAAGTTTCATAAAAACAAACAATGTCACCACTATTTACAATATTAACAAAATCACTGCAGTCCTTCTTGGCATCAGAGAGTCCGTTAAGGTTCCAGAGCACCTTTAATGATTAAAACTTGACTTGTATGATAAAATAAGAAAGGTGATAATTGGTGACACCTCTCAGGGGTCGCATTTTCACGCCAAATTGACTACCATCTATTATTTGTCTGTCACTTTTCATCACAATAAATTCTTTCAAATGTTCATCAGTTTGCTGTTTAATGTAAAGGAACCTTGTTGAAGTGATTGTATTGTTTATTTGCTGGTCATTAAGTGATAGCCTGTATATAATTTATAGGTTTGAAGGTAAGGTAGAAAATCATCATAAATAACACATTATATCATAACAGTTAATTATTATTAATATTTACAGTTAATTAATTTTTCTGTTTATTTAGAATTAAGGTGTTTTTTTTCCAGATCTTTCTTTTTTTCTCTTTAAAACATTAAATTCATCATTTTTTGTATATAATTATAAGTGTCATTGACGACCACATTTTGCATAAATAAGCCTTGATGAGAATTATTGATACTTCTGATAGTTTACTAGGGACAAGTAAATAAACAGAATATTGCTTAATAGTGGGTTTTTTCTGCATCTCAGTTAGGACTATCAAATTAAGACAACAAACATTGAAATAAATAGCAAAGCAAATTAGAACCCCAAAACACCTGAACTCACTGCAATAATAATAATACATAAGAATAAATATAATATATGGAAGTAAGCTATTTTAATGCTCATGCAAAATCTCTTTTTAGGAACAAAAGAAACCAAATGCAATATGGCCTTTCTACTGTTGAAATTATCTTAACCGTTAAAAATAATATCGCTTCTCAAAACTTGCTAGCCAGAATTTCAACCATTCAAGTAAAAAGTACATCTTTTGTAAATATGATCAATTGATTTGCCGTATTAGTGTGCATAGTTCTAAATCGCTGTCAAATTTACATTATAGTCCTGTTTAATAACCTCTGTTATCTCCCCTGAATAATTGCTTCCCTTGAACGCTCTTTAGCGTGGAGGTTCGTATTTCATTTCCAGTGGAGAGCAAATCAAAAATGTCAGCGATGGCAAAAAAGAGACATTATTGTTGTTCGTGTAGCAATTACAGGGGAGAGTTGACAGAAGGACGCCACTTTTAACAGATTTCAAACTGACGATAAACTGAGAAAACTGTAGATAAGTTGACTTAAAACAATGAGCCAAAATTCCACTTACAATCTGAAGAATGATCGACTTTGTTCAGAGCATTTTCTAGAGGGAAAATACACCTAGGAGAATCCTATACCGTGCAGATTCATTGTAGACAACAAAGTTTCAAAAGTGGGTGGGGAATTGTGTGTGCATCATTCACGGCATAATCAAAACTCCAAAGGGTCTCAAAGATTTAATTGTTTATGGAAAATGTATAATCTATGACAATGTCGAAAGATAAAAGAATAATCTATGCATTTATTATTATTCAAGTATAAAACAATGGCTGAGATTAATAGGTTACGCAAGCAAATCGAAACAAAGACCATCACGTGACGTTAACAGCAGCGAATTTGCACAAAGGTCATTAACAGTCACACCTCTAGTGCATGACCGCAATAAAAACAAGTGACAGTCACACATTACTGACAGTCACACATTGACTTTCAGGTTTTGTTGAGTGGCCGCATATTACATGTTAATTAATGAAAGAATTGTCAGTTTAAGATGACCGCTGATTGGATGACAATTAAAAAACAAAGTTAATTACGATTAATTTTAGTCAATCATAGATACGAGGGAACTTGTAAGTAACGAAACACTTCGCAGTTGTGTCTTTTGTCAACAGTTTGTCAAATAAGATATATATAGAATCCGATTCTGATGAAAATTTAGTCTCTCTCTCCAAACAAGCCAAACTGTAATGGCTTTCCAATGCTTAAATTGCAACCGTTTTGTTACAGCAAGAAAACACGCTATCCAGTGCGATAGATGCAATCTCAGCAGCAATTATGTCACTAATATGGGAATATATAATTCATATATGGTACGACTATTCCCAATTCGGTATGACTATTCCCGGTACAAGAATGTAGTGATACGGCTATTCCCGCACCCGACATATACAAGACCATGCTTCCCAATTTTATGTCAATTCGTATATTATGTGATAACCTTCAGAGATGAAATTCACAAAACAAGATTGTGTCAACTATGTATTGACATGTTATGTCTGTATTTTGTATATTTGTCATATAATGTCAATTAGAAAGAGGAGAAAACAATGTTTATATGAACATAAAACAAGGTATCGGATTGGACATTTATATTGAATTTCCTTAACAAAAGAAGAAATGTAATTTCCCACTAAGATTTTATCTGCTGAAAATTTGTAATGACTAAATTTTTGTCTACACAGGGAGACTGTATTGAGAGAAATCTTAATACATGTAGTTACATATAATGCAACACTATTTTTTGTAATTATTATGTATTTCTAAATTTTCAATTAAAATGCATGTACATGACAGTATTCTGAAACAGAATGACATCATATAGATGGATTTTTCAAACAAAATATTGACATCTGAAAGATTAAGTATGTTTTCAGTGTGTCTAGCTTAAGATATGTCCACACTTTTCCAACAAAATCATATCTCTAACTGAAGAAATTCACTTAAGTTAAGAATGTTCCCCATTAGATTGGGTTAAACATCTTTTATTTAAAAAAATGCATTTCTACTGATGTCATGTCCACTAAAAATGGTCTCCGGCAATTTGCCTTTAGTTCACACAATGTTCTATATGTAAGGTAGTAAAGCGGTTGCATTTCGGTATTTGGAAAATGTAAACTGAATATAGATGATTTATATTTAATGCTATATAAACTAGTGCTCAACACTTTGAGTATTTGATATATCTTGTTTGGTCCACAACAAGCAGAAACATGTTACACTATTTGCCATTTAAGTCCCAATCACCTTTGTCTATAAATATATTAAGACAACTTTTGTCATATTAAACAAGATATTTTGGATAAAAAAACAACACATTTTTACGTGATATGCAAGTGTTTGAAAGAGTTATGTGAACTGAAAAATAACATACCCAGCGGGACAATCACAGTCTGCTCCGTGAACCATTCCAGTCATTTTTGATAGACAAGCCCAAGGTTCAGAATCCTTTCTCTTATTATCTGTTGGCAAAGATGGAATCACCTTGGCTCTGATGTAACAGTGTGAACATTTAGCACTGATTTCGTGGTATCGAATACTATGGACATGTCTGTCTTTGTAAAAAAACTTAGGCCTTTAGCTGCTTTTTTGCATTCATGTTCTCTTTGTCAAACGTCCTATTACGATTTAGCACCAAATAGTTAAACAAATCTTCTTGCCGAAAAAATAGAACTTTAGAGAGATTTTCGTCCCAACATCCTTTAAGCTGGCTAGGTTTTGGAAGATTCTCCCCGAATAGCGTTACAAACAACTCTCCTTCGCGTTTGATGCTGTCTTCATCGTCGTCCAATTTAATGTCACTTAATGTCCGTGTACCAAGCTTTTCTATCACGTATTATAAGTTCCGAAAGATTCCCTGATACTTGCGCCCCTCTTTCCCTCAGAAAGTCTTTCAGTTCACGCACTGATAATTTTGAAAATTTGCACAGATCACCGATTTCATTGTTTCCAGATGCCATCTTGTTTGTTTTTTTGCTCACCGGAAGTTGTGCGCAAAACAAACGATAACTCTTCAAAGGGAGATAACAAGGGTTATTAAACAGGACTATACTCAGATGCACCTTTTCAGTAATCACACATTTAGGTGGCCCAATCAAGAAATTATACAATGCCTTCATGCTTCCGATGCATAGGGATGCTACAGACATGCTTTACCAGTAAACAGATGCCGATCAATTAAGATTTATTACTTTTCACACCTCTGTCAAAACGCCATCTTGAAATTAGCCTCGCACACGAGCAAACGTGTTGATTGGCAGAACTAGAGCACCTGTTTCTTATTAATTATGTAGGCTATGCCTACTGTATTGTTTTTCTACTAGCAGAAGATAATCGATGCGTGTGTGTAATGGAATCTGTTCTCATTATTATGCAGACTCCGCCCATTGTTGTCTTTTCTCACTTCATATGAAGCTGTAGGCGATTTTGACAGACACACAGGTAGAAATTGTCACGGGTCAAAATGATCCCCGCCGATTTATTGGTGTGCGTCAAATAAGGGTATTTCCGAATTTTTGTGCGTCAAAACCCTGGTGCTCAGGTCAACCGAACGCCCTCAAATAAGTTCAAAATATCATATATTACAAAACTAACCTTTGTTAAAACACCTAATCATTTCCTTCAGATTTGTCGTATATAATCTGAAATTATCAATTGTGTACTGGCTAACAGCTATGAAAATGTGTCAGTTTCACATGTGACAAGTTAAATTAGCAGGGGTTGACCTCCCAGATGCAAGTACATCAGCGTCGGCAAAGTCTGAATTTCTTTGATCTACTTCACCAAGTCTCACATGATGCCAGATATTGACAAGTGGGATAAAATTGACACAATACACAAGATCGTAAAAGGCAAATGACAGCTTGCTGGTGGTTTGGGGCTATGCTAATTATCCAACTAAAGGAGAGACACTTAACGACCGTTCCTAATGATTTACCGTATATACGCGACAATTAGGCGACCCTGCCTATAAGACCGGACCTACTAGTTTGTCTCCCAAATCTGACTGCCTAATAAGACCATGTGAACTGTGTTATGTAAGACACTCTGCCCCAGTATGACGTGTACACACTATATGAACATATAAGGATAATTACCATAGAGTCGATGGTTTGTACAGCCTATGTAACGGGTTAATAGTTTTTTATGCATTTTTTATTCTCAGTGCTGTTTGAAATGTTGCTCAATTAATATGTAAATAATTTTATTCAAACAATGATTAACTGTCTCACATACATTTCCATGTGTTCTGCATGACATTCGGCTTATTATCCTTAGTAAACATTGAAACAAACTTCAGTCTGCCAGATACACCAAGCTGTAATTTACTTGGTGATTCTGTGTAGACTTGCCTCATTACACAGGTCAAGTTGACTGATGCTGAGATATGCTGTTGTCAAGGTGATATCGATCCCAGCAATATAACCATAAGAGTGTGAACGATGTATTTTTATAAGCAGCTGCTGATTACATTTCTCCATGAAATTATTTATTGGCATCATGTAAACAATGACAGTGCATTGTCCTGATTGAGATTTAGGCACATGTTAAAGTTAGTGACCTGCAGTAGTTGATCCACACGGCAGCATGATATTAATTTCTTTGATATATGTCATCAAGTCTGGCATGTACACAATATACTGGGGCAGGGTTTTACTAGGCAAATGGTCGTGGCGCTTGAGACTTGTGCTAATTAGCCATCTCTCAATTGTGTAGGGCTGGGAGAGCCGCGAGAACATTTCTGCTTCCTGCAGTGGCATGATATAAATTTCTTTGATCTACGCCATCAAGTCTGGCTGTAAGCTCTCCATTTTTGTATGTTTCTTAATGAAAAACCAGGAATTCCAGCATTAGCAACCAATTGCATAATTCGTATTGGAAAATAAACTATATCGTAGAAGATTTAGAGAAATGCCATCAAAGTTAAATTGGTGATGTGACTCTGAGCACAACGAATTAGAATATATAAAACTGACCTCATTAACGTCATTGTTGACATGATTCTAATACTGAAGTGTAAATTTAGGCCTACATGATATGGGAATGTGATAAAGAAACAGTTTGGTAACAAGCCAAATGAAGTTTCAATGTGCGAACAGTAATCTTTGTTAGGAATGATAAGCATACAATTATTAAAGAGGAGCCGAATATAGTTTTCTTTTTCTACAGATAAAATGCTCTTAAGGCCTTTTAGTACAAAACCATTGTTTGGTTCCAAGGTACGAGGAGCGCGGTAAGGTGAGGTAAATTGACGAGTACAAGAGCCTAACGCTGCACCGAAAATGCATTTCAAACCACATTAATCCTTTGTGTATATTGCAAGATAGTGATGTTACGATAACATAAGGACAGGGTGACGTTCTCACCAGACAGTCTGCCCGAGGGCGGCATATACTCAGAATAAAGGCAGCAGGGTGCAAAATAAATCCCACTATTCCGCTATAGATACAACACTATACCACCTTGACTTACGGTCAGGTGGAAGTAAAATCCGACCATTTAGACCCATAAAATCCACCTCGACTTATGAGCGAAGTACATGTATGGCTGAGTAAATTTTAAGGGCTTGAATTTAAGCTTGCATACTTGCTAAATGTGAGTTTTGCCAATAGCGACATTAAAATAAATCAACTTGCTAAATAGTTCTAGTGAATTGAACAAAAAATCTTAGATAATTGTTTTTGATTCAGCATTTATCTTTATCATGTTTTTCAGACACTTTACAATGCAATAAATAGGTAAGCTTTAAACATATTCACGGTTTAGGTAACAAGTACTGTCAGTGCTGACATAGTGTGCACAGATAACTATTTTTAAACTAAGAAAACCATGTGATCATTAATGTTCGAGCTTATCCATATTATCTGCGGTGACATCAATGTCTATATTTAGCCGGAATCCCAATCGTTATTTATAGATTTGAAAAGAATGAACATTTGAAGTGTTGATTAACAAGTTTTAATGCCCCGAAATTGAGATACCTTGAAAATCATCAAAGTATGATTGTTTCTGCATTAATTTATGCACAAATACCCCAAGCAGAGGTCAGATATTCTTATATATATCAGATAAAGGCAAACTGTCGGATATCACCTTTAAAGGGCTTAAGTTAAATCACTGTACACTGACTACAATTACCTTTCTTTCTAATCTTATCTAGCACAAACATTTAATTCAATTCTTTTTATAAAAAAAAATGTAACTTCAAGAAATTTTGAGTTGAAAATAATAGCACTTGAAAAAAGAAATGCAAATGGAAAAAATGCTTCAATAAGAGCCCTGCCTTTTCTTCAAATCGTTTATAAAAGTACAATCATAAGAGTAATTTCAAAGCATGTTGCTTTTTTACAGTTGTTTCCTTAGTCATTTTGACAAAGGGCTAAGATTTAACAATTAAACATAATTGCTTAGTGTCAAAACAGTTACCAGCTATTGGCTATTTTAGTTATACCAATTTTAACATATGTATGGCTATTTATTGCTAAAGGTGTACATAAGTGAATTTGGTTTGAAAACAATACAGAAGTGACACTGATTGTTACCTTTTGTGACTCAACTCTTGTATTATGTTGCACATTTATTAAACTGGACCTATAGTACAATTGGTTGGGCATTGGCTCCAGGTACGGAGGCCCTAGGTTCGAACCAAGGCCGCAACATACCAAATTCATAAAAAATTGCATCTTATAGCTCCCTTGCTAATGCTGAAGGACACCGTCTCCATATAACTGAAATAGTGTTGGTGGGACAATAAATCCAATAAACAAACATTTATTAAATTTGAATTACAAAACTGGTATAATTAAAATGGAACATAATAACATTATAAATGTTTTAATATTGATTATATATTAAGATATTTCAATAATCTGCTGGTAAATGGCATTTCCATTTTCTCTGTTCTGAATGATCCCTAATGCCAGTGCAATTCTTCAGTATCACTTTTTGGCCAATGCTCTATTTCTTTGCAGAGCCGGAATGCAGTTCGACGCAGAATACTTGCACAATGTAGGCCTTGGTCTTCAGAGCCTGAGGGCTTCAGGCCAGTTTTGTGATGCGATGGTGTGTGTTGGCAGCACAAGAATCTTGGTAGGTTTCCAATATATGCAGTCTTCATAAAAGAAAATTAACAACACTGGACCTTTGATTTTCATTATAATTCAGAATTTTGAATATGATGTGGTTGAAAAGTCTGGTGGACCATCAGTCCGGATATTGTCAAAGATGATATATGTATATTTTCATGTTTTAACAAATAAAAATTAGTTACCAACTAATAAACATTTTTAATGTTTAAACCTATGTTTATGTACAAAATATTACATGCACAAAGGATTTCATGTATGGTGGTTTTTCATGTTTACCATCAGACCTAGCATGTCCAGAAATACAGTACACAACTATGACATAGTATCCTGCACACTGTTTTGACAGATTTATGATCTTTGTATTGTCTGGTGTGTATGGCCTGTGACCAGTCAGGTGAGCATGATTTATGTAACAGGCATGAGATTATTTTGATTTTCATCGGATTTCCTGATTTTTTTTCTTATGGTCCAGAGCGGTCCAGAGACTTGCACAGACCCAGGGAGAAAATTTGGGGGTGGGTGGGTGGGGTGGGATAGTCGGTCCGACAATCTCTGGGACTATGTGAAGTCAGGTGTGCATGATCTATGTGAAGTCGGGTGTGCATGATGTATGTGAAGTCGGGTGTGCATGATCTATGAAGCCGGGTGTGCATGATGTATGTGAAGTCGGGTGTGCATGATCTATGTGAAGTCAGGTGTTCATGATGTGTGAAGTCGGGTGTGCATGATGTATGCGAAGTCAGGTGTGCCTGATCTATGTGAAGTCGGGTGTGCATGATCTATGTGAAGTCGGGTGTGCTTGATCTATGTGAAGTTAGGTGTGCTTGATCAATGTGAAGTCGGGTGTGCATGATGTATGTGAAGTCAGATGTGCATGATGTGTGAAGTCAGGTGTGCATGATGTATGTGAAGTCAGGTGTACATGATCTATGTGAAGTCGGGTGTGCATGATCTATGTGATGTCTGGTATGAAGTGAAGTCAGGTGTGCATGATCTATGTGAAGTCTGGTGTAATGTGAAGTCAGGTGTGCATGATCTATGTGATGTCTGGTGTCAGGGGTGGCGAAATCTCAGAAATGTTTACTTGTCCACGGACAAGTGGTTATAAAAATGTACTTGTCTGTACCAATGCGCTACTTGTCCGTACATCCATTAATAAAAACACAAGTATTTTAACAACAATGTCTTATATAAGACACTATAGGCATCGGGAGTATCAAGGGGTTCAATACTAGCAACAGTAGTGATAGGTGTCTTACTATTAGGGTCTAAAAATCTCACCATGATGCATTCTTGGTCAATTACTGACTTATCAGTACTAGAGTCAGACAACACAGAATAAAATTGAGTTCTAGATAACTTTTCCCTCAGAGTGTCTTGGATGGAACTGGCAGTACTCGAAACAAAGTCTACGCATGCCTTGCAATTTAGATGATCATTGCCAAGCTCTAAGCCATTGTTTTTTTTGATACCACAAACCATTTCGTAGTCTGTGTATGGTTTACATTTTTTGCCACACCATATGCAGTATTAAACAACATTTTAAACCGGTCAATTTGGCCCTGATTGTAACGGTTTACTGTTTTTTTCCATGTCACCTTTGAACGGTTTGTTTGTATGTTTGAGTTGTTCTTGTTCATGCTTTAAGACACAGGTGAGGACTTTTTGATCTGCCAAAGAAGGGAATTTGCGACACGTTTTGCACATTGCGGTTACATCATCATTAACTCGCAACCATGAAAACTCATTGAGCCAACTTGTTTGAAAGACTCTTTGCCGTTTAGCCTTATCATATTTCCGATCATAATCAATTTTAGATTTCTTAGGGGGGACAGGATTGTTCTGATTTTCGTCAATTTTTCTAGTAGTCGACGATGATTTGATGAGAAAGCGATCCATCGTCTGAGTTAGTCTGCAATTTTCACTCGCGAAAACGCATGACAAAATTCAGGCAGACAACTTAAAATCGCAACGTGAAAGTCGCATTAGAGTAGCGCCCCTTTACAATTTTCCGAAAACAGAATAAGTGCGATATTTAGTCGCTATCTTTTTATGTCAGCTTACCTGTTTACGATTTCGGCTGCGACTTTTTGGGAAATAAAAGTTATTTTTGGGAATGTCAACACTTACAATATAGATTTTTTTACTTGTCCACGGACAAGCCAATTGAAAAAAGTAACTTGTCCGGGACAAGAAATGTACGACTCCGACAACTCGAACAATTGATTTCCCCACCCCTGTCTATTGTGATGTGAAGTCAGGTGTGCAAGATCTATATGAAGTCAGGTGTGCATGATCTATGTGAAGTCAGGTGTGCATGATCTATGTGAAGTCGGATGTGCATGATCTATGTGAAGTCGGGTGTGCTTGATCTATGTGAAGTCAGGTGTGCATGATCTATATGAAGTCTGGTGTGCATAATATATGTGATGTCAGGTGTGCATGATCTATGTGAAGACAGGTGTGCATGATCTATGTGAAGTCAGGTGTGCATGATCTATATGAAGTCTGGTGTGCATAATATATGTGATGTCTGGTGTGATGTGAAGTCAGGTGTGCATGATCTATGTGAAGTCAGGTGTGCATGATCTATGTGAAGTCAGGTGTGCATGATCTATATGAAGTCTGGTGTGCATAATATATGTGATGTCTGGTGTAATGTGAAGTCAGGTGTGCATGATCTATGTGAAGTCAGGTGTGCATGATCTATGTGAAGTCAGGTGTGCATAATATATGTGATGTCTGGTGTAATGTGAAGTCAGGTGTGCATGATCTATGTGAAGTCAGGTGTGCATGATCTATGTGAAGTCAGGTGTGCATGATCTATATGAAGTCTGGTGTGCATAATATATGTGATGTCTGGTGTGATGTGAAGTCAGGTGTGCATGATCTATGTGAAGTCAGGTGTGCATGATCTATGTGAAGTCAGGTGTGCATGATGTATGTGATGTCAGGTGTGCATGATCTATGTGAAGTCAGGTGTGCATGATGTATGTGAAGTCAGTGTTGCATGATCTATGTGGAGTCAGGTGTGCATAATCTATGTGATATCTGGTGTGCATAATATGTAAAATCTATATTATGCTTCTTTATACTTTGTATCAAAAATAACAACAACAGCAACATGTAAATACATATCTGTTTACCAGTATGTTTGTCTTCTCTGAATAAATTGAGGTCAAAGGTGACCCACATGCAAATAAGGTTCTCTGACTGCTTAGTCTCTCATTGCATGGGTCCTGTTCGGGGTGAAGGACTTGTTGTGGGAAGGTCTTCAAGCTGATGTGCGGTCTGCTGGTGGTTCTACCTGGACATTTGTCTGGGGTCTTGCTCCATCAAAAAGCTGGATGTTGCTATAATGACCATAAATGGTTGTTGCAATGTATTTCCAAACAAAAAAGCAAATAAGGTTAAATAAAAATTTAAGGTAATGCTTTCAATAACTGTGTTGGTTGCCATTTCCATGATTTTTTGGGAGCTTTTGTGATACTGCTTCATCCGTCGTTTGTCGTCATCATTTTAGCTTGTGAACACACTAGAGGCCACAGTTTTTATCCAATCTTCATCAAACTTGGTCAGAATGTTTGTCTGCATGAAACCTTGGATGAGTTAATTATTGGGTCACCTGGGGTCAAAAAGTAGGTGACTAGGTCGAATTTTAGGAAAAACTTGTGAACTCACTAGAGACCACATTTATTGCCCAATCTTCACCAAACTTGGTCAGAATGTTTGTCTGCATGAAATCTTGGATGAGGTCGTAACTGGGTCATGTGGGGTTAAAAAGGAGGTCACTAGGTCAAATCTTAGAAAAAGCTTGTGAACACACTATAGGCCATATTTATAGGCCAATCTTCATCAAAATTGGTCAGAATGTTTGTCTTCATGAAATCTTGGATGGTTTCATAACTTGGTCATATGGTGTCAAAAATTAGGTCGCTAGGATAAATTTAAGAGAAAGCTTGTGAACACACTAGAGGCTCCATTTATGGCCCAATCTTCACCAAACTTGATCAGAATGTTCTCCTGCATGAAATCTTGGATAAGTTCATAACTGGCTCACATGGGGTCAATAAGTAGGTCAGTTAGTCAAATCTTAGAAAAAGCTTGTAAACACACTAGAGACCACATTTATAGCCCAATCTTCGCCAAATTTTATCAGAATGTTTGTCTGCATGAAATCTTGGTCGAGTTCATTATTGGGTCACGTGGGGTCGAAAAGTAGGTCACTATGTCAAATCTTAGAAAAAGCTTGTGAACACACTAGAGGCCACATTCATAACCTAATCTTCACCAAACTTGATCCGATTGTTTGTCTGCATTAAATCTTAGATGATTATATTATTGGGCCACGTGGGGTCAAAAAGTAGGTCACATTTTAGAAAAACCTTGTGAAAACACGTGAGTGATTAAGGGCCATCATGGCCCTCTTGTTTAAAGATGTTTTTGCTCTTTTTGACCATGCATGTAGGTGCTGTTTTTCAGCAAGCATCAGTTGGAATTCAATGAAAACTTTATGGGAAGCTTCAATAGGCAAGGGAAATGAAAATTTGTTGAAAGAGGCATGACAATTTTCCTATATGGCTATATATGCCATATATGGTTATAATAGTAAAACTTAGAAATTTTTCTTGCCATAAACTACAAGAGCTCAAGCTTTGATATTAGGTTAACATGTTTCTTAGGAGGCCCTCTATAAAGATTGCTCAAAGAATTTTAATCCATCAGAAAATATGGCCACCAGGGATGTGGTCATTCTCTATAAAGAGCTATCTTCTAAAGCATTGAATATCTTGGCAGAAACTACAAGACATAGAGCTTTGAATATTTGGCATATAAGTACCCAGTTTAGCCCACTATCAAGATTGATAAAAAGCCCTTTTTTGTAGAATACCTGAGCACAATGAGCTCAAGGTGAGTTTTTGAGATACCCCTTCATCTGTCGTGCAGCGTGCAGCATCAACAATTTGCTTGTGAACACAATAGAGGTGACAGTTTTCATCCAATCATCACTAAACTTGGTCAGAATGTTTGTCTGCAAGAATGCTTGGATAAGTTCGTAACTGGGTCATGTTGGGTCAAAATCTAGGTGACTGGGTAAAATTTTAGAAAAATCTTATGCACACGATTTTGATTTATTTTTGACCTAATCTTCGCCAAACTTGGTTTACCTGCATAAAGTCTTTGATCAATTCTTAACTGGGTCATGTGGGGTAAGAAAACTAGGTCTTTATGTCATATCTTAGAGAAACTTGTGAACACAATAGAGGCCATATTTATGGACCAATCTTCACCAAACATGGTCAGAATGTTTGCTTGCATGAAATCTTGGATGCATTCCTAACTAGGTCAGATGGGGTCAGAAACTAGGTCTCTAGGTCAAATCTTAGAAAAATCTTTTAAACACACTAGTGGCCATATTTATTGCCAAATCTTGACCAACATGTTTACCTGCATAAAATCTTGTATGAGTTCATTACTGGGTCACATGTGATCAAAAAGTCATTAGGTCAGATCGTAGACAAACCTTGTGAACATACTAGAGGCCATGTTTATAGCCCAGTTTTCACTAAACTTATCCAAAATGTTTGCCTGTATGAAATCTTGGACAAGTTAGTTACTGGGCCATGTGGAATCAAAAAAGTAAGAAACTAGATCAAATCTTTGAAAAACAATTTGAACAACCTAGAGAATGCATTTATGACCCAATCTTCACGAAACTCCGAATGTTTTCTGCATGAAATCTTGGATGAATTTCTGACTGGGTCATGTTGGGTCAAAATGAAGATCACTAGGTCAATTCTTAGAACAAACTTGTGAACATGCTGGAGGCCACATTTATGGCCCAGTCTTCACCAAAATGTAA
The DNA here is from genome assembly GCA_007844125.1 of Sinonovacula constricta. Classification (NCBI taxonomy): domain Eukaryota; kingdom Metazoa; phylum Mollusca; class Bivalvia; order Cardiida; family Solecurtidae; genus Sinonovacula; species Sinonovacula constricta. The sequence continues at coordinate 54,488,156 of CM017565.1, forward strand.
GAATGTTTGTCTTCGTGAGCCTAGTAAAAGTCTTTAGATGAGCGATTAAGGGCCATCCTTGCCCTCTTTTATTATCTACCTATAGTACTGTATATCATGCTGTGTTTCACTGATGTTTTGTTTTGGAAGTTGGTCATGTGATAGAGTCTCACTTTAACCATGACAAAGTTCAGGCTTAAAAAAAGAGACTTAAATTTTTAGCTGTCAGAAGGTTAATTTCAGGCTGCTGTTAACTCATTAAATGGGTTTTGTCTGTTTTCTTTGATGCTGCTGCATACTAAATAAACTGAAATTACATGCATTTAAAACATGCGACATGAGATTATGAGTGTAACTTTGTCACCGTAGGTCTAAATGACTCCAAACTTGGTTATATGTTTCTGGCAATGACTCAAAGTGCAGTGCACAAGAACGGTAACTCTGCCTTCTTCTGTTTTTTAGTTATTCCCCTTTGATTGATTTTATAGAACATTTCTTGTCCGGAGCCTAACTTTGTCACCGTAGGTCCAAATGATTCTAAACTTGGTATGCATGTTTCTGGCAATGAGTCGACGTGCAGCACACAAGAACCGTAACTCTACCTTGTTTCATTTTTGAATTATTCCCCTTTTATTGATTTTTAAATAGCATTTCTTGTCAGGAGTGTAACTTTGTCACCATAGGTCCAAATGACTCCAAACTTGGTATGCATGTTTCTGGCAATGACTCAAAGTGCAATGCACAAGAATGGTAACTCTACCTTCTTCTGTTTTTAGTTATTCCCCTTTGATTGATTTTATAGAGCATTTCTTGTCTGGAGCCTAACTTTGTCACCGTAGGTCCAAATGAATCCAAACTTGGTACATGTATGCATGTTTCTGGCAATGACTCGAAGTGCAGCACACAAGAACCGTAACTCTACCTTGTTCCGTTTTTTAATTATTCCCCTTTTATTTATTTTTATAGAGCATTTCTTGTCAGGAGTGTAACTTTACTGTAGGTCCAAATGACTCCAAACTTGGTGTGCATGTTTCTGGCAATGACTCAAAGTGCAGTGCACAAGAATGGTAACTCTACCATCTTCTGTTTTTTAGTTATTCCCCTTTGATTAATTTTATAGAGCATTTCTTGTCTGGAGCCTAACTTTGTCACCGTAGGTCCAAATGACTCCAAACTTGGTATGCATGTTTCTGTACAACAAAAAACTAATTAACATTTTTTATGTCGACTAACAAAATTTTCGTCAGGCGACACATCCGACCTGCGGAGTTCTAGTTTAAAACATATTCTCCTACATTGAACAATGAATTATTAAAGTCACTTAGGCGCTAAAAAAATCTATGAAAATACCCGAAAAATTCACGAGACTAAAGCCATCAGACAGCCCATTTGCAAAAATAATTATGTTATTTAACAATTAGCTAAAAGATAAAGAATGAACTGCCAAATCAATTAGGAGTTACAAGGATCTATTGAATCATTTTATAGTAGATGTTGTCAATTTGCAAGAAATCAGCAATTCCCTTATTTTTGTTGGCACATCATCAATAAACAAATTGGCAAGTAAGTATAGTAACACAACACTGTATGTGTTGATCAAATTACATTAGTCTGTATACTGAAATCAGAACTGTAAAGACAGACACAATTTACACATGTTACTTTTAGAAACACCTGAAGTCATACAAGTAACCAGCCGCATCCTTGTTGTATTATATTAAGCATTTTATTTAATTATGTATTGTTTTGAATTCCAGGCAAACTGATTTCAGTGTCTAAAGGCTATTTGTCACACAGATAAAATATGTGTATCCAAAATGGCAGGCTTTGCTTGTAAGAGTTGGCTGAATATAGAGTTGGGCGTGCACACAATCTATGAAATATTCACAATTCCCTTTCATTTGAAACCTTTTGATTTGAAACCCAATATAGAGGTGCACATGACGTGGTCTTCCACTCTATCTCTGCAGTCGGCCTTCAAATCTAGCTGGATGTTGCCATAGGATCATACAGGTGTCAGTGTCACATAATATGAAAATAATAGCTGGATGTTGCTATACGATCATACACGTGTCAGTGTCACATAATATGAAAATAAAAATAACATAATGAAAAAATGTACCCTGGGTGGCCATTTATCAAGTTTGTTAAAAGTTAATGGATGTGCCTAAAACATGGCTAGTTAGGGCATGGTCATTTTCTGTATATGCCCAACTTAAAAATGCCTAGTCAGATTTAAACTCATGTCCAAATGATTCTTGGGAACTTGCTCATTTACTATGGAAGCGATTCAGGGCCATCGTTGCCTGCTTGTTATAAAATGTTAATGCAAAAAAAGACTGGCCTATCCCAATGCTGCTTAAAGGAAAAAATCAATATGCTTGATAACTGAAAGAAATTCTTGTTTATTGATAAACTTAGTGGCAACTTACAAAATGAATATAATTACCACAGTAAATAAACTTTATATCTTTCATAGCAAATTTGAAAAAAATATGTTTAAATTGTGTTTGATTTTAGGCTCACAAGGTTGTCCTCAGTGCTGCCAGCAAGGTATTCAATGAGCTGGCCCTGGAGTTTGACATGACCCCGCATGGTGAGAGAGATCAGTTAGAGATCATCATCCCAACAGACATCAGCCTGTATGCTGTCAACATGTTCATCAAATACCTCTATACAGGTATGACAATGTTGCATGGTAAGGTAAATAACTAGCCAAGTCAAAACCTTAAAACTGACAATTTTACTGGACTTCTTTTTTGCTATTTTATTTGTGACTACAGTTGAGTCCACTTATTTGCATATACAACTTCCCAGAAAATTTTGTGCAATTAACCGGAATATGCATTTAACCAAAAATCCATATAGGAGTACCTGTTCAATAAGTGTATTTTGTTTTCAGTTGTCAATAATTAAATGTATCATTATTTACTTTTAGTCGCAGTTTTTTAATCATTCAGTCATTTATCTTTTTTTTATAATAACTGACCTTGTAATTATTTAGCTCCAGATCCAGCCATTTTTGTCTCTAACATGTCACCATTTTGTATTTGTGACAGCAAAAAGAAAACATCTTTTTATATCTGGCTTTGCAAATTGCTCTTTTCAGATTTTAATTTTGAATGATTCGGAGGGGAAATAAATCTGTAATAACTATGATGTAAACTTTTTGGGGGGTCTTATTGATTTCATAAAAAAAGGCACTTAGATTAAAAATATGCCTTAATATTGCACTATTTTGCCAAAGGAAAGTACTGTGCTATTAAAAGTTCAAAGAGTAATTGATCATGTCATGCATCATTCACTGTTGACACTTGTAAACCTTTGAGAAAACCTGTGAATTTCATCTGGCAGAAGCGATAGAAGGCATGCTATAGGTGGTAGACTGTAACAGAGTAAGCCAACCTGGCTATTGCTCCTGCATCTGACACAGATTAGTGACCATGTTTGCTTAACCCTGGGAAAATGTACTTAAGTTGCCCCAGAGATAAACTAATTAGCATGCTTCAGCAGACAGGTGAACGGCGATGGATCATGATTATAACCAAAATTGTGCCAACTCCTTATGCATATAGCCAATAATTTTTAACAAAGACTAAGAAGAAAAGGTTTGGTGTTTGAATATTTTATTCAGTGAAATGAAATATGATTAACCATTATTGGATTAACTGGAATCAACTGTATTTGGAATTTATTTGTAAATGCAGCAGAAATCTTGAGTGTTAAGGTCTTAAGGAAACACTTACATAACAACAAAGCTTACAGAATCGATACTTTAAATGTACAAATGATTGTGTTCCAATTCTAACTAAATTTTTATTATTAACAAGTGTGAAAACAATCTGGTTACTCTTCTAGGCCAACTGGATATCAATGAGAGGACTGCTCCCCACCTACAGAGGCTGGCGTCCATTTATGCTGTGAGCCGGTTGGAGGTCCTCTGTCAGGAGTTTATACAGCGGACCTCTGCCCCAGACAGCCAGAACCTGAACCTGAAGGAGGAGCATATGATAGAACCTGACTCCAGCTGCCACAGTGGAACACAGGCCCAGCAGGAAGAACATGTGGTGGATGAGAGGAGTAGAAGCAGTTCATCATGTTCTGGAATTGATCTGACATCCCTTTCATCCAAGAGGCTTACCAACAAAAGACCCAGTGCAAAGATACCAGGTTTGCATGATGCACAGTTTGTATTTTATTTTTTTCTTTTAATGTATGTATCGCGTTAGGTCATCAGTTGGTCAACAACTTCTGGGTCTATTATTTGCGGTCACTATTTTCATCTGCTGTCTCATTAGTCTTTTCTGGACCTTGCTGTCTCTGCAACTGCCAGCACATCATCTAACAACTTGTTCGGGTCTTTCTTTTTCGTAACTACTCATCACTTTGGCTTTTGTCTTCTGGTTACTGACGAGCTTAAATGATATGTTCAATAATTTCAGCATCAGTTGCTGAAACTGATGTTGGAAGAGCATCATTGAAATTCAAAAACTCTATCAGATCTGCCCCATTGCTTAGTTTGGCTAGCTAAATAAGTGGGATGTCATCTTAATTTCGTCTTTATCTTCATTGTCAATGTTTTGGGTGATGTCTGAAACAGTTTGATAATGTGGCCTTAGAAATGTTGTCACTTGCAGTTTTCAAATTGCAATCGGAGGTTTGAGTGGGCCAGTTATCCACAATCATTGTGATAGTTCTCTAACATTTCTTCAAGTTTTCATCAAGGTTATTTAGCCATGTTATGGATATTTCTGTCATCCGTGCTTTGCTGCTTGTGTATTTTGTGGAAAGTGTTTGCACTGCTATAAAACATCAAGCCTTGGCACTTTTGTTGATAACAAACAGAGGCAGTTTGTAGGTGCCCGTCATGTTAGTGCAAACTAGCGTGGTCAGTCTTTCTTTAGACTCTCTATCACCATCACAGTCTGCACTTTTAAAGTAAAATGATTTGCTAGGATAATAAGCCAATTTCATCTGCACAATAAATGCGATCTGGTTCATTTTTCTGATAGAAGCCTGCTATTCACATGTTCTGCTGGCTGTCAGCAACTAAATATTTAGACCAACCACATATGGTCTTGAATAATATATTATGGTAGGTTTGAACCATGTTAGCCAACCCTTTGATGTCCCACAATCAACCATCTCTAGACCTTGCACAAATTTGTTAGCATTTTCAAGCATTTGTGCATCATTTGAGCAAAGCACTTTCAAATTCTTAATCTTCGTGTTTTTTTGCTTTGGTCCATAGTCATTGAAGCCAGGTTTTATTGACTCTTTTTTAAAAGCCAAGTTGACAAAGTACTGGCATAAATTCCAAGTTTTTTTACAATCATTGCTTTTTTTTGTCATCTTTTCCCAATGTCTAGTAAAGCATTGTATTACACTTAAAAAGTTTTCTCTTCACACCCGTCTCTCAATGTTCATTTTATGTCCTGGATAGTGAGGAAGATTTCTTAAACCTGACTTCTTTACTAAAATACAAAGATGCTGATCTTAAAACTTTGTTGAAGTATATATCAGTATAAATAATATTGATCAATTTTGACTGTTCAAGTATTACCCAATACAAATAAGAAAGCCAGTATTTACAACTTTAATTATTCTACCCAATGCTTGCTACAAACAAACAAGTTGTTATTCAACTGATTAGACCAAACAATGGCAGCAGCAATAGCAAGACAATGGTCACTTCCAGAGCTGTGAAAAAAACATTGTTATTTTGCATAATCATTAAAGTAATCAACTTTTAATTGGTCCGGGAGAAAGTTTGTACATACTTTTTTTGTCGATCTATCGGCTTTCAATCTATCATAAATCTTTTTATATTAAATAAAGAACACAATCAACCATGACCATTGGCTTTATTTGAACTTTCCAGTCATTTCATAAGACAGAAGTTCACATAAAGGAGTGCAGTTTTTTATTATAATTCAGTCATTTAACAGCTAATTTGGTGTCACATTTTTTATGCTCCCAGAAGGGTGAACATATATGTCCATCTGTCCATCATATTTTGTCTAGAGTGTAACACAAAGGCAGTAAGAGATGTCATCTTGAAACTTCATAGGCAGATAGATCTAAATGAGGAGTATTGCAGTGTACAAGAGCCATAAGTCAGTTGTTGTTTTTACATAATTTAGGAGTTAATACCCTTTTTTATTTTTAATACTTACATTTTGTCTGGACCATAACACAAAAACTGTAAGAGTTACTAACCTGAAACTGCAAAGGTAGATAGAACTCAATAAGAAAAAGTGTTTTGTACAAGAACCATAACTCTGATTTGCATAATTTAAGAGTTACTGCCCTTTGTTATTTTTACTACTTAAATTTTGTCCAGAGAATCAAAGAAAAACAAAAAAGCCCTTTTGGAACTATCGTTTATTCGGGGGGCAGCCCTCAGTCCTATCGATTCTCTTGTTTAACAAAATTTTTATTGTCAGTATTAGTTTTTGAAACAATTTGTAAGGACTTGTCAATCATGTACAATGAAACATATACTTTGGTAGATGTTTTTAGATGAAAAAGCAACAAGGTCAGTCAAATTGGTCCCTGAATAAAAAGGTTTGATTTGAGCTTAAATATGCAACATGTCATCAAGTTGAACTTATTTGTTCTTTTAAAACTCATCTAAACATTATCAATGCAACACAATGAAGAATGCTATTTCCCCAAATGAATGGTATATGCAATAAGGACACAGAAGCCATCTTAAGCCATTGCATTTGCTTTTAAAAATATAGACCACACAATGTTACCTTTGATGTTAGCCTCATTACAGTTCTTTTTATTATAAAATATGTCATCATTTTCAGTGCCAGCATTTCTCCATCATTTTGATGTCATATTTCAAAATATGTGTCTAAATTTTTTTTTCAAATTAGAGGATTTAAATTTGGCACAACTTGTTGTCTTTAAAATATTCTAGATAGATGTAACAAAACAACATTCATACAAAGGCAATGTCTGTGGTAAGCAGTCTTAATACTCTACAAAATCAGCTCTACTATCCAGCTAACTTTCTGTGTGCTAGTGACTCTACCCAGCCATTTGTCTGGGATCTTCCTCCACCAGAATAGCTGGACGCAGCTATTATGACCATAGTTTAATTTAGTGCCGTATATAAAATGCAGAAACAAAACATGTTGTTCAATACTTACCACTTTAATAACATTTAGAATGTGATTGTGCATCTTTTCCTTTCAGAGCCCTTAAGTGAGAAGAATGGTCCCAGCAAGCTTATTCCAACCCCTCCAAGAAGACGACATGTCACTGATCTGGAGAAACTGATGAGTCCTGTAGTGAACCTAACCAAACTTCCCTCAAACATCACTCCTGATACAGTTGTCCTGGTCAGTGATGATGAAAATGAGGACTCTCCAAAATCACATCAATACAAACCTAGTTCTCAGTTCACCCTACAAGAAAAGAAAGCTATTGCCCTGGAAGCTAAGCACTCTGGCACAACACAAGTGGCAAAGTCAAGAAATATTAATCCTCATGCCCTTCTGCACTGGATGTCTATGTTTGGTCTATACCACCCTGAGGAGGGGCAGTCTGATAACCAAGAGAGTACTGAGGAAGACAGGCAAATAGTGAAATGGATCATACAGCATCAGGAAATGAATGGCTGTGTAGATCTGTTAAATTTGAAAAGGTTTGCAGCAACTGTTTACAAAGCCTCCCAGCCAAACTTCCAAGCTTCCAGTGCATGGCTTGTGAACTTAATGCAACAGAATTATGCAGTTTTGCAAGGCATGCAATTTGTAAGAGAGTTTGAGAGAAGTGATACGATAGAAGCAGCAGCACCTACTTTTGCTGGAAAAGTTTCTGTAAAGAGAGAATTTCTTTCCTTAGATGATGTGTTAAATGAAAATAAGAATGCAATTTGTGGTGAAGGAGAACATTTCCTTGAAGGTCTGGGGCAGACAAATTTTCTGGACAATGTTTCCTTGAATGAACAAATGCAACTACATGAAAGTGTTGGCAGCTTGTATAATGATGATGGCAATGATAATGATGGGTTTGATGGTACTGGCTTTACAGATCTAGATGAAAGTTCAAGCCATTCAGAAAGTCTGACAAATGAACATGATTCAAGGATAGCTGGGAGCATCTTGACTCCATTTGGTAAAAAACCAATAATCATAGGGCAAGCCAAAAGTTTTGATGCCAAGTCAGAACGTAAAATTGTTCAATGGGTTCTTGAGCGCAATGAAAGGGATGGTTATGTGTTCACTGATGACTTCAAAGATTTTGCAAGAACTCTTTATCATGGCTCTAAACCATTTGGTGCAACACAAGCATGGATGAAAAAGTTCCTGCGAAGAAACAGGGTGCTTAAAGATGTCAAATTTTGTTCCAAGTTTAAAAACACCTACACAGCTGAAGAGAAGCTTGCAGCTGTTGCTATGGCAAGACGATTTGGCTCATCCTATGCCTCAAAGAAGACAGGTATCAGTCACAAGATGATTCATACCTGGAAGCTTCAGATGGATCGAGGTCAGTTGACTGCCCCTACACCCAGACTTGACACTCTAGCTCAGCCTCAGCCTTCAACTAGCATTGTTAGTTCCAACTCAACCCTGAGAGCACTACTAGAGACCCCACCAAATCCATTGTCAACCACCGTCCAACCAGCACACGCTATCAAAAGCAACAAAACAAGGCCAGGTGAAGCTCTGCATGGCATTGTTCCAGAATTGGAACAGAAAATCGTTGAAGAAATTAAAGCATTAAATACCCAGGAAGGCAGTGTAAATTATGATGAGATCAGCCAGATAAGTCAAGCCATATATAAAGAAACTAGACCTGCATTCAAAGCAAGCTATAATTGGATAAGAAGTTTTCTAGACCGACATCGTGAATCTTTGATGGATATTGAGTTAGAAAACATAAGCAAGGTTGTGATGGAAGATGAGTTTTCACAATCCTCTAACAATTTCTACACCAACCCTGAGGGTTCATTAAATAGTGACAAAATTTCAGAACTGGTTGATAATGCGTTAAAAGAAATAGAACAAACTGGAGAAATGGTTCCTAAAAACTCGAGTGACAGTCTGTTAAATCATGCCTCATCATTGTTCAACAAAGACCGCCGCCCAGTAGTGGTAGGTCCTTCTGTAACATTTAACAGGAAAACTGAGAAACAGCTGGTTGAGTGGGTGTTAGAGAGACAGGCTCAAGATGGTTTTGTGTTTACTGATGATTTTAAAGATTTTGCCAAGTCAGTCCATAAAGGTCCAAAGCACTTCTCTGCCTCCTCTGGTTGGCTAACATTGTTCCTGAGACGTCATAGAAATCTCAAAGATATTCAGTGGAAGTCCAAGTTTAAAAACAATTACTCAGAAGAAGAAAAGAGAGCTGCTGTAATGGAAGCAAAGCGACTAGGAGCAGGGCATGTGGGTCGGCAGCTGGGAATTGATCCGGCACTCATATGTGCTTGGAAAATAAAAATGGACAAAAGTGCTCCAAAAGTTCACACATTCTGGAAAGGTACAAAAATAAGAAAGTTTGGCAAGGGTCTGAAGAACTTACAACCAAAATTCCACCCAGTACGACCCACAGCCCCAGCAGAACTAGATGCTTCAAGAGGAATTGTGCCAGAGTTTGAACACAGAATTGTTGAGCTGATTCTAGATCAACATGAGAAAGAAGGCAGCATATCATATGAGGAAATGAGTAAAATTAGTCAATCAGTATACAAAGAAACTCGGCCGACATTCAAGGCATCATATGCTTGGATCAGAAGTTTTATGAAAAGACATGAGCAGGCGCTAGTTAATTTGAATATAGACAATGTGAAGAAAGTCTTCTATGAAGATGATCCTGATGCCAGCAGAGATGCACAGCCTGGATCTTCAAATGCAAGTAGCGGACTGACCTCCCTTTTGTCAACCAAAAGGCCAATCATTGTTGGGATGGCAAGAACATTAGATACAAAAACTGAAAAGAAACTTGTTGAATGGATGTGTGCTGAACAGGCAAAAAATGGTTATGTGTTTTTGAGTAAATTTAAGGAGTATGCCCAATCCTTGTACAAAGGAGAGAAAAAATTTGCAGCTACTCAAGCATGGAGAATCAAATTTATGAGACGAAACCACAATGCAGTCAAACACATAAATTTCACATCCAGTTTTAGAAATCAGTATTCCATTGAAGAGAAATTGACAATTGTACAAGAAGCTAAGAAGTATGGGACAGCGTATGTTGCCAAGCAGACTGGAATTGATCATTGTCTTGTCAATGCATGGAGACAAAAACTAGAAAGGGATGGCCTGTTACCCAAGAGTGATTCAGTTGCAAAGGGCGCTCAGGAGCTTCCCAAGGCCATGCCTAAGCCAGTATCACACACTAGTCCTTCTCCATTCCTCGGCAAGCTGCAACCATCCACTGCACCTGTGGTATTTAGTGTGCGAGGCATAGTGCCAGAGTTTGAGCGGAAGATTGTGTCTATGATCAATGATCAGATGGACAGAGAAGGCAGTGTGTCCTATCAGGATGTCAGCAACATAGCCAGAGCTGTGTATAAGGAGACAAGGCCCACATTTAAGGCCTGTTATAAATGGATCAAAAGGTTCATTGAAAGACATAAGAAAGACCTGAAACATGTAGAGTTTGAGGTGACAAAGATTGTGGTAGATGATAACAATGGGTTTGAGGTGTTGATTGCAGAAGATAAATTTAACACTATGGAATCTTTGATGCAGGGTGGTGGTGGAGGGTTCAATGAAGCAAACAAAACAATTGACTGGGATCTGCACCATGATGCAGTCAAGGGTGAAACTGGTAAAGATCCTTTGGTTTTTATTGATAATGCTGAAGATCCAAACTATGAAGCACAGCCATTTGCAAACACCCAGTCTACACCAGCTGGTTCATCAACTATGTCCTTGAAAGACCTTGTTTCCAAAAAGCCTTTCATTGTTGGCACTCCACTTCATTTTAACAAAAAGACAGAGAAACAAATGGTTGTTTGGTTGTATGAGAGGCAGAACAGGGATGGCTTTGTCTTTACTGATGATTTCCGTGATTATGCTAGATCATTGTATGATGGACCTCCAGGTAAATTTGGAGCTACCAATGCTTGGATAAACAAGTTTCTCAGGAGAAACAATATGCAGAATAGGATCAGCTTCCAATCTAGGTTGAAAGGAAACAATCCAAAGTATGAGGAAAAGATTGTAGAGTTGATCTTGGAGCAGCAGGCTAAGGAAGGTAGCGTGTCAAATGATGACATCCAGAAGATCACACAGTCAGTGTATAAAGATATCCGGCCAAACTTCAGAGCTTGTTACAACTGGATCAAGGATTTCATTAAGAGGCATCAAGAGGAGTTGAAAGGTGTGGATCTAGAGAATGTAAAGAAGGTTTTCATCCCAGACGGTGATCAAAGAGATGGGGTACTCATAAATGACATTGATCACTCTAAGAGTTTTCCATTCTTTGAAACATCAAATGACACTACTGACTGGGACACTTATGGTGGAGATGACAGTCATGACAGCTCTTGGATTGACTTGGATACCTCAGACACTCAAAGTTCCTCTGCTGCAACCAACAAATTGAGTTTACTTAAGCACAAACGTCCTGTTATTATTGCTCCACCAAAATCATTAGATCCTAAAACAGAGAAAAAGTTAGTGCAGTGGATGGTAGAACAGCAAAAGGAGCATGGTTGTGTGTACCTTGACTTGTTCAAGGATTATGCTAGGTCAATCTACACTGGTAACAAAAAGTTTGCAGCCACGCAAGCCTGGATGATAAAATTTAAGCAGCGAAATCATGAAGCCCTGAAGGAAATTCAGATTCGTTCAAGATTTAGAAATGAATACACCCCAGAAGAGAAGCTTGCAGCTGTGGAAGAGGCTCGCAGACTTGGGTGCCATCATGTCGGTAGAAAGCTGGGAATCAATGGCAGTGTGATTTACTCCTGGAAAATTCAGTTTGAGCAACAAGAAAGGCTTGGAATGGCTGCACCGATTTTAACTGACACAAAAACAGTTGAAAGTCAATTTGGCATGGTGCCAGAATTTGAGCAGAACATCCTTGAGATGATCCTAGAGAAACAAGTGGAGAAGGGCAGTGTGTCTTATGAAGATATCAGTCATATTGCACGATCTGTGTATCAGGAAACTAGACCAAACTTTAAGGCTAGTTACAACTGGGTGGTAGATTTCATAAGGAAATATAACACAGAATTGGAGCATGTGACATTTGAGAACCAGAGAAAAGCCAATACAGATGCAGAAAAACTTCAGATTTTATCTGAAGAGAAAAAATATGGGACGGACCATGTAGTAAAAAAACGAAACATATCTGCAAGTACAATTTATCATTGGAAGAAAGCAATGCAAGCAAAATCAATACCAATACCAAAGTACAAGGCATTAGTAGGCTCTAAAATCAAGAAAAAATATGCCAAAGGAAAGAAGGCACAGACAGTGTACACAGTTGAGGAGAAGAGGAAGGTTGTAGCAGAGGCAGAAAAGAATGGAATTACACATGCATCGCTGAAACTTGGGATATCCAGAAATATGATAGCAAAGTGGGTGAAATACTTCAGGGATCAAGGGGAAAATATTGTTATTAACTTTACTCATGGGTCTACATTAAAGAAGGAACTTGAACAGAAGATTGTTGCGTGGGTATTGGCCCAAAATGAGGAACTAGGTATAGTGATGACCAGTCAACTCAAAGAGTATGCACAGAAAGTATTCCAGGATGCTTACACTTTATTCAATGCAACAGACAGTTGGTTGTCATCCTTCATTTCTCAGAATGGTGAGAAGTTTGCCCAGGTTAGATTCAGGGAGAGACATGATCAGGACTTAGATTTCACAGAAGATATTAAATTGAAACTGGCTCGGTATGCAGAGAAACATGGTGCAGTGAAGACAGCTATGAAGAGTGGTCTCAGTCCAAAGAATATCTACCACTGGAGACGAGTAATGCGGAAAAAGGGACATGACTTAACACAGGATGCCATTACTGTGAAAGAAGAGGAAAACGTTCTACCATCAGAAGAAAAAAGTCTAATGCAGAAGAAATTAGATCGGATTGCAAAGCAGTATACTGAAGTGGAAAGAGCATCTATTGTGAAGCAAGCTACTAATGAAGGTGCTTCTGTGACCGCTTCATGGCATAAAATTCCACTTCCGCTTCTTTTAAGCTGGATGAAACAGTACCAAACAGTCAGTGACTCTAGTCTGGGTGCTTCCCCCACCACAAGCAGTACACCAGAGTCTAGTATTAAACTGACAGTGAAGTTGCCAGGCATTGAGAAGATGAAATCAAATTCTTGCCTCAGGTATCCTGAAACATTCAAACAGAAGCTGCTTAATGAGGCTAAGGTGTATGGCTGTACAGAAACTTCACGGAAGCATGGGATTCCTAATTCAACTTTGTATACATGGATCAGAGATGCAGGTTATGATTCATCTATCTTTGACAGTATGACTGCTAAGAAACCAGTTGAAAAAACAGAGAGTACCCAGGGAAATGTGGGCAGAGATCGTGAAAGCCTCACTCCAATCAGTATTGCTAACATCAAGAAGGAGCCAGGAATAAGTGACACTCCTGTAAGTTGTTCATCAAGTCTTTCTTCTTCCTTTGAAAACTCCCCTGCATCTTCACAGGGCAAGGTGGTTCGCAAATATACAGATGATGAGAAGTTGAATGTTGTAAAAAGGGCACTAGAGGTAGGGGTCAAGGCCACAAGTGTTGAGCATGATATTCACATATCTAATGTGAGACGTTGGACAAATATGTTCAAAAAGAAAATCCAGTCAAAGGAAAAATCAGCAGCACGAAGAGCCCCTGGAGATTTTTTTTCTACTAGTGCCACCACTTCTTCATCAGTATCACCTTCAAGCATAAAATTACCAAATTTGATTCCAAAGAGAAAAATCAAAGAGGAAAGTCCAGTGTTTGAAAGTGAGCTGGCCAAAAAAAGGAAGTTGTCCAGGATGTATACAGATGAAGATAGGATAGGTTTTGTTATGGACAGTGAGACAATTGGGACGAGGCAGGCCGCAGCAAAAGCAGGGGTTTCTCTTGATGTACTATATAAATGGCGACAGAAATATCTGTCAGTAGCAAAGTCAAGACTCAACCTGACTGGGGATCAGAAACGGCAAACTGATAAGACTTCATTGAGATCAAGCAGGCATGCACATGATCAAGGAGAAAAGCTTAGTGGTCATGAAAATATTGAGGATGACAATAGCAGCTCAGGTGAAAGTGATGGTTATGAAGACATAGAAGACTACCAGGAGGAAGAGTTAAGTGAGTTTTCAACTGATCTCCAAATTAAGGGAGAGGAACTAGATGAGGAGGAATTTGACAATGAGGACTCTCTTCAGGTGGCATCATTGGTTAACAGTGAAGAATCGTCATCGAATCATGTGTTTAATTGGAAAGCTGATTTTTCTCAGACTGATGATTCAGTTGATGCTGTTGAAAAACGAAATGGAGGAGAGGATAAAAAGATTGATCATTTAAATGATGATCCTATGTTTAGTAATCAACTTGAGATTGAGAATGAATCTCCAATGAGTTTTATAAATGGGAATGAGGTGGAAGAGAACTCATTTAACTCTACTAGTCAGATTGATTCGAATGTTAATTTTGTTAGAACTGAAAGTGTTGCAGCTCCTATAAATGATGACAGTGCTAGCTATCCAGGTGAAAGTCTAGAGGACATAGGTGAACCAGTTGTGAACACAGAAATTAGTGAAGAGACACAGGTTACTACAGATGAAGTTGATACGGGTCAGTCTGATGGACAGGTTATTGACCCAGGAACTGAAATGGAAAGCAATCTCACCATTCAGATAGTTAATGTAAAAAGTGGTGTAGAGAGTGATATGGTTTGATAATGTTGTGTTTATAAACATTATCTAAATACATCTATCTCGGCAACATTCTGCTTATCAGTCTCAACATTTTCCTTCTCCATCTGTATCCCTCCATCTTTCATTTATGCAAATCACCAATGCCATAAACAATTTTTTCGTTAATGAATCTGAAAGTGTTCTTGTTTAGGTTAATCTATTGATTTCCTTACTTTCTTTAAGTCAATTTGTCCTCATTTAAATTTGCCAGTATTAGCACCAGGGTACCATTATCTGAGCTGTTAAGAGTTGCCAACTTGTAACTCCTTAGTTCCTCACTGTGTAGGTTCAAGTCCCAGTTGGGGCTAGAACTTGGGGAAGAAAAAAGTATTAACACTATGAGTTTCTTATCACAACAGAGTTGACACATTGACCAATATCAAAATGTAATGTTTTAAGTGTTTTCTTAAGTATTTGATGATGGGTATTGTCAATTGGGGCTACATATTAACAGTTTCAATGAGAACAAAATGCCCTTTTATATATATATGTATACAATATAACCATTTCCAAATTGTTTTATTGTGGCTTTAGTTTCTGAATTTCAAGTTAGCAATGTTAAGTTACACATATTTTTTTTATTGTTTAATTTTTTGTGTTCAAGATTTTTATTTGTATTCATGGTTTCAGCTTCTAATGAGATAAGCCCTGCCCACATAGTAACTGTTGCTGTGTCCCATATGCTTTCATCTATGATGGCTGTTACTCTGTTCTAAATGTTGAGTATAATTCAAATGAATATTTTGGTAAAATCATTCTCTTTACATATACCCAAAGTATTTTGATCCATTGCCTTTTTACTGATAATAAGAGAAGTGTCATTAGGTAGAATCTATCATAAAATAAGGATGTGTGTATCATGATTTGCTATCAGTAGCAATTCATTATTGGTTCTGTTTATCAAATATTATGTTTCACATTTAGAAATTCTTGTTTATCTTTCTTTAATACCTTAGTAAAATTTAAGGTAGATGACCCAAGTATATCTGTTACTAAAATTTGTGGAGTTATTTATTTCAAAGATGTACAGTATGTTGTTTACAGTGTAATTCATTGTCACCCTTCCCAGTATTTTACTTTTTCAAAAGGATTAAATCTGTTGATATGTTTCATGTGATGCACCTATTTTGGTGCATTCATATGAATATATAATGTTGGTGGAGAACTGGGTTTTAAAGTTTATACAGCTGTATAAGTTTCAAGTCTTGATTGTGTGTTAGAGTCATTAGATAGCTTGAGGTTATAGAAGTAATGACTATGTCTGATTGAACAGGTCACAGTTTGCCCAGCTCAAGAGACCAGGGCTTATTGTGCAGGTCACAGTTTGCCCAGCTCAAGAGACCAGGGCTGATAGTACAGGTCACAGTTTGCCCAGCACTAGGTCTCATTATACATGATTGTACAGGTCACCTATTGCTGAGCTCTAGAGACTAGGTCTGAGTGTACAGGTCACTATTGCTGAGCTCTAGAGACTAGGTCTGAGTGTACAGGTCACTATTGCTGAGCTCTAGAGACTAGGTCTGAGTGTACAGGTCACCTATTGCTGAGCTCTAGAGACTAGGTCTGAGTGTACAGGTCACCTATTGCTGAGCTCTAGAGACTAGGTCTGAGTGTACAGGTCACCTATTGCTGAGCTCTAGAGACTAGGTCTGAGTGTACAGGTCACCTATTGCTGAGCTCTAGAGACTAGGTCTGAGTTTACAGGTCACCTATTGCTGAGCTCTAGAGACTAGGTCTGAGTGTACAGGTCACCTATTGCTGAGCTCTAGAGACTAGGTCTGAGTGTACAGGTCACCTATTGCTGAGCTCTAGAGACTAGGTCTGAGTTTACAGGTCACCTATTGCTGAGCTCTAGAGACTAGGTCTGATTCTACAGGTGAATTACTGCAGATCTGTATAGACTAGGTCTAATGGGACAGGTCCCTATTGCTCTGCTCTAGAGACAAGATCTTGTTGTTCAAGTGGCTTCCTGCAGAGCTTTAAAGACATGGTTACTTATTGCATAACTCTAGAGACTTTGTCCGATTGTAAATAATACTCACTGCCGAGTTCCAGAGACTAGATCTTGTTGTAGAAGTCACCTACTGCAGAGCTAAAAAGACTAGGTATTATTTTTCAGAACTTCTGCTGGACTTTTGTTGTTAGAATAGACAAGAGGCTAAGTAACTACCCACAATAAGAGGTATCTCAGATGTACTTACGTCTTTTGTCTTGTCACTTATCAAACTGAACATCCCTCCAAATCGTTCTCAGAAAGGGTTTTGTGTCTTTCTGCAAGTAATTGTACATACAAGAAATACTGTACAAAGTCCATGTCTTCTCATTACACAAATGACTGTGTTCCAAGGCAGTCACTTCTCAGGTAGCCAGACTGTTCAACAACTCACAAAGACTTCTCATCAAACTTTGGAGCATTTCTAATGCATCAGATTGCTAATCATGCCATTTAATCATAATCTGACTATCCAGATGTCTGCGATCTTTCAAGCCATACACCTTGGTTTGCCTGCAATATGTCTGGTTCTGGTTGTAGTGGTCTTACAGGTTATTTGTTTTAGGGATCGAACTTCATATTCTGCAAATAAATATTTCTATTTGTATTGTTTGTACATTTTTTAACAGTTGTGGGGTAAAAATTCCAATGTTACAAGAAAAACAAATTATACAGTGTGTTGTATCGGTGTTGTAGTTGCATTTTAATCATAAATAACAAATATTAGTTTGTTCCTGACACATCAAGCAAGTGTGACAAAGAGCTATTTAAATGTGTGCAAACTTTATTTTGATATTTTACCATTGCTTAAATTTTTATCATTTAGCATGTATGATTTTTTATTGAATGTATCATGAAATAATTTATATAAGAAAAATGTCTATAAGTAATTTAGTCAGACAACAGTAAAGCTGTACAATATACACATACATTTGTGACAATACATTAGTAAGTTGATAAGACCATTTCTTGTTATGTTCTTTTTGCCTTTTGGTATTATGCCCCCACGCCCCAAAATAGAATTCAAAGGACATCTTATACCAGCATAATTATTACATTAAAATAGTTAAACTTTTCCAGGTGCACTTTTTAAATTCCTTGACATTAGTCTTTATGTTATTTTTATATCGTAGAGTTGACAAAGTTTCTTCGAGTACGGTTCAAGAATTGTTGAGTTTTACTGATTAAGAAAAAACGGCATCAGTGTAGCATCTGTCCTGTACTTTAATGATTATGTGCTGGTATCATAGTCTCAGGGTCCAAGTTTGAACCCAGCATGCTGCCATTTTTAGCTCTTTATTTTTAACCTGGTTTTCAGCGAAAAATCCTGGTTATTAAATTGAGTTTGGGCTGCGACATCAAACTGAGGGTTTACTAAAAATAGAAAAACAGTTTCTGGTCAGTAACTTCAGTTCGAATCTCTGAAACATATGATATAGCATGCTTGCATGAAGACCTAGCTTGGGATTGGATTTGGGGCCAGTCAGATCAAGGTGGGGCCAGTCGGATCAAGGTCACTGTTACTAAAAAATAGAAAAACAGTTTCCACTTAATAATTTGTGTTAAATCGTTGAAAACCTGGTTTCATGGCATGTTTCTCATTTCTTCTTGATATTTTAGTAAAAATAATGTTATTAACTGGCCTTGATTTAAATAAAGTCAGTAAATATTTAGGAATAATTAAAAAATGATGACAGTAGACAGGACCTTCAAAGGTTGATTTTTATGGCTATTATTGGTGGCATACAGCAGTCCCACTGTCCCTGTACATCCAGCTGCACCATTAATCTGTTTTAGCTATATCCTCAGTATTGTTTATAGTATTTCAATCATATGTACATACACTTGAAGGTGTTTCATGTTACATTTACAGTAGCACCTTTAAGGTCAAGGTCAAAATTCAGATCCTATTTAAGGTCAGTGCATCTTTGTGGGTAGATGTCTAATCCAGTGACATTACTTGTTCATAATATTACAATATATTTTGTTGTTGATCAAAAGACCACATAGCATGGTGTGTGTGGTTTTTAGTGTTTTGTTTTGTTTTTTATAATTTGTATTTCCATTATGTTTAATAGGTGCGTAACAAAATCATTCTAGTCTTGTGCAAGATGAAAAATGGAATTACTGAATGAAACTTTCACTTCTTTGTAAAAAAAAAAATTAAAGATTACACTATTTTTTAAAGATGTCTTGCTTAATGATAGCCTCTTCTCTTTTTCATGGAACGAACATTTGTTATATCTGACTAGAGTGCAATTTTAAAAATATATTTGATTTTAGATACACAGGGTTGATTTCAAGAGCCTGGTCAAATTTGTACTCTAAATGTACTCTAAAAAGCCCATTCAAGAGCATACTAGAGCTCATTATTAATCCATGAGCTAACAGCTATATACATGAATTACTTCCTGAAAGTAATACATCTATGTTTTGTTGTCCTCAGTTTTGTGTTGGTGTTCTAGTTTGAAATATTTCATGTTAAATACATTTAGTCATTAGTCACCAATTAATGTATGTTATGAATTCAATTATCTTTGTAGTGTGTTTTTCCTATTAGATATTTTTGTAATAATCTAACACCATTATTCAGTATTTTATTAAAAATCATTTTGTATGCAAAATAATATTAATGTTTCAGTATTGCATGTCATTAATATAGATTCATGTCATGTGACTATTTGGTAAATGATTCAGTGATAAATCTTGTCATTAGTATCTAATCGGTCAGATTTTAATAAAGTTATAAATACAACCAGTCAGGTGCATTAGAACGGTGTCAAGAGGTATCTGATTGGTCAGATGTAAATAAAGTTGTCCAATCAGATTTGAAAAAAGTTATAAATACAACCAGTCAGGTGCATTAGAATGATGTCAGAGTTTTATGATATCTGATTGGTCAGATTTGAATTAAGTTATAAATACAACCAGTCAGGCACATTAGAATGATGTCAGAGATCTATTTAACTTTATCACAGTAAATACTATATATATATTGTTTGTCCAGTTTTATATATATATATATATAAAAATACAGTAAGGGACCCAAACTTTGACCTGAGCAGTCAACAGGCAAATTTACTTTAAAAGCTTAGTATTTGTGAAGCTTACATGTATGTTTTCACATACCCTGGATCCATCCCTGGGTTGGTCAGATTTTAATATAAGTTATACATACAGCCAACCAGGTGCATTAGAACAGTGTCAAAATTTTATGGTATCTGATTGGTCAGATTTTAATAGTTATAAATACTGCCAGTCGGGTGCATTAGAACGGTGCCAAAGTTTGTCCAGAACTGTAGCATAAAAATTGACATGAAAACCATGCATTGTCTGATTATGGTAATCTTTTAAGTTGCTTTTTAAGCTAGGCCATTGCTATTATGTGTTCGTTTTGTGAGTTCAATTATTAAGTGAATTGTAAGATAGGTTGACAGTTCTTATTCCTAATGCCATATAAATATGGTTATCTGACCTTGGTTAATAAATAGCTTCAATGAAAACAATCTGAACATTAATATAAATGAGGTTGTTTTTTCATTTGTTTCATTGGATACAAGTTTACAATAGTTTTATTATTTTTGTATTTTTAGAGCTTTCTTATTTTTCAAAGCTATGCTTATGACAAAACATATAATAAATAGGTTTATTTCTTTCTCCATTTCTCGATTTTATGCATTTATTTCTGTGATAGATTTGTTACTCTGTTTTGGATTTTACATTTATCATCACTAAATCTTTTAAGCAGTTGAGACAGGGCAAGGTTTTGAAACTCTCATTGCCATACCATTGTTTGTGTCCCATTTTGGATGTACTTCATCTTCTTTTGTATAGATATTTACATGTTTTGGTTGTTCAGTGTGTATATTCCTTTGTAGAACCAGGTTCATATTGTCAATAAAAAATAATGATCTGCAAATGCTAGTCTTCAAATTTTTTTTTTTATACCAGTATGCAATTTTTCTTCAGTTCAAAGCTAATAAGGGCTGTTCCAGGAAAAAAGGTGTTGGGGGGGTGGAACGGAACTTGAAAATGGGGGTACCACCAACACAATTTTATCTTTTTTTACCCCCCAACCAACACAATTTGAATGTATCAAAGACCCACCACCACCTTATTTTTATTACAATTTATACCCCCACCAACAGAATTAGAAATACCAATCTGCTATAAATTTGTTGCAAATGCAGTTTTCGTAATTTTTCAGTCCCAAAATATTAAATAAAGAACAAAAAGGTCCACTATTTAGACTGATTCACTATTAAGATCAGGTTGGAAGGTGGTCTTTATAGTGGAACTTCACTGTATTTGTTTAATTTCATGTGTTGAATCAAATATCATTCCCATTGGTTACACATGTTTCAGATCAAAGAGTCTTTATATAGGCAGCCAGTTAAAGGCTGCAGGCCCGACTTTTTACAGAGACCTGCATTATGTGAACAGATCGAAAAACATGACCGTTGTACAATTTTGGTATTCATGTCTTTGACTTTACCCCATATTATGTGGCCCTGTTCTTGAATATGTAAATGAATCACAATTACTTAATAAACATTCTATCCACATCTATCTAGTGTTGGGGGGGGGGGGGGGGGGGGGGCAGTTTACCCAATTATCATTCCTGGATAGTACCAGTACTAAACACCATCCCCTTATTTTAAAGCAAATGCCTACTTTCTCACAAATTTTACAGCCCCAGCAGAGCTGAATCTCACAAAAGTTACATCAACATTGAGAAATGCAGTGATTTTATCAAATTCTATTTGATGGCATTTCGTCCCGCTGCCTATTACAAGTATTACAAGTAGGAAAGCTGCTTGAAACGTTACCCTGAAAATCACAGGCGATGGAATCCAGAAAATTCTTCAAAGTTTATACAAACTTATTTTGGCTCAACGATGACAAAAGCTTGTGATTTATTGAGAATATAGAGTCCATTTACTGCTGTGCTATTATCACAGATTTAAACCCGGCAAAAATAAAAACCGGCAATTTGGATTTTTATTCCCACTTTTGGAAAAAATACTTGTCGCCGGTCTCGTAAACCAGAAGATTAAAAATAAATAGCCACAAACAAAAGCCATATTTCTTGCTATATATTCACCTTTGAAAGTTTTAATCAGCATGCTCAAGCTATTCGCAGCCAAAAACTTGGCCACATTTTCAACGTCCATATCAATCGTACCTACTCGGCGATCTCCGGCAAGCTTCGGATATATCACCGCGTATGTAATTGTAGGGATTACACCAGTTGGTGATTTGCCCCGGCGAATAACTTCTCATTGCATTCATTCTATACATAGCGTGTGACGTCACTACGTAAAAGTCATCTCTATACTACGACTCGTAACTTACCCAAAATTTGAGATTTGTGCCTACATAAAAAAAGTTCCGCGTAGGAAATACGTTCGATTATGATATTCATTTAATTAAGATAAATGACTAAATAACCATATTCTAAGGCCTTATTCTATGTCCAGAAACTTTAAAAGTCTTGATATTTATAGATAAATGGAAAAAAATACGATGAGTAAGTTTTGCTACTTTCGCTTTCGTTAAACATTAATATTTTAATTATGCATAGCGTGTGACGTCACTACGTTAAAGTGGACCGTTTACAAAATTTAGTTCAAAATGTTTGCATGAAACATATTTTAACTATTAGAATGTATAAAAAAAAATGCCAAAATAATCTGTTGTTTACCTCTTCGTACTTGTTTTGTTCATTTTAGCAATCACTTCCGTATTCATAACAGCCATGTTGAAGAACTACTTCACCCACAATACACCGAGTGCATTCACACAGGTCATTTTGACCGTGTGTTGACGCAACGCATTGCAATATGTAAACAAAGATGGCTGACTTTTCAAAGTGCATGCAGTACGCTTTAGATATGATGGAGATTCAACACTCCTTGAAAGAAGAGCAGGTTGCTTCGTTGAGGAATATTTTTAACTTAGTTGATACTGTATGTATATTACCAACAGGATTTGGTTAAAGTGTAATATACCAGTTATTACCCTGCATGATGTCTATATCCGAAGCTTGCCGGAGATCGCCGAGTAGGTACGATTGCCATTTTGGACGTAGTTCGTCAATATGGCGGCGACAGCATTGTTTCCGAGGTGATTACGTAAAGGACGGAATTACCCGAGGAGTTCCGAGTGCGTCCATGTGCCGATAGTTTCATACGCGTCAGTTTTCATACTTACCAGATGTGACTGGCGGGTGTTTTAAGTCAGTTTTACCGACAATGTGGTTATAATTAACAAACTGTATCCCCCAGCAACACAATTAGAATTTATTATTAACCCCAACCAACACAATAATAATTGGTAAAATACCCCCATACAACACATTTATATTCCAGGAAACACCCCCACCCACCGAATTTTAATTGATTTCCGTTCCACCCCCCCGATGCCGTTTTTCCTGGAACAGCCCTAAGCCACAACAAGTGCTCAGCATTGTATACAATAATATAGGTACCTCGATATTACTTAAAAAAAAGTGTGATGTTTTCCTTGACAAGCTTTGTTACACAATTTGGTAGCACTTGTAAAAAAATCCAAAGTTGTCGCACAAAGAATTTTCTTTCAACTGTGTGATATATTCTTATTTTCACACAAGTCATAATGTGTAAACTCATACGACATAAAACAGTCCTGTGTGTGAACTCATGTACATTAATTTTGCATACAAGTTGTGTGTAAAGTCCTGTATATTAATTCGGCATACGTTTATATGACATACAACAATCATGTGTGTGAACTCATGTACCTTCATATGGCACACAGCAGTGTTACATAACTTAAAGGTATGTCTACAAAATACTCTTTTAACCAATTTCTT
Source organism: Sinonovacula constricta (assembly GCA_007844125.1). Lineage (NCBI taxonomy): Eukaryota > Metazoa > Mollusca > Bivalvia > Cardiida > Solecurtidae > Sinonovacula > Sinonovacula constricta. The sequence goes on from CM017565.1 coordinate 54,511,878, forward strand.
GCAATAAATATGGTCGCATAACCATTTTATCAAGATAGTTTTGGGCCACATAAGTGATGCTTAAATCACCATAAACATATTTTGATGGCCCAGAATAATAATTTCCTATCAATAATATGAATGAAATAAAATTTAAATTTACAAGATTTTTACTCTAGACTGAGTACAGAAACAAATGTTTTGATTTTGTAATAGTCATAAACTACCCATGACTGATCCCTCCGTACAAACAACTTGGCGCTTTCTTTTTCGTTAAATATAACATTTTAGTTTCATGTTACATGACAAACTATTAAAAAACTATATTTATGGCCAAGTTATCTTGTCGATATAAGATAAGATCCATACTTTATGTTGATGTACAAATATGTATTGTACAACACACTAACACTTGATAGGTCATAGAGCGCAGAATGCAATCATGTTTAAAGTAAATAAAATATTTAAAGATCAAAACTAAAATACTTAGTTGAAATATAAATCTATAAGATTTGCTTAATGTTTATAAGGACAAAGAAATTACTTGTAGGCATTGACATTTTATTGTTTCACAAACATTTAAACTATGTACAAATACATAAAATGGATTGAGAATTCAATTCGTTCAAAGCAAGAAGAAATAATCAATTAAACATTAACATAGCAATCAGAAGTATAAAACACTAATCAAACAATGATATGAAAGTAGAAACCGTCCTGTTTTAACATAGATGTCAAGTAAGGTACTGTAGTTGATATTTAGTGTATCGATGATGCTATTACATACCACCATATAGATAAGATCAAAGAGTCTTCAGTTGTTACAAAGATTGGGGGAATGAGGGGGCAGGGAGTTAAACCCTACAAACAAATGTGATTTAATGTTAGACAAACATTCATCTTACAACTGGATAAAACAACCAAACACAGTCCAATACAAGTCAAGGAAAATCACTTATTAATTATGAAAAGTATATTATGGTATGCTACAACATAGCAGTTGCATAAATATGCAACAAACTTAATGAATTTAGTCAATACCTAAAACAATAAATGCAACATTGCATTATTGTTTTAACATAAACTTAACTTTACCTAGTTCTTTTATCAGTGCTTGTTAACACCCAATTCTACAACTCTAGTTCATTATTCATTATTAGTGTTAGTTTTAGAAATACAAATTAACAAAAGTAGGACAATGTGTTGTTATTGTTCATTCTCCTGCAACAAGCTCACTTTTAAGATATTCTTGACTAAACAAAGATAAAAAAGTTTTTTGGACTTTTTACACAAGGCTAGTAAGTAGGCATATGTACAGTAAACAATAACACAGTATATCTAAAACATAGACATCTTACTCACTGTACAACTTGGCTCTTACATAACACTCATTTCATTTAAAGAATTCTTATTCACCAATTTACAAGACACCAATGTCATGATAATCTGATATAAAAAAAAATCTTCATTTACCAAATTCTAAGGTCTCATAACAGTAACAAGGGTGATAGGATGTGGAATATCTACCCCAGCTGAAGGACTCCAATAACCATGGTGATACGATGTGGAATATCTCCCCCAGCGTCAGAGACTCAAAGAACTATGGTGATAGGATGTGGAATATCTACCCCAGCTGAAGGACTCCAATAACCATGGTGATAGGATGTGGAATATCTACCCCAGCTGAAGGATTCCAACAACAATGGTGATAGGATGTGGAATATCTACCCCAGCTGAAGGACTCCAATAACCATGGTGATAGGATGTGGAATATCTACCCCAGCTGAAGGATTCCAACAACAATGGTGATAGGATGTGGAATATCTCCCCCAACTGAAGGATTCCAACAACAATGGTGATAGGATGTGGAATATCTCCCCCAACTGAAGGATTCCAACAACAATGGTGATAGGATGTGGAATATCTCCCCCAACTGAAGGATTCCAACAACAATGGTGATAGGATGTGGAATATCTCCCCCAGCGGCAGAGACTCAAAGAACTATGCTGATATGATGTGGAATATCTCCCCCAGGTGAAGGATTCCAATAACCATGGTGATACGATGTGGAATATCTACCCCAGCTGAAGGACTCCAATAACCATGGTGATAGGATGTGGAACATCTCCCCCAGCTGAAGGACTCCAATAACCATGGTGATAGGATATGGAACATTTCTGGAACTGAAGGACTCCAATAACCATGGTGATAGGATGTGGAATATCTCCCCCAGCTGAAGGACTCCAATAACCATGGTGATAGGATATGGAACATTTCCAGAACTGAAGGACTCCAATAACCATGGTGATAGGATGTGGAACATCTCCCCCAGCTGAAGGACTCCCAACAGCAAGAACAGACATCAGACCTATGATTGACATCATGTACAACTTATGTGTCATAGTGTTTCAGTCTTAGCAAACTTGCACCACGCTATCTCTTGCTGGTTGATGACTGGCGTAAACTTTTCTCAATCTCAAACTGTCTTAAATCTGTCCTATTCAGGAAATTCATCCTTTCAATGTAGCTGAAAATACAAGGAGAATTTGTAGACATTTCATTGAAACTGAAAAAAAGTAAAAAAAACTTCAAAAATATGTCAAATGTCGGGGTCAAAATAGTATCGCCAAAGCGGAACATTTATTTAATATGGGATTGTGGTTATATTCACATGCAAATCTGACCAACTATGACCAAAGCGCCAAGTGTTATCTAAACTTGGTTTTAGTTCTGGCAAAACTTTACAGACAGACAGCCATAAACTATGTAATTTTACTTAGATAAAGCATGGCAGCAACACACACTTTAAAGATAACTGAATCTTACTTAAATGAATATCAAAAACATTCACAAAAACAAAAAATTGCTACAATCAAAAGACGAAATAATCAATGATCAATGTCACGTGCCTATGTCAGCTTACCAGTAATTTATTTTTGAAAGTTTTGCCATCAAAATGCTACTATGCATTTCACGAAATATTGTATGTGTATTAGTCCCAGCATTCAGACTCTGCTAAACTTACCAGACCTACTTACCAATATAATTCACCATTTTACACAATGTACACCTTAGATGTAGCACAAAGCTCAATCTTGGTTATGCTGCAGCCAGATAATTGCAGCTGTAAATTGTTCATTACACAATGATTACACACTTACCTCTGTTTTCCACGGTTGTGAATCTGTAGCTCCTCATTTATTCCCTCTTTCTGCTTGAAAGCCTCCCAGTCCAGTTTAGATTTTTCCTAAAGAAACAAGCAAGCTTAATATGGTACTAATTACTGTACATAAAATGAGACTGTGTTTAAGGCAAATAATCAGTTAAGAACAAAATACTCAACCTATTTATAGATTCAGAAAAACATGTTTTAAAGTAAATTAATGGTGGCAAAGATTTTTTAAAACTTAAAAACATTTGTAATAATGAACAAGCATCTTTTGGACAGTTCGATTTTTTTTTTTACAGCACAGCCATATACATGTATTAGGAATTGCCACACCACTGGAATGGCAAAGAATCAATCAAAAGGATCAATACAATATTTATATTGATACAATAGGACTGATATACAATATATTTTATAATATAAATGTCATTGCAGAGGGCCAAGGTTATTGAGACAAGAATGAATGCTATAAAAAGGTTATATAAATTATATTTCATTTTGTTTAAGTTAAAATAGTTGAAGCTTTGTATGTATGGACTGTGTATGAAGAAATGAGACATACAAAATAAACTACAATCAAACTTGTATTAAGCAGGCACCCAAGAACAGTCTATAATTGGTTGCTTACAACAAGTTGTTGCTTAAGAAAAAATATTTGCCTATTACTCATTTACTATGAGCCTGTATGTTTACAAATTACTAAATTACAATTTACTAAATTATTAAAGTATTACATGAACTTAAATAGTAGAACTACTGCAAAGTACTCTTCTGATAAATATTTAGTAATACAACGTAACTGCTGTTGGAATATTAAAGTATGTTTCAGAAAATCAGAAGTGTCTCACTTAATCAAAGAAAATATTGTTCCATTATAAGTAGTTTGGTCATTTACAATACATAGCATACCATTTTAAACTATTTACATCAGATTTATAGCCTACTGAGTGAATCTTCTTCAATTTTAGTTCCACAAATTGCTGGAAAGTGTACATATATTCGAACAGCCATGTTCTGGGTGGCGCATGTTTTTAACTATTCCTTAACAAAAACAGCAAGTAGAATATTATTAAATAAATTAAATAATTTTAAACATCATTTTAACAAGGTTTGTATCAACAAACATTGTAAGTGCAACAATTTTATGTACATGTGGTCAAGTTAATTTGGTAGTGTCAATCTATGCATTTATTAACTTGCCCATACATTAATTGTTCCAACTACCAGATGGATAACTAAGAATCTATCTTGATTGGAAGATCGTGACAGTTAAGGTAAGATAATGATAAGTGGATGGGGAGCAGAGGTTTAACGGTCACACATTGAATGTATGACCAAGTTTCTTTCGGTTTTCCTTCTAAAATACTGCCACGCTTTGGTTTTCTGGTGGTGGCATGTTGCAGACAATCTGCTGACGTCTACACTCCAGAGTCCAATCATCAAATGCACTGCAGAAGAGCATGAACAATTCACAGTAACATTTTCCTCAAGTAGAACCCAAACCAGTGAACTTCTTCAACAACTTTGCTACGGGCACTCTTACTGTACAACCTACCAATGTCCCTATCTTCGGTTTCTTGTTGATTCTCTCCAGCACACTACCAAGGCCAGCTCCTGTCACTTTCTTAACTGAACCACCCCTGTAATAATACATTTTCATTACATGAGAAGTTTTTAATAAGGTTCATAGTCCTATTATTTTATTCTTGTATATTTGATAGTAAATGACGACCCTGTAATAACTTAAGTAATCGTTAAAATGTTCTACATTCCTTGTTATATTCATGTTTTGTACATTCTCTGATGTTGATCATACCTTTTCCTGTCATAACAAACTTAACATTGCAACAATTTCAGTTATATATGACCCTAAAGACTTTTGAAAGAAATTACATAAAAATGCTTTATTTATAAAATATGTTCTAACTGTATAGGCATGGGCAATTACAACAAATTGTTTTTTCTGTGCCCAGAGGAAAGATATGCACAAAGTATGAGTAATTGGTCTCAATATGTACTCACCCAACCACTGGACTAGCCTTGACATTGGATTGGTCTAGCACTCCCTCTTTCTCTATTTCTTGTCGCTTCAACTCTGCCTTTCCTTCTTTCGAGTTGATATCCAGCTCTTTAGTAACCCTAAAATAAATATGGGAACCCCAGATGTGATACAAAAGCTGCAGTAAGGACAATAAAAAACTAACTTATGTTTGAAAGCTCATTTCCAGGTTTACTATAAACTAGTTGAAAGTACAACTTACTGGACAGCCTCCCCAGCAAAATCATACACCTTGGTGACAGTGATGGTACTCTTGGCTGCTGCTGATGTTGATGAGGATGGTGTGCTGGTACCTTCTTGAGTTGCATCCTTGCTGGTACTGGCACTGGAAGCAACTGGTTTAGGTGAGGAAACTATTGGCTGAAAAGGAATCAGACCATGGGTCAGACCCATATCTCTTATGGTCTCTTCTTCCAATCAAAAGTATGCCCATTTTCTCTTATGCTCTCTTCTTCCAATCAAATGTATGCCCATATATCTCTTATACTATCTTCTTTCAATCAAAACAAGGCCCATATATCTCTTATGCTCTCTTCTTCCAATCAAAACAAGGCCCATATATCTCTTATGCTCTCTTCTTCCAATCAAATGTATGCCCATATATCTCTTATGCTCTCTTCTTCCAATCAAAAGTATGCCCATTTTTCTCTTATGCTCTCTTTCTTCCAATCAAAGTATGCCCATTTTCTCTTATGCTCTCTTCTTCCAATCAAATGTATGCCCATATATCTCTTATGCTTTCTTCTTCCAATCAAAAGTATGCCCATATATCTCTTATGCTCTCTTCTTCCAATCAAAAGTATGCCCATATATCTCTTATGCTCTCTTCTTCCAATCAAAACAAGGCCCATATATCTCTTATGCTCTCTTCTTCCAATCAAATGTATGCCCATATATCTCTTATGCTCTCTTCTTCCAATCAAAAGTATGCCCATTTTCTCTTATGCTCTCTTCTTCCAATCAAATGTATGCCCATATATCTCTTATGCTTTCTTCTTCCAATCAAAAGTATGCCCATATATCTCTTATGCTCTCTTCTTCCAATCAAAAGTATGCCCATATATCTCTTATGCTCTCTTCTTCCAATCAAAACAAGGCCCATATATCTCTTATGCTCTCTTCTTCCAATCAAAAGTATGCCCATATATCTCTTATGCTCTCTTCCTCCAATCAAAACAAGGCCCATATATCTCTTATGGTCTCTTCTTCCAATCAAAACAAGGCCCATATATCTCTTATGCTCTCTTCTTCCAATCAAAACAAGGCCCATATATCTCTTGTTCTATTTTTCAAACAAAAGAATGCCCATATATCTCTTGTTCTTTTTTTTTCAAACAAAAGTATGCCCACATATCTCTTGTTCTATTTTTCAGACAAAAGTATGCCCACATATCTCTTGTTCTATTTTTCAAACAAAAGTATGCCCACATATCTCTACTGTCCTATTTTTCAAACAAAAGAATGCCCACATATCTCTTATTCTTTTTTTTCAAACAAAAGTATGCCCACATATATCTTGTTCTATTTTTCAGACAAAAGAATGCCCATATATCTCTTGTTCTTTTTTTTTCAAACAAAAGTATGCCCACATATATTTTGTTCTATTTTTCAGACAAAAGTAGGCCCATATATCTCTTGTTCTTTTTTTTTCAAACAAAAGTATGCCCACATATCTCTACTGTTCTATTTTTTCAAACAAAAGTATGCCCACATATCTCTCTACTGCTCTATTTTTCAAACAAAAGTATGCCCACATATCTCTCTACTGCTTTATTTTTCAAACAAAAGTATGCCCACATATCTACTGCTTTATTTTTCAAACAAAAGTATGCCCACATATCTACTGCTCTATTTTTCAAACAAAAGTATGCCCACATATCTACTGCTCTATTTTTCAAACAAAATTATGCCCACATATCTCTCTATAGCTCAATTTAACATTAAATGCTCAGGTCATTTTAGCCAAGGATCTGTCAAATGGGTTATTAAAGATGAAAGTTAAATAAAGCTTCACTAAAGGCTTTTAATTCTGCTTTTAGAGTCAACAAATGTTTCATGACCATCTGTCCAAGCAAAACTTAGGCTATTGTTAATGTAACTCATTATTTAGGTAAGTATAAATTTCTGATCAACTTGCCAGTCAACATTCAAGCATACACCATCAGAATTTACATCTGAAAATCAAGACTCTGCAGTAGTTTCACTTTGCCAGTATATCTTGTTTGGGGCAACTTCATGACCAAACTTGTGATTGTGAATTGTAGTAAACATCCTTAAACCAAAATGATAGCAGCACAAGAAGTACAACTGTTTTTAATCTGTCTACCTTACTCAGGCTAGCAAGGGCTCCTAATCCAGAGGATTTTGGAGGTGCGGGTTTCTTTGGGCGAGTACCCACATCAGACATAAAACTGGACCACAGATCATCAGCCTTCTTCTTCTCTTGTTCCTCCTTCTTTTTTTCTTGCTCTAATTTGATCTGTTCTTCTAGCTCTTTGTTGGCCAAGTCTTGTCCACCAATGCCCCCATCCTCCAACTCTTCCCCTGTCAGTCTTATGCCACCTGTCCGCTTCCTAAAACATGTCATAAACATTGTCATATGGAGAATGGCTTTATAAATCTGAGACAGAAGATAATGTGGGAACATACAAATTTTTAACCTAAAATGGAAATCTTTCAGTTAAAACTGCTTTCTATACAGGTGAATCATGATACTTTCAAACACATTAAAGAATGTACTGGCTTTTACAAATACAATGACAGGTCTCATCATAACTCCTTCATTCCCTCTTTTCGTATTTGATTGATCACAATTGCAAACAACCAATAAGATTACAAATGTCAGTACTTGGGTTTGTCTTGGTATAGAATATATAAGGTAAAGAGATAAACCTAGCTGATTCACTCTGCAGATTAAAATCTATATTCAAAGCTATACATCAAAGCTCTACAAGAATACAAAAGCATTTTCTTTAAATGGTTAGTTGTCACTTATCATAATGGTTTAATGTTAGTTGTCACTTATCATGACGGTTTAATGGTCTAATGTAAGTCACTTACCACATAATTTTTTTCTTTAAAAAACTTAACTAATGAATTTTAGGGTAAAAGACTAAAATAGGCTCTGCTTTTTGTAGTAAACAATTGATCCAAGTTTGAAGTGAAGTTCTCTGACAGTTTATGAGAAAGGGAACTTGTGTACATTTTGATTTAGTTAAACTTTCAAGGAAAGGAGTAGAAATATTTAACCTTTTATACACAGTTAACTAGGGATGGGATGGGGTGAGATGGGTTTTTCCCGCATTTTTGCCAATACTGTGCAGCTACATTTCTATCATTATAGCACAGGAGCACTTATGAGGTGCACAGGGACTGAACCCAGTCGGTCCATTATACTGACACCAATGAGTCAGGCGTTATGCTGTCTCCTTAGCACCAAGCAACAGGAGGAAAGCCACTACTACCAACTTCTAAGTCTTTGGTTTGACCCGGTTGCCGTTTGAACATGCAACCTCCCAATATGCAAGCTAATGCTCTACCAATTAAGCTATTGCAGCCAGTCACAGTTGACTAGTCCTGAGATGAGCTTGTAAAGATTTCAAGGCAGATTACTAAGAGTGAAATTTCCAGGTAAAAGCAGTAAATGTAAATGATGTGTAAACAACATATAAAATTCACATTAACTATGTAAACATAAAAGGAGCATACATCTATTGGTTTCATGCAATTTAAATTAACTGCTAATTATTTTGTGGCTCTAGCAAAAATACCTTGGCCCACTAGGTTTCTTCTGTGTCTTCCTTTTCCTTTTTCCTAACTTGACTGGTTCACCATCTTCCTTTAAAGCATCAAGGTTTTCTTCTTCACCTGAGTTCTCTTCTTCCGAAACTGCCTCACCCTCTGTAAATATGGTAAACAGTGAACATTGAATATATTGACAGTGGTACAACTTTAAGCGAGCTGCCTTCAGCTTACACAGTAATTTTTTTAAACTTATCTTTCAATCTTTATTATTTTTAAATGAAACTGGTTAATCATAGAATCAGGTTAGAAAAGGAGCAGCCCTGAATCACTCACCTGAGGATACTGGCTTTCAGTAACAGTATAATTGGCATCTGGTGATTATGAGTTCTTTATTTTCAAATCTTTGCATAAACTAACCAATCAAGATTACTTTCCAGACAAACATTCTGCCAAAGTTCTGTAAAGATTAGGTCCCAAAAACTCATTTAGGGTTACTGGTATTCACAGGGTTGTGCAATAACTTGACCTTGTAACCGCCTTTTTGATGCCATGTGGCCCAGTTTTAAACTCATCCAAGATTTCTTGCAAACAAGCATTCTGACCAAGGTAAGTGAAGAATGGGCCTCTAGGGTGTTCATACTGTTTTTCTTGTATTGAAAATCTGGCCTTGAATGTATCCTCTATGATGTTCACTTCATTTTAAAAAAGATTCGACCAAGTGTTCTACTGTATTTACTTGCCCTTAAGTTGATAAAAAAGATGTCCCAAAATTGTCTTCAAAAGTCAGATCAACTTATGAGTGGGTTAACAAAAACGGAAAATGTAAAACACAAGTTTACTGGAGATTTAGTATGCGCCTAAATCTTGATTAGATCCGTATCTTTGAGTACATGTAGAAAATCAATGATGGCATGGAGATCTAGTGACTTCCTATGTGACCCAACATGACCAATTTACAAACTCATCCAGAAATACATGTAGACAAACATTCTAAATAATTACTGTCTTTAATGTCCCTGGAACACCTCAGAAGCCTTTAAGTCATAACCTTTCACTTCTAAGTACTTAACTAGAAACACCTTAAAAATAGTGAGGTACACCGTAAGAGTTTACAAACACAATAACAGAATGTAACCATTGTATGAGAACGTCCAATTTTGATAACATGATGTTAACTTTGAGTCCACTACACATCAATTCCATTATACTTTATTAACAAAATGATTATGTTCATAAGATTTTGTTTTACCCTTATTCCAAATATTTGGTATTCCAAATATTTTATATGCAATCACACACACAAAGATTATCTAGTCAGTATGTGAATTTTAGTGAACTGCATTGTTAAAAATGAAGACAAACTGTCGCCTGTGTTGGAAAGGACCTTTAACAAAAGATTTTTGTCCATTAAATTTAGCGATAATATTTCAATATGGCGTTTTAAGTTAAAAGAACGATCCGTCTTTACCTGAAGGGACATAATCTTCATCCTCAGACGATGCGTAATCTTCTTCGTCGGACATTTTGATCTGCACTTTCCTGTGTTGAAAAACAACGTGATTCTGTGTACACAGTAGCCTCCCCTGCAAATGTACCTCTTATTTCCACCAATGATTTTCAATAAGTACAATCGGCTTAGAGTAGGGAAGACAATTATAGTAACCAATGTAAGGCAAAAGCATACGCTAAAGCATCTTGTATATACAACTTTCATTAAAAAAAAGAGTAAAGTTAATTCGGTGATCCTTTTTATAAGTGAAACTTGGAGTAGCATAAGTTAAATTTCAAAGCAAGGCTAATAAATTTCTACATGGTAACCGCTTTGCATGTAGAAGAATGTGTTATATGGAAATAAGAAACAGCTTATATTTATGTGTAAAAAGTTGCTATACAGACATTATTTCTCCAGTTCTTGTACAAATGCATTATTGAATAAAATGTCAAAGCTATGATGTAATCAGTCAGTTTTACAACACATTAATTCTGCATTCTTCGATTGTAGGTACTTAAAAATAAGAAGTTTTCGCGATTCCTGTCAAAAACTACTGCAGATCAACGAACTGACTGAAAATCGTACAGTATATGAAAATAAAATGTATAATGATCAACACTTTCAGTAATATTTGTTTTACCATTGTGTCAGTTTCTGTCTTTCCGAGAGTTCAATAGTAATGTCTTGCTGTCAAAAATATTAACAGTCGTTTTGGGATGAAGCGATCACTAATGACATTTTCGTTGCATTCTCATTAGAAACAAGTGTTAGCAAAATACAGAATATGCATTTACATTGCAAAAAATGACCTTTTTCCAAAAATGCTAACCATTTTAATCTCAGACATAAATTTCTTTGCAAATGCTTCAGTTTTTAATATGTATCAATTTGGGTAGTAGCAGATCACTTTAGGGTATAGCGGATCACGTGATAAACATCACCTACGGATCGTCTCAAAGCACCAGAAATGGTGTATTTGTCACAACAATACAACTTAAATATGTTAACGAATTGTTTGATTAATGCTATCAAATTGTTTTCAATGAAGCATACTCAGATCATATGGCTGATGGCTGATCCTTCAAGTTGAGCTGTTTCCAGCAGCTGTCTGGTCTATGTCTCTCTTATTCACTATTTTGGTGCAACATCTGAAAAACTGTATAAGTAGTTTAAAATACACCAGTATCACCCAAGATGTTTAAAATACACCAGTATCACCCAAGATGTTTAAAATACACCAGTATCACCCAAGATGTTTAAAATACACCAGTATCACCCAATAAAACAACTACTGCATGCACAAAACATTGGGATGGGATATAAATACAAGACCAAATAACATTGTGTAAACTTTAATTGAAATCAATGATTGAATGTGGTTCATCAAAGTTTCAGCAAATGAGCAAAAGTTTAAAAAATGCTTAATAGAAAATCTGTGTCCAGGCCGCTTTAAACATTATTGCAGCATAATCAGTATGGAATGAAGTCTACCAAAAAATGTAAAGACAAAGGCAAATCATTAAAAGGAAACCAAAACCTCTCCTCAACAATTTCCTATGAACTGATATAAAATGTACACAAAATGCCACTGACCAGATCATATGTGAACACAATCTAACTACTTAACATTTGTAATTATTGCATAAAAATACAATAATAAGGATTGAACACTAAGAAAGGCCATGTATTTCAACATACATTATAGTCTATTTTTCATACCTTAAAAGAGGTTGAATACCTTATGCAGTGTTGGCTGTAAACGGTTAACTTCATATATCATAAATATTTATCACAGCATAGTGGGCATATGATTTTAAAGGATTGTAAATAATAAATGAAGCAGTGATTCTCTTTGGCATAAAACATGACAGGAACCAAGTCACAAATCTGATTGCCTATGAGCAAACAAAAATATTATTCATTAAACAGTTATTCCTATTCTGGCCAAGAATCTGTAAATGGAGTTGCCCTATTTTTTTCTCTTCACCAGCCAAGAACTGCAGATTTTCCAATAGAAACATTGTCTTTCTCTATGAGCAAAATAGCTCTCCAGACACGCACTGTCTTCCCAGGTAAAAGGTATTTCTTCTTGATGGTTTTGGCATTTTTCTCAGCTAGACTTAATCATATTTTATGAAGCAGCTTTTTTTGTTGTTGTCTAAGCATTTTGTTCTGAAAAAAAGAAAGATGACGATGTTGATGATGATGATATTAAAAAAAGATGAGGAGGAGGACTATGGATATGCCAGTGTATATTGTTCAAACTCAAAACAGACATATAGCCCCACCCCCACACCCCAAAGTCCATGTGGAAAGAGTAAACATATTAGAAACAGTTATTTACATCACATCGATTCCATATTTATCATACATAGATATATCATATCATCTGCATTTTAAAGGTTATCCCAGGACTGGTACACCAAGTGTAAGGATAATGAGACTGATTGTGGTATCATGTCATATATCCATGGCATGATATTAGTAATGAGACTGGTTGTGGTATTATATAATAAGATATTTCAAGTTGATACTGTCTCCATATGACTGAAAAATTTATATTATTTGTTACAATGGCGATATGATGGTTATATGATGAGAATGATGATAGTAGTAATCATGATTAGCAGCTTATACTGATGGAGTTGAACACAGCTAACATAATTGCAGAGAATGCAATACTAAGGATGATAAAGTGGACTAGCAACCAATGAAATAACTTAACTCAATAACATAGAATGGGTTTATAAGTTGGGATGAAACTTTGTGATATGTTTGGCAGATCTTAATAATGAGACGGCCCCCCTAAATTTAATGATCCGTAATACCCTAAAATATGTGCGTTCTCTTTGCAGCTCACACATCAATAAACACATGTCCAAAGAACAAACAATTTATTACCCCCATCAGTTGATGCCATTGGTTTAATCAATTACCCTTTATTGTTGGAAAACTCGCTATTGATTTGCACTTTTGTTTTTGTGTTTCTCTGTAGAAATGTCATCTTCTGGTGACCTCAATTTGGTTACGCCATCATGTTCGGTTATTGAAAACTGCTAGGCTGAAAATTTCACTGTAGAAATCCTAACGGGACATCACTTTTTCTAATGATATGCTTTTCATTTAGTTTAATCAACAAAAGTAAGAAAAAATATCAAGCTCAGATTTGGCTGATCCGCAATGCCATAAGATCCGCTACACCCCAAACAACTGTTTATAAAAATGGATTATTTGGTTACCAAAACGTCCTAAAGTTCACACAAGCTGCAAAAACTTTTTTCTTATCAAGAATGGGGTTTGAACCCAGGAACTTCTGCTCCAGAGCCAGGTGCTCTACCAACTGTGCTACCAAGGCAGACAGCTTTTAGGGAGAGCATATTCACACATCTACACCCCCACCCCCTTTAACCTTTTTGGAACCAGGTATCAACATTACTGTTACTATGGACTTAGTAGAGACAACTTGTGCCAGGTTAATTTGGTACCATTTTAGACAACTTGCCCTACGTATACACTGTAGAGCAAGGTTATTGTAAACTGCGGGGTATTTCTTGATATGGTGGGGTGTTTGTTGTTGTAGTGTAAACTGCGGGGTATTTCTTGATATGGTGGGGTGTTAGTTGTTGTAGTGTAAACTGCGGGGTATTTCTTGATATGGTGGGGTGTTAGTTGTTGTTTACCATTTGTAATTTTTTATTTTTGTATCATTTTTCAGGGAAGACAAAAACAGAAAGGAGAACAGTTTTTGTAACATATATATACACATAATTTAAGATAAAATAGCCTATGATATCATAATAAGCACAGTGGATAGCACTGAATTATTATGAAATAATCCACTCTGAGAATAAGAGTAAGTAACTACCTTTCATATATTCATACACTAGCTACAATACACACACTAGATCTATACAAGGTGTACTTGTGATGAGTTGTCCAATATTAGTGCAATTTTTACCTGGTGCAAGTTTGTTAGGCTTGAGTTGTCGAGCAATCTAGGCTGTTATGCTTCCAGAGCAGGCATCAACAATAGTTACAGACTTTCTAAGTATAGCTTATAATGCTCCTAAAGGTTGTTGTTGTTAAATTACATAAAAACAATGTTCATTTTCAAAAGTTTAATGGATTTTCATATGTTCAGTTTGTTAGCTCAAAGATCTAGGTCATTTTTTTTAGGTCGAAAGTTTTACTGCCAAAAATACAGGGAAGTGTAGGGGTACTAATCACCTACAGTGATAGCGCTTGTTTTAAGCTGTGAGTAACTACTTATTTGCAGCATTTATCTGCTTTCTCTTCAACAGATGCCACCATGCTTGCAGAGAGTGACTATAAGGTAGATGAATTGGACTCCATCATAAATGTGATTGGTCTGAAATCAAGCAACAAACTCAATGGATTCCTTGGTAGGCCATTAGACTATGTTTTATATAACCATTCAGCTATTATTGGTGGTGTTAAAAATGTCAGGGTAGTGCCACCGATGCAGTTGATATCCCCTGAAAAGACCTGACATGAGTATGTTTTCTTGTTTTGATTTTTTAGCCTAAACTTTGATTTTGTGATTAAAATGATTTTATCTTGTTGTATACTGAAATGAAATGACAAACTGGTGCAGTAAACTTTTTAAGATCTTTTAAATGATTGCATGTTATGTTATATCACACAAACACAATTAGGATCATATTAGCAATAACCAGGTAATTAATGGCACAAGTGCTCTTACATGATGACTAAGATGCTGAAATTTCCTTGCTTCATGTTTTTGGCAATATTGTTGTGGGATACAACTCAAAATTCAGTGCCATGGCTGCAAGTTCTGAGTGAAGTAATGGTCTGCAATGTCTGCACTGTGGCATTACCTGACATGTTAGACTCAATTCCAGAGATCTATGACCTGATTGAAAAGATTGAATTAACTCAATCCCAGTGATGTATGACCTGATTGAAAACATTCCAATAACTCAATCCCAGTGATGTATGACCTGATTGAAAACATTCCAATAACTCAATCTCAGTGATGTATGACCTGATTGAAAACATTCCAATAACTCAATCTCAGTGATGTATGACCTGATTGAAAACATTCCAATAACTCAATCCCAGTGATCTATGACCAGATTGAAAACATTCCAATAACTCAATCCCAGTGATGTATGACCTGATTGAAAACATTCCAATAACTCAATCCCAGTGATGTGTGACCTGATTGAAAACATTCCAATAACTCAATCTCAGTGATGTATGTCCTGATTGAAAACATTCCAATAACTCAATCTCAGTGATGTATGGCCTGATTGAAAACATTCCAATAACTCAATCTCAGTGATGTATGGCCTGATTGAAAACATTCCAATAACTCAATCCCAGTGATGTATGTCATGATTGAAAACATTCCAATAACTCAATCCCAGTGATGTATGACCTGATTGAAAACATTCCAATAACTCAATCTCAATGATGTATGACCTGATTGAAAACATTCCAATAACTCAATCCCAGTGATGTATGTCATGATTGAAAACATTCCAATAACTCAATCCCAGTGATGTATGACCTGATTGAAAACATTCCAATAACTCAATCTCAATGATGTATGACCTGATTGAAAACATTCCAATAACTCAATCTCAGTGATGTATGTCCTGATTAAAAACATTCCAATAACTCAATCCCAGTGATGTATGACCTGATTGAAAATATTCCAGTAACTCAATCCCAGTGATGTATGACCTGATTAAAAACATTCCAATAACTCAATCTCAGTGATGTATGACCTGATTGAAAACATTCCAATAACTCAATCTCAGTGATGTATGACCTGATTGAAAACATTCAAATAACTCAATCCCAGTGATGTATGACCTGATTGAAAACATTCCAATAACTCAATCTCAGTGATGTATGACCTGATTGAAAACATCCCAATAACTCAATCTCAATGATGTATGTCCTGATTGAAAACATTCCAATAACTCAATCCCAGTGATGAATGACCTGATTGAAAACATTCCAATAACTCAATCCCAGTGATGTATGACCTGATTGAAAACATTCCAATAACTCAATCTCAGTGATGTATGACCTGATTGAAAACATTCCAATAACTCAATCCCAGTGATGTATGACCTGATTGAAAACATTCCAATAACTCAATCCCAGTGATGTATGTCATGATTGAAAACATTCCAATAACTCAATCTCAATGATGTATGACCTGATTGAAAACATTCCAATAACTCAATCCCAGTGATGTATGACCTGATTGAAAACATTCCAATAACTCAATCTCAATGATGTATGACCTGATTGAAAACATTCCAATAACTCAATCTCAGTGATGTATGTCCTGATTGAAAACATTCCAATAACTCAATCCCAGTGATGTATGACCTGATTGAAAACATTCCAATAACTCAATCTCAGTGATGTATGACCTGATTGAAAACATTCCAATAACTCAATCCCAGTGATGTATGACCTGATTGAAAACATTCCAATAACTCAATCCCAGTGATGTATGTCATGATTGAAAACATTCCAATAACTCAATCTCAGTGATATATGACCTGATTGAAAACATTCCAATAACTCAATCTCAGTGATGTATGACCTGATTGAAAACATTCCAATAACTCAATCCCAGTGATGTATGTCCTGATTGAAAACAGTCCAATAACTCAATCTCAGTGATGTATGACCTGATTGAAAACATTCCAATAACTCAATCTCAGTGATGTATGACCTGATTGAAAACATTCCAATAACTCAATCCCAGTGATGTATGACCTGATTGAAAACATTCCAAAAACTCAATCTCAGTGATGTATGTCCTGATTGAAAACATTCCAATAACTCAATCCCAGTGATGAATGACCTGATTGAAAACATTCCAATAACTCAATCCCAGTGATGTATGACCTGATTGAAAACATTCCAATAACTCAATCCCAGTGATGTATGACCTGATTGAAAACATTCCAATAACTCAATCCCAGTGATATATAACCTGATTGAAAACATTCCAATAGCTCAATCTCAGTGATGTATGTCCTGATTGAAAACATTCCAATAACTCAATCCCAGTGATGTATGACCTGATTGAAAACATTCTAATAACTCAATCTCAGTGATGTATGACCTGATTGAAAACATTCCAATAACTCAATCTCAGTGATGTATGTCCTGATTGAAAACATTCCAATAACTCAATCCCAGTGATGTATGGCCTGATTGAAAACATCCCAATAACTCAATCCCAGTGATGTATGTCATGATTGAAAACATTCCAATAACTCAATCCCAGTGATGTATGACCTGATTGAAAACATTCCAATAACTCAATCTCAGTGATGTATGTCCTGATTGAAAACATTCCAATAACTCAATCTCAGTGATGTATGTCCTGATTGAAAACATCCCAATAACTCAATCTCAGTGATGTATGTCCTGATTGAAAACATTCCAATAACTCAATCTCAATGATGTATGACCTGATTGAAAACATTCCAATAACTCAATCTCAGTGATGTATGACCTGATTGAAAACATTCCAATAACTAAATCCCAGTGATGTATGTCATGATTGAAAACATTCCAATAACTCAATCTCAGTGATGTATGACCTGATTGAAAACATTCCAATAACTCAATCTCAGTGATGTATGACCTGATTGAAAACATTCCAATAACTCAATCTCAGTGATGTATGACCTGATTGAACACATTCCAATAACTCAATCTCAGTGATATATGACCTGATTGAAAACATTCCAATAACTCAATTCCAGAGATG
This sequence comes from Sinonovacula constricta, assembly GCA_007844125.1. Lineage (NCBI taxonomy): Eukaryota > Metazoa > Mollusca > Bivalvia > Cardiida > Solecurtidae > Sinonovacula > Sinonovacula constricta. The sequence continues at coordinate 54,530,113 of CM017565.1, forward strand.
TATGACCTGATTGAAAACATTCCAATAACTCAATCTCAGTGATGTATGACCTGATTGAAAACATTCCAATAACTCAATCTCAGTGATGTATGACCTGATTGAACACATTCCAATAACTCAATCTCAGTGATATATGACCTGATTGAAAACATTCCAATAACTCAATTCCAGAGATGTATGTCCTGATTGAAATCATTCCAAGTCATAATCATCATTGGAAATTTGACAGGTGAAGAATTGACAAACCTTTGCTATTAAGGTGATGAACTAGCTGTGGAATTTGTTGTGTGGATGACATAAAATCCCACAGAATTTGGTCAGCCTGGTTGGCATATAGAAGCTTCTAACAAGTTCTATGGTTCCAACATATCTACCTTGATCTGAACAAGAAGTTGTTCAACATGTGTGTCAGGAGCACATTGCTCGACACAAGTTAAGACATTAACACTGGACCAAGAAAAAGGAGGTTAAAAAATGCCTCAGGATAATGACCCATAATCAGACAAGAGACAGCTGCAGCCCTGCAAAATATCAGCTGCATTAAAGTTCGAGGGTAGGCACCCTCCTTGGTGATGAAAAATCAATGCAGCAATACTGCAGCTGGAAGATGTGAAGAAGAGGAGAATACATTTAGATGGAGAGATGGAACATAAAACATGACAATGAACAGAAGCATACAAACTGTCAAATTCTCGAAGAGGTGACAAAATGATGATAAACACAATGAAGAAGAACACATTATTTATGTTTTATCTTGGTTTAATTCATTTGAATGAGAAGCAACAAGCTAGCTTGAGCCTTGTTTTCATATCAACTCTTGACACACATTTGACATTATGACAATTCAGTTATATCACAGATCCAGAACAACAACTTTTTCTATGTAGTCAAACCAGCTGTTGTGCTTCACGTAAAGCAAGTGTTATAGAAAATATATAGAATTTGACATTTAACAAAAAAGATGAGTTGTATACGTTAATGTGGACTTGTATTTCAAATTTTAAGAAAATTGTCCATCCAGTTTTGAATTTATGGATATATTTTTTCTAAAATTGGTATTAAAGCTGTCTTTTTTAAGAAATAAGAAAATTCTAAATATTATATTATATGTTCTTTAGGAGAAGTGTTTTGCTATTGAGTATCGTTTGAAAACAAAATATAACATAAGACAAACCAACCAAACATGTTTGCTTGATTGGTTTGACTCAAACTATCCCAAATATGTAATTATTGTTTACAAACCCAACACATTTAAGACTGATTTTCCCATTTTTTCTGCTTACTGTACTGTATTGCAAAGAGTACTGAGCTCTTGATAGCCACATGATTTATGTCAAAGTTTCCAAAATTTGTTCTATAAAGTATTTAGGCTGATGCTACAAAATAAAAAATAATTTCACCACATGGTTTTGATTTATTTAAACTTTGAATATATCAGGTAACAAATTTGTAATCAAATTTAGTACAAATCATACAATTAAAATTCATTTACAAGAAAAGAAATAAAAACTATACATGTTTCTTTCTTATCTTCATGTTTCTCTGGTGGAGTGATGCAAAAATAATTGTCAAATTGAAAAAGTTGAAAGAAAAAGTTGACCATTCGTGCCCATATCAGGATTCAAACCCTCAACCCCCAATTTTGAAGCATTTTTATCCTAGCTTTAATACTTTTCAACTGGAATGCAGCATTACATTTGCTCTACCTTAGGGACAAATACTTATTAATCTATATCCTTACTTAGAAGACCGGACCTGGTAGCGCAATCGGTAGAGCATCGGCTCCAGGTACGTGAGGCCCCGGGTTCGATCCCGGGCCGCGACATACCAAAGTCGTTAAAAATGGTAGTGGTATAGCTCCCTTGCTAACGCTGAAGCAAATATAAGGTTAGTTCCACGACTGGTTGGCCCGGTGTCAGGATAATGTGACTGGGTGTGGTAACATGCCAGGTTTTTCACGGCATGCTATACACAGTGAAGGCAGCACTATATCTGCTTCAAGTGGACACCATCTCCAGATAACTGAAATACTGTTGGTGGGACGATAAACCCAATAAACAAACAAACTTACTTAGAAGGCAGCTTTAAATATTAAACTTTTTAAAAATTATAAAAATAAAATATTACATCATTATTTACTGTCTTTTCAGAGATTTGGTACCAAGTGTTCCTATGGGCTCTGTTTTCCTCCATGTTTGTCCATATGATTGCTGCTTTGATAGCTCTGTGTCGGCTCCGGAAGCATAAGATTGGTCGCTGGATTCCTGTCTTGATCTTTGGCATGGGAGTACTCTCCCCTTGTACCCTGGGAGCTGTAACCAGTATGATATATATTTGTAATATTTGCTACATAAGTTGAGTAATCTTTGTTAGATATCTATTATTTGTTTTTTTTTAATTAGGATTTGTTTATACCTTAAACATGTGTCTGTTAAATCTTTAAAATGATTTGCACTGAATTAACCAAACACATATGCATGTATTTTATTTGTTAATCTTCTGTTCAATCAGGATACCGACAATATGACATGCTGTTATATCAGTGTTGAAACATTGTAACAGGATGTTTGAACTAACTTAAAAAGTAATACCTTTAAAAATGAACATGAAACATTGACCTCTGCAGTAATCTGTTTAATAAAAAAGCAGTAATCCTTGGAAAGGTCCTGTCCATCAGATTGTATTGATATCTTGGGAAGAGTCAAAGGACTTGTCCCAAGTATCAGAGATGAAAGATTTAAGACATGGTTATTCCAATTTAAAGTTGGGTGCCAGGATTTCCATCACAGTCAATATGGACGATACTGTGGGCATTTGGAGTCAAGGGTAGAGCTCAGAAGACTGCTGTCATTGCTCTCGGTATAGCTGCTGTCATTGCTCTAGATGCAGCTGCTATTGTTGCTCTAGGTATATCTGCTCTCATTGCTCTAGGTGTAGCTGCTGTTGTTGATCTAGGTATAGCTGCTGTTGTTGCTTTCGGTATAGCTGTCGTTGCTCTATAGCTGCTATCATTGCTCTAGGTATAGCTGCTGTCATTGCTATAGGTATAGCTGCTGATGTTGCTCTAGGTATATCTGCTGTCATTGCTCTACAGCTGCTGTAATTGCTCCATAGCTGCTGTCATTGCTCTAGGTATAGCTGCTGTTGTTACTCTAGGTATAGCAGCTGTCATTGCTCTATAGCTGCTGTCATTGCTCTAGGTATAGCTGTTGTCATTGCTCTATAGCTGCTGTTGTTACCCTAGGTATAGCTGCTGTCATTGCTCTATAGCTATTGTCATAGCTCTATGTATAGCTGCTGTCATAGCACTTTAGCTGCTGCCATAGCTCTATAGCTGCTGTCATTGCTCTGTAGCTGCTGTCATAGCTCTATAGATGTTGTTATTGCTCTATAGCTGCTGCCATAGCTCTAGATGCTGTCATTGCTCTATGTATAGCTGCTGTCATCGCTCTATAGCTGCTGTCATAGCTATATAGCTGCTGTCATAGCTCTATAGCTGCTGCTATTGCTCTATAGCTGCTCTCATTGTTCTTAAGCTGCTGTCATTACTCCAGGTATAGCTGCTGTCATTGCTCTAGGTATAGCTGCTGTCATTGCTATAGGTATAGCTGCTGATGTTGCTCTAGGTATATCTGCTGTCATTGCTCTATAGCTGCTGTAATTGCTCCATAGCTGTTGTCATTGATCTAGGTATAGCTGCTGTTGTTACTCTAGGTATAGCTGCTGTCATTGCTCTATAGCTGCTGTCATTGCTCTAGGTAAAGCTGCTGTAATTGCTCTATAGCTGCTGTTGTTACCCTAGGTATAGCTGCTGTCATTGCTCTATAGCTATCATCATAGCTCTAGGTATAGCTGCTGTCATAGCTCTAGGTATAGCTGCTGTCATAGCTTTAGATATTGCTGCTGTCATAGCTCTAGGTATAGCTGCTGTCATAGCTCTAGGTATAGCTGCTGTCATAGCACTATAGCTGCTGCCAAAGCTCTATAGATGCTGTCATTTCTCTAGGTATAGCTCCTGTCATCGCTCTATAGCTGCTGTTGTAGCTATATAGCTGCTGTCATAGCTCTATAGCTGCTGCTATTGCTCTATAGCTGCTGTCATTACTCCAGGTATAGCTGCTGTCATTGCTCTGGGTATAGCTGCTGTCATTGGTTTAGGTATAACTTCTGTCGATGTTGAGCGTTAAAGGAGTGAAACTTCTTATGCCAGTTGGCTACTCAGCTAATGACATCCATACTAGCAGATTACTCTATCTTTATCACTGAATAAAGCTAGTTCTTATTACAAAATTTTTGTTTTGTTTAAGCTGAAAAATAAATGCAAGGGGTGTTTAGAATCAAGGACCTTTGGTATGATAGACGAGCAAGCATGCTAACCCTTCAGCAAACCAGGTCTATGTATTTTAATTGCCATTTCATAAATAATATCATTTAACTTACACATTTAGATCCCTCTGCCATTTATATTTTCATCCAAAAACCATTAACTGGTTTCTAATCCAGTTGTATTCTATCATGAAAAAGAAATTTAAACTATTGGGAAATTAAAAAGTGCATAAATTTTTAATATTTTTTGCAGGTTGGGTGGGGATAGGGTTTATGAATCAACTGAGAGGCAGGACCTTTATATAAAATAAAATATATAAATTGTATAAATAAAAGACTAGTTTTTTGTTCATTATTCATGAGTTTTTATACTGCAAATTTTGTAATTTACCAGTATGTCTATTTCAGGTGCCGCCATTGCTGGCTTCTATAGAGCCTCAGATGTAGAAATGATGCCATTTTATGCTCTACTGTGGGGACTTGGGCAGACCATTATAAGCATGGTTTTCTCCTTCACTCGTATTCTGGCAACTTTATAGCTCACCAATGGCATATAGTGTCCTCATCTGTACATATGTTTAGTAAAAGTTTTGTTCATTAATAGACTCAGACAATCAACTTAAATAATAAAAACATCTTAGCTAATTTTGCTTCTTTTAGGGTGATCAATTTTTGAGCTTGGAAGTTTGACAGAGCTATTCAGTAACAAATCAGCACAGAGGTTTCACTCGAGTTTCCAAAAAGATTTCACACTGTTACCTATTTTTTTATTCATTAACACAATTAAAAAATATTGAAAATAAAAATATTCAGTGTATTTAGCTGCATTTTAATATTTCAACTTTTAAACTAATTTATTCTGTCCACTTATTTGACAGGTCCTTTATGAGGCCTCCTTCATCTTCATATTAAAGGTGCAAGTATTTATTTGCAGTGCTGCACATTTCTCACAAGGCAATCATTTATTTTAGGTTTTGCAATAAAATTGTCTAAATAGAGGATCTGAAAAGTGTGTTCATTTAATACTGAAAATATTAAATGAGTTGGATGAAAAAATAAGTTTGTTTTATCCAACTAGTTTAGTATTCGGTGAATGTTTGATCCTATTTAGCTCATAACCAATATTTTATCTGTTTTTGTTGACTCTAAGTCACCTTGCCTGATGCACTCCACTGTGATTTGGCTCATTTGCTTATACATATAATCTAACCTTACTATGCTCTATCTCAGACAGTTGATAACAAGATCATACAACAATCTCCATATAATGTATGTGTATTAATAATTACTGAAATTTATCTTCTTTTTTTTCTTGTAAATCGTATAAATAATCCTACTTTGAGAACATTTGTATCTGACGTTTGGAATGCAGAACCAACTTTCCTTTGGAGCAGCATGAAAGGTCCTTTGTATGCCATTTCTAGTTTTTGTATTGTTTTGAAAATGTTTATATTACAGTTTTTAATCCTAAGAGTAAATATTTTTGAGAATTATTTGGGGAAACAAGAATATGGTTTTATTCCATGTAACTTACAAAATAAATATATGTATTACCTTTTTAGTTTGTGACCTTTTCAGCAGAATTGTTAAAAAATAAAGACTAACATGCAGACAGTACCTTGAGGAAAACAATGACCCAGTTTAGAGTCTGAAGAAAATAAGGCGACATAATACTAACTTCTGTCTAAAATAAAACAAGATTTGTTTGTTTATAGACAGAAGACTGTTATAGTGCAATAATTTATTTCAAGTTTGTATATACTCTTGCATTGTTTAACTAAAACATTTGTTGAAAGACATTGTATGCAACATGCACACAAGTGGTTTACCATGCCACTTGAATCCCTGTTATATGTTCCCTCTTATATCATGGGGATATAGTATTAACTTGTATTTATGAACATTTATTTGTTTACATCTGGTTTCTTTTTCTGTAGAATAAATGATTTGAATAATAAACCACTTTGTCTTTCTTACATTTGTACTATCCAAACAATTATTTGCCAACCTTTTAAAATTGTTAATATTTGTATAGGTAATTTTTGTTTGAATGCAGATTTTGTCATTGAAGAAAGGATAAATATCTTAAAGTATTGCTTTCTAAACCGTTAGGTTAAATGTTAACGAAAATAAGGATCTTAACATATTAGTTTCCATTCAAACTGGGAACACATTAACGTGGGACGCAACGATCTTAGTACGAAATGACGTTTTCTTACTTAATAATCTCCCTTGAAAACTTTTACCGCAGGAGAAATTCGCTGGTGACACGAATTAAAATATACTTTCACAACACTGTACTTGTGATTTTAAGTTTCTGTATATATATTTTTTTATACCGGCGATAATATCCATATAAACATGCCGGTAAGAAATTATATGTCACATTTAACCAAACAGAAAACTGTTTTAATCGTCAAATAATGTACCAACAAGAAATGTCCAGCTTTCATCGACTTAAAACCATTCATGTCATAATATGAATCTCGCATATGGACCAGCATTATAACCCTATCATTTATGATTTATGAGTAAAGGTTAATTATTATATAAAAAAAAAACTTTTGAAAAACTAAACAAAGGTAAGCATATTACCTTGTTAGATTCAATCATTCTCAGGCTGTTTGGTTTAGTATTCCATGAATCATTGAATGCACGTCGGCACGATTTATGTCAACAGCAGTATTTCCTTTGTTGTGCATTTTATGTGCTTTTGATGCAATTCATTCCTTTCTTACCCTGTAAGAATAAAATAAACTTAAACCATTAAGGATAAGGCTGTTCACATTTAATCTTTCAAAGTACTTAGGCCATTTTATAAGTAACAAGTGTAAATCAGCTGTTGATTTCAGGGTAATTTGATTCACTCTTTTAATATTTTAGGTGTTGTACAATACTGGTGTTGTGGTAACATACTGGCTGTAATTTGGTAGCAGACGGTCATGCTACAAACAAAAAATAATAGAAAATTGCTATTTTCTTTGGTAAATTACCACATCTTTAAATTATAAAGGTCTCAGCATCAGCCCATAGTTTCCTAATGACAAAAAGTACAATGACAAGGCTGTCATCATGTCTTATTGTAAATTAAGAAAAAAAACTGAAATAAGTATTACTAGTCATTGTTAATGTCTAGTAGACATTCATCAGTATGGTTTCTATTATTTACTACAAATAATGCAGTAAACTCATGTCAATTATATTGTTTGGAATGGATTTTTATTTGGCATACATGGTTTGATACCCAACATAAATGGTTGTTGTGGTAGATTTAAAAAAAAAGTAAATAGCTCTAGCATAATAAATCAGCTTTGCATAAACAACTATCTATCATCTTAAATTGGTCATGTTTTTAATGGATTCCAAAGAAAGAAGAAAGAAACAGGTTGGTGGCCAGGATCCTATTTTAATAGCATATAAGATAAGGTTTTAGATTTAAAGACTTTAAAAAGAGTCCAAGTTACTTTTGGACCAACTGATGTTTAAATGTGAAGTGTAAGTAAACCTAGCTTTTTATGCTTTATTTTCATTTTACAGCCAAAGGGAAAGCCACAAACCAAGGGAGCCAAGCAAATTGAGGCTGAGAACAAGGATACGCTTAAGTTCTACCTATACATAATTGGAGGTGTAAATGTAAGTAAACTGCTCAAGACCAGCTCTGGCAGTGCAAAGGGATGAGAAGAGTATTGGACATAGGCACAGAAGGCCTTGTATTCAAATCTGTCTGTGACATGATTCCCTAGTCATTACTATGCATCCGCTTTGCAATGATAACCTTAATTCCACAACTGGTCAGCCCAGTGCTAGGAAGATGTGACTAGGTATGGTATCATGTCAGTCATTCAAGCTATATCATTGTAAAAGGCAGCACTATTGCTGTTTATAGTAAAACAGTCGCCAGATTTTTAATAATTTGGTCTGTCAAATACATTGAACTACCCTGTTCAGTCTTTTTATGTTATCAGTGTCTTGTCAAATTGGTCAGAAATCCTTGAGTGATATATTTATGCTTCAGGGGCCATTTAAAACAGCATGGTCAAATCTTCATTTTGTAAATATTTAGATTAAAAAATAATGTTTGCACAAACTCATTGAGTTAAGGATTCAAATGATGCCTCTAATTGCCAAATGATGAACGTGGTGTCCTTCAACGGATTGACTTGTCTTTTGGTTGGAAGGATCAGAACCAGGAAGATGGTTTTGAACTACCATATAATATTTTTAAAACTCTACAACTATAGTGTATTAACTTAGCATGCTGGATTATACATATAAATGCTAAACTGTGATCAAGACACTTTAAGATGTTTTCAGTTGTAATTTTGCTTGCAAATCACACATTAGGTGGTATTGCAGGGCATATTGACCCAAGAACATGACTTATAATCAACTAGAAACCTAGACTAGAGGCTGGGGGTGGGGGCTATTATACAGGTTTTATATACATTCTTCTATAAGCTGCATTTGTAAAAACATAACTCACATCTGTCTGTTCAAAAATGTTGTATCCAAAGTCCAAGCTTATATAATATATTCCACACTGGGAAGGAAGTGAACATTTTTTTAGAAACTCCTGTAATACGTTTGATACCTTGATTTATTCATTTTAAATATTGAAAAATATAAGAGCCCTTTTGGGTTTGTCTATGACTAGTACTACCAATTTTTTTATTTTTTTTTTTCAGACAGTATTCTTTGCAGCTCAAGTACTTTTGTTTATTGACACATTTACATCTTTCTACATTGTAAGTATGCGTTTATCTGAAGTTTTTGCTAATTTTACCATATGTTTTAATATTTCAAGCAATATCTGGAGGGTTGGCATATTGACTAGTCAATTGAGTTTTGCCCAGGCCAGTGGCAAATACTGGTCAATTCTGGCAAATACTGATCATCAGGGCGTAAAGCTATTTATCAAATTTTTACATAGATCAGAACTGACCTTTAAATAAGGTTAAAATTGTAAAAAAAACAAAAAAATTAATGTCCACAAAGTACTGATAACATGACAAATGCATTCTTTTTTCTAAACATTTAAGATGAAAAATATATATATAAAACACTGAAAAGTTATTTGAACATAGCTCGAGCAAAAGTTAAATTGGCCACTATTGATCACTTTAGAAGTATTGACTCGCCTAGCATGTATTGGTAAAGTCTGCTAACAAATATTGGGGTGAGTCGATTCATGCCAACCCTCATATCTATCTAGACAAGCACATGTCAGGTGATATGAAATGTCATTTGTGTTTTTGTATTTTTTACAGCTATTGTCAATGTTTTCATATGTTAATAATACTAATATAAATGTTTTATGGGTTAGCATTATATGTTTATATCTAACTAAAATGTAATTGTAATACAAAGATGTAAAACTATTCATTTGTTCTGCTATTTTTCTTACCTTGATGCATTTGAGCATTATGTCTCTTACAAATAGGTATTTTTATATAACCTGAGGAATTTAGTTATCAAATATATTGATTTTTGAAAAGCTCTCATTTCAAAAAGACTTATTAATTCACATTATTTCTTCACAGGTTTTGTCAGTATTTGCCTTATTAACACATCTTGGATGTTACAAATTCATGAGCAGTATGGCAGGAAAAGGAGTAGATGTTAATATGGAGTCTGGACTTGCAGAGTAAGTGTTATAATGTCAGTTTGTGTCACCAGTCTTTGACAAATGCAATTTAAAAAATGTCAATGGAAATGGAAAAAAAAAATTCCAGCCTATTATACATAATAATAAATAACAAAGTTGTCCAGTTTTTCCCCTTTGTATGTAACTTGTCATTGCGTAAAAAGTGTGAATACTGTAAAATAATGTAGTTAGTTATCTATCATACCTTAACACCTAAGAAAAATGATCAGTGAACACACTTTGATAAATACATATATGAATTAAATATTTGGACATTTTATCTTGCAATTTATTCCTTGCCTAAAACAAGCACTCCAGCTTTGACACCTTTACATTGTATGTGACTCTTCTCAAAACATCCTACAAACAGCAAGCATGCACTAAGGCTGTAACATTGGTAAGATGTTTGTCAGTTTATTAGACCCAGATATTGCTTTCATGGAAGCACAGTTAGTGTCACAATTGAAGGTGTATATAACCAACTTACAGCTTGTGTAATTGGTTTTACTTATCAATTGTTTATTGTCATGGAAAACCTGGAACACATTCATACAAGGGGATCTTTACATTCTGTATAGCATTAAATGTTTGCATTAAATACATGTGCAGAAAAAAAAACTTGACTGGGAACACAACAAAGATAAATTTGTATTTCACAATCATTTTGTATGACTGGATTTTGTAAAATGGAGACTCGACTGTACTTAAGTAAGCCAAGGCTACAACTGTCACCTTTGTTTCATCTTGAAAGATTTCTCGAAGGATCTTCTAATTTTTAAGGTCTTCCAGTTATCAAGTATACCCTTGCATGCAATTTTTGTTCAAATGTTGCCTTACCATAACAACCAGCGTGTAACAGTTTTTAGCAGGGATTTTGTTAAAGATCCCCTATTATATGTAATATGTATACCAAATGCCTTGTACACATTTACTTTTTGATGACCTTCACTTGTTAATCATCATCTTGAAATACCCCCTTCTTATCAGCAAAAAAATCAAATAACAGTAAATAATAATGGATAATAGCTAAACCTTTGTCTTGTGGATTCAAATCTTTATCAATTCTGCATGTAGATCTTGTGTGCTTTTTTGAAAACACCATGGTCATTCTATATTTACTGTAAATTCTATACATGTACATTTGTCTCTATATTTTTCAGACATGCAAAGGATATTTTGTTGCTGACTGCTATTGTTCAAGGACTAGCATTGATTTCCAACTATTTCTGGCTTTTGTGGCTTCTGGTATGTAGCATTTACCCACACTCTTATATGACTAGTAACCATGATATTGCAACATTGTCAGTCGCCAAGAGTTGACCCCTTAACACACAGACTTTGCCTGTATATATATAGGGTTGAGTAATGGCCTTAACAACACACTGTAGGTCACAATTCAAAAAAAGTTGTATAATAAGTACAGGGGGACTGTTGCTGTTAACAAAGGGTAACATACCACCTGAGACATGCATAGACATGTTGAAGTATTTTTCTTAATTTTAAAAGAGATTCACACATGGTTGAAGAAATAGCTTAAAATTGATACTTTCATGCGTTTGTACGATCTGCATTCCAAATTCCTTTAACAGCTTCACACATTGAAGAAATAAGGATGTGATCCATGTTTTGAATTTTTTAGAGGAGCCATTTTTTTCACTTATAAGCCTGACAAGGCAGACTGGATTTCTTTGAGTGTTGTATAATGTACATTCCTGTTGCCTGGGCTGAATTAGAGTTAATTATTTCCCCCTGACTGTACATTGTGTATACTGAACCTATTCCCCTCTGAATGTACATTGTGTATACTGAACCTATTCCCCTCTGAATGTACATTGTGTATACTGAACCTATTCCCCTCTGAATGTACATTGTGTATACTGAACCTATTTCCCCCTGACTGTAAAATGTGTATACTGAACCTATTCCCCATGACTGTACAATGTGTATACTGAACCTATCCCCCCCCCTGAATGTACAATGTGTATACTGAACCTATCCCCCCCTGAATGTAAAATGTGTATACTGAACCTATTCCCCCCTGAATGTAAAATGTGTATACTGAACCTATTCCCCATGACTGTACAATGTGTATACTGAACCTATTCCCCATGACTGTACAATGTGTATACTGAACCTATTCCCTATGACTGTACAATGTGTATACTGAACCTATTCCCCCCTGAATGTACATTGTTTATACTGAACCTATTTCCCCCTGAATGTAAAATGTGTATACTGAACCTATTCCCCCATGACTGTACAATGTGTATACTGAACCTATTACCCCATGACTGTACAATGTGTATACTGAACCTATTCCCCCCTGAATGTACATTGTTTATACTGAACCTATTTCCCCATGACTGTACAATGTGTATACAGAACCTATTTCCCCATGACTGTACAATGTGTATACTGAACCTATTTCCCCCTGAATAAAAATTGTGTATACTGAACCTATTCCCCCTGAATGTAAAATGTGTATACTGAACCTATTCCCCCCTGAATATAAATTGTGTATACTGAACCTATTCCCCCCTGAATGTACAATGTGTATACTGAACCTATTCCCCCCTGAATGTAAAATGTGTATACTGAACCTATTCCCCCCTGAATGTAAAATGTGTATACTGAACCTATTCCCCCCTGAATGTACAATGTGTATACTAAACCTATTTCCCCCTGAATGTAAAATGTGTATACTGAACCTATTCCCCCTGAATGTAAAATGTGTATACTGAACCTATTTCCCCCTGAATGTACATTGTGTATACTGAACCTATTCCCCCCTGAATGTACATTGTTTATACTGAACCTATTTCCCCCTGAATGTAAAATGTGTATACTGAACCTATTCCCCATGACTTTACAATGTGTATTCTGAATCTATTTCCCCCTGAATGTAAAATGTGTATACTGAACCTATTCCTCATGACTGTACAATGTGTATACTGAACCTATTCCACCTGAATGTACGATGTGTATGCTGAACATATCCTCCCACTGAACAATGTGTATGCTGAACCTATTCCCCCCTGAATGTACAGTGTGTATACTGAACCTATTCCCCCACTGAACAATGTGTATACTGAACCTATTCCCCCACTGAACAATGTGTATGCTGAACCTATTCCCCCACTGAACAATGTGTATACTGAACCTATTCCCCCACTGAACAATGTGTATGCTGAACATATTCCCCCACTGAACAATGTGTATGCTGAACCTATTCCCCCACTGAACAATGTGTATACTGAACCTATTCCCCCCTGAATGTACAGTGTGTATACTGAACCTATTCCCCCACTGAACAATGTGTATACTGAACCTATTCCCCCACTGAACAATGTGTATACTGAACCTATTCTCCCACTGAACAATGTGTATACTGAACCTATTCCCCCACTGAACAATGTGTATACTGAACCTATTCCCCCACTGAACAATGTGTATGCTGAACCTATTCCCCCACTGTACAATGTGTATACTGAACCTATTCCCCCACTAAACAATGTGTATACTGAACCTATTCCCCCACTGAACAATGTGTATGCTGAACCTATTCCCCCACTGAACAATGTGTATACTGAACCTATTCCCCCACTGAACAATGTGTATGCCACTGAACAATGTGTATACTGAGCCTATTCCCCCACTGAACAATGTGTATGCTGAACATATTCCCCCACTGAACAATGTGTATACTGAACCTATTCCCCCACTGAACAATGTGTATGCTGAACCTATTCCCCCACTGAACAATGTGTATACTGAACCTATTCTCCTGACTGAACAATGTGTATACTGGACCTATTCCCCCACTAAACAAAGTGTATACTGAGCCTATTCCCCCACTGAACAATGTGTATACTGAACCTATTCCCCCACTGAACACTGTGTATACTGAGCCTATTCCCCCACTGAACAATGTGTATGCTGAACATATTCCCCCACTGAACAATGTGTATACTGAACCTATTCCCCCACTGAACAATGTGTATATTGAACCTATTCCCCCACTGAACAATGAATATGCTGAACCTATTCCCCCACTGAACAATGTGTATGCTGAACCTATTCCCCCACTGAACAATGTGTATGCTGAACATATTCCCCCACTGAACAATGTGTATACTGAGCCTATTCCCCCACTGAACAATGTGTATACTGAACCTATTCCCCCACTGAACAATGTGTATGCTGAACATATTCCCCCACTGAACAATGTGTATACTGAACCTATTCCCCCACTGAACAATATGTATACTGAACCTATTCCCCCACTGTACAATGTGTATACTGAACCTATTCCCCCACTGAACAATGTGTATACTGAACCTATTCCCCCACTGAACAATGTGTATGCTGAACCTATTCCCCCACTGAACAATGTGTATGCTGAACATATTCCCCCACTGAACAATGTGTATACTGAGCCTATTCCCCCACTGAACAATGTGTATACTGAACCTATTCCCCCACTGAACAATGTGTATGCTGAACATATTCCCCCACTGAACAATATGTATACTGAACCTATTCCCCCACTGTACAATGTGTATACTGAACCTATTCCCCCACTGAACAATATGTATACTGAACCTATTCCCCCACTGTACAATGTGTATACTGAACCTATTCCCCCACTGTACAATGTGTATACTGAACCTATTCCCCCACTGAACAATGTGTATACTGAACCTATTTCCCCACTGAACAATGTGTATGATGAACCTATTCCCCCACTGAACAATGTGTATACTGAACCTATTCCCCCACTGAACAATGTGTATACTGAACCTATTCCTCCACTGAACAATGTGTATACTGAACCTATTCCCCCACTGAACAATGTGTATACTGAACCTATTCCCCCACTGAACAATGTGTATACTGAACCTATTCCCCCACTGAACAATGTGTATACTGAACCTATTCCCCCACTGAACAATGTGTATGCTGAACCTATTCCCCCACTGAACAATGTGTATGCTGAACCTATTCCCCCACTGAACAATGTGTATGCTGAACCTATTCCCCCACTGAACAATGTGTATACTGAACCTATTCCCCCACTGAACAATGTGTATACTGAACCTATTCCCCCACTAAACAATGTGTATACTGAGCCTATTCCCCCACTGAACAATGTGTATACTGAGCCTATTCCCCCACTGAACAATGTGTATACTGAACCTATTCCCCCACTAAACAATGTGTATACTGAGCCTATTCCCCCACTGAACAATGTGTATGGTGAACCTATTCCCCCACTGAACAATGTGTATACTGAACCTATTCCCCCACTGAACAATGTGTATACTGAGCCTATTCCCCCACTGAACAATGTGTATGCTGAACCTATTCCCCCACTGAACAATGTGTATGCTGAACCTATTCCCCCACTGAACAATGTGTATACTGAGCCTATTCCCCCACTGAACAATGTGTATACTGAACCTATTCCCCCACTGAACAATGTGTATACTGAACCTATTCCCCCACTGAACAATGTGTATACTGAACCTATTCCCCCACTGAACAATGTGTATACTGAACCTATTCCCTCACTGAACAATGTGTATACTGAACCTATTCCCCCACTGAACAATGTGTATACTGAGCCTATTCCCCCACTGAACAATGTGTATGGTGAACCTATTCCCCCACTGAACAATGTGTATACTGAACCTATTCCCCCACTGAACAATGTGTATACTGAGCCTATTCCCCCACTGAACAATGTGTATGCTGAACCTATTCCCCCACTGAACAATGTGTATGCTGAACCTATTCCCCCACTGAACAATGTGTATACTGAACCTATTCCCCCACTGAACAATGTGTATACTGAGCCTATTCCCCCACTGAACAATGTGTATGCTGAACCTATTCCCCCACTGAACAATGTGTATGCTGAACATATTCCCCCATTGAACAATGTGTATGCTGAACCTATTCCCCCACTGAACAATGTGTATACTGAACCTATTCCCCCACTGAACAATGTGTATGCTGAACCTATTCCCCCACTGAACACTGTGCATACTTAACCTATTCCCTCACTGTACAATGTGTATACTGAACCTATTCCCCCACTGAACATTGTGTATACTGAATCTATTCCCCCCTGAATGTACAATGTGTATGCTGAACCTATTCCCCCACTGAACAATGTGTATGCTGAACCTATTCCCCCACTGAACAATGTGTATACTGAACCTATTCCCCCACTGTACAATGTGTATACTGAACCTATTCCCCCACTGAACAATGTGTATACTGAACCTATTCCCCCACTGAACAATGTGTATACTGAACCTATTCCCCCACTGTACAATGTGTATACTGAACCTATTCCCCCACTGTACAATGTGTATACTGAACCTATTCCCCCACTGACAATGTGTATACTGAACCTATTCCCCCACTGAACAATGTGTATACTGAACCTATTCCCCCACTGAACAATGTGTATACTGAACCTATTCCCCCACTGTACAATGTGTATACTGAACCTATTCCCCCACTGAACAATGTGTATACTGAACCTATTCCCCCACTGAACAATGTGTATACTGAACCTATTCCCTCACTGAACAATGTGTATACTGAACCTATTCCCCCACTGAACAATGTGTATACTGAACCTATTTTTCCTTTAATCAGGGGCCTGGCAGGGCCTTGTATCTACTGTGGGTCCACATCCTTGGGCCATGGTTTTTTGCTGAAGCCCCACCAGAGGTGGATGAAAAGAAGCAGAAAAAGATGGAGAGACGGATGAAAAGGCATTGATATATAGCACAAGATAGCTTCACTGTTTTGTTATATACACAGTTATATCAGCATATTTTCACCCAACTTAACACCATTCTTTATACATTTGTATTAGACAAATAAGCTGGCATTACATTGATATCTTTTATTTCTAGCTATAAAACATTCAGTTTATTGATATTCAAAATAAAGTAATTAAAAATAAGTTAAATATTTTTATCAGCGTTAACCCACACGAAATAAAATGGTGTGGGAAGCATTTGTTGTTAAATTATTTTGTAAATGTATATACCTCATGCTCAAGGCAAATAAAGGACTTTAAACACAGTTCATTGTTGCAATGTTTTGGCCACATAATGGAATTATTGTAATACAATATTTGAAGCAATACATGTGAAGGAATTTTACCATATTCCATATACTCATGATTTTCTGTAACATGTTATGTCAACTAATAACTAATTGGTAATAATGCAATCTTAACTAGTTTGTTCCTTCTTAAATTGCTTTTGTTGAGTTTGAGTTGTTGCAATATAATGCATGTGTTTGTCCCTGATGACTGGTAATCACTGAGTGGGTCAAGACACTTGTCTATTTTAAGATACAGGTCAGCACTTTGAGCTACATATACTTTTTGCTTATATTATCATGCAGCATTAAAAAAATATTTGCAAACAAAACCAACAAAATCTATGAGTTTTTTTCCCCTTTAAACTCTAAAATGAATCTTCCAGTGAAGCTTTATTTGTCATACATGTATATATATATATCCCTCAAAATTTAAGTTTTTATCTTTGAGAAAAGCAATTGCTTAACAATACTGTAACTGAAAATTGAACATTTGATGTAAATGTTAGCACATGAAAAAAAACACAATATAAAATGGGTTTGTAAACTTGTACATTCATGCTCATGTTTGCCATTTTTAATTTGAGTACAGGTTATAGATATTTAAAATCAAAAACTATTCTTAACAGATATCTTAAAGGAAACAATAAGTAAACATTACTAATTATAAAGCTGCATCGGATAGGTTTAACATAAAATTTTCTGAGACATTCTTTAATTTTGTTACTTTAATATTTTCGCATATTGTTATGAAGTTTCAGATTTACCTTGATTTGTTGTTTAATTGACCTTGTATAGGTCTTGTAAAGCATCAAGCAAAGTAGTTCCTTTTGTAGCCTAATAGTCAACTTGTTTTTATATATATATTCTGTATTGACTTATACAAGATGTGTTATAATTTCAAAATATGACATTTGTGGGTAAAGTCAAAACAAAATTTATATATGTGTATGTATGTTTATGTGTATTGTAATAAAGTTTAACTGTTTTGTATTTATGTGAGTGTTTTTTAAATTAATATTACAGTAGATTAAACAACAAATTGTTTGTACTACAATTTGTATGTAACTTCTTCAACTGTTGATATTTTATCTCTGTTCATGTCAACTTCAAGTGCTCACAAAGAGTACACAAAATGCACATTTCTTGAATATTAAGTCCAGCCATTCATCACATACTTCATGCTTACATGATTAGGATAAACTGGGTCTATGTGAACAGGTTTGACTGAACCACCCAGTATATCTGGGCATCCCATATTCAGTCATATTTTACGTTTCTAAAGAACTGAATGCACAATTCTGAATTTGTTTACTGGTAGTTGACCCATCTGACAGCCCAGGAGCAAATTAACTCAAGCATTAAACTGTCAGATTCATGGACTTTTCTAATATACAAAATGCATGCAGTTTTGACTTTGATACAATGTATTGTTAGGTTATAAGTATACTGCATTAGAAAAGTGACACTGTTATTATGTTTAGATATCCCGAGTGAACTCTACAAAGCTCATTTCTACACCTTGGCAGACTTTGCACTGAACCATTATTTGGTTAACAAAGCAGCCAAAGTCCAGATCTTAAAACTTCCAATTATTCATACATACATTGTTATCAGCACCATTCCCATGCAAAATTTCCTTCAAATCCTTTCAAATGATTTTTTTAGAAATGCACTCTAACATTTATGTTTTGTTTGTTTGATATGATAAAACAAACAAGACTAAATTACTGCCTAAAATTAGGGGTTATGAAGAGTGAAATGAGAAAAAAGAGAAAACGGACATTCTGCTTCTACTACTGTATATTTTCTCTTTACTTACGGTAATATAAATCTTATACATTATAATTGTATTTTTATAAACATGTGTTCATATTCTTGTGTTTGTGTTAATTCCTGCAAAAGCTTGTATTTCTAAGGAAGCTAGGACACATTCCAAATGTAGCTGTATGTGTAGTTTTATCCTGTAAATCACACGTCCCCATTAACAACACCTGTTGTAAGTGTAGTTTGAATGTATAAATCACATGTCCAATTAGACCCAGCTGTTATAAGTGGAGTTTCACTGTGTAAATCGCATGCTGTCCAATTGGCCCCAACTGTTATAAGTGGAGTTTCACTGTGTGAATCACATGTCCAATTGGACCCAACTGTTATAAGTGGAGTTTCACTGTGTGAATCACATGTCCAATTAGACCCAGCTGTTATAAGTGGAGTTTCACTGTGTGAATCACATATCCAATTGGCCCCAACTGTTATAAGTGGAGTTTCACTGTGTGAATCACATGTCCAATTGGACCCAGCTGTTATAAGTGGAGTTTCACTGTGTGAATCACATGTCCAATTGGCCCCAACTGTTATAAGTGGAGTTTCACTGTGTGAAGCACATGTCCAATTGGACCCAACTGTTATAAGTGGAGTTTCACTGTATGAATCACATGTCCAATTAGACCCAACTGTTATAAGTGGAGTTTCACTGTGTGAATCACATGTCCAATTGGACCCAGCTGTTATAAGTGGAGTTTCACTGTGTGAATCACATGTCCAATTGGACCCAACTGTTATAAGTGGAGTTTCACTGTGTGAATCACATGTCCAATTGGACCCAACTGTTATAAGTGGAGTTTCACTGTGTGAATCACATGTCCAATTAGACCCAGCTGATATAAGTGGAGTTTCACTGTGTGAATCACATGCCCAATTGGACCCAACTGTTATAAGTGGAGTTTCACTGTGTGAATCACATGTTGTCCAATTGGACCCAGCTGTTATAAGTGGAGTTTCACTGTGTGAATCACATGTTGTCCAATTGGACCCAGCTGTTATAAGTGGAGTTTCACTGTGTGAATCACATGTTGTCCAATTGGCTGTTATACTGGCAGTTTTACAATGTATGAATAACATGTCCATTTACCATAGCAGTTATAGGTGTAGTTTTTATAGGTGTAGTTTCAACTTATGAACCACATATTGTTACATTGACAAATATCCAGTGTATATAGTATAATTTTCATCTTCCTTCCACATAAGCAACACTGCCTATCATTAACAGGTGGTCTCAAGGGAAGGTGGTTGGGGTGGGGTGGGGGTGTGCTCGGAGAACAAGCAATATAGCGGTGTATACCTAGTATTCTAAGGCCTTCTGTAATGTATTTTGATGCCATAATTTTCTGTAAAATAGAATGAATTTTTTCATTATATGAAGTGTCATATGTTTTTCTGGTGTTTGCACATGCAAATTGTATAGTTGATTTGTGTAAATGCCTAAATTGTACATTAAGTCAATCAGTTTATGTTTTTGGACAGTGATTTTGTATGTTCAAATGATTAAAATTTACTTATGACTCGGTATTTTAATAAAACTGTTTATCTAGTTGTGTAATATTTATCTCTTCCTATTCATTTATTAAAATGAAACCAATTATAAAGACTGTACAGAAAATTATGAAAGTTATTTAAATAAACAGAGTATAATTGACAATTTAATTTCGCACAAAATACAATGAATAGTTAAATAATTGCTGCTGATTTCTTCGTGTGACAACAGATAACGTTTGCACAAAATACATACCTAATGCATGGGCTGCTAGATACTGCATGTTTGAAACTGTCCGTAGTTCGTACTTATATTTATGAAAAAGAAGATCATTAAAGATTTCTAAACAGGTTCTACAACAGCTCAGTTACTCTAATCTAAACAGTTCTACAACAGCTCAGTTACTCTAATCTAAACAGTTCTACAACAGCTCAGTTACTCTAATCTAAACATATTCTACAACAGCTCAGTTACTCTAATCTAAACAGTTCTACAACAGCTCAGTTACTCTAATCTAAACAGTTCTACAACAGCTCAGTTACTCTAATCTAAACAGTTCTACAACAGCTCAGTTACTCTAATCTAAACAGGTTCTACAACAGCTCAGTTACTCTAATCTAAACAGTTCTACAACAGCTCAGTTACTCTAATCTAAACAGTTCTACAACAGCTCAGTTACTCTAATCTAAACAGTTCTACAACAGCTCAGTTACTCTAATCTAAACAGATTCTACTACAACTCAATTACTCTTGGTGGGACGATAAACCCAATAAACATAAACTCTGATCTGAACAGATTCTACTACAGCTCAGTTACTCTGATCTAAACAGTTCTACAACAGCTCAGTTACTCTGATCAAAACAGCTCAGTTACTCTGATCCAGGAAACGGTTCTACAACAGCTAAGTTTCTCTGGTCTAGGAAACAGTTCTACAACAGCTCAGTTACTCTGATCTAGGAAACAGTTCTACAACAGCTCAGTTACTCTGATCTAGGAAACAGTTCTACAACAGCTCAATTACTCTGATCTAGGAAACAGTTCTACAACAGCTCAGTTACTCTGATCTAAACAGTTCTACAACATCTCAGTTACTCTGATCTAAACAGTTCTACAACAGCTCAGATACTCTGATCCAGGAAACGGTTCTACAACAGCTCAGTTACTCTGATCTAGTAAACAGTTTTACAACAGCTCAGTTACTCTGATCTAGTTAACAGTTCTACAACAGCTCAATTACTCTGATCTAGGAAACAATTCTACAACAGCTCAATTACTCTGATCCAGGAAACAGTTTTACAACAGCTCAGTTACTCTGATCCAGGAAACGGTTCTACAACAGCTCAGTTACTCTGATCCAGGAAACGGTTCTACAACAGCTCAGTTACTCTGATCCAGGAAACGGTTCTACAACAGCTCAGTTACTCTGATCCAGGAAACAGTTCTACAACAGCTCAGTTACTCTGATCCAGGAACACAGGAAACAGTTCTACAACAGCTCAGTTACTCTGATCCAGGAAACAGTTCTACAACAGCTCAGTTACTCTGATCTAGGAAACAGTTCTACAACAGCTAAGTTACTCTGATCCAGGAAACGGTTCTACAACAGCTCAGTTACTCTGATCCAGGAAACGGTTCTACAACAGCTCAGTTACTCTGATCCAGGAAACGGTTCTAAAACAGCTCAGTTACTCTGATCCAGGAAACAGTTCTACAACAGCTCAGTTACTCTGATCTAGGAAACGGTTCTACAACAGCTCAGTTACTCTGATCCAGGAAACGGTTCTACAACAGCTCAGTTACTCTGATCCAGGAAACGGTTCTACAACAGCTCAGTTACTCTGATCCAGGAAACGGTTCTACAACAGCCCAGTTACTCTGATCTAAACAGTTCTACAACAGCTCAGTTACTCTGATCCAGGAAACAGTTGTACAACAGCTCAGTTACTCTGATCTAAACAGTTCTACAACAGCTCAGTTACTCTGATCTAAACAGTTCTACAACAGCTCAGTTACTCTGATCTAAAGAGTTCTACAACAGCTCAGTTACTCTGATCTAAAGAGTTCTACAACAGCTCAGTTACTCTGATCTAAACAGTTCTACAACAGCTCAGTTACTCTGATCTAAACAGTTCTACAACAGCTTAGTTACTCTGTTCTAAACATATTCTACAATAGCTCATTTACTCTGATCGAGGAAACAGTTCTACAACAGCTCAGTTACTCTGATCCAGGAAACGGTTCCACAACAGCCCAGTTACTCTGATCTTAACAGTTCTACAACAGCTCAGTTTCTCTGATCAAAGAAACGGTTCTACAACAGCTCAGTTACTCTGATCTAAGAAACAGGTCTACAACAGCTCAGTTACTCTGATCTAAACAGATTCTACAACAACTCAGTTACTTTGATCTAAACAGATTTTACAACAGCTCAGTTACTCTGATCTAGGAAACAGGTCTACAACAGCTCAGTTACTCTGATCTAGGAAACAGTTCTACAACAGCTCAGTAACTCTGATCTAGGAAACAGTTCTACAACAGCTCAATTACTCTGATCTAAGAAACAGGTCTACAACAGCTCAGTTACTCTGATCTAAACATTTTCTACAACAGTTCAGTTTCTCTGATCTAGGAAACAGTTCTACAACAGCTCAATTACTCTGATCAAAGAAACAGGTCTACAACAACTGAGTTACTCTGATCCAGGAAACAGTTTTACAACAGCTCAGTTACTCTGATCCAGGAAACGGTTCTACAACAGCTCAGTTACTCTGATCCAGGAAACAGTTCTACAACAGCTCAGTTACTCTGATCCAGGAAACGGTTCTACAACAGCTCAGTTACTCTGATCCAGGAAACAGTTCTACAACAGCTCAGTTACTCTGATCTAGGAAACGGTTCTACAACAGCTCAGTTACTCTGATCCAGGAAATAGTTCTACAACAGCTCAGTTACTCTGATCCAGGAAACGGTTCTACAACAGCTCAGTTACTCTGATCCAGGAAACGGTTCTACAACAGCCCAGTTACTCTGATCTAAACAGTTCTACAACAGCTCAGTTACTCTGATCCAGGAAACAGTTGTACAACAGCTCAGTTACTCTGATCTAAACAGTTCTACAACAGCTCAGTTACTCTGATCTAAACAGTTCTACAACAGCTCAGTTACTCTGATCTAAACAGTTCTACAACAGCTCAGTTACTCTGATCTAAACAGTTCTACAACAGCTCAGTTACTCTGATCTAAACAGTTCTACAACAGCTCAGTTACTCTGATCTAAACACTTCTACAACAGCTCAGTTACTCTGATCTAAACAGTTCTACAACAGCTTAGTTACTCTGTTCTAAACATATTCTACAATAGCTCATTTACTCTGATCGAGGAAACAGTTCTACAACAGCTCAGTTACTCTGATCAAAGAAACGGTTCCACAACAGCCCAGTTACTCTGATCTTAACAGTTCTACAACAGCTCAGTTTCTCTGATCAAAGAAACGGTTCTACAACAGCTCAGTTACTCTGATCTAAGAAACAGGTCTACAACAGCTCAGTTACTCTGATCTAAACAGATTCTACAACAACTCAGTTACTTTGATCTAAACAGATTTTACAACAGCTCAGTAACTCTGATCTAAGAAACAGGTCTACAACAGCTCAATTACTCTGATCTAGGAAACAGTTCTACAACAGCTCAATTACTCTGATCTAGGAAACAGGTCTACAACAGCCCAGTTACTCTGATCCAGGAAACAGTTCTACAACAGCTCAATTACTCTGATCTAAGAAACAGGTCTACAACAGCCCAGTTACTCTGATCTAAACATTTTCTACAACAGTTCAGTTTCTCTGATCTAGGAAACAGTTCTACAACAGCTCAATTACTCTGATCAAAGAAACAGGTCTACAACAACTGAGTTACTCTGATCCAGGAAACAGTTTTACAACAGCTCAGTTACTCTGATCCAGGAAACGGTTCTACAACAGCTCAGTTACTCTGATCCAGGAAACAGTTCTACAACAGCTCAGTTACTCTGATCCAGGAAACGGTTCTACAACAGCTCAGTTACTCTGATCCAGGAAACAGTTCTACAACAGCTCAGTTACTCTGATCCAGGAACACAGGAAACAGTTCTACAACAGCTCAGTTACTCTGATCCAGGAAACAGTTCTACAACAGCTCAGTTACTCTGATCCAGGAAACAGTTCTACAACAGCTCAGTTACTCTGATCCAGGAAACGGCTCTACAACAGCTCAGTTACTCTGATCCAGGAAACAGTTCTACAACAGCTCAGTTACTCTGATCTAGGAAACGGTTCTACAACAGCTCAGTTACTCTGATCCAGGAAACGGTTCTACAACAGCTCAGTTACTCTGATCCAGGAAACGGTTCTACAACAGCTCAGTTACTCTGATCCAGGAAACGGTTCTACAACAGCCCAGTTACTCTGATCTAAACAGTTCTACAACAGCTCAGTTACTCTGATCCAGGAAACAGTTGTACAACAGCTCAGTTACTCTGATCTAAACAGTTCTACAACAGCTCAGTTACTCTGATCTAAACAGTTCTACAACAGCTCAGTTACTCTGATCTAAACAGTTCTACAACAGCTCAGTTACTCTGATCTTAACAGTTCTACAACAGCTCAGTTACTCTGATCTAAACAGTTCTACAACAGCTCAGTTAATCTGATCTAAACAGTTCTACAACAGCTCAGTTACTCTGATCTACACAGTTCTACAACAGCTCAGTTACTCTGATCTAAACAGTTCTACAACAGCTTAAATACTCTGTTCTAAACATGTTCTACAATAGCTCATTTACTCTGATCGAGGAAACAGTTCTACAACAGCTCAGTTACTCTGATCAAAGAAACGGTTCCACAACAGCCCAGTTACTCTGATCTTAACAGTTCTACAACAGCTCAGTTTCTCTGATCAAAGAAACGGTTCTACAACAGCTCAGTTACTCTGATCTAAGAAACAGGTCTACAACAGCTCAGTTACTCTGATCTAAACAGATTCTACAACAACTCAGTTACTTTGATCTAAACAGATTTTACAACAGCTCAGTTACCCTGATCTAGGAAACAGGTCTACAACAGCTCAGTTACTCTGATCTAGGAAACAGTTCTACAACAGCTCAGTAACTCTGATCTAAGAAACAGGTCTACAACAGCTCAATTACTCTGATCTAGGAAACAGTTCTACAACAGCTCAGTTACTCTGATCTAAACAGTTCTACAACAGCTCAGTTACTCTGATCTTAACAGTTCTACAACAGCTCAGTTACTCTGATCTAAACAGTTCTACAACAGCTCAGTTACTCTGATCTAAACAGTTCTACAACAGCTCAGTTACTCTGATCTAAACAGTTCTACAACAGCCCAGTTACTCTGATCTAAGAAACAGGTCTACAACAGCTAGGTTACTCCGATCTAGGAAACAGTTCTACAACAGCCCAGTTACTCTGATCTAAACAGTTCTACAACAGCTCAGTACTCTGATCTAAGAAACAGGTCTACAACAGCTCAGTTACTCTGATCTAAACAGTTCTACAACAGCTCAGTTGCTCTGATCTAAACAGGTCTACAACAGCTCAGTACTCTGATCTAGGAAACAGTTCTACAACAGCCCAGTTACTCTGATCTTAACAGTTCTACAACAGCTCAGTTTCTCTGATCTAAGAAACAGTTCTACAACAGCCCAGTTACTCTGATCTTAACAGTTCTACAACAGCTCAGTAACTCTGATCTAAGAAACAGTTCTACAACAGCCCAGTTACTCTGATCTTAACAGTTCTACAACAACTCAGTTTCTCTGATCAAAGAAACGGTTCTACAACAGCCCAGTTACTCTGATCTAGGAAACGGTTCTACAACAGCTCAGTTACTCTGATCTAGGAAACAGTTCTACAACAGCTCAGTTACTCTGATCCAGGAAACAGTTCTACAACAGCTCAGTAACTCTGATCTAAGAAACAGAAACAGTTCTACAACAGCTCAGTTACTCTGATCTAGGAAACAGTTCTACAACAGCTCAGTACTCTGATCTAGGAAACAGTTCTACAACAGCCCAGTTACTCTGATCTAAACAGGTCTACAACAGCTCAGTTACTCTGATCTAGGAAACAGTTCTACAACAGCTCAGTTACTCTGATCTAGGAAACAGTTCTACAACAGCTCAGTAACTCTGATTTAAGAAACAGTTCTACAACAGCCCAGTTACTCTGATCTAAACAGGTCTACAACAGCTCAGTTACTCTGATCTAGGAAACAGTTCTACGACAGCTCAGTTACTCTGATCTAGGAAACAGTTCTACAACAGCTCAGTAACTCTGATCTAGGAAACAGTTCTACAACAGCTCAGTAACTCTGATCTAAGAAACAGTTCTACAACAGCTCAGTTACTCTGATCTAGGAAACGGTTCTACAACAGCTCAGTTACTCTGATCTAGGAAACAGTTCTACAACAGCTCAGTTACTCTGATCTAGGAAACAGTTCTACAACAGCTCAGTTACTCTGATCTTAACGGTTCTACAACAGCTCAGTCACTCTGATCTAAGAAACAGTTCTACAACAGCTCAGTTACTCTGATCTTAACAGTTCTACAACAGCTCAGTTACTCTGATCTTAACAGTTCTACAACAGCTCAGTTACTCTGATCTTAACGGTTCTACAACAGCTCAGTCACTCTGATCTTAACAGTTCTACAACAGCTCAGTTACTCTGTTCTAAGAAACAGTTCTACAACAGCTCAGTTACTCTGATCTTAACAGTTTTACAACAGCTCAGTTACTCTGATCTTAACAGTTCTACAACAGCTCAGTTACTCTGATCTAAACAGTTCTACAACAGCTCAGTCACTCTGATCTTAACAGTTCTACAACAGCTCAGTTACTCTGTTCTAAGAAACAGTTCTACAACAGCTCAGTTACTCTGATCTTAACAGTTCTACAACAGCTCAGTTACTCTGTTCTAAGAAACAGTTCTACAACAGCTCAGTTACTCTGATCTTAACAGTTTTACAACAGCTCAGTTACTCTGATCTTAACAGTTCTACAACAGCTCAGTTACTCTGATCTAAACAGTTCTACAACAGCTCAGTCACTCTGATCTTAACAGTTCTACAACAGCTCAGTTACTCTGTTCTAAGAAACAGTTCTACAACAGCCCAGTTACTCTGATCTTAACAGTTCTACAACAGCTCAGTAACTCTGATCTAAGAAACAGTTCTACAACAGCCCAGTTACTCTGATCTTAACAGTTCTACAACAGCTCAGTAACTCTGATCTAAGAAACAGTTCTACAACAGCTCAGTTACTCTGATCTTAACAGTTCTACAACAGCTCAGTTACTCTGTTCTAAGAAACAGTTCTACAACAGCTCAGTTACTCTGATCTTAACAGTTCTACAACAGCTTAGTTACTCTGTTCTAAGAAACAGTTCTACAACAGCTCAGTTACTCTGATCTTAACAGTTCTACAACAGCTCAGTTACTCTGTTCTAAGAAACAGTTCTACAACAGCTCAGTTACTCTGTTCTAAGAAACAGTTCTACAACAGCTCAGTTACTCTGATCTTAACAGTTCTACAACAGCTCAGTTACTCTGTTCTAAGAAACAGTTCTACAACAGCTCAGTTACTCTGATCTTAACAGTTCTACAACAGCTCAGTTACTCTGTTCTAAGAAACAGTTCTACAACAGCTCAGTTACTCTGATCTTAACAGTTCTACAACTGCTCAGTTACTCTGATCTTAACAGTTCTACAACAGCTCAGTTACTCTGATCTTAACGGTTCTACAACAGCTCAGTCACTCTGATCTAAGAAACAGTTCTACAACAGCTCAGTTACTCTGATCTTAACAGTTTTACAACAGCTCAGTTACTCTGATCTTAACAGTTCTACAACAGCTCAGTTACTCTGTTCTAAGAAACAGGTCTACAACAGCTAGGTTACTCTGATCTTAACAGTTTTACAACAGCTCAGTTACTCTGATCTTAACGGTTCTACAACAGCTCAGTTACTCCGATCTTAACAGTTCTACAACAGCTCAGTTACTCTGATCTTAACGGTTCTACAACAGCTCAGTTACTCTGATCTTAACGGTTCTACAACAGCTCAGTCACTCTGATCTAAGAAACAGTTCTACAACAGCTCAGTTACTCTGATCTTAACAGTTCTACAACAGCTCAGTTACTCTGATCTTAACGGTTCTACAACAGCTCAGTCACTCTGATCTAAGAAACAGTTCTACAACAGCTCAGTTACTCTGATCTTAACAGTTTTACAACAGCTCAGTTACTCTGATCTTAACAGTTCTACAACAGCTCAGTTACTCTGATCTAAACAGTTCTACAACAGCTCAGTTACTCTGATCTTAACAGTTCTACAACAGCTCAGTTACTCTGTTCTAAGAAAGAGGTCTACAACTGCTCAGTTACTCTGATCTTAACAGTTCTACAACAGCTCAGTTACTCTGATCTAAACAGGTCTACAACAGCTCAGTTACTCTGATCTTAACAGTTCTACAACAGCTCAGTTTCTCTGATCTAAACAGTTCTACAACAGCTCAGTTACTCTGATCTTAACAGTTCTACAACAGCTCAGTTACTCTGATCTAAACAGTTCTACAACAGCTGAGTTACTCTGATCTAAACAGTTCTACAACAGCTCAGTTACTCTGATCTAAACAGTTCTACAACAGCTCAGTTACTCTGATCTAAACATTTTCTACATCAGCTCTGTTACTCTGATCCAGGAAACAGTTCTACAACAGCTCAGTTATTCTGATCCAGGAAACAGTTCTACAACAGCTCAGTTACTCTGATCAAAGAAACAGGTCTACAACAACTCAGTTACTCTGATCAAAGAAACAGGTCTACAACAACTGAGTTACTCTGATCTAGGAAACAGTTCTACAACAGCTCAGTTACTTTGAAACAGTCTGCTTGCTTATTGGTACTAAATCATACTCCCGAAGCAATATCTATGTAAATTGCACTGTTTTCGCTGTAATCAGGTGGAATGAATGTCGTGTTTTGTAGATTAGGGCAATAAATCCCCAACAGGTATTCCATTATTTCTATTCACGTTCGTTATCCGGATAGTGGCGTACTGGTCCAGTTTATTGTAATTTAATTAACCACACGCAGATCCACCGGATGTAAGACAATTGGACACAATCAGAGGCGCGCAAAACCCACCCATGGATTGTACTAGGGTTATATGTGCCTTCACTAAAAATGGCTCGACGACGGACGACGATATTCTCACAATAACTGTGTCGCTGTAAAGTAAACACACATAATATTGACTTATGAATACAAAACAGCTAAAACATCGACTTTTATTTCAATAGCATCGCAAAATGTGTTGACATTCAAAACGGTAACGTGTTTTATCTCAACCATTTTCAAACATGTACACAGTGCATCCAACATTCGTAATAATTGAAACATTTTTTCTAAATGTTTATTAAAAATACAACAGCTGCATACATTAAGTCAAATTTATCAGAGATCATAAACAGTTCATGAGTGTGTATATGTTTTTTCCAGTTTGCGTGTGAGCATAACCGGGTGTGTCGTCAGACTGTTGATTTGAAACAGATTTAGGAGCACTTCAGGGATGGGTCCAGGAGCGCTGGATGGGGGATGCAACCCCACCACCACCCAGGTAAATGAGTCGAACTGTGAAAACACATACCGCACATGTAAGCTTAAAAATACTTATTTTTTTAAAGTAAAATTTGTCTGTTGACTGCTTAGGTATCTAGTATTTACTGCGATAAAGTTGAATAGATCTTAATTCATACCTCCACCCACACATTTTCTGGATCCGACCCTGGAGCACTTATCAGTTCTCATACGAGGTGTACCGATAATGACATTTGACACCACTTGTTATTGTCATATGATCAATTTGTTAGTAATTCAATCGAACGAAGTTCTATTTTCAAGCAAATGCGTTTTCGCCCCACGATAACGACACACCATTTCGTCAACATTTATGTTAGTTGCATCATAATTACTTTATAAAGGTTCTGGACGGGAATTATGTTTATAAAACTGATGGATTCGCCACAACAGTATACTTACAAGACACAGTATTCACAAGTCTGAAACTGGATTGTTGTATTAATCTATGAACGCTTTCCATTGCTGACAAAAGAATTGCGTCTACTATATTTAAGACATGGAATCTCTTCGGCAGATAATTTATTTGTTCTTATTGTACCAGAACCCGCCTACAACCACGTCATTGGCGAGCGGTGTGAAAACAGTCATCGCCCGTGCTATTCCAATGAAAGACGTATTTCTAGACGCCATTCCGTTAATATCTCTGACGGGTCTGAGTCGCGTAGCATGTGCTATGGAATGTCCCAGATACGGATGTCATGGATTCAACTACAGATCAAGGAAATGTGAGCTACTGGGAACATATCTTTGTGCTGGTAACGCCACGTTGACATCTGTCATAGGAGGACGCTATTATGACGTCGAGACGGGAAATAATGTTCAGGTATATGCAACGCCATCAATATGTCATCATCATGTCATCATCATCGAAAGAATGTCCGTAATTTAGTGGTAGAGTCGCCGAATTTTAACTCCTCTGACCGCTTTGCCTCTGACAGCGTGGGTTCGAGTCCCGTTCGAGGCGGAGGACATTATATGGAAAGGTCTCCCAGCTGACCTGCGGTCCGCCGGTTGTTCTACCGAGAAATTTGTTTGGTGTTTTCCTCATCTAAATTACTATTTTGCTGGACGTCGCTTGCATGACCATAATTGGTCGTTGCAAATATCATCATCACCACCATTAACTTCATCTTCATGTTATAATCATCGCCACCATAGTTATTTCATCTTAATGAGTATGATATGTGATTATAATACAGCTTCATCAATATTACTATTACCACCATAATTATGCCATCTTTATGTCACCATCATCAACATAATTATGCCATCTTTATGTCACCATATCAACATAATTATGCCATCTTTATGTCACCATCATCAACATAATTATTTCATCTTGATGATAATGATGATTGATGATGATATTGATGGTGGTGTTGATGATATGTGATTATAATGCGTCTTCATTTCATCATTATTATCATAACAACCATAATAATTATGTCATCTTTATGTCACCGTCATCACCATAATTATGCCATTTTTATGTCATCAGCAGCAACAGCATAAACATAATCATCATTACTATCACCAAATTTATGTCACCATCATCCACAATAATTACGTCATCTTTATGTCATTATTATGCTAGCAGCATCATCATAATTATTTCATCATTAAACAAGCTGCATCATAATTGTCGTCATCATCGTCAGAATCCGTGTTCATCATTTATTTATTATAATAACGTTGAAGACGACGTGGTATACACGTCTTGAAATTGCGTTGGACCCAGGAGTTCATTCCCACCTAGCACCATGTCTTCACAACTGATGATTACTGGCGACGCGCTGCATCGACGACGCCTACATATTGAATGCTCACTAAAATTTACGCATAGGGAAAGTCTGTTCTGCGGACTTCATAACTCTGATAAAATACAGGTCCCAATTCGGTAAACGGCGTTCTTTTTTGTTATTTATTTTAATGTATTTTTATATTTATTTGTATGAGCATGTAACTTTCATACAAACAGGACAGAAAACGACAGATTTGGTTTAGTTCGTTTTATCATTAAAATGTCTAAAGCTTGAACGTAATTGTATGTACATGCATTCCCAGTACGCCCCTACATATTTATACTTACGTAAATAGCTAGGAATGCTTCTCGGTACGTCCTTCGATATTCGGACTGCATGTTAACAAATTGGGATTCTCTGTTAGCAACGAAACTGTCCAAAGCCAGAAATAGCTTGTAATATGCTTGAAGTGTTATTAGGAAAGATATTTAGGTTATGGAAATGGGACTGAGGGTGGGTTCAATTTAAACCCTAGACCTGTAAAGTTTTCAAACAGATCTTATTCGATTTGGATGATCATTAATAAACGTCCGATACACGAAAGAAGCATTTATAATATGGTTGAAGTATTCTTTGTCAAAAGGTAAAAGCTATTGACTCGAGATCAGAAGGTTCTAGGTTCAAACCTAAGACCCAACATAAGATTTTAATTCTTGCTCAATTCTTTGTTTTCACTAATATTTTGTAAGAACAGAATATGTCCAGACTAATTATTATTTTCGTGGGAACTTCCTTACCCCCAGCTGTACCTAATAGCAGTTCCCATCTTTGATTATGTGAAAACTTGCTTATCATAAGTTATTTGATATTATATTGGATGGCATACTACCTTTTACTTGATAGTAAGTTATAATTTTAAAGTCAGTTTAATGTGTAATTATTAACCACATTATCACAGAATTATATAATATGCTTTGTAGCAACATTATTTCCATCGGGGTCAATGACATGCCAGGTCGTTCTGCTTCCTGTTTCTCTCAGGTTTTGTCCGCATCTATTCCACTTAAAAGGTGGTACCCGACAGTTCGGACCAAAATATTTTCATTAAACACCTTAGTAAACTTTTGTTGCCTGAACAGATCTCGTAAAATGCTGTTTATTGATATCCTATACCTGTATGAACAGTGTACCATAACGCCACAATCGTCATTAAAACATGTATATCCTATCTGAGCCACGCCTGACAATAATCGTTTTAACTTTTCAAATATGCCTTCTTACTTGCTCCCATATTCCTTTAACCCGTTACCTGTTCCAGTTTTTGCGTCGCCGTTATTGCTTCGCATGAATGACTTTTTTTTTGTACACTATCCTGTTTATATAGTCCAGTCCAGTTTTATATTCTCTCTCCAACAGATGGTAGACGTCTACCGGGAGGAGCCCTCATGTCTTCTGTTTGGAAGATGCTCGCCCAAATGTTGTGAGTCGAACAATAATCTCGATTAATCTATTTCATGATGAAATATACATGTTATGTCATCAAATAAATAACGTAAGTTAAGATACGTATTTTTATAAATACAATTGCTAGGAATCACTTGCCTTAAGTAGAAACAACCCCTATTTAAAGCGACCTGGTTACCAAAATAACATTTTCTAATATATGTCTAATGAAGCAAAACGTTCTTAAATCACAATGAAAAATTTATAATATATTATATCTGATCACAAAATTATATTTTAACAATGTCAACTTTAAATGAACGTGAGAACGTAAAGCGTCGCGACGCTTTAACAATTCAAATATTTATATTTTGTAACAATTCAAAGCTTAGCAACATATAGCAGATCCAAATACACATGCGGAGGTATTTATCATCTGTATACGTTAGTTATAAATATAACCACGGTTGGTTCGATGGAGAGGAAATTCTTCAATTCTAATACATTTAAAGTGCGGTTCCTGCTGGTCTATACATCAAGTACACTGTGGCCATGCCGCTATCACGTGAAAAATTTGTAACGAATATCGGTCAAGATTTATTTACACAATTAGTAATGAATATCGGTCAAGATTTATCTGAGCAATTTGTAACGAATATCGGTCAAGATTTATCTGAGCAATTTGTAATTAATATCGGTCGAGATTTATCTGGACAATTTGACTATTAAACAATCCTAATATCAAAATACTTACAAAATATGCATTTTCATAAGAAAAATTATTGCCTGTTTTAAAGCACACGTGTGTGTTTATCAAGAACGCTTTTTCTCTTTTGCTACATCCATAATTAATTAATTTAAAAAACAAAACAAATGACATATATCCTAATTATTTTACTAGCTGTATTATACAGTATTAACTTATGTTACAATGGTCTTAACTTATAAGACAGCAACTAGAGTCACATTTTATTTTGATTACTACTGTGTATGTTATTTGTTTTACTGTTGTTGTTGTTGTTGTTGTTTTTGCGGTGGAGGGGTCAAATTGATTCCTTGTTATTTATACTATTGTTTATAAATAACTGTTAATTGTGAGACACTAATTCCTATCTTTTTTCCAAACTTTGTTAATGTTACCAGTTTCATAAAATTGTTCTCAAATGTTTCTATGTTTCATCGTGTCAGTTTAGATTTGATTGTATAATAGCAATCTTTTAACATGCAAATAGATACATCATCATTTATCATTCAGACTTCTAGCTACCAATTTTAGTTTTTTGCTCTCTACAAAATGCTTTATTGACAAACAATTCCATCGACAAAAGCAAAACAAACGGGGTTTACACATGGCACTGGAATTTGTTATTGTCTGTTATTTGTATTGTATGTTAAATTGCTCATTCACCGCTTAGAGCGGCAATGGGTTCAATAAAGTTGAGTTAAGTTGAGTTGCAATTAATATCCGTCAAGATTTAGCAATCTGTAGAGAATAACAGACATTTGAAATTAATAACTGTTAAGTTTTATTTGAGCACTTGGTGACGAATATCGGTCAAGAGTTATCTGGGCAATTTGTAACGAATATCCGCGATTTGTAACAAATATCGGTCAAGATTTTTCTGAGTCATTTGTAATGAACATTGGTCAAGATTTATCTGAGTCATTTATAAAAAATGTCTGTCAATATTTATCTGAGTCATTTGTAATGAATATAACTCAAGACTTTTCTGAGTCATTTGTAATGAACATTGGTCAAGATTTATCTGAGTCATTTGTAATGAATATCCGTCAAGATTTATCTGAGTCATTTGTAATGAATATCGGTCAAGATTTATCTGAGTCGTTGGTAATGAATATCCGTCAAGATTTATCTGAGTCTTTTGCAATGATTATCGGTCAAGATTTATCTGAGTCATTTGTAATGAACATTGGTCAAGATTTATCTGAGTCATTTGTAAAGAACATTGGTCAAGATTTATCTGAGTCATTTGTAATGAACATTGGTCAAGATTTATCTGAGTCATTTGTAATGAACATTGGTCAAGATTTATCTGAGTCATTTGTAATGCATTTCCGTCAAGATTTATCTGAGTCGTTGGTAATGAATATCCGTCAAGATTTATCTGAGTCATTTGTAATGAATATCGGTCAAGATTTATCTGAGTCGTTTGTAATGAAGTTTGGTCAATATTTATCTGAGTCATTTGTAATGAATATCGGTCAAGATTTATCTGAGTCATTTGTAAAGAACATTGGTCAAGATTTATCTGAGTCATTTGTAAAGAACATTGGTCAAGATTTATCTGAGTCATTTGTAATGAACATTGGTCAAGATTTATCTGAGTCATTTGTAAAGAACATTGGTCAAGATTTATCTGAGTCATTTGTAAAGAACATTGGTCAAGATTTATCTGAGTCATTTGTAATGAACATTGGTCAAGATTTATCTGAGTCATTTGTAATGAACATTGGTCAAGATTTATCTGAGTCATTTGTAATGAATATCCGTCAAGATTTATCTGAGTCATTTGTAATGAACATTGGTCAAGATTTATCTGAGTCATTTGTAATGCATATCCGTCAAGATTTATCTGAGTCATTTGTAATGAATATTGGTCAAGATTTATCTGAGTCATTTGTAATGAACATTGGTCAGGATTTATCTGAGTCATTTGTAATGCATATCCGTCAAGATTTATCTGAGTCATTTGTAATGAATATTGGTCAAGAATTATCTGAGTCATTTGTAATGAATATTGGTCAATATTTATCTGAGTCATTTGTAATGAATATCGGTCAAGATTTATCTGAGTCATTTGTAATGAATATCGGTCAAGATTTATCTGAGTCATTTGTAATGAATATCGGTCAAGATTTATCTGAGTCATTTGTAATGAAGTTTGGTCAATATTTATCTGAGTCATTTGTAATGAATATCGGTCAAGATTTATCTGAGTCATTTGTAATGAATATCGGTCAAGATTTATCATCGATGCTATAGTTTACCTGGTTGTTATGTTCAATAAGGTTACAAGATAAGTTTAATTGACACTGAGAACATTTTAAGATTGACATTTTAACGGGCACCAGGTATCATTGCACGCTTCCCTAAACTATATTATATCACCTTTCGTAACAACGTAATATTTATTATAGACATGGATCCTAGCCATGTTACTTCATTAACGCCAACGAGGGAATATACAACAGCAACGACTGTCGCAACCACGACGTCAGCAAGAATTCCAGGACCCGGTGATGTTCTGTACCCATGTGCCTCAAATGCAGATTGCCTGGTGCCTAACTCAGACTGTCGTAATGGCGTCATGTGTGAATGTGTGGCGGGATACGGATATGATCCGGCCTCGCGGTCCTGTGTCACAGGTCTGTATGCGACTGGTAGTTAGTTAATCACCAAACTGGGTCTTTAGTTACACCAACCTGGAATACTCTGTGTATATCTAGACTCAGGTTTACTCTATCGACCCATGTATTAGGTCTGTCGCCAGACAATGACTGTTGCGAATCCTTGTGTCCTACATAATTATATGTAATTATATATATATAAATAAATAAATTGAAAGGAATTGTGTATACCCTAAAGTGAATATGTTACTGCGACCCGGTCTGTATGTGGTATTAAAGATAAAGGTCGTGCAACCACATACATGCATACATGTACCAGTGTACACACAAATTAGTTTAACAATTGATATATACTGCTGGTAAATAATTAATATAGTTTACACATGCCATTAAGTGTACTTCCTTTAGAAACCTAGAAATAGGCAACATTCAGCAACAGTAGTACATCTTATAAATCAGCTATGTATGAAACACATTGTATGAGTCTATTGTGCGAATTGTATAATATTATAAATGTATATTGTATTAAATATATTCTGTCAGTTTTGATACACAACTGCAAGTCTAATCACGTATGCAGGGATGGATCCAGGGGGTGGGGATAGGGGGATACATCCACCACTAAACAGGTAAAAGAGCAGTGTTGTGAAAACTCACGTAAGTCAGCTTAAGAAAATAGTTAGCTTTTAAGTTAAATTTGTCTGTTGACTGCTAAGGTCGAAGTTAGGTTCCCTAACTGTGTATGTATATACAGTATTTACTGCGATAAAGTTGAATGGATCTTGATTCATACGCCCCTACCCCCTTTTAATGGATCCGCCCCTGCTGAGCATTAGAACAAATCACATTCGTTCATCTCTCGATACCCAGCTTTCTCTGGACCCGCCCATGCACGTATGTTACCTCAAATTAAGCACATTTTCTAGGATTTGCATTTAACAAAGCACTGATTTATCTGCGCTAGTTATTGTTTATAATGTTCCGTAGTTACAATGTCCTGGTATAAAACTATCCTGAGTCATCCAGAGTCATTCAACAAAGAAGTGAACTTCGTTTTCCACACGTTGACGATGGCAAAATACAGAATGTCTCGAGCTGATTGAGTTTTTGATAAAGCTTTATTTAGATTTAAACACACGCACAAACAATTTAATTAATTTACATAATAATTATCACCGAAAAAAATCAATGGCCCATGTGAAACGGGAGGTCTCCATCACCGACCGAGTCACATCTTTGTGAAAAGTACAGCAACTCGACATCATGTAACAGTGGGCGGATTCTTTGAATCATGTAACAGTGGGCAGGTTGTGGAGATCACGTAGTTGTAGACGGTTACTCTGGACCACGTCATATTGGTCGTGCACTCTGGATTCGTAACAGTGGGCGGATAAGTTGGATGAAGTTACAGTGGGCGGATACTTTGAATTATGTAACAGTGGGCGGATAAGTTGGATGAAGTTACAGTGGGCGGATACTTTGGATCTGTAACAGTGGTCGGATACTTTGGATCATGTAACAGTGGGAGGATACTTTGGATCATGTAACAGTGGGAGGATACTTTGGATCATGTAACAGTTGGAGGATACTTGGGATCATGTAACAGTGGTCGGATACTTTGGATCATGTAACAGTGGGTGGATACTTTGGATCATGTAACAGTGGTCGGATACTTTGGATCATGTAACAGTGGGCGGATACTTTGGATCATGTAACAGTGGGAGGATACTTTGGATCATGTAATAGTGGGAGGATACTTTGAATTATGTAACAATGGGCGGATACTTTGGATCATATAACAGTGGGAGGATGCTTGGGATCATGTAACAGTGGGTGTATACTTTGGATCATGTAACAGTGGGTGGATACTTTGGATCATTTAACAGTGGGCAGATACTTTGTATCATGTAACAGTTGGCGGATACTTTGGATCATGTAACAGTGGGCGGATACTTTGGATCATGTAACAGTGGTCGGATACTTTGGATCATGTAACAGTAGGCAGATACTTTGGATCATGTAACAGTAGGCAGATACTTTGGATAATGTAACAGTGGTCGGATACTTTGGATCATGTAACAGTGGGCGGATACTTTGGATCATGTAACAGTGGTCGGATACTTTGGATCATGTAACAGTGGGAAGATACTTTGGATCATGTAACAGTGGGTGGATACTTTGGATCATGTAACCGTGGGCGGATACTTTAAATAATGTAACAGTGGGAGGATACTTTGGATCATGTAACAGTAGGTGGATACTTTGGATCATTTAACAGTGGGCGGATACTTTGGATCATGTAACAGTGGGCGGATACTTTGGATCATGTAACAGTGGGCGGATACTTTGGATCATGTAACAGTGGGCGGATACTTTGGATAATGTAACAGTGGTCGGATACTTTGGATCATGTAACAGTGGGCGAATACTTTGGATCATGTAACAGTGGGTGGATACTTTGGATCATGTAACAGTAGGCA
Source organism: Sinonovacula constricta (assembly GCA_007844125.1). Lineage (NCBI taxonomy): Eukaryota > Metazoa > Mollusca > Bivalvia > Cardiida > Solecurtidae > Sinonovacula > Sinonovacula constricta. Next base: position 54,569,256 of record CM017565.1, read on the forward strand.
GATACTTTGGATCATGTAACAGTAGGCAGATACTTTGGATAATGTAACAGTGGGCGGATACTTTGGATCATGTAACAGTGGTCGGATACTTTGGATCATGTAACAGTGGGCGAATACTTTGGATCATGTAACAGTGTGCGGGTGGTGGAGATCATGTAGCAGAGGACCACTCTGGACCACGAAATATTGGGCGTGTACTCTGGATTATGTAACAGTGGGCGGATACTTTGAATCATGTAACAGTGGTCGGATACTTTGGATCATGTAACAGTAGGCAGATACTTTGGATAATGTAACCGTGTAACAGTGGTCGGATACTTGGGATCATGTCACAGTGGACGGATACTTCGGATCATGTAACAGTGGGCGGATACTTCGGATCATATAATAGTGGTCGGATACTTTGGATCATGTACGATGGGCGTATACTTTAGATCATGTAACAGTGGTCGGATACTTTGGATCATGTAACAGTGGTCGGATACTTTGGATCATGTAACAGTGGGAGGATACTTTGGATCATGTAACAGTAGGCAGATACTTTGGATCATGTAACAGTGGGAGGATACTCCGGATCATGTAACAATGGTCGGATACTTTGGATCATGTAACAGTGTGTGGATACTTTGGATCATGTAACAGTGGGCGGATACTTTGGATCATGTAACAGTGGTCGGATACTTTGGATCATGTAACAGTGGGAAGATACTTTGGATCATGTAACAGTGGGTGGATACTTTGGATCATGTAACCGTGGGCGGATACTTTAAATAATGTAACAGTGGTCGGATACTTTGGATCATGTAACAACAGTGGGTGGATACTTTGGATCATGTAACAGTGGTCGGATACTTTGGATCATGTAACAGTGGGCGGATACTTTAAATAATGTAACAGTAGGCAGATACTTTGGATAATGTAACAGTGGTCGGATACTTTGGATCATGTAACAGTGGGCGGATACTTTAAATAATGTAACAGTGGTCGGATACTTTGGATCATGTAACAGTGGGTGGATACTTTGGATCATGTAACAGTGGGCGGATACTTTGGATCATGTAACAGTGGGAGGATACTTTGGATCATGTAACAGTAGGTGGATACTTTGGATCATTTAACAGTGGGCGGATACTTTGGATCATGTAACAGTGGGCGGATACTTTGGATCATGTAACAGTGGGCGGATACTTTGGATCATGTAACAGTGGGCGGATACTTTGGATAATGTAACAGTGGTCGGATACTTTGGATCATGTAACAGTGGGCGAATACTTTGGATCATGTAACAGTGGGTGGATACTTTGGATCATGTAACAGTAGGCAGATACTTTGGATCATGTAACAGTAGGCAGATACTTTGGATAATGTAACAGTGGGCGGATACTTTGGATCATGTAACAGTGGTCGGATACTTTGGATCATGTAACAGTGGGCGAATACTTTGGATCATGTAACAGTGTGCGGGTGGTGGAGATCATGTAGCAGAGGACCACTCTGGACCACGAAATATTGGGCGTGTACTCTGGATTATGTAACAATGGGCGGATACTTTGAATCATGTAACAGTGGTCGGATACTTTGGATCATGTAACAGTAGGCAGATACTTTGGATAATGTAACCGTGTAACAGTGGTCGGATACTTGGGATCATGTCACAGTGGACGGATACTTCGGATCATGTAACAGTGGGCGGATACTTCGGATCATATAATAGTGGTCGGATACTTTGGATCATGTACGATGGGCGTATACTTTAGATCATGTAACAGTGGTCGGATACTTTGGATCATGTAACAGTGGGAGGATACTTTGGATCATGTAACAGTGGGAGGATACTTTGGATCATGTAACAGTAGGCAGATACTTTGGATCATGTAACAGTGGGAGGATACTTCGGATCATGTAACAATGGTCGGATACTTTGGATCATGTAACAGTGGGTGGATACTTTGGATCATGTAACAGTGGTCGGATACTTTGGATCATGTAACAGTGGTCGGATACTTTGGATCATGTAACAGTGATCGGATACTTTGGACCATGTAACAGTGGTCGGATACTTTGGATCATGTAACGGTGGGTGGATACTTTGGATCATGTAACAGTGGGCGGATACTTTGGATCATGTAAAAGTGGGCGGATACTTTGGATCATGTAACAGTGGGCGGATACTTTGGATCATGTAACAGTGGGAGGATACTTTGGATCATGTAACAGTGGTCGGATACTTTGGATCATGTAACAGTGGTCGGAAACTTTGGATCATGTAACAGTGGGAGGATACATGGGATCATGTAACAGTGGTCGGATACTTTGGATCATGTAACAGTGGTCGGATACTTTGGATCATGTAACAGTGGGAGGATACTTTGGATCATGTAACAGTGGTCGGATACTTTGGATCATGTACGATGGGCGTATACTTTAGATCATGTAACAGTGGTCGGATACTTTGGATCATGTAACAGTGGGAGGATACTTTGGATCATGTAACAGTAGGCAGATACTTTGGATCATGTAACAGTGGTCGGATACTTTGGATCATGTAACAGTGGTCGGATACTTTGGATCATGTAACAGTGGGCGGATACTTTGGATCATGTAACAGTGGGTGGATACTTTGGATCATGTAACAGTGGTCAGATACTTTGGATCATGTAACAGTGGTCGGATTACTTTGGATCATGTAACAGTGGGAGGATACTTTGGATCATGTAACAGTGGGAGGATACTTTGGATCATGTCACAGTGGTCGGATACTTTGGATCATGTAACAGTGGTCGGATACTTTGGATCATGTAACAGTGGTCGGATACTTTGGATCATGTAACAGTGGGCGTATACTTTAGATCATGTAACAGTGGTCGGATACTTTGGATCATGTAACAGTAGGCAGATATTTGGATCATGTAACAGTGGTCAGATACTTTGGATCATGTAACAGTGGTCGGAAACTTTGGATCATGTAACAGTAGGAGGATACTTTGGATCATGTAACAGTAGGCAGATACTTTGGATCATGTAACAGTGGTCGGATACTTTGGATCATGTAACAGTAGGCAGATACTTTGGATCATGTAACAGTGGGCGGATACTTTGGATCATGTAACAGTAGGCAGATGCTTTGGATCATGTAACAGTGGGAGGATACTTTGGATCATGTAACAGTGGTCGGATACTTCGGATCATGTAACAGTGGGAGGATACTTTGGATCATGTAACAGTGGGAGGATACATGGGATCATGTAACAGTGGGCGGATACTTTGGATCATGTAACAGTGGTCGGATACTTCGGATCATGTAACAGTGGGTGGATACTTCGGATCATGTAACAGTGGGTGGATACTTTGGATCATGTAACAGTGGTCAGATACTTTGGATCATGTAACAGTGGGCGGATACTTTGGATCATGTAACAGTAGGCAGATACTTTGGATCATGTAACAGTGGGAGAATACTTTGGATCATGTAACAGTGGGCGGATACTTTGGATCATGTAACAGTAGGCAGATACTTTGGATCATGTAACAGTAGGAGGATACTTTGGATCATGTAACAGTGGTCGGATACTTTGGATCATGTAACAGTGGGCGGATACTTTGGATCATGTAACAGTGGTCGGATACTTCGGATCATGTTACAGTGGGAGGATATTTTGGATCATGTAACAGTGGGAGGGTTCTGGAGATCGTGTAGCATTAGACGGTTACCCTGGACCACCTAACATTGGATGTGTACTCTGGATCATGTAATAGTGGGCGGATAATTTGGATCATGTAACAGTGTGTTGGTACTCGAGATCATGTAACAACGGACTGGTACTCTGAATCATGTAACAGTGGTCGGGCATTTTGGATTATGTAACAGTGGTCGGGTGCCCGAGATCATGTAACAGCGGTCTGGTACTTGAGACCATGCAACATTGGACGGGTACTTGAGATAATGTAAAGTGGGCGGATACTCGAGATAATGTAACAGTGGTCGGGTTACACTGGATCATGTAACATTGGGTGATTATTCTGGATCATGTAACATTGGGCAGGATCATTCTGGATCATGTAACCGTGGTCGGGTATTTTGGATTAAGTAACTGAGCTAGTACTCCGGATTATGCTAAAGTGAGCGGGTATAGGGTATCATCTAAAGAAGGGTGGGTACTTTGGTTCATGTAGCCGTGGGCTGTTACTCTGGATCATGTAACAGTTGCCAGGTACTCTGAATCATGTAACTGTGGGCGGGTCTTCTGGATAATGTAATAGTGGGCTGGTACTCTGGATCATGGAACAGTGTGGCTTCGTGTGATCACACCATGCGTTAAATGCAAAAATGTATTCTTTAAGTGAATGTTGACTCCGGCTGACAAAAATATTTTTTGTGTAACAATTAAAAGCAAAGGAATACCTTGTCGCCAATAAAAATATATGTTTACACTTTTAGCCTGTCCTGTGCAATATGGCGACACGTTTCACAAGACCGTCCACCATTACCTGCTCGGAAACAACTATGCGGTGTACGCAGCGGTCCCTGACAAAGACACCTGCCTACAGCATTGTCTAGCAACGCCTGGATGTGTTTCCATTGATTTCGACAATCTGGTTTCCGACTGTATGATTTCCAAGGCAACAAAGAATGGCAACGAACTCCGATGGATGTCAGATCCGTTCTTCGATTACTACGAAAGGAACTGTGGGTAAAGTTTTCGTTGACTATTGAATACACAGGAACGTTATGTACTTATTTCTTGGCTTTCGTGCAAATGCGTATTGCATGTACATATATAATTTACAAATATACGCATGTTTGTCTTAATAAAATGATATTCTTCTTTCAACTTAAAGCATGTTGTAACATTAGACTCTGGTTAAAGGAGTTTTATAGGATTTACATAGCTGCTGACAAACGTATTATCATATTTTGTTTCCACATTTTTTAATGTTATGACAACATTTGTCTTTGTACGAAAGGGAACTGTATTATGTGCGCCGAATTCATATACACATGTGCAGTATTTTATTGGGATATTTAAAATACTTTGGTACACCATATATATTATAGAGTGGTAAAAACTAACCCTTAACAAAATATGTAATATAAATATAAATAAAAATGATTTATATAAAAAATACCTCAAATAGAGTTTGTAGTCATTTGGATGTTGATCCGATTTTGTAAGTTTATCCACACGAAGTATGTTATTCCCATGATAGATGATAGCTAAAGATGATGTTGTAAACGAACATCAACGCAATAAATCTTCGTTAAGTATAATCTGTTTCTACCTAAAATAAGGTGATTTGTCATACAGTTACTCAACCCGATATTAATGAACTTACAAGCATATGTTGCCATGCTCATAGGACTTTGTCAAATATTCTTATTCTGACATACTGTAGGCATAATAATAACTATAAGTCATACATAACGTGGTACAAAGCCTCAAAAGGCAGTGAGGCCTCGCGGAATATTGCAAATATCTCTGCCTAATAGATCACGCATAGTCAGTGGAACACTCGTTCTAAAAACAGCTCGTTCCCAGTTCGCTTCCCATGTCGACCCTTTCCTCTTGTAAGTGAGTGATATTCCTGCGTGGCATTGTTCATTTATAAATCTGCATTTCATGTATATCTGCACCACACAATATCATCACTGGATCTTCTAATTTAAATAGATTACAATATTAATTTTGATATTTAATGCACACCTAAATATTGTTAACGCGTCTAGCTTCTTTCAACATACGTATTTGTTTCTGGCCTGACGACTGACCGCGAGTGGTCAAGAGCATGACGGGTCAACTCGTCCGTGTTTCCGAAATTCAGCTTTCTCATAACTCTCGCAGGCGACACCGCCCCGAAAATCTCTCCATATGCACTGATTTACCAGATGGTATGTCATTTGCCAGACATGTATTCCGCTTCTATGAAGTTGAGAGAAGAAAGTTGTTTGATCTGTTATTTACTGCATACTTATTGTTCTTTTAATGCCGAGAGAAAAACGCACGTGCATTTTATGTGATTTGTGTATATGCATTTTTAAAATAAATATTATCTAATATTTACCATGAAGAGCAATGCGCATTTGATTGGTATAAAACATAGTTAAGGACCAAAGCAACACAAACTCGGAATATATTCTTAAAATTTAACACATATTTTAGAAGGTATCATAAATAGATTTTTGTTATAAACCGATTTTGGTATATATTACCTTAGATTTATGAAATAACAGAATGGAACCCATGCTTGTTTTTTTAATCAGAGTTAAGCTACCTTTAATACTCACTACAATAGATAAAATAATAATAATCGAATATTATTAGAAAGCTGCATATAAGTTCGAATTCATAAATGTGGATGCTATTATACGGATTTTATATATAAATAAATAATATTTTGTCTTATATAAATACAATTAAAACATCTTTATGCAAACGAACATAGGATTAAAGATAAGGTAACCGACCCATACTTTCGTCTAGAGCCGATTTACAAGTAACACTCTTATTCATTAATTTTGCCTAAATTTCTCACTTATTTATTTATTTACTTATTTAACGAAAATGTGGTTTTATCCTAAAATACGTGCAAAAAGTGAATAGACGCATGCGAGAGACAGATGCCCAGAAGCTACTCCCGAGCATGTTTTTTTTTTGAATGGTCTCGGAATCTACATGTGCTTAAACATTATATGAAATAAAATTCTCAAATTTTCCTTACTTAGATATAATTCCTGATTTAAATAACAATTTGTATGAAAACGTTCAAAATGTAGCTGCGTTTTTTCTCATAACTGTCTAATTGTCTAACAGCTGTCAAACCTACCACTGTGCGACGTGGAGTAATCCGCCTGATTGGCTAAAATGGCCTGTCAGTCAAAGACACTATGAAGGTCAATTAGCATCGCAATTATAAGTAATTGGTAAAAGGTATTTTACATAATTAAATAATAAAGTCACAAATTATTTTACGGAAGCCGAAAAACAGTTTTGTTGCAGTGCTTCTTGTATGTTAATTACCTGTGTAACCACATGTTCAAAATATTATATTGTGGAGATATGTCCATATGAATGTGATCTATCCCATATTGCAAAAAACTACAGTAGTGAGTCTTTATACCCTAAATATGAATGAAAGTAGAACAGACATGCATACCATTTACGGTTCCAGATATAATTATCCCTGGGGCATATAGCTGTAAACAAGCTGGGGCGAGTTGGTACTAACAACGAGTAGTGACTGTCATCTTCCTCGTCACCACCATTAGAAATTAACACATACATGATACAAGGCGAGGCATGAACCGATAATGATACCAAACGGGTGTGCAGTTATGACCACCAGAAGTCAAAACAACAAAATTACAAGGAACGTCAGCAGGAAATTATATATATATATATATATATATATATATATATATATATATATATATATATATATATATATATATATATATATATATATATAACTGATATACTGACTGACCTTCATAGTGTCTTTGACTGATATATATATTTATATTTATATATTAAATATATATCACCTTATTTTTCAAGTATGTGTATTTTTAATTTTATATTAATTTATATATTATACTTTTCTTTTCGCAGTTTACATGAAAATTGTCAATATATAAGGTTTAATATGTATTCAAATTTATTGTTTCAAAAAGAGTTTTATTTCCGGTTAAAGGCACCTTAAACATAAAAAGAACTTACAAAGTAAATTTAGTATTTTGTCCAGTAGTTACAGACATTTAAGCTTTGTTCCAATCCTCTAAAGGGTTCACAAAACTTCACAACATTTAACTGTAATATAGGAGCGGTGGTAATATCATCGCTCCCTACATAAGGCTTGCACGGAGTACTGCACGTTTGACAATGCCGTTTGACGACCAGTATCATATCGCCCATGTCCTAGCTACGAGCATTTGTGTGAAAGCTGAAGTGAATAGTATCTGGCTTCATCACCGGGCCACAGTTCTGACTCCTTCGAACTCTGCTTCACTTGTGAATTAATACGTCCGGCAATGCATTGGAAACTGACAGTCATCAAATAGGTGCTTACATAACGATATTCTTCAGGCAACATTTGAATGCTGATGTGTCGCCTATTACTTAACTTTAACAGATTGCGAATTCGCACATTTTCGGCTGAAATAGTCATGTTATGCACCAAACCGATCTCTTTTCATGCCGTTTCCCGAAAACAGTTGCAAACTACATTGATGTAAGTGACTGATAACATTACCAAATAAAATTTGAAAAGGCCGGACATCCGGGTCCGGATTTTTCTAGTTATAATCTGCAGCAATAATACTCGTTGTTTACTACTGCCTGAAACTACTAAAGCATTTCTACAATTAATACCAGATTGTTTAAAAGTTTGTCATATTTGTGCAAACCAACAGACCCACAAAGTATATTAAACTGGTTTTTATTTCTTCATTTGACCGTCTCTGACTAATTATTGTTGTTTTCAAGCGTCTTTGTCTTAACAACTATGAAAGAGAGAAGGTTTATGCGTTATATGTGTATTATTACAACTTTAAAATTTCGCAACAATGATCCATTGATTGTCGACCGGAACTAGCCATGTCGTGATGGCGCGGAAACACCAGTCTTTTTCCGTCTCTTTCACCATCCTCGGCGAGATATGATGGACAGGCCATTGTCACCATTGGCAGTGCCAATTGGATGATAACAACATAATTTGCTGATAACACGTGGAATTATTAACCAAGAAAAATCCGATAAGTGTCGTGCGCAGCGATGCCGAAAATAATGATAACTTCTCAATGAAGACGTTATTTCAGATGAAGGTAGTCCATTATTGGTTTTCGTCTTATCACGCCCCATCTATGTCTAATTTCGTATCACCATTCTGTTGGCTTTGTTTGTAACCACATGTTATACGCCAATCACAATTTCGGAATCTCTTGAGCCAAGAAGTGGCTTGATTCATTTAAGAATTAAAATATAAAACCAACACGGTATAGATAGACAGCTAATCTAAACAGGTGCAACAAGTTAAGCACGAATGGAACGTATTTGTCTCGCTCTCCTTGGAACTCTTCAGCAATGGATCTAGCAAAATCGTCGGTTCTGTAAGTAGAGCAGTAACACATTAACATAAGTTGTTTATTTATTATTTACAGTTTACTTCTTTTGTTTGTATTTAATGTTAATTGCTTTCATTTTCAGTTGTTGATAAAACAATGCCACGTTGATATTTATATTCATTCGGGATGATATTTGATAATTTAATTGTGTTTCATATATTTTAGGTGCGTATGTAAGCTTTTTGAGTTTTATTTGTTTTCATTTTCAAAAGTGAACCTTATTGCAAAAGCCTGTATTTTATGACACAAGTATACACATATTTGGGTTTACCTGACACGTGATATCATTCAAAATCATTTTTAATTATTCTTTTACAAGTCGGTTAATGTTTTTGTATGTTTTATTTTTGCCTAAGATTCTTCCAGCGTCCATCTGTTTGTTATAATTGATCATTATTCTGCAAGAGTGAGATAATTATTGATATTAGTTCAACAAGAAATATTGCACGCAGAATCACTTTTTGCGAGAGTATTTGCATATTGGTTTTTAAGTAAAGAATATGTTTGAAATATTCTTTTTTTACACGCTTCAATTAGGCAAATTTCGACAAGTAGATTTAGAACATGGATACATATTTATTTCAAATGTAAGTTATTTAGGTTAAAAGGACGTCTGTATTTAGCATAAACATGTTCAATGTTTAGAATTTCTAAAATACATTAGGCAGAACGTATTTAGGCAGTAGTAGATCGAAACAGAGTGTCCAAATTTTTGCGTTTTAAATTTTGCGCTAAATCAATCCTTATAATGTAACAAAGAGGCAAGTTAATTAATTGAAGATGTACGAGTCATTTCTTGAAGCGATTTCACATAATGTTATACATCTGTGCAAACACTAATTAAATGTTTGTTTGTTTATTCTTTCAACGTGGTTTGGTGACATTTTTAATCTCACAGCCACATTCAGTAGACGATAAAATTGTTTAAACATACGTGTAACTACCGGTTTCAACATTAATTATTATTAATTCCGGTAAGAGCTCAAATGTCTTCTGTGTATTTAAATTGTTTATCTTTCTTTAATCACCATTAATGTCATTAAAAGGCGGTTTGAATGAAAAAACAAGAACGTGACATTATTTACAAGCACAGTGCCGACACAGTGTACTGTGTGCCTGTTTACCGTTAATAAACTAACGCCCATATTCACCAACCATTCTTAAGCCTAAGCCAGGACTTAAACCCAAGTCACAATATTCATTCCAATAAAAATATGCTTATTTATAAAGTTTCAATATAATTTTAAGCCCAAAGTAGCAAAGTTAAAGTGTCATGCAAAAAAACCCAGACATGTAGCTAATTACATAATTTAGATATTGTGGATTGAATTCATGACTTGAGCAGTTCTTACTTAAGAATGGTTGGTGAATACTGGCCTTATAGTAAAGAACACACAAAACATAAGAAAAACAACCTAAAAACAACCATTTTATTTTCACTTGTAGCACAGCTGTAATATCTTGTGCACGAGCAGGTAATCATCACCATATATATTCTAACTTAAAGGAGAGGTTTTGTAAGAAAATCAATGATTGTTTCTTTTACTAAAATAATTCAAGATTTCATTTAATCTAACACGCTCAGCTTGACGACAATATGCCTGGTCCCGCCTCCGCAGCTGTTACCTTGGGATTCTAGGAAATGTTCACAATGCTGCTATGAACTAAAAACCATCTGAATGGGGATTGATTACACAAGAACACAGTATTAAAGTAAAAAAAGAAAAAGAGATGATATTTGAAAAATTTACATTATATTGCATCAAATGTTATACGTACCATCGATGGCCATGCTATAAGTGGCATTAGGTGACAGGTGGAATTGAACGTAGCAGCAAAGGACACAATTACAGAATTGACAATCTAAGATTCTGAAACAACTCGTTTGCCATTTGAATAACAATAAATGGCGAAATATGGAAGTGTAGGTAGTGTATAAACACGATGTATTATATAAACAGCAACAACAACAACACACCATCATTATTCATTTTATGTTATCAGTTAATGTGTTATTGTACTCTACGCCGTTTTGTGAAAGAATAAAACACCTTTTGACAAAGGATGTATTCAGGAAAATATAAAGGAAATAAAATCCGGTATAGAATATCCAGGAGGATTTTTTGCAACCTCTGGTATTCTGTATTTCACTCGAGGTCTATTGAAGAATCTTATAAAATGCTCATCTGGCTTTTAATTCATTGAATATCACTGTTAAACTGCTGTAAAATAACCAAGCAAGAAAGAGGGAAACACGATGTGTCATTTTTATGTACTGATAATGAAAGAGATATTACGTAAACAAGCTGTAGTAACGAAGGAAAATGAACATGTCGGACGATTACTGTATTTTGGGAAACTTTTTTTCCCATAAAGGTCTCAGTTAATTAATTTCAACTTGTTTTAATGAGACACAATCTTTATAACTATTTAATAACGAAATTGTATTTTAAAACCAAACACGTAATTTTTAAACAAGAATATATATAGGGCTACTGTTCAACATTGGTACATTTTGCCTAACAAAAACAACAACAACAACAACAACAAGCCTATCAACACCGCATCAAAACAAAACCTTGTTTTAATAAGAAAGATTTAAATTGCCATCAAAATTATTGCCTGACGTTTATAAGTGATGCACAATTGTATATTTTTCCCGTCATAAACTTAAATTAATTCGCACTAAATATGTTACATTTAAAGGTCTTAAAAGTTATAAATAAGTGATCATAATATAGGAAAATGTTTGACACTTTCAGCGAGAAGTAAAGAAGTAAATTTTGGGGGGTTGTGTACGCGTGTGTTTATGATCCAACATGTAAAAAAAGTGCGTTTTCAATATGTAGTGGAACATTAATTAGATGTATGTGCCATATAGCGGAAAAACGTTGTTAAAACAAAGACATTGGATAAAATATTCATATGTCTCTGACTTTGTTAAACATCAGTAGCATTTTATAACACGGTAACATAAGTAAAATGTTCAAATAATACTTAGATGTTCAAATGAAGAAAGTAACAAGGGAGGCAGATGCAACAAAGTTTATAATATTCGTAAGTTTTCATTTGTTTCCTGAAAAAAAAAATAGTGAAATCGTCTCAAATCGTTGACTTTAGGTAAAACCAGCAAGGGGTCTAACCGAAAGAAAGAAGATCGGTTCTTTTAGTCGGCCACTTCAGGTAGAGGGGTGCCAATGGCAGGACAAACAACATTTTTGGTGAAAGTCGACCACTAATAAAGTAAGTACATTTTCTTGTATTATATATATTGTGTATGAGATAACCAGCTATCAGCTAGTTTAAGACGCCTGCTTCTGGTCTGTTTTTGTCTGTCCATGCAGTCGTTAGAGGGTGAAAGAAGGGATAGTGACACTGGGGTGATGATATTGGCGAGTTAAGAACTGCACCCATCAACTGAAATGTGCACAATTCCAACCAGTATATCATTGCTTGTTAGTTATCTATAACTGTAATAAACTTTAGTGCTTGAAACGGCTTACGCCACACCATTTTACCTTTAGAAATCCCATTTAAACTTATGCACCAGTCAAACAGTCATATGTATCCCCCCCACACACACACACACACCCTGGCGGGATAAGCCATTCTTTTTACCATTTGGCAAGGCAAGTGCGATGGTTTTGATTTCCCGCCCAAATAGCATTGACTTTTATTGGGTCAGCAAAACCCAGAGTTTAAGGTGGTATCCGACACTTTTGGCCATTTTTTTTCAAACATCCAAAATAATTTTTGAATTCCTGAAAAGATCTCACGAAATGTCATTTATGGATACTAAACATCTATATGAATAGTAAACCATAACACCGCATTCGTCATTGGAAACAGGTTTTCCCTATCCTATCCACGCTGCACAGTTAGCTATTTTAAAACCAAGTGACTATTTACTTTTACGATATAGTGCCTGACGTCGATGTCTATTTTGTACTGTAGAACAATTGATATTGTGTTTAAAATCGTCTATACTAAGACAAAAGTGTGAGTGTATCCAGAAAGTATGCCCAAATTCCCCAAGACGGATGAAAGCTGTTGTTATATATGCAGTTGATTCCGCTTACTAGCATATAGCAAATCCAGGTAGAAATTTTCGTCTAAGATTCAAAAATGATTTTCTTCTTTTCATGTTTCGAACTAGATCTTAAAATAAAAATCAAGACCTAGTGTTAAATGCATTAACCATGGCTTTCTTATGTAAGTCTCTATGACATTGTCCCAAAATGAGATGCAGTTCTCCATGAAATCGTATGAATCATAAAAAAACGAACAGAAAAACGCTCCAAAATGTTAAATAATGTATGCCACAACCCGCAAACACAGCAAAGCTAAACCTTATGCTATCTGCTCTATAGCTCCCAATATCAATTCTGCAAATATTGCAGAGTTTGGACCCCTGTGCCACACTATCCCTTCTTTCACGTTTTCACGACTGCATGGACAGACAAAAACAGACCAGAAGCAGGTATCTTAAACTAGCTGATAGGTTTTTATCTCATATACACTATATATTATACAAGAAAATGTACTTACTTTACTGAATTAGTGGTCGACTTTCACCAAAAAATGTTGTTTGTCCCGCCATTTACACCACTCTCCCTGAAATGGCCGACTTAAAGCACTGATCTTTTTACTTTAGGTTAGATCTCTTGATCAGGATAATGCTACGAACGAACCGCCACTTTGCTGCTGTACTGATACGATAAGCTTAGTACAGATTTGCTGCTTTACTTTCTTCCTTGTTGCTGTTTGTCTGTCTGCTTGTTGTTTTATGTATAATAACTAGCTGCCCTGTGAAATAAGACCTCGACAAACCGTTGCGATTGCCTCTTAATGCCTGCTACCCTTTTTTTGCAAGCTACACGTTATTGTTGCAAGCTACACTGTTGAATGCGTTGATGCTTTTTTTCTCTGAAAATAGTCGCACAGAACAGCTGCGATTTCTTGTAATTGCATGCTGCACTATAGTCCCCATATAAATATACACGTATGCAAGATATACCGATATGCAGAAAAAGTAAGTATGATTAAAATACACATGTAAATTCTTGCTACATATAAAGTGTGAGTATCACGGTTGTATCTCAGCTAGAGGCAAATAGTCATTAATTAAAAATACACTAAACAGGAATGAGTTGTTTATATATAAGAAAAGAACATGGTTTGCAGCTTTCATTTGTGAATGGAGTAACATGGGACGGGTAATTCTAACTATGATAATGGTGTAAAATCCAACAACTCTATTTGTAACAACGCAACCAAACATACAAAATTTATTCCAACACTGCCGAAAAATTGTTAATTAGCATAAAAATTTTTTGGAAACTTGATTAAGCAGTGACGAATTGTCTTTAGACGTAATGTGAAAGGTCCAAATAAAAACAGTTTAATAGAATGTAATTTTATTAATGCTTATACATTGTTGTCGTGGTAAAAGTGCATTTTGAACGAATCATTTACACACATATGGCAAACAAACAATTTCAAGTGACTCGTAAGGATGTTACTACCTCCTAAACTGAAATAAATTTATTTCTGATACATACCAAGCATTGATTATAATATAGCCGAAATTTCAATACATGAAAGCGCCACAGTTTACTTGTTTATAGAAAAACAACATGGCGACATCCATAGGACTTTTTCAGGAACGATTGATAACAAGAAAGAGCCAGGATGTGAGACATCCAAGGCGCCGTAGAGAGCATGCGCTTTAAACAAGAAGATGACTATCCTGGGAAAAAACCACTCTCTTACTCTGTCGATTACTCTGATGGGAAGTAGAGTATTTGCTACTTTTTTGTTTTCCTTGTTCTCTGCAACATCTCCATTTACATGCTGCATTGCTAACGTCGGTATACTCGGTTTCTTTTGTAAAACAATACTTCGCCAAACAGCTGCGAATTTCTATAAATGTCAGGTACTTATTTTATAATTGCAATCTATACATTATAATTGCAAGCTGCAATGTTAAAAAACGGGATACTCAGTTCTTTTCTCTGAAAAAGGTCTCAGAGAACAGCTGCGGTTTCCTGTTTTTCTCAGCAACACTATCATCACCATAAAAATGCATTCCATAAGAGGCACCGCTCTCCAGAGCGGAAACAATGACACGCGACCCAGCGAACACTATCCTTTTATTGCAAGAGAAAAGAAAGGGCCGCGGAATCCCTATGGATAGGGGCAGTTCGGATGTGGAAGCAATTATCAGTTATCGAGTTATTGGTCGGGGTTATTATAACTGTGGCACAGTTCTCCCCCTTATCTCTTCATCTCCCCGAGCAAATTTGGACCGATAACCGCCCTTGCCAAATGAAACTCCACGATGAAGTTTTGTACACTGACTGCCGAGATATCACTCATATTAAGACTTCGCCAGTTGTATTTTAAGTAATAAGGTAGCAAAATTACATTTACAGAAATGGGGATTACTTTAGAAATTTATGAATGGTATATTCTTGCGAGAAGATGTCTGTGAGAACAATTATACACGTACGCATACGAGCATAGTAATGCTTGAGCAATACCAGCTAATGGAGAGCAAAGCACTGAAAACAAAAAACAACATCACATCATTTTATTTCTTTTTGCAGTTTGTTCAACAAATAAGGCAAGAAAAACCTACTGAACACGGCAGAGAATATGACAACGTACCATTCTGTGGTGTTGTACGAACTTAACTCTGTTTAGAAAACCACATTTACCACTCAGTTCGGGATGTACGAACATTTTTGCGAAGATCTTTGTTGATTCTAGTTGTACTCTCCATCATTACAAAACATTTACTTTTTTAATGCATTTTTTGTTTGTAAACACTTTTCAAAAGAGAAGATAAATTGTCCATCTATAATCGCGTGCAATCATGTGACAGTAACACATACTAAATAAGCAGCATTAAATCTGCCCGTATCTTCCGAGCCAACAATCTGCCCATGTCATCAGAGCAAACAAATCTGCCCGTATCTTCAGAGCAAATAAATCTGCCCGTATCTTCAGAGCAAACAGATCTGCCCATATCTTCAGAGCAAACAAATATGCCCGTATCTTCAGAGCAAACAAATCTGCCTGTATCTTCAGAGTAAACAAATCTGCCTGTATCTTCAGAGCAAACAAATCTGACCGTATCTTCAGAGCAAACAAATCTGCCCGTATCTTCAGAGCAAACAAATCTGCCTGTATCTTCAGAGCAAACAAATCTGACCGTATCTTCAGAGCCAACAATCTGCCTGTGTCATCAGAGCAAACAAATCTGCCTGTATCTTCAGAGCAAACAAATCTGACCGTATCTTCAGAGCAAACAAATCTGCCTGTATCTTCAGAGCAAACAGATATGCCTGTATCTTCAGAGCAAACAAATCTGACCGTATCTTCAGAGCAAACAAATCTGCCTGTATCTTCAGAGCAAACAAATTTGACCGTATCTTCAGAAGCAAACAAATATGCCCGTATCTTCAGAAGCAAGCGTATCTTCATAGCAACCAAAACTGCCCATATATTCAGAGCAAACAAAACAGCCCGTATCTTCAGAGCAAATAAATCAGCCCGTATCTTCAGAGCAATCAAATTTGCCCGTATCTTCAGAGCAAATAAATCCGCCTGTATCTTCAGAGCAAATAAATCTGCCAATATCTTCAGAGCAAACCAATCTGCCCATATCTTCGGAGCATACAAATCTGTCCGTATTTTCAGAACAAACAAATCTTTCCATATCTTCAGAACAAGCAAATCTTCCCACATATTAACAGCAAATAAATCTGCCTGTATCTTCAGAGCAAATAAATCTGCCCATATCTTCAGAGCAAACCAATCTGCCCATATCTTCGGAGCATACAAATCTGTCCGTATCTTCAGAGTAACAAATCTGCCCGTATCTTCAGAGCAAACAAATTTGACCATATCTTCAGAGCAAACACATCTTCCCATATTTTCAGAGCAAACAAATCTGCCCATATCTTCAGAGCAAACAAATCTGCCCATATCTTCAGAGCACACCAATCTGCCCATATCTGCGGAGCATACAAATCTGTCCGTATCTTCAGAGCAAACAAATCTGATCGTTTCATCAGAGCAAACAAATCTGCCTGTATCTTCAGAGCAAACAAATCTGCCTGTATCTTCAGAGCAAACAAATCTGCCCGTATCTTAAGAGCAAACAAATTTGACCGTATCTTCAGAGCAAACAAATATGCCTGTATCTTCAGAGCAAACAAATATGCCTGTATCTTCAGAGCAAACAAGTCTGCCTGTATCTTCAGAGCAAACACATTTGACCGTATCTTCAGAGCAAACAAATATGCCTGTATCTTCAGAGCAAACAAATCTGCCTGTATCTTCAGAGCAAACAAATCTGACCGTATCTTCAGAAGCAAACAAATCTGCACGTATCTTCAGAAGCAAGCGTATCTTCATAGCAACCAAAACTGCGCATATATATTTAGAGCAAACATATCTTCCCATATCTTCAGAGCAAACAAATCTGCCCGTATTTTCAGAGCAAACAAAACTGCCCGTTTCTTCAGAGCAAACAAATCTGCTTGTATCTTCAGAGCAAAGAAATCTGCCCGTATCTTCAGAAAAAAACAAATCAGCCCTTATCTTCAGAGCAATCAAATCTTCCCTTATCTTCAGAGCAAATAAATCCGCCTGTATCTTCAGAGCAAACAAATCTGCCCGTATTTTCAGAACAAACAAATCTTTCCATATCTTCATAACGAGCAAATCTTCCCACACATTCAGAGCAAATAAATCTGCCCGTATCTTCAGAGCAAACAAATCTTTAAATATCTCCAGAACAAATCTCCCCATACCTTCAGAGCAAAAAAATCTGCCCGTATCTTCAGAGCAAACAAATCTGCCCGTAATTTCAGAGCAAAAAATGATCTAGAAAATGTTGCAAAGTATTTTTCAAATGCGCCACATTCAAACAGATGAAATATTTAGCAAATAACACATGTTCGATGTCTTACTAACAAATATATTAATTACAGCTTGCTAAAATTATCGGAAAGTTATTAAGGTAAAGCTAGTGAAATTGACAAGATACAGAATTGCAAAAATTAACACAGCTAATGTGTCATATACTTAAAAGGACACTCTTATGCAATTAAAAAAGTACATCAAGTTTTTTTTGCAGAATTAGTATATTAGGGTCACTGCAGATTTAGTCTATTAGGGTTATTTAAGATTTTGTCCATTAGGGTTACTGCAGATTTAGTCTATTAGGGTTATTTAAGATTTTGTCAATTAGGGTTACTGCAGATTTAGTCCATTATGGTTACTGCAGATTTAGTCCATTAAGGTTACTGCAGATTTAGTCCATTATGGTAAAAGCAGATTTAGTAAATTAAGGTTACTGCAATTTAAGTCCATTAAAGTTACTGCAGATTTAGTAAATTATGGTTACTGCAGATTTAGTCCATTAAGGTTACTGCAGATTTAGTCCATTATGGTAAAAGCAGATTTAGTAAATTAAGGTTACTGCAAATTAAGTCCATTAAAGTTACTGCAGATTTAGTCCATTAGGGTTATTGCACATTTT
This sequence comes from Sinonovacula constricta, assembly GCA_007844125.1. Taxonomy (NCBI): domain Eukaryota; kingdom Metazoa; phylum Mollusca; class Bivalvia; order Cardiida; family Solecurtidae; genus Sinonovacula; species Sinonovacula constricta. Next base: position 54,587,927 of record CM017565.1, read on the forward strand.
GTCAATTAAGGTTACTGCAGATTTAATATATTAAACTTACTGCAGATTTAGTCCAACACTGTTACTGCAGATTTAGTCCAACATTGTTACTGCAGATTTAGTCCAACATTGTTACTACAGATTTAGTCCATTAGGGTTACTGCAGACTTAGTCCAACATTGTTACTGCAGACTTAGTCCAACATTGTTACTGCAGATTTAGTGCAACATTGTAACTGCAGATTTAGTCCATTAGGGTTACTGCAGACTTAGTCCAACATTGTTACTGCAGACTTAGTCCAACATTGTTACTGCAGATTTAGTGCAACATTGTTACTGCAGATTTAGTCCATTAGGGTTACTGCAGACTTAGTCCAACATTGTTACTGCAGATTTAGTGCAACATTGTTACTGCAGATTTAGTCCATTAGGGTTACTGCAGACTTAGTCCAACATTGTTACTGCAGATTTAGTGCAACATTGTTACTGCAGACTTAGTCCAACATTGTTACTGCAGATTTAGTCCAACATTGTTACTGCAGATTTAGTCCATTAGGGTTACTACAGACTTAGTCCAACATTGTTACTGCAGACTTAGTCCAACATTGTAACTGCAGATTTAGTGCAACATTGTTACTGCAGATTTAGTCCATAAGGGTTACTGCAGATTTTGTCCATTAGGGTTGCTGCAGATTTATTCCATCAGGGTTATCTTCAGAGCAAATAAATCTGCCCATATCTTCAGAGCAAACCAATCTGCCCATATCTTCGGAGCATACAAATCTGTCCGTATCTTCAGAGTAACAAATCTGCCCGTATCTTCAGAGCAAACAAATTTGACCATATCTTCAGAGCAAACACATCTTCCCATATTTTCAGAGCAAACAAATCTGCCCATATCTTCAGAGCAAACAAATCTGCCCATATCTTCAGAGCACACCAATCTGCCCATATCTGCGGAGCATACAAATCTGTCCGTATCTTCAGAGCAAACAAATCTGATCGTTTCATCAGAGCAAACAAATCTGCCTGTATCTTCAGAGCAAACAAATCTGCCTGTATCTTCAGAGCAAACAAATCTGCCCGTATCTTAAGAGCAAACAAATTTGACCGTATCTTCAGAGCAAACAAATATGCCTGTATCTTCAGAGCAAACAAATATGCCTGTATCTTCAGAGCAAACAAGTCTGCCTGTATCTTCAGAGCAAACACATTTGACCGTATCTTCAGAGCAAACAAATATGCCTGTATCTTCAGAGCAAACAAATCTGCCTGTATCTTCAGAGCAAACAAATCTGACCGTATCTTCAGAAGCAAACAAATCTGCACGTATCTTCAGAAGCAAGCGTATCTTCATAGCAACCAAAACTGCGCATATATATTTAGAGCAAACATATCTTCCCATATCTTCAGAGCAAACAAATCTGCCCGTATTTTCAGAGCAAACAAAACTGCCCGTTTCTTCAGAGCAAACAAATCTGCTTGTATCTTCAGAGCAAAGAAATCTGCCCGTATCTTCAGATTCCATCAGGGTTACTGCAGATTTAATCCATTAAGGTTATTGCATATTTAGTCCATTTTAGGTTGCTGCGGCATTAGGTCATTAGGTTTACTGCAAATTTAGTCCGTAACAGTTACTGCAGAGTTAGTCTGCTGAGATTTATATGCTATAATTAGATTTTTTAAAGTTTCAAGTTAGAACTTGTGTTGTGTACTTTTTTATTCCGTGTATCTTAAAGGTGCTATCGGATAGTTTGAACCAGATTTATTTTCTATAGTAGACCGAAATAAATTGTTGTTGTCTGAAGAGATCGGGCACAATTCTAATTATTGAAGTACAACATCTATGTGAAATGTGAAGCTTAATACGTCACTCGTCCTTACAAATGGGTATTTCCTATATGTGTCACGCTGCACAATGGCTACCTTTGAATTTAGAAAACCAAGTGACCGCAAACTTCTTATCATCATTCGGATAATCTGTTCTCACGTCGATGTCTGGTTTTAACAGAAATCCCAATTATGTTTATTTATAGTTTTAAAAAGAATAGACAAGTGGAGCAGTTTTTTTTCACGATTTTTACTGTCTCACAATTTAGACAGTGTTCACAATCGTCTTTTCTAGACTTTAGTTTGAATTTTTGCAGAAATTTTGTCCCAATTCTCCCAACCCAGATGTACGTGTATTTGATGAAGGCAAAGTGTTGGGGCCCCCTTTTAACGAATGACAGGCGTTTTACGAAATGTTTTACGAAATGGTCTTTATCAGATATACTTAACAACTGTTAAAGCCTATGCAATATGTTTTCGGATCCGGTACATCTCTGTGCTTTTTAGACATTTGAATTGGATTTTCCTCCGCCAATAACTTACCGATCGGAATACCTCGGATAATTCACGCATCATCTCTCGGATGTGTGCAGGTAGCAGGATCAACTTGGCCACTTCGCTACATGAGACTACTTTTGTGACAGAAGTCGAAACAAAGAAGGCAGCTCTGATGACAGCTCACGGCATTGTATAAATTGTTTTTCTACATAATGCAATAATAATACAGTGATATACTGAGCTACAGAAACGCACACTTAAAGCACATAGGGTAGTCAGTGTATTTCTCCCTTCAAACAGAATTTGTTGCGGCTTCAAATTTAAATCATCCAATTTTTATTTTATCCAGCGCAGCAGACACACAGCTGTCAAGCGATGCCATCGTTTATGTTTTGTGCGAACTACATTTTAGGCATAGTATTCTTCCGACTTCCGGAGAACAAAACGATCGTGATTTCTGTTTCATTGCACCAGATACATCCGAGGGACGATTGTCCCAAGGACGAAATTACCCGAGGAGTTCCGATTGATAACTTACCTGCAGTGGACACGCCGACTATACTTAAGGTTCTGGACCTGTAACTAACTTCGGTAAACATCGGCACTCGGTATGATCCGGTTTTATTTGAATAGCATTCGTCGTAAAGTTTCGTATTTACTATTTTTAGTAGTTTTTCACCACGTGATATGGATTTTCCATGACGTCATTGGGTTACCCATTTCTCAAAAATGAGGGAACCGGGATCTCGACAGCGTGATCGTCGAGGGTGATATTGTAAAAATATTGGTTTGCTGACAACAAAGTCATGTAAAGTTGAAGTGGATCATAACTATTGTGTTGGTTTCCTGTGTGCAAGTAAAAATGCACTGTTTCATCTTGTGTTTGCGATTTAAATTTACCTCGCATGCTAACCGCGAGAGTTAGCGACATGGTTTGACGCTCGCTCACCTTCGTCTGATATTTTCTCGGGATGGCCAGGATGGACTTTTAAATGTGTTCAGGGGTCAAAATTGTGAGGGACTACCAAGTGTCACTAATACCAAAAGAGTGCTTGACTCAGTTATTCCTAAACTGTCGGATTTTTTACGAAAAACGTGTAAAGTGGTTAATTTCAAATATTTCCCTCAAGCCAGCCAAAATCAGTTAGAGAAGGGTTTCATGTAATAATGCAGAGTTTTACATACATATTTCCATCTCTAATACCAACTGTAGGTGATTTTATGTATAAAGGAGTATAATCTGTAATTGACCATTTTGACGTTATTTTTCGCTATGAATTCTCTTGCAGTTTCATTATAGTAACCTTTACAAATTCTTATAAATTTTATTAGGAACGGTGAAAGGCCTTTTAAATCTCATATAATGGGCAGTTCATAGTGCATTTTTTTTTAAACTAGTTGTATGTGTCTAACTAGTTTCAAACTTGAGATATTTTCTTTTATAGATAGAGTAAATTTTTAAACACACCAAAAAATCGGATTTTTGCTCGGGGTACATGTATGCAAAGTTCTGTATTTTTTAAAGTATTTGTCCAAAGTGTGATCTTATTGTTCTGATTTATCATGACATGATTGTGTAACAGGAAAATTGGTTAAAATTTGAATATAGAATTTGAAAAAATGGTTCTTTTTCATTTTTTGTTCCAGCACAATTTACGGTGTTTTTGAAAATCAAGGGTCACTTTATAAAAATGTACATAACTTGAGTTACAAACGGTAAACTTCCTTAAAAATTCACCATACGATGTGTTTTATAGTACAGATTCAAGAAACAGTATCATTATAAGGATTGTGGAAGGTCACCATTACAGGTCCAGAACCTTAAAGACTGGCGTTATCTGTGGCATTATTTCGTAAATGGGAACCATGTTTCTTATCTTGTCATAGATTTCAGTCAGTTCGTGACGGGCTTTCCATAAGGTAACTGTAGATTTTTCTATTTCTATGTAATTTTATTTTCAGTTTCTATGTCTGTAATATCCCCTTTTTAAGATTTCGATGTGATTAATAAAACAAATGCACCTGCGTTCTCGAGACTAAAACAAAGGCTGATTCTAATTGAAAATGTTATCAAGTCCTTGTGTAAAAAAGCAAATAAATGTTGGCGAAACTATTAATTAGTAATCGTTCTTGTTGAGGAAGCGGAAAAAATCGAATTAATTAAAAATGGTTTATATTTCCAGACATTTTCAGTGGTATTTTTTGCTTAATATTAAATAGTGTATGCGGTTTTTATCAAACTGCGAAAGCATATACCGATTTTCCCTGTTAACCTGTTATCTGTAATAATACTTAAAATAAATAACGTGAAATGTTACAAAAGTCTTTTTTTTAGGTTAAGGAAAAATTTCAACCGTTTTTTTTATAAATCTGACAGTCACGTCCACATGTAACTAGATAAAGGACACCAGTCATAATCTATGTCGAGCAGATTGTAAGGTTATGTATCATACACATGCAAACTTACATCCACGGGACGAAATTAAACATTCAGACATGCACATCTACAACAAAGGCACGGAGGTAGACATTCAGACTTGTACAACTACAGCCCCGGCACGGTGGTAGACTCTCAAAAGTGCACAACTACAGCCACGGCACGGTGGTGGACGCTCAGGCGTGCACATCTACAGCCACGGCACGATGGTGGACACTCAGACTTGCACACCTACAGCCACGGCACGGTGGTGGACGCTCATGCGTGCACACCTACAGCCACGGCACGGTGGTGGACACTCAGACGTGCACACCTACAGCCACGGCACGGTGGTGGACGCTCAGGCGTGCACATCTACAGCCACGGCACGGTGGTAGACACTCAGACGTGCACACCTACAGCCACGGCACGGAGGTAGACACTCAGGCGTGCACATCTACAGCGACGGCATGGAGGTAGACACTCAGGCGTGCACATCTACAGCCACGGCACGGAGGTAGACACTCAGACGTGCACAACTACAGTCACGGCATGGAAGTAGACACTCAGACGTGCACATCTACAGTCAAGGCATGGAGGTAGACTCTCAGGCGTGCGAACCTACATCCACGGCACGGTGGTGGACGCTCAGACGTGCAAACCTACATCCACGGCACGGTGGTGGACGCTCAGGCGTGCACATCTATAGCCACGGCACGGTGGTAGACACTCAGACGTGCGAACCTACACCCCTGGCACGGTGGTGGACGCTCAGGCGTGCACACCTACAGCCACGGCACGATGGTGGACACTCAGACTTGCACAACTACAGCCACGGCACGGAGGTAGACACTCAGACGTGCACCCCTACAGCCACGGCACGGTGGTAGACGCTCAGGCGTGCACAGCTACAGCCATGGCATGGAGGTAGACACTCAGGCGTGCACATCTACAGCCACGGCACGGTGGTAGACACTCAGACGTACACACCTTCAGCCACGGCACGATGGTGGACGCTCAGGCGTGAACACCTACAGCCACGGCATGGAGGTAGACACTCAGGCGTGCACATCTACAGCCACGGCATGGAGGTTGACTCAGGCGTGCACATCTACAGCCACGGCACGGTGGTGGACACTCAGACGTGCACACCTACAGCCACGGAATGGAGGTAGACGCTCAGTCGTGTACATCTACAGCCACGGCATGGAGGTAGACACTTAAGCGTGCACACCTACAGCCACGGCACGGAGGTAGACGCTCAGGTGTGCACAACTACATCCATGGCACGGAGGTAGACACTCAGGCGTGCACATCTACAGCCACGGCATGGAGGTAGACACTTAGGCGTGCACACCTACAGCCATGGCATGGAGGTAGACACTCAGGCGTGTACATCTACAGCCAAGGCATGGAGGTAGACACTAAGGCGTGCACACCTACAGCCACGGCACGGAGGTAGACACTCAGACGTGCACATCTACAGCCAAGGCATGGAGGTAGACGCTCAGGTGTGCACAACTACATCCACGGCACGGAGGTAGACACTCAGGCGTGCACATCTACAGCCACGGCATGGAGGTAGACACTTAGGCGTGCACACCTACAGCCATGGCATGGAGGTAGACACTCGAGGTGCACAACTACAGCCACGGCATGGAGGTAGACACTCAGGCGTGCACACCTACAGCCACGGCACGGAGGTAGACTCTCAGGCGTGCACACCTACAGCCAAGGCATGGAGGTAGACGCTCAGGTGTGCACAATTACAGCTTCGGCATGAAGGTAGACACTCAGGCGTGCACATCTACAGCCACGGCATGGAGGTAGACAATTAGGTGTCCACACCTGCAGCTACGGCACGGAGGTAGACACTCTGGCGTGCACAACTACAGCCACGGTATGGAGGTAGACGCTCAGGTGTGCACACTTACAGTCACGGCACGGAGGTAGACGCTCAGGCGTGCACACCTTCAGCAACGGCATGGAGGTTAACTCAGGCGTGCACACCTACGGCCACTGCACAGAGGTAGACACTTTGGCGTGCACAACTACAGCCACGGCATGGAGGTAGACGCTCAGGTGTGCACACCTACAGTCACGGCACGGAGGTAGACGCTCAGGCGTGCACACCTTCAGCCACGGCATGGAGGTTAATTCAGGCGTGCACACCTACGGCCACTGCACAGAGGTAGACACTTTGGCGTGCACATCTACAGCCAATGCATGGAGGTAGACACTCAGGTGTGCACAACTACAGTCACGGCATGGAGGTAGACACTCAGGTGTGCACACCTACAGCCACGGCATGGAGGTAGACACTCAGGTGTGCACAACTACAGTCACGGCATGGAGGTAGACACTCAGGTGTGCACACCTACAGCCACGGCATGGAGGTAGACACTCAGGCGTGCACACCTACAGCCACGGCACGGAGGTAGACACTCAGGTGTGCACAACTACAGTCACGGCATGGAGGTAGACACTCAGGTGTGCACACCTACAGCCAAGGCATGGAGGTAGACACTCAGGTGTGCACAACTACAGCCAGGGCACGGTGGTGGACACTCAGACGTGCACACCTACAGCCACGGCACGGTGGTGGACGCTCAGGCGGTCACACCTACAGTCAAAGCATGGAGGTAGACACTCAGGCGTGCACATCTACAGCCACGGCACGGTGGTGGACACTCAGACGTGCACACCTACAGCTACGGCATGGAGGTAGACACTCAGGCGTGCACATCTACAGCCACGGCATGGAGGTAGATACTTAGGCGTGCACACCTACAGCCATGGCACGGAGGTAGACACTCTGGCGTGCACATCTAAAGCCAAGGCAAGGAGGCAGCATCAGACGTGCACACCTACAGAAACGACACCGTGGTGGACGTTCAGACGTGCACACATAACAATAGCACGGAGGTAGACACTCAGGCGTTCACACATAAGGCTGGCAAGAACACGCCTGCCTTGTTGCACTCTGGAACCCGAACCCTAAAGAATTAACATGCAAATAATTTATCTTACACACATACCTCATTGTTTGTTTGAGGCCGATATTTCTCAGGAATTTGATTTGATAAAGGTTTTCACGCGCATGCTGCGAACATAATTATGTGCACGTGGGCAGGTCTATCTTCATCCGGACAGTTTCCGAATTGTTCCGAGATCGACATATTCAATATAAAAAGCACATGTAGACCTAAAACGGCACAAAGAAACACAAATTCCTGCAGTCATACGTATATACGTTTAACTGTGTTATTGGTGTTTCGAAAAGAAAGCAAATGTAGCCCAAAATAAATATATCCAAATAGAAATTGTTTAATATTTTTATATTTTTTTCCATAAAACCCCAAGGCTTTATTTAGCCAAGATGAACAATGGAATAAATATTTCATCTGTTCAATAATGTATATGTTAGTTTGCTTTCCTTCGAAGGGTATAGTTGATTCAAGATAAGAAGAAATGTTGTCCATCTTTCTTTACCTTTTAAGTTCAACAGCTCGTATTTCCTTTTTTCAGGCTAATGAAGGGACGTAATTACTAGTCGTACGATATTTTGTAACCTCCCTTGTAAATAGGTATTTGGTATATACATGTAGTTACTACTGAAAAAAAACACACGATTGTTGAACTTTTCTTAACTATTAATAGATATTCAGACTGCAACATGTAAACACGTTTTCCCTTTGATTAAAGAATGAATTAACAAAATGGTGAAGTACAATGATGAATATAAGCAGACTTAAATTCAATTAAAATCTTTCTTATATTAATATGTGAAACTACATATCCACAAGGAAATAACTAGTACAACTAATAACTAATAAGCCGCTTTAATTACGTCCCATACGAATGTGATTTATGGTCATGTAAAAAGCGTTTTAACTTTTTAGTATTCGAAGATGTATGACAGCAGAAAGAATTTCGCCAGAATCATAGAAAATAATTTATCGGTCCGCTGTTACCAAAATATCTGTTGGATAGCAGTATGGAAGTTGGATACTTACGTCGTTTCCGGTTGAAGCTCGTCATGCGATAAAAAGACATGCGTGCTCGAGTTGCCGCATGTAGCACACGTGCAGGTCTTATTTGGATATTTATATTATATATTCGATATTCTTTGGACCATGCTATCCCTTCTTCTTCAAAACTCATAGTTTGATATCCATAGCACATAGCCCCTATTTTCATAGCAACTTTATACTTAACTATGATCGTCTTTCAGGTGAAACTTTTGATTAATTTTAAAATGCAAAAAAGGAACAGCAATCCCTCCCCCCCTTTTCTTCGAACGTAAACACTTTGTTTATAAATTATAGACTAAAACGAGGAAAGGACATAAAAGTTGTGTTTAATTCTGATATTGCTTCATTAACGGCGTGTCTTAAATATTGCTTTTAAGAGTAAAAAATGGGCGCCCGTGGTCGAGCCGATTTTTCCCTTATAAACTTTCAATCTCTCAACAACAACAGACGTAGCATACGCCAAGAAATATTAAATGTGTAAAATAACTATTTACGACGCAATATGTAGGATGCATTTGTAGTTTCTTTTAATGTAGGCCTGCCATAGTCGTAGTTATTCACGAGTATACGACTGTCACCGATTGGTTACGATAGTCACCGAAGAGATTCAATGTATTCCAATGAGTTTCGGCTGACACCACTCTGTTATTCGCCTCCCTTGTGACGTATTGAATATCAGCTCTGGCAGGAAGTTTGAAGCGGTGACGTTTTCTTTAATTGTTCGCGTCCTTTAAACACACATGTGGTCCTCTGTGGTAGAGTTCTCTTGTTACAACAATCTGTTACTTACCAGTTCTTCTTAAATTAAGATTCAGTGAAGAAGAGACAGTGGAAAGTGAGAAACGGAAATTTATGTAGCTTGATACAATTATTCCATAACAGGTAAAGTGATCGTATGTTGTTCTTATTCAACGAGGTGGTTAGATTTTGTTTCCACCTTGAAAACAAGTTTGATTCTTTCTTTTTTTTTAACACCTGCCAAAAAAAACTTTAACATTTGTTTAATACAGATAAACAAGCAAATAAATTATATCGATATGAACAGAAAGGGTATTACATTTTACACATATATAATATAATAGTAAAGACACATATGCATTATAAAAAGAAACTTATAAGTATCTTAACCATTTTCTTACGCAATATACATGTGTGTCTGTGTGAGGGTGTGTACCTTTGTGAATTTGTACGTGTGTAAGAGTTCAATCTTCAATATTTTTGCAAGGAACACACCAGAAACAAAACATTATTCTGCTCGGTAATCTGGATAGGCGCTTGGATATTTTAATGCCGCGGAAATCAACATTAAATACGTTAGACAATTATATTATTGCATTCTTGCAATGAAAAGAAATGTATTAGTAATCTATTGCATTATAGAAAGCTAGTTAGTGTATAGATTTTAAATAATCTTTTATCCTAATGCATTCTCTTTATCTGTTGCATGCCATATTACATAAAATATAAGTGTATGTGCATGATGCGACTGAAACGTTTTAAACGGGTAAAAAATGGCGAAAAAGTTAATATTTCTACAGTGATTAAAATCAGCACATCTTCCACAAGATGATAGCACTGTAAAATTTGAATATTAAGAGAAATGTCCTCATAAATGACAAGATGTAAGTGAGGATAACTTTCTTCTCTCGAGTTTGCATGTTTTAGCGCGTGCACTCATTCGACGTAACGTCATAATGATTCAAATAGATATAATATGCGTTTTGTTGTAAATCAGTTTCTTTAGTAGTTTATCTGTTTTTCTTGCCTGTGAACTACGTGTAAATAGGGATGAATATATTGTTTTACTTGGAAAGATCCAAAGTAAGTATCCGTTAATTCTATTGAGGTTATTGTAAGTTATTTAAAATACCGTATTTTTTAAAACAATCATACACTATATACATGATTCTCAAATTCTCGATCAGAGTTAAATTCAGACGACTGCATGGTAACGGCAGATTTACCAGTCTTGTAACTGATAGAAATTTGTCCTTCGAAGACGTTTTACCCGTTTCAATCCAGATATGCAGAACTTTAAATATTTTGTGGGTTTTATTTTCAAATGATACATTACACTACTGCCATAAACTATTATCCAATCACGCATGTTTAAACACCTTTATGTTTTCAATTTAAAAAATGTACATGTTTGTTCAAATTTACATTTAACCTATTTTGATGTCATTTTAAAGCGGTACTTCAAAGGAGAAAAAGACTCTGACAAAAGTCTAAAATGTGCAAAGCAATTAAAGGCAGATGCTGGTGGTCTGATTATTGTTAAAACGAGATAATATTAAATCGAAACTTAATTAAATATACCTCTAGTTTTGCCTTCTCTAAACATTATAAACAGAAACAACAACTATATGCTATATCTTTCGACTTGTTGATCTTCATTTGTATTACTTTCCCCGATGCGATAAATCAAGACTAACAGAATGATTCGAATGATTTTAGATTTTTGCCGCTATAATTGAGTGATAAGCATCAGGAAATCGTTTTTATCCTGTCAATATGGCTCTTGGTAGCCAAAATAAATAGGCGTGGGACAGAATAAACATATTTATTAGATTGTTTAGGCCGGTATATTTCACTTTACCGGTAACTGTTTAACGCTTTATGTAAATGGAACGGAGTTCGGTAAGAGAAGGCCTCGGTAATGTGTTAATACATGTTTAAAATTAGAAATCGACTAAACCTTAATCATGTTGTTTTTATTTTAAATACATAAAGGCCTTTATAGCGACGTCCAGCTGTTACGTTGAAGGGAAAGCCAAGAGGAATGCCACGCTCTGCAGATCAGCTGGATGGCCTTCCCACATTAAGTCCTTCGCCCTGAACGGGACTCGAACCCATGTAGTGAGCGGTTAAGCAGTTAGAGGAGTTACATGTCAGCGACTATACCGCTACATATATGCTTCTCCCCCTCCTATGTCAGCGACTATACCGCTACATATATGCTCCTCCCCCTCCTATGTCAGCGACTATACCGCTACATATATGCTCCTCCCCCTCCTATGTCAGCGACTATACCGCTACATATATGTCCCACCCCCTCCTATGTCAGCGACTATACCGCTACATATATGCTCCTCCCCCTCCTATGTCAGCGACTATACCGCTACATATATGCTCCTCCCCCTCCCATGTCAGCGACTATACCGCTACATATATGCTCCTCCCCCTCCTATGTCAGAGACTATACCGCTACATATATGCTCCTCCCCCTCCTATGTCAGAGACTATACCGCTACATATATGCTCCTCCCCCTCCCATGTCAGCGACTATACCGCTACATATATGCTCCTCCCCCTCCTATGTCAGCGACTATACCGCTACATATATGCTCCTCCCCCTCCTATGTCAGCGACTATACCGCTACATATATGCTCCTCCCCCTCCTATGTCAGCGACTATACCGCTACATATATGTCCCACCCCCTCCTATGTCAGCGACTATACCGCTACATATATGCTCCTCTCCCTCCTATGTCAGCGACTATACCGCTACATATATGTCCCACCCCCTCCTATGTCAGCGACTATACCGCTACATATATGCTCCTCCCCCTCCTATGTCAGCGACTATAACGCTACATATATGCTCCTCCCCCTCCTATGTCAGCGACTATACCGCTACATATATGCTCCTCCCCCTCCTATGTCAGCGACTATACCGCTACATATATGTCCCACCCCCTCCCATGTCAGCGACTATACCGCTACATATATGCTCCTCCCCCTCCTATGTCAGAGACTATACCGCTACATATATGCTCCTCCCCCTCCTATGTCAGAGACTATACCGCTACATATATGCTCCTCCCCCTCCCATGTCAGCGACTATACCGCTACATATATGTCCCACCCCCTCCCATGTCAGCGACTATACCGCTACATATATGCTCCTCCCCCTCCTATGTCAGCGACTATAACGCTACATATATGCTCCTCCCCCTCCCATGTCAGCGACTATACCGCTACATATATGCTCCTCCCCCTCCCATGTCAGCGACTATACCGCTACATATATGCTCCTCCCCCTCCCATGTCAGCGACTATACCGCTACATATATGCTCCTCCCCCTCCTATGTCAGCGACTATACCGCTACATTTATGCTCCTCCCCCTCCTATGTCAGCGACTATACCGCTACATATATGCTCCTCCCCCTCCTATGTCAGCGACTATACTGCTACATATATGCTCCTCCCCCTCCTATGTCAGCGACTATACCGCTACATTTATGCTCCTCCCCCTCCTATGTCAGCGACTATACCGCTACATATATGCTCCTCCCCCTCCTATGTCAGCGACTATACCGCTACATATATGCTCCTCCCCCTCCCATGTCAGCGACTATACCGCTACATATATGCTCCTCCCCCTCCCATGTCAGCGACTATACCGCTACATATATGCTCCTCCCCCTCCCATGTCAGCGACTATACCGCTACATATATGCTCCTCCCCCTCCTATGTCAGCGACTATACCGCTACATTTATGCTCCTCCCCCTCCTATGTCAGCGACTATACCGCTACATATATGCTCCTCCCCCTCCTATGTCAGCGACTATACTGCTACATATATGCTCCTCCCCCTCCTATGTCAGCGACTATACCGCTACATTTATGCTCCTCCCCCTCCTATGTCAGCGACTATACCGCTACATATATGCTCCTCCCCCTCCTATGTCAGCGACTATACCGCTACATATATGCTCCTCCCCCTCCCATGTCAGCGACTATACCGCTACATATATGCTCCTCCCCCTCCTATGTCAGCGACTATACCGCTACATATATGCTCCTCCCCCTCCTATGTCAGCGACTATACCGCTACATATATGTCCCACCCCCTCCTATGTCAGCGACTATACCGCTACATATATGTCCCACCCCCTCCTATGTCAGCGACTATACCGCTACATAGATGCTCCTCCCCCTCCTATGTCAGCGACTATACCGCTACATATATGTCCCACCCCCTCCTATGTCAGCGACTATACCGCTACATATATGCTCCTCCCCCTCCTATGTCAGCGACTATACCGCTACATATATGCTCCTCCCCCTCCTATGTCAGCGACTATACCGCTACATATATGCTCCTCCCCCTCCTATGTCAGCGACTATACCGCTACATATATGCTCCTCCCCCTCCTATGTCAGCGACTATAACGCTACATATATGCTCCTCCCCCTCCCATGTCAGCGACTATACCGCTACATATATGCCCCTCCCCCTCCTATGTCAGCGACTATACCGCTACATATATGCTCCTCCCCCTCCTATGTCAGCGACTATACCGCTACATATATGCTCCTCCCCCTCCTATGTCAGCGACTATACCGCTACATAGACGCTCCTCCCCCTCCTATGTCAGCGACTATACCGCTACATATATGCTCCTCCCCCCTCCTATGTTTAAAATCTTCGATCTCTGGGACAATAGTTTATTCCTAAGATTAAGCAAACCTGTGGAAACTAGCTGAATAAAGATATAGTCTAAAATTTGTTCGATTCATCCAAGTAAGACTTAACCCAAAGCTTTGCCTTTATTACTGTGAAATATGTAGCATTTTTGCAGTAATAATTGTCATTATCTATGTTATTATTGAAATACCCGGAACCTTGGATGGCGGTCATTTGCATAATTATTTATCGACATCTGTACCTGGTCTGATTTCTTTATACACCACAACTTATCCCTTGATACTGGCATACACCCCCGTGCAATACAGGCACAAGTAAAGTGACTCGAAGATGTGCAATATGTCTATATGGCTTCTGTACTAGCGAGCGATCTTGCTTTAGACACGCCTGAACAACCGGATGTTTGCTTTGGTCTGTCCGTTATCGCAACCAGCATGTGCAAAACATGTTTGACTTTGTTTAATAGCACTTTAACTTCATATACAGCAAGTAAATTGTTTGCGAAATATTTAATTTATGGAGCTGCTTTAGGTAAATTATATATTGTATAAACAAAATAGGAAATTAATAAGCCGTTAAAGATAGCCAAATTAGGAATAATTCTTGTATATAAGATTTGTAATAAAAATTTTCCATGTGTTCATTAAAAATTTTAACACATCCGACTGCAACATCAGAATTAACTAAGATTTATATCCGGATATCCGTTTGGATCGTTCGACGGATATCCGGATACCAAATTTAGTATCCTTTGACATCCCTAATTTAAAATACAACATTTCAAGATTTTTATCTTAACTTTGTTGGCCAAGATTTATTAGATTATTGTACTGCTTCTTGTTTTATATTGTTCGCCGTCATGGTAAGTCATTTTTCTTATTGTGTTTTTGTTTCGAGTGTGTTTACTCAGAAGCATTCAGTTCTTTTGCACTTTAATTATTTTTTGAATTGTTTAACTGTTATATCAGCGTTTATTCTTCGACTTTTGAGTCTTTTTCTCCGCCTTGATGATGTTGCTTGGCTGCTCGGCATCAATTTCTAGAATGAACAAACCTGCTCTTTGATTTGTTGGATATAAAAAATTCCTATAGATTATTAGTTGATCTCTTTAATGTGAAAAGGTAACGTAGAAAGATGTGTCAATGTTACAGTTTGCTTCCACCTCTCGACGATGTTATTACGGCTGCTTGGACTTGCTGTCCTGGTTCACGTGACCACCGCCTTCCCGCCCGTCTCCCCAAAACGCTATGACGGGTGCGTACAGTATACTGTTAGATTCTATATTCTCTACGATTTCTCTATCGATCGTCCTGTATAAGCTGTCATTACTTTGATAACATGCCGCGAACCATTATATATCGAATACAGTTCCACCATCCTGAACGAACTCGGAGCCGCTGAGGCGGTTTCTTATGTATGCTGTATACTATTTATTAGATGTACATAACCAGCCTTGGACCAGTATTCACCAACTATTCTTAAGTAAGAATTGCTCAAGTTATGGATTTGAATCCATAATACCTTCATTATGTTTTTAGCGACATATCTGTATTTTTGCATTACGCTTTAACTTTGCTACTTTGAGCTAAATATCACATGGAAACTTCACAAATAAGCTTAATTTTGTTTGTATAAAAATTGTGACTTGGGCTTAAGTCATGACTTAGACTTAAGAATGGTAGGTAAATACGGATTTAAAATGACTTTATTACAGTAATATCGTTTTCTTTTTCAGCCACAAAGTTTTAGAAATACTCCACAACACCGAAGAAGATTTCAAGAAGCTGTTAGAACTTGAAGTTAAGTTTGAGGTAAAAATCTTAATTAAAGATCCTCGGTTACAGTTTGACATTTGTACGCATTGATTCAAACTGCACGTACTTCGTATTATTTTAAATTATAGCGTCACAATCGGGCCAGTTAGTACATCGTTTATGATTAGCATACATACAAATGCGCTCCAACGGCTAACAAAATAGGCAAACCATCGTGACATTTTGTATTCTCCCCAGAAAACACAAATATGTAACCTAGTGATAAAGTAATATATAAATCCAATATTTACCGTGGTCTAACAAACTTTATAAAAAAAGGTAATATTAACAATGAATATTTGACCAACTTTGATTATATTAGGCCACTTTGAATTCAACGAGTTTATTAATGAACTATTTCACCTACTCGTGATGTTTAAAACTATAAGGTTAACGTTGTTTACTTGCCTGTTTCAGTTTTGTTTATAAAAGTACAATGTTGCTTGGTGATGTATGTACTTACATACGTACAATCACAGCAAACTCTAAGTCTACAAGAGCGAGGCGCCTGTGGCCGCGTGGGTATAATCTTACCGACTAGCAAGTCCCATGACTTCTGTCACTAAGTAGTTTTGAATACTGTTGCGAGGTCTCCCAGCTAATGGTCTTGCCCAGACTAGCAAATCCCCATGACTTATGTCACTAAGTAGGTTTGAATACTGTTGCGAGGTCTCCCAGCTAATGGTCTTGCCCAGACTAGCAAATCCCCATGACTTCTGTCACTAAGTAGTTTTGAATACTGTTGCGAGGTCTCCCAGCTAATGGTCTTGCCCAGACTAGCAAATCCCCATAACTTCTGTCACTAAGTAGGTTTGAATACTGTTGCGAGGTCTCCCAGCTAATGGTCCTGCCCAGACTAGCAAATCCCCATGACTTCTGTCACTAAGTAGTTTTGAATACTGTTGCGAGGTCTCCCAGCTAATGGTCCTGCCCAGATTAGCCAATCCCCTGGCTTCTATCACTAAGCGGGTTTGAGTACCATTGAGAGGTCTCCCAGCTTATGGTCATACCCAGACTAGCATATCCCCTGACTTCTATCACTTAGTGGGTTTGAGTACCATTGAGAGGTCTCCCAGCTAATGGTCCTGTCCAGATTAGCCAATCCCCTGGCTTCTATCTCTAAGCGGGTTTGAGTACCATTGAGAGGTCTGCCAGCTTATGGTCATACCCAGACTAGCATATCCCCTGACTTCTATCACTTAGTGGGTTTGAGTACCATTGAGAGGTCTCCCAGCTAATGGTCCTGCCCAGACTAGCATATCCCCTGGCTTCTATCACTACAGCATTAAAACAAAACAAAAACTCAATGTCATTATTTTCTTGGCGTGTCATTATACGAGTAAGTCTGAAACAATCAGCTTTGCAACCTTTAACCTAACAGTGCCACTGATGTTTGTTACAGCTGGATTTTTGGAAGCTGCCTCGTCACGCGAACGACACTCTACTGGTGAATGTGGCGCCTCAGTATCTACAAGAGGTGCTCTCCCACCTCCAGGCCTACAACCTACGTGTGTCTACATTCATCGACGATGTACAGAAGTAAGTGGAGAGGTTAACAGCACATACGCATCGATCTCTTGCGCTGCGTAGCATGGCGTTACCTTGCGCAACAAAACATATAAAAACACAACCTCCTAAAAGTTTAAGACCATTACGTATTCCCACCATAATAGCCGTATTAGGAACCCCTTGCTTTACTTATTGATGCAATACAATGATCACAAATTTAAAAACACCTTAAGACAACTTGATTTTTAAAGTCACCCGGTGCTAAAACTGTTTGATTAGCCCAAAACTTATGTACGACCATCCCTCTTTGTTGAAACAGTCTGCTGTGACCATTATTGGGAACCGCGAGACTTAAATATCATACATACATCGTTACATTAAGCAATCTTTAAACGGACAAAGTCAGTGCTTCTGTGCCTTACCATCTTTTGGTTACCCGAGAAGCGGCACTCCCGTTTAAAAGCAAAAAATTGTTGGACACGATTGTCATACAATAGAATAAATCACGTAAGTGCAGATGTTTGTGTCGGTCGTATGAATGCTGAGAAACAATTCACCTGCCATCTCAGTTAGTCGCATCTGTTGGTGTCATTTTATTTCACTTGTTCCCGACACTGTCTGTCTATGTCTTTCTCTGTCTACCTCGTGTCCTTCCGCCTCTGATAGAGCTCTGCGGGATAGTAAGCGTTCTGTACTTCAAAACCATCTTGACTTTCTTTTCTTCTCTGACATTAGCTGCCACTCAAAGTGTTCAACGTTCATGGCAACGACAGTACGAACTTCCTCGTTGGTGACGTTGGCTACTTGATAATTTACACAAAATGACATCTGGCCAGTCCAAAAGTTTAAATGCATTGTTAGATGTTTTATCTGGTCAAATCCACACATCGTGAAGACTTTGTGTCAAAGCACTTCAAATTTTATATAGAGGATTTCAAGCAAAATTTATTGTTATATTGTTAGATTCTTTATCTTCGCTTATATGTTTAATAACTAATATATCACCTACCAAAATTCGAACATGTTTTAAACATGTTTGAAATTCTTAAAACGCTGACCTTTTACAAAGTACTCACCGACTTGATAAGCATGACATACACCACATAGCTAAAAATCAGAGCATTTATCTAGACCAATAAGTCGCTATCTTTGCAATCCCACGAGGCCAGTTAAGGCATGAGCAGCCTCGACCCGTCGAAATTTCGAGATTTGAAATTTTATCAGCATATGGTGATGTGACGACCGTTTTTCACGGACGTATGAGTTGGTTCTCTTATCAATAAAAAGTTAGAAGTCGCCCTACATTTATAACCAATCAAAAGCTATGAAAATTCAAATTCCTCAGCGATGTATTTAAATCAATAGAACTCCTTTCTATTTTCTATTTTACAATGAACAAAGTAGATTGATATATTTGACTACATGGTTTTATTTTCAACTGCGCATGTGCAACAAACCACGCATTGTGGCATGACTCCTCCCCTTGTTACGACAAGTTTGAACATGTCAGGACGATTTACAGTTTGATTGACAGTTTTATGCGGCATATTACATGTCATTTTGGCATCCGAGGAAACGAAGATTCTGACAGTGGTGCAAAATCTGCCTCAGCCCTCACTGAGACAGATCTTTGCATCCCACACACTGATTTTAAACCACTTATTAACCGACACATTTGAACCAAGTGGCAAACAAGTTGGGACAGTATTGTTTGTAACAAATTACACGTAATTAAACATAACGTCAGTGCTCATGTCTCTGCTTGCAGAGAAAGTCGACGAGAAGACGTAGCTCTTATCCGCTGTCGCATTGGACACACTAGATTAACTCATTCATATCTTTTAAAAAGAGAAGTTCAACCTGTATGTGTTCCTTGCCAAAAACCACTGACAGTCAACCATATTTTATTACAATGTATCGACACAGACCGCATACGGTCAAAGTATTTTAAGGTTCATAACATGTACGAACTATATAGGACAGTGTCGGATTCTAAACTTGTTTGCTTCTTGAACGAGATTGGTATTCTTAGTAAGTAATATTTTTTTAAACTGTTTATTTACCAATCGTCATAATTTTTTAAACCGTTTTATGTGTTGACCTGTTTTCAATTATAATTTATTTTTTACCTGATAGTTTTTATATATTTCTATATTTTACATGCGTAGTTTGGTTTTAACCTGATTACGCTCTACTCATATTTAACTTTGTATTCGGCGCCGTATGACCTGTAAAGTGTCGGTGTGCCGCAAAACCCAAATTTATAAATAAATAAACATGTCATTTTGGTAGAACAGGTAGAAGTGAGGCGGGGACTTCTAAGTCGGATAGAATCTATAATGACGTTTCCATAGAAAATAGCAGCATGCTCGTTTCGGTTTCTATTTTCTTTAGAAACGTCTTAATAGACTCTATCATATCTTTAATGTTTCCCAATAAATTTGTTCTTATTATTTGGCAACATATTAAACTTGCACCTATTATTCGCATGTTTCCGTAAAAGCCGATGGCTTACAATCTGGTGAAAGAAGCAGTTTCAAACCACAATGTATGAGCGTGTGTTTGAACAAGACCGTAAAATCTCCAATGCTAGAAGATTACATTGTCGAAAAGTAATAAGTGCAAGGTTAATGTTGCCGAGCTATGCTACTGTGAGATCTTGTCGTTTCTAGGGTGAGATCTTGTCGTTTCTATGGTGAGATCTTGTCGTTTCTATGGTGAGATCTTGTCGTTTCTAGCGTGAGATCTTGTCGTTTCTATGGTGAGATCTTGTCGTTTCTAGCGTGAGATCTTGTCGTTTCTAGGGTGATATGTTGTCGTTTCTAGGGTGAGGCGTTGGTGTTTCTACGGTGATATATTTTTTTCAGGTTGATTGACGATACTCCGTCCCGGGTGCACCAAAATCATGACAAGAGGGCGATGTCCCGTAGGGGCAGCGGTTTCAGCCTCAACGTCTACCACACATACGCATCGGTCCGTTGAATGATTTTGTAATATCACGATAATAACACAGTACACACATACGCATTGGCCCGTTGAATTATTTTGTAATATCACGATAATAACACAGTACACACATACGCATAGGCCCGTTGAATGATTTTGTAATATCACGATAATAACACAGTACACACATACGCATCGGTCCGTTGAATGATTTTGTAATATCACGATAATAACACAGTACACACCTACGCATCGGTCCGTTGAATGATTTTGTAATATCACGATAATAACACAGTACACACATGCGCATAGGTCCGTTGAATGATTTTGTAATATCACGATAATAACACAGTACACACATACGCATAGGTCCGTTGAATGATTTTGTAATATCATGATAATAACACAGTACACACATACGCATCGGTCCGTTGAATGATTTTGTAAACACCGATAATAACACAGTACACACATACGCATCGGTCCGTTGAATGATTTTGTAATATCACGATAATAACACAGTACACACATACGCATCGGTCCGTTGAATGATTTTGTAATATCACGATAATAACACAGTACACACATACGCATCGGTCCGTTGAATGATTTTGTAATATCACGATAATAACACAGTACTCACATACGCATAGGTCCGTTGAATGATTTTGTAATATCACGATAATAACACAGTACACACATACGCATCGGTCCGTTGAATGATTTTGTAATATCACGATAATAACACAGTACACACATACGCATAGGTCCGTTGAATGATTTTGTAATATCACGATAATAACACAGAACACTCATACGCATAGGTCCGTTGAATGATTTTGTAATATCACGATAATAACACAGTACACACATACGCATAGGTCCGTTGAATGATTTTGTAATATCACGAAAATAACACAGTTCACACATACGCATCGGTCCGTTTAATGATTTTGTAATATCACGATAATAACACAGTACACACATACGCATCGGTCCGTTGAATGATTTTGTAATATCACGATAATAACACAGTACACACATACGCATAGGTCCGTTGCATGGCTTTGTAATATCACGATAATAACACAGTACACACATACGCATAGGTCCGTTGAATGATTTTGTAATAAATCGATAATAACACAGTACACACATACGCATAGGTCCGTTGAATGATTTTGTAATATCACGATGATAACACAGTACACACATACGCATCGGTCCGTTGAATGATTTTGTAATAAATCGATAATAACACAGTACACAAATACGCATAGGTCCGTTGAATGATTTTGTAATATCACGATAATAACACAGTACACACATACGCATCGGTCTCTTGCATGGCTGTATAATACTACAATGATAAAACAGTACAAAGTTTAATGATGCAATGATTATATATTACAGACCTACCCATCAGCCTGTTGCATAGATTTAAATATTACATTAATTACATACTGCAGGCATACCCATCAGCCTGTTGCATAGATTTTAACTATTACATTGATTACATACTGCAGACATACTTGTCCATCTGTTGTATGGATGTTTAATATAACAATACTTGTCGACACTGACATACTGCAGACATACCCGTCCATCTGTTGTATGGATGTTTAATATAACAATACTTATCGACACTGACATACTGCAGACATACCCGTCCATCTGTTGTAGGGATGTTTATTGTTACAATACTTGTCGACACTGACATACTGCAGACATACCCGTCCATCTGTTGTATAGAAGTTTATTGTTACAATACTTGTCGACACTGACATACTGCAGACATACCCGTCAGCTTGTTGTATAGATGTTTATTGTTACAATACTTGTTGACACTGACATACTGCAGACATACCCGTCCATCTGTTGTATGGGTGTTTAATATTACAATACTTGTCGACACTGACATACTGCAGACATACCCGTCCATCTGTTGTATATATGTTTATTGTTACAATACTTATCGACACTGACATACTGCAGACATACCCGTCCATCTGTTGTATGGATGTTTATTGTTACAATACTTGTCGACACTGACATACTGCAGACATACCCGTCAGCTTGTTGTATAGATGTTTATTGTTACAATACTTGTCGACACTGACATACTGCAGACATACCCGTCCATCTGTTGTATATATGTTTATTGTTACAATACTTGTCGACACTGACATACTGCAGACATACCCGTCCATCTGTTGTATAGAAGTTTATTGTTACAATACTTGTCGACACTGACATACTGCAGACATACCCGTCAGCTTGTTGTATAGATGTTTATTGTTACAATACTTATTGACACTGACATACTGCAGACATACCCGTCAGCCTGTTGTATGGATGTTTATTGTTACAATACTTGTCGACACTGACATACTGCAGACATACCCGTCAGCCTGTTGTATAGATGTTTATTGTTACAATACTTATTGACACTGACATATTGCAGACATACCCGTCCATCTGTTGTATGGATGTTTATTGTTACAATACTTGTCGACACTGACATACTGCAGACATACCCGTCAGCCTGTTGTATAGATGTTTATTGTTACAATACTTATTGACACTGACATACTGCAGACATACCCGTCAGCCTGTTGTATGAATGTTTATTGTTACAATACTTGTCGACACTGACATAATGCAGACATACCCGTCCATCTGTTGTATGGATGTTTATTGTTACAATACTTGTCGACACTGACATACTGCAGACATACCCGTCAGCCTGTTGTATGGATGTTTATTGTTACAATACTTATCGACACTGACATATTGCAGACATACCCGTCCATCTGTTGTATGGATGTTTATTGTTACAATACTTGTCGACACTGACATACTGCAGACATACCCGTCAGCCTGTTGTATAGATGTTTATTGTTACAATACTTATTGACACTGACATACTGCAGACATACCCGTCAGCCTGTTGTATAGATGTTTATTGTTACAATACTTATCGACACTGACATACTGCAGACATACCCGTCCATCTGTTGTATAGATGTTTATTGTTACAATACTTATTGACACTGACATACTGCAGACATACCCGTCCATCTGTTGTATGGATGTTTATTGTTACAATACTTGTCGACACTGACATACTGCAGACATACCCGTCAGCCTGTTGTATGAATGTTTATTGTTACAATACTTGTCGACACTGACATACTGCAGACATACCCGTCAGCCTGTTGTATAGATGTTTATTGTTACAATACTTATCGACACTGACATACTGCAGACATACCCGTCAGCCTGTTGTATGGATGTTTATTGTTACAATACTTATCGACACTGACATACTGCAGACATACCCGTCAGCCTGTTGTATGAATGTTTATTGTTACAATACTTGTCGACACTGACATACTGCAGACATACCCGTCAGCCTGTTGTATAGATGTTTATTGTTACAATACTTGTCGACACTGACATACTGCAGACATACCCGTCCATCTGTTGTATGGATGTTTATTGTTACAATACTTATCGACACTGACATACTGCAGACATACCCGTCCATCTGTTGTATGGATGTTTATTGTTACAATACTTATCGACACTGACATACTGCAGACATACCCGTCAGCCTGTTGTATGGATGTTTATTGTTACAATACTTATCGACACTGACATACTGCAGACATACCCGTCAGCCTGTTGTATGAATGTTTATTGTTACAATACTTGTCGACACTGACATACTGCAGACATACCCGTCAGCCTGTTGTATAGATGTTTATTGTTACAATACTTGTCGACACTGACATACTGCAGACATACCCGTCCATCTGTTGTATGGATGTTTATTGTTACAATACTTATCGACACTGACATACTGCAGACATACCCGTCCATCTGTTGTATGGATGTTTATTGTTACAATACTTATCGACACTGACATACTGCAGACATACCCGTCCATCTGTTGTATGGATGTTTATTGTTACAATACTTGTCGACACTGACATACTGCAGACATACCCGTCAGCCTGTTGTATAGATGTTTATTGTTACAATACTTGTCGACACTGACATACTGCAGACATACCCGTCTATCTGTTGTATGGATGTTTATTGTTACAATACTTGTCGACACTGACATGCTGCAGACATACCCGTCAGCCTGTTGTATGGATGTTTATTGTTACAATACTTATTGACACTGACATACTGCAGACATACCCGTCCATCTGTTGTATGGATATTTATTGTTACAATACTTATCGACACTGACATACTGCAGACATACCCGTCCATCTGTTGTATGGATGTTTATTGTTACAATACTTATCGACACTGACATACTGCAGACATACCCGTCAGCCTGTTGTATGGATGTTTATTGTTACAATACTTATCGACACTGACATGCTGCAGACATACAAGTCAGCCTGATGTATGGATGTTTATTGTTACAATACTTATCGACACTGACATACTGCAGACATACCCGTCCATCTGTTGTATGGATGTTTATTGTTACAATACTTATCGACACTGACATACTGCAGACATACCCGTCCATCTGTTGTATGGATGTTTATTGTTACAATACTTATCGACACTGACATGCTGCAGACATACAAGTCAGCCTGATGTATGGATGTTTATTGTTACAATACTTGTTGACACTGACATACTGCAGACATACCCGTCCATCTGTTGTATGGATGTTTATTGTTACAATACTTGTCGACACTGACATACTGCAGACATACCCGTCAGCCTGTTGTATGGATGTTTATTGTTACAATACTTGTCGACACTGACATACTGCAGACATACCCGTCCATCTGTTGTATGGATGTTTATTGTTACAATACTTATCGACACTGACATACTGCAGACATACCCGTCCATCTGTTGTATGGATGTTTATTGTTACAATACTTATTGACACTGACATACTGCAGACATACCCGTCAGCCTGTTGTATAGATGTTTATTGTTACAATACTTATTGACACTGACATACTGCAGACATACCCGTCCATCTGTTGTATGGATGTTTATTGTTACAATACTTATTGACACTGACATACTGCAGACATACCCGTCAGCCTGTTGTATGGATGTTTATTGTTACAATACTTGTCGACACTGACATACTGCAGACATACCCGTCCATCTGTTGTATGGATGTTTATTGTTACAATACTTGTCGACACTGACATACTGCAGACATACCCGTCCATCTGTTGTATGGATGTTTATTGTTACAATACTTGTCGACACTGACATACTGCAGACATACCCGTCCATCTGTTGTATGGATGTTTATTGTTACAATACTTGTCGACACTGACATACTGCAGACATACCCGTCCATCTGTTGTATGGATGTTTATTGTTACAATACTTGTCGACACTGACATACTGCAGACATACCCGTCCATCTGTTGTATGGATGTTTATTGTTACAATACTTGTCGACACTGACATACTGCAGACATACCCGTCCATCTGTTGTATAGATGTTTATTGTTACAATACTTGTCGACACTGACATACTGCAGACATACCCGTCCATCTGTTGTATAGATGTTTATTGTTACAATACTTATCGACACTGACATACTGCAGACATACCCGTCCATCTGTTGTATGGATGTTTATTGTTACAATACTTGTCGACACTGACATACTGCAGACATACCCGTCCATCTGTTGTATAGATGTTTAATGTTACAATACTTATCGATACTGACATACTGCAGACATACCCGTCCATCTGTTGTATGGATGTTTATTGTTACAATACTTATCGACACTGACATACTGCAGACATACCCGTCCATCTGTTGTATGGATGTTTATTGTTACAATACTTGTCGACACTGACATACTGCAGACATACCCGTCAGCCTGTTGTATGGATGTTTATTGTTACAATACTTGTCGACACTGACATACTGCAGACATACCCGTCCATCTGTTGTATGAATGTTTATTGTTACAATACTTGTCGACACTGACATACTGCAGACATACCCGTCAGCCTGTTGTATGGATGTTTATTGTTACAATACTTGTCGACACTGACATACTGCAGACATACCCGTCAGCCTGTTGTATGAATGTTTATTGTTACAATACTTGTCGACACTGACATACTGCAGACATACCCGTCAGCCTGTTGTATGGATGTTTATTGTTACAATACTTGTCGACACTGACATACTGCAGACATACCCGTCCATCTGTTGTATGAATGTTTATTGTTACAATACTTGTCGACACTGACATACTGCAGACATACCCGTCAGCCTGTTGTATGAATGTTTATTGTTACAATACTTGTCGACACTGACATACTGTAGACATACCCGTCCATCTGTTGTATGAATGTTTATTGTTACAATACTTGTCGACACTGACATACTGCAGACATACCCGTCAGCCTGTTGTATGCATGTTTATTGTTACAATACTTGTCGACACTGACATACTGCAGACATACCCGTCAGCCTGTTGTATGAATGTTTATTGTTACAATACTTGTCGACACTGACATACTGCAGACATACCCGTCAGCCTGTTGTATGAATGTTTATTGTTACAATACTTGTCGACACTGACATACTGCAGACATACCCGTCAGCCTGTTGTATGGATGTTTATTGTTACAATACTTGTCGACACTGACATACTGTAGACATACCCGTCAGCCTGTTGTATGAATGTTTATTGTTACAATACTTGTCGACACTGACATAGTGCAGACATACCCGTCCATCTGTTGTATGAATGTTTATTGTTACAATACTTGTCGACACTGACATACTGCAGACATACCCGTCAGCCTGTTGTATGGATGTTTATTGTTACAATACTTGTCGACACTGACATACTGTAGACATACCCGTACCTCTGTTGTATGGATGTTTATTGTTACAATACTTGTCGACACTGACATACTGCAGACATACCCGTCCATCTGTTGTATGAATGTTTATTGTTACAATACTTGTCGACACTGACATACTGCAGACATACCCGTCAGCCTGTTGTATGCATGTTTATTGTTACAATACTTGTCGACACTGACATACTGCAGACATACCCGTCAGCCTGTTGTATGAATGTTTATTGTTACAATACTTGTCGACACTGACATACTGCAGACATACCCGTCAGCCTGTTGTATGGATGTTTATTGTTACAATACTTGTCGACACTGACATACTGTAGACATACCCGTCAGCCTGTTGTATGAATGTTTATTGTTACAATACTTGTCGACACTGACATAGTGCAGACATACCCGTCCATCTGTTGTATGGATGTTTATTGTTACAATACTTGTCGACACTGACATACTGCAGACATACCCGTCCATCTGTTGTATGGATGTTTATTGTTACAATACTTGTCGACACTGACATACTGCAGACATACCCGTTAGCCTGTTGTATGAATGTTTATTGTTACAATACTTGTCGACACTGACATAGTGCAGACATACCCGTCCATCTGTTGTATGGATGTTTATTGTTACAATACTTGTCGACACTGACATACTGCAGACATACCCGTCCATCTGTTGTATGGATGTTTATTGTTACAATACTTGTCGACACTGACATACTGCAGACATACCCGTTAGCCTGTTGTATGAATGTTTATTGTTACAATACTTGTCGACACTGACATACTGCAGACATACCCGTCCATCTGTTGTATGGATGTTTATTGTTACAATACTTGTCGACACTGACATACTGCAGACATACCCGTCAGCCTGTTGTATGAATGTTTATTGTTACAATACTTGTCGACACTGACATACTGCAGACATACCCGTCCATCTGTTGTATGGATGTTTATTGTTACAATACTTGTCGACACTGACATACTGCAGACATACCCGTCCATCTGTTGTATGAATGTTTATTGTTACAATACTCGTCGACACTGACTTACTGCAGACATACCCGTCCATCTGTTGTATGGATGTTTATTGTTAGAATACTTATCGACACTGACATATTTTCCAGATTGAGAATTACCTTAATGGCCTGGCTCATTCCTCTCTTCCAAACAACATTGTGGCCACAACACATTCCATCGGAACATCTTACGAAGGCCGCCACATCCAAATGATTAAGGTAGGTCGTTAAACCACTTTTTGTATATACCAGTGCTTAAAACAGACCTGTATTTACCTCAACTGCCTTAAGCACACGATCTTCCCAAGCGTAGAAGATCGTGTGCTTTAGACAGTTTGGATTAAACTAAAATCGACGTTTCCCGAATTGAGACCCGCAGTCTCAGGCTCCGCAAATTGGGCTCGCTCTTCCCATGTGCAATTTTAATAAGCATTTTATAAAATATGCGTCTCGCTGCAGTGCTTCGTTAATAATTATAACCTATACACGTATATGGCTGTAAAAACATTTCTGCAATAATGATCGCTGTCATCTTCTAAAACAATACAGAATTCTTACCCGCATCAAGACTATTTAATTGGCCGTAGTATATCTGACTCTGTTACGATCAATGGCGTAACAGAAAATAGAATCCGGCAACAAATTTTACAAAAATATAGCTATTTTGTTAAACAGAATATATATATATATATATAATGAATTCCATACTGATCCAAGTCCTAATTTAATTGTCCACTCACTTGATGAAAGTGCACATTTCTCATTTAAATCCAAAATAATCCACAATTATGTCTGAAGATGGAGATATTATCACTATAAATCCAAAAACACACTAACTAAAGAACTTCACTGAAAAAAAACGGGTATTGAAGCGAATACACAAATGCATTTCTCAAAAAAAATCGTCTATCTGTCCCACGTGCATATATTACAGCTTCATAGTACGGACAACAATGGCGTGCCCAAGAAATCAATTCTTCTGGACGGCGGGATCCACGCCCGTGAATGGATTGCTCCTGCAACTATTGTGTACTTCATCGAACATGTATGTCAACACTTGCAAATTAAATAAACCATAACTCGAAACATTTGGTAAAGGCAAACCATTACATTCATTAACTGCATCTTACGGAAAGTAGCGTCTACCTTACCGAGTAGACACTTGTGTTAGCTATGGGATAAATATAATTGTTGTCAAAATAAATTCTTCAAATGAGCATGCGCTGAGCGCTGGACAGAACAGAACAGAAAATTATATTACATTATGTATATATGTGATACGGTAACGGAACTAAGGACAGATTAGGGCAGTTAGGATATTGGGACACGTCTATAACAAATCACTGATAGTTAGACTCATATGGTTACAGTAAGATATTCGGAACGCCTCTCTTGTTTCATAAAATATACATATTATCATTGCTATCTTATTAAGTGTCAGCCTTTTGCAGCTACAATAGTAAATCGTAAATATGATCTTTGCTTTAAATATTAGCAATGTTGTTATATGTGATGCTGTTGTTGCTGTTGCTACTGCTGATGATGATATTGTTCTATGACAGCTTATCTACAACCCTGGCCATGATCCAGCAATAACAGCTATAATGAGGTCATTTGACATTTACCTGATACCGGTCCTGAACCCTGACGGATACGAGTACACAGACGTTGTAAGTACAGATACTCCGTTAGTACACAGACGTACATACCCATAATCCGTTAGTGCACAGACGTACATACCCATACTCCGTTAGTACACAGACGTACATACCCATACTCCGTTAGTACACAGACGTTGTAAGTACACATACTCCGTCAGTACACAGACGTACATACCCATACTCCGTTAGTGCACAGACGTTGTAAGTACACATACTCCGTTAGTACACAGACTTTGTAAGTACACATACTCCGTCAGTACACAGACGTTGTAAGTGCACAAACTACTTTAGTACCCAGACGTTATAAGGACACATACGCCGTTTGTACACAGACGTACATACCCATACTCCGTTAGTGCACAGACGTTGTAAGTACACATAGTCCTTTAATACCCAGACTACATACCCATACTCCGTTAATGCACAGACGTTATAAGGACACATACGCCGTTTGTACCCAGACGTACATACCCATTATCCGTTAATGCACAGACGTTATAAGGACACATACGCCGTTTGTACACAGACGTTGTAAGTACACATACTCCGTTAGTACACAGACGTTGTAAGTACACATACTCCGTTAGTACACAGACGTACATACCCATACTCCGTTGGTGCACAGACGTTATAAGGACACATACTCCTTTAGTACCCAGACGTACATACCCATACTCCGTTAGTGCACAGACGTTATAAGGACACATACGCCGTTTGTACACAGACGTTGTAAGTACACATACTCCGTTAGTACACAGACGTTGTAAGTACACATACTCCGTTAGTACACAGACGTACATACCCATACTCCGTTGGTGCACAGACGTTATAAGGACACATACTCCTTTAGTACCCAGACGTACATACCCATACTCCGTTAGTGCACAGACGTTATAAGGACACATACGCCGTTTGTACACAGACGTTGTAAGTACACATATTCCGTTAGTACACATACGTTGAAAGTACACATACGCCGTCAGTACACAGACGTTGTAAGTACACATACGCCGTCAGTACACAGACGTTGTAAGTACACATACTCCTTTAGTACAAAGACGTTGTAAGTACACATACTCCGTTAGTACACAGACGTTGTAAGTACACATACTCCGTTAGTACAAAGACGTTGTAAGTACACATACTCCTTTAGTACAAAGACCTTGTAAGTACAAACTACGTAAATATATGGTCTTCGAGTGTGCATAGACCGCGTAAATACCCAATCTATGTAAGTGCACAGTAAATCTTGATCTATGTCAATAATACACAGTCTACGTATGTAACCAATCAAAGCAAGTACACAAAGTTCCTAAATTCATATCTACGTAAGAACATATACTACGCCAGTACCGTCTCCGTACAGACATTTTAATGTCAAATCAACGTAATTACAGATAATACGTTAGTATGCATGCAAATACACGTTCTGCGTAAGTATCGAATATACAGACTATGTACTGACCGAGTTTATGCAAGTACACATACTACGTTAGTAACTGTTTGCGTAAGTACACAGAATACGTAAGTACACGAATATCATAAGTGAACTGTATACGTAAGTACCCGAACATCATAAGTGAACTGAACACGTAAGTATCCGAACTTCATAAGTGAACTGAATACGTAAGTACCCAATCTACGAAAGTATAAATACTACGTAGATATCAAATAAACATGTGTGGCAAGACTATGATAGTTAACAGTTTACGTAAGTACCAATGCTAACTATTTACCCAGTCTACATAAGCAACATAGATTACAGGCAACGTACACACACATTCTACCAGCTATAGCAAAATGTTCACTTAAAACTTTGTTTATTTATCCCCATAGCTTTCTAGTGTAACACATAATTCCTCTTTATTTACTTTCATAAAATGGTAAGGTATGTATTGTATAAATAATTAGATCTGTACCGTTTGGTGTAAGAAATCTTTGCACTCGACTAAAACCATGATATTATTTAAAATGTGTGAATAACCCAATATATATTATAATCATAGTTACATGAAATTAACCAGCCATACCTTCTGAAACTTAGGTCCGGTTGTGGAGAAAGAACAGGGCTATTCATTCCACTAGCCAGTGTGTTGGAACAGATCTCAACAGAAACTTTCCTTTCCATTGGAACCCAGGTAGGCTGTGCCCCGTTATATGCTTTCATGAAGGAGTTGTAGGTGCCGGTGTACACGCACAATCACTAATTACAGGCTATAATAGGCCAGAATATATTTATTAAAATGACCTACCAGATCATACTCCGGTTATATAATGGTCAATGTTAGATTATATCCCGGGTATATACTGGCCAATGTCATATTATATCCCAGGTATATACTGGTCAATGTCAGATTATATCCCGGGTATATACTGTTCAGTGTCATATTATATCCCGGGTATATACTGGCCAACGTCATATTATATCCCGGGTATATACTGGCCAATGTCAGATTATATCCCAGGTATATACTGGTCAATGTCAGATTATATCCCAGGTATATACTGGCCAATGTCAGATTATATCCCGGGTATATACTGGCCAATGTCATATTATATCCTGGGTATATACTGGCCAATGTCAGATTATATCCCGGGTATATACTGGCCAATGTCAGATTATATCCCAGGTATATACTGGCCAATGTCAGATTATATCGCAGGTATATACTGGCCAATGTCATATTATATCCTGGGTATATACTGGCCAATGTCAGATTATATCCCGGGTATATACTGGCCAATGTCAGATTATATCCCAGGTATATACTGGCCAATGTCATATAATATCCTGGGTATATACTGGCCAATGTCAGATTATATCCCGGGTATATACTGGCCAACGTCATATTATATCCCAGGTATATACTGGCCAATGTCAGATTATATCCCGGGTATATACTGGCCAATGTCATATTATATCCTGGGTATATACTGGTCAATGTCAGATTATATCCCAGGTATATACTGGCCAATGTCATATTATATCCCAGGTATATACTGGCCAATGTCATATTATATCCTGGGTATATACTGGCCAACGTCATATTATATCCCAGGTATATACTGGCTAATGTCAGATTATATCCCGGGTATATACTGGCCAATGTCAGATTATATCCTGGGTATATACTGGCCAATGTCAGATTATATCCCAGGTATATACTGTTCAGTGTTAGATTATATCCCGGGTATAAACTGGTCAATGTCATATTATATCCAGGGTATATACTAGTTAATGTCAGATTATATCCTGGGTATATACTAGTCAATGTCAGATTATATCCCTGGTATTTACTGTTCAGTGTCAGATTATATCCCGGGTATTTACTGTTCAGTGTCAGATTAT
Organism: Sinonovacula constricta; assembly: GCA_007844125.1. Lineage (NCBI taxonomy): Eukaryota > Metazoa > Mollusca > Bivalvia > Cardiida > Solecurtidae > Sinonovacula > Sinonovacula constricta. The sequence goes on from CM017565.1 coordinate 54,621,320, forward strand.
ATCCCGGGTATTTACTGTTCAGTGTCAGATTATATCTCGGGTATATACTGGTCAATGTCAGATTATATTCCGGGTATATATTGGTCAATGTCATTATATCCTGGGTATATACTGGCCAATGTCAGATTATATCCCAGGTATATACTGGCCTATGTCAGATTATATCCTGGGTATATACTGGCCAATGTCAGATTATATCCCAGATATATACTGGCCAATGTCAGATTATATCCTGGGTATATACTGGTCAATGTCAGATTATATCCCGGGTATATACTGGTCAATGTCAGATTATATCCCGGGTATATACTGGTCAATGTCAGATTATATCCCGGGTATATACTGGTCAATGTCAGATTATATCCCGGGTATATACTGGCCAATGTCAGATTATATCCCGGGTATATACTGGCCAATGTCATATTATATCCCGGGTATATACTGGTCATGCCAGATTATATCCCGAGTATATACTGGCCAATGTCAGATTATATCCCGGGTATATACTGGTCAATGTCATATTATATCCTGGGTATATACTGGTCATGCCAGATTATATCCCGGGTATATACTGGCCAATGTCATATTATATTCCGGGTATATACTGGCCAATGTCAGATTATATCCCAGGTATATACTGGTCAATGTCAGATTATATTCCGTGTATATACTGGTCAATGTCAGATTATATCCCGGGTATATACTGGTCAATGTCAGATTATATTCCGGGTATATACTGGTCAATGTCATATTATATCCCGGGTATATACTGGCCAATGTCAGATTATATCCCAGGTATATACTGGCCAATGTCAGATTATATCCTGGGTAGATACTGGTCATGCCAGATTATATCCTGGGTATATACTGGCCAATGTCAGATTATATCCTGGGTATATACTGGCCAATGTCAGATTATATCCCAGGTATATACTGGCCAATGTCAGATTATATCCTGGGTATATACTGGTCAATGTCAGATTATATCCCCGGTATATACTGGTCAATGTCATATTATATCCTGGGTATATACTGGCCAACGTCAGATTATATCCCGGGTATATACTGGTCAATGTCATATTATATCCCGGGTATATACTGGCCAATGTCATATTATATCCCGGGTATATACTGGCCAATGTCATATTATATTCCGGGTATATACTGGCCAATGTCAGATTATATCCCGGGTATATACTGGTCAATGTCATATTATATCCAGGGAATATACTGGTCAATGTCATATTATATCCCGGGTATATAGTGGCCAATGTCATATTATATCCCAGGTATATACTGGTCAATGTCAGATTATATCCCGGGTATATACTGGCCAATGTTATATTATATCCCGGTTATATACTGGTCAATGTCAGATTATATCCCGGGTATATACTGGCCAATGTCAGATTATATCCCGGGTATATACTGGCCAATGTCATATTATATTCCGGGTATATACTGGCCAATGTCAGATTATATCCCGGGTATATACTGGTCAATGTCATATTATATCCAGGGAATATACTGGTCAATGTCATATTATATCCCGGGTGTATACTGGCCAATGTCATATTATATCCCAGGTATATACTGGTCAATGTCAGATTATATCCCGGGTATATACTGGTCAATGTCATATAATATCCCGGGTATATACTGTCAATGTCAGATTATATCCCAGGTATATACTGGTCAATGTCAGATTATATCCTGGGTATATACTGGCCAATGTTATATTATATCCCGGGTATATACTGGTCAATGTCAGATTATATCCCGGGTATATACTGGCCAATGTCAGATTATATCCCGGGTATATACTGGCCAATGTCAGATTATATCCCGGGTATATACTGGTCAATGTCAGATTATATCCCGGGTATATACTGGCCAATGTCAGATTATATCCCGGGTATATACTGGTCAATGTCAGATTATATCCTGGGTATATACTGGCCAATGTCAGATTATATCCCGGGTATATACTGGCCAATGTCAGATTATATCCCGGGTATATACTGGTCATGCCAGATTATATCCCGAGTATATACTGGCCAATGTCAGATTATATCCCGGGTATATACTGGTCAATGTCATATTATATCCTGGGTATATACTGGTCATGCCAGATTATATCCCGGGTATATACTGGCCAATGTCATATTATATTCCGGGTATATACTGGCCAATGTCAGATTATATCCCAGGTATATACTGGCCAATGTCAGATTATATCCCGGGTCAATGTCAGATTATATCCCGCGTATATACTGGTCAATGTCATATTATATCCTGGGTATATACTGGCCAATGTCAGATTATATCCCGGGTATATACTGGTCAATGTCATATAATATCCCGGGTATATACTGGCCAATTTCATATTATATCCCGGGTATATACTGGCCAATGTCAGATTATATCCCGGGTATATACTGGTCAATGTCAGATTATATCCCGGGTATATACTGGCCAATGTCAGATTATATCCCGGGTATATACTGGTCAATGTCATATTATATCCTGGGTATATACTGGTCATGCCAGATTATATCCCGGGTATATACTGGCCAATGTCATATTATATTCCGGGTATATACTGGCCAATGTCAGATTATATCCCAGGTATATACTGGCCAATGTCAGATTATATCCCGGGTATATACTGGTCAATGTCAGATTATATTCCGGGTATATACTGGCCAATGTCAGATTATATCCCAGGTATATACTGGCCAATGTCAGATTATATCCTGGGTATATACTGGCCAATGTCAGATTATATCCCGGGTATATACTGGTCAATGTCATATAATATCCCGGGTATATACTGGTCATGCCAGATTATATCCCGGGTATATACTGGCCAATGTCATATTATATTCCGGGTATATACTGGCCAATGTCAGATTATATCCCAGGTATATACTGGCCAATGTCAGGTTATATCCCGGGTATATACTGGTCAATGTCAGATTATATTCCGGGTATATACTGGTCAATGTCAGATTATATCCCGGGTATATACTGGTCAATGTCAGATTATATTCCGGGTATATACTGGCCAATGTCAGATTATATCCCAGGTATATACTGGCCAATGTCAGATTATATCCCGGGTATATACTGGTCAATGTCAGATTATATTCCGGGTATATACTGGTCAATGTCAGATTATATCCGGGGTATATACTGGTCAATGTCAGATTATATTCCGGGTATATACTGGTCAATGTCATATTATATCCCGGGTATATACTGGCCAATGTCAGATTATATCCCAGGTATATACTGGCCAATGTCAGATTATATCCTGGGTAGATACTGGTCATGCCAGATTATATCCTGGGCATATACTGGCCAATGTCAGATTATATCCTGGGTATATACTGGCCAATGTCAGATTATATCCCAGATATATACTGGCCAATGTCAGATTATATCCTGGGTATATACTGGTCAATGTCAGATTATATCCCGGGTATATACTGGTCAATGTCAGATTATATCCCGGGTATATACTGGTCAATGTCAGATTATATCCCGGGTATATACTGGTCAATGTCAGATTATATCCCGGGTATATACTGGCCAATGTCAGATTATATCCCGGGTATATACTGGCCAATGTCATATTATATCCCGGGTATATACTGGTCATGCCAGATTATATCCCGAGTATATACTGGCCAATGTCAGATTATATCCCGGGTATATACTGGTCAATGTCATATTATATCCTGGGTATATACTGGTCATGCCAGATTATATCCCGGGTATATACTGGCCAATGTCATATTATATTCCGGGTATATACTGGCCAATGTCAGATTATATCCCAGGTATATACTGGTCAATGTCAGATTATATTCCGTGTATATACTGGTCAATGTCAGATTATATCCCGGGTATATACTGGTCAATGTCAGATTATATTCCGGGTATATACTGGTCAATGTCATATTATATCCCGGGTATATACTGGCCAATGTCAGATTATATCCCAGGTATATACTGGCCATTGTCAGATTATATCCTGGGTAGATACTGGTCATGCCAGATTATATCCTGGGTATATACTGGCCAATGTCAGATTATATCCTGGGTATATACTGGCCAATGTCAGATTATATCCCGGGTATATACTGGTCAATGTCATATTATATCCAGGGAATATACTGGTCAATGTCATATTATATCCCGGGTATATAGTGGCCAATGTCATATTATATCCCAGGTATATACTGGTCAATGTCAGATTATATCCCGGGTATATACTGGCCAATGTTATATTATATCCCGGGTATATACTGGTCAATGTCAGATTATATCCCGGGTATATACTGGCCAATGTCAGATTATATCCCGGGTATATACTGGCCAATGTCATATTATATTCCGGGTATATACTGGCCAATGTCAGATTATATCCCGGGTATATACTGGTCAATGTCATATTATATCCAGGGAATATACTGGTCAATGTCATATTATATCCCGGGTGTATACTGGTCAATGTCAGATTATATCCCGGGTATATACTGGCCAATGTTATATTATATCCCGGGTATATACTGTCAATGTCAGATTATATCCCAGGTATATACTGGTCAATGTCAGATTATATCCTGGGTATATACTGGCCAATGTTATATTATATCCCGGGTATATACTGGTCAATGTCAGATTATATCCCGGGTATATACTGGCCAATGTCAGATTATATCCCGGGTATATACTGGCCAATGTCAGATTATATCCCGGGTATATACTGGTCAATGTCAGATTATATCCCGGGTATATACTGGCCAATGTCAGATTATATCCCGGGTATATACTGGTCAATGTCAGATTATATCCTGGGTATATACTGGCCAATGTCAGATTATATCCCGGGTATATACTGGCCAATGTCAGATTATATCCCGGGTATATACTGGTCATGCCAGATTATATCCCGAGTATATACTGGCCAATGTCAGATTATATCCCGGGTATATACTGATCAATGTCATATTATATCCTGGGTATATACTGGTCATGCCAGATTATATCCCGGGTATATACTGGCCAATGTCATATTATATTCCGGGTATATACTGGCCAATGTCAGATTATATCCCAGGTATATACTGGCCAATGTCAGATTATATCCCGGGTCAATGTCAGATTATATCCCGCGTATATACTGGTCAATGTCATATTATATCCTGGGTATATACTGGCCAATGTCAGATTATATCCCGGGTATATACTGGTCAATGTCATATAATATCCCGGGTATATACTGGCCAATGTCATATTATATCCCGGGTATATACTGGCCAATGTCAGATTATATCCCGGGTATATACTGGTCAATGTCAGATTATATCCCGGGTATATACTGGCCAATGTCAGATTATATCCCGGGTATATACTGGTCAATGTCATATTATATCCTGGGTATATACTGGTCATGCCAGATTATATCCCGGGTATATACTGGCCAATGTCATATTATATTCCGGGTATATACTGGCCAATGTCAGATTATATCCCAGGTATATACTGGCCAATGTCAGATTATATCCCGGGTATATACTGGTCAATGTCAGATTATATTCCGGGTATATACTGGCCAATGTCAGATTATATCCCAGGTATATACTGGCCAATGTCAGATTATATCCTGGGTATATACTGGCCAATGTCAGATTATATTCCGGGTATATACTGGTCAATGTCATATAATATCCCGGGTATATACTGGTCATGCCAGATTATATCCCGGGTATATACTGGCCAATGTCATATTATATTCCGGGTATATACTGGCCAATGTCAGATTATATCCCAGGTATATACTGGCCAATGTCAGATTATATCCCGGGTATATACTGGTCAATGTCAGATTATATTCCGGGTATATACTGGTCAATGTCAGATTATATCCCGGGTATATACTGGTCAATGTCAGATTATATTCCGGGTATATACTGGCCAATGTCAGATTATATCCCAGGTATATACTGGCCAATGTCAGATTATATCCCGGGTATATACTGGTCAATGTCAGATTATATTCCGGGTATATACTGGTCAATGTCAGATTATATCCCGGGTATATACTGGTCAATGTCAGATTATATTCCGGGTATATACTGGTCAATGTCATATTATATCCCGGGTATATACTGGCCAATGTCAGATTATATCCCAGGTATATACTGGCCAATGTCAGATTATATCCTGGGTAGATACTGGTCATGCCAGATTATATCCTGGGCATATACTGGCCAATGTCAGATTATATCTTGGGTATATACTGGCCAATGTCAGATTATATCCCAGGTATATACTGGCCAATGTCAGATTATATCCTGGGTATATACTGGTCAATGTCAGATTATATCCCAGGTATATACTGGTCAATGTCATATTATATCCTGGGTATATACTGGCCAATGTCAGATTATATCCCGGGTATATACTGGTCAATGTCATATTATATCCCGGATATATACTGGCCAATGTCATATTATATCCCGGGTATATACTGGCCAATGTCATATTATATTCCGGGTATATACTGGCCAATGTCAGATTATATCCCGGGTATATACTGGTCAATGTCATATTATATCCAGGGAATATACTGGTCAATGTCATATTATATCCCGGGTATATACTGGCCAATGTCATATTATATTCCGGGTATATACTGGCCAATGTCAGATTATATCCCGGGTATATACTGGCCAATGTCATATTATATCCCGGGTATATACTGGCCAATGTCAGATTTTATCCCGGGTATATACTGGTCAATGTCATATTATATCCCGTGTATATACTGGTCATGCCAGATTATATCCCGGGTATATACTGACCAATGTCAGATTATATCCCGGGTATATACTGGTCAATGTCATATTATATTCCGGGTATATACTGGCCAATGTCATATTATATCCCGGGTATATACTGGCCAATGTCAGATTATATCCCGGGTATATACTGGTCAATGTCATATTATATCCCGGGTATATACTGGCCAATGTCATATTATATCCCGGGTATATACTGGTCAATGTCATATTATATCCCGGGTATATACTGGTCAATGTCATATTATATCCTGGGTATATACTGGTCAATGTCAGATTATATCCCATGTATATACTGGTCAATGTCAGATTATATCCTGGGTAGATACTGGTCAATGTCAGATTATATCCCGGGTATAAACTGGTCAATGTCAGATTATATCCCAGGTATATACTGGTCAATGTCATATTATATCCTGGGTATATACTGATCAATGTCAGATTATATCCCAGGTATATACTGGTCAATGTCAGATTATATCCTGGGTAGATACTGGTCAATGTCAAATTATATCCCAGGTATATACTGGTCAATGTCAGATTATATCCTGGGTAGATACTGGTCAATGTCAGATTATATCCCGGGTATATACTGGCCAATGTCAGATTATACCCCGGGTATATACTGGCCAATGTCAGATTATATCCCGGGTATATACTGGTCAATGTCATATTATATCCCGGGTATATACTGGCCAATGTCATATTATATCCTGGGTATATACTGGTCAATGTCATATTATATCCCGGGTATATACTGGTCAATGTCATATTATATCCCGGGTATATACTGGTCAATGTCAGATTATATCCTGGGTAGATACTGGTCATGCCAGAGTATATCCCGGGTATATACTTTTCAACGTCAGATTATATCCCAGGTATATACTTTTCAACGTCAGATTGCAACCCCTTTACATTTTTATGCATTCGACAGCTTTGTTGCGGTTTTTGTTTTGTGCTGCTTTTGTTTGTTGTTTTTGTTGTTTGTTTTTTGCCGTCGTTGACCCCTGATCTGTCAGAGAGTGTGATTAAAATTGCAACCGAAGTGTCAGTAATCATTAATTGTAAAATTATCAAACAGTTTGGGATTTTTTTTCGAAATAACGCAACATTTTAAATATTGTTTTTATTTAAATACGGAGTTTTATATTTAAATTTTGACGAGACTACTTAAGGTTCATTATGATGAACAGAAACATTTCTTTTTCATGACTATATATTTGACTTTGAAAGGTACAAACAAAACCAAACAAGTTTATCTGAAAGAATCGTGTTAACATTGAACACGGAATTAATTGATCTGTTCATGACACTATGATGTGGAAGAAAAGACATTCCATGGTTCGAACTACTTCATGACAGCTTCCACCGTCGTGATCGTGTAACGATGTCGACATTACACTCCCGTGAATGTTTAACAAGAGGCCTTGTTTTGCAGCTGTTGGAGGAAGCACGGACCCATGCAGTGACATCTACAGCGGACCTGGTGCCGAGTCCGAGCCGGAGACGTTGGCACTGACCCGATTTCTGGGCGCTCACCCCACCCACCCAACCTTCCAGGCGTATCTCACCGTCCACTCATATGGACAGATGTGGCTCTACCCCTGGGGATACACGTCGGCACTTCCTGCCGACTGGCAAGATTTGGTAAGTAGAATACACAGGAATCGAACATGAAAGATAAATAATGAGATAAACTTAGCAAAAAATGTATTATCAAATTATCAAAACTGATTCGATTTTGTTTTGATTTTTGGCTTTGAAATACATCGACCAATAATGGCCATTGTATCATCTTCCATCTATTATGGAGGAGAACACGCCAGATATATTTCTGGATAGAACCACCAGCGCGTTGCTGGTCAGCTGGAAAATCTTCACGCATTTAAGTCCTAAGCTCCAAACGGGACTCGAGCCCACGCTTTGAGAGGCTATGAGTTAGAGGAGTTACAAGTCGGTGACTTTTCCACTACGCCAAAGGTTTCAGTAAATTAAAACTGGTCAATAGATGCAGGTGTAGAAAAAATGGTCACAGATCGGCATACATTGACTTGCAGTTATTTTTAATAATCTATATAAATTCAGTAATCGCATCTAATATAATAGATAGAAGGCTAGTACTGTAGTGTCATTATATTATTAAATGCATCTTATAGTATGTGCAGACCAACTTGTACATGAAGTGTTTTACGAGAATATTACGTTTCACGTAAAAATATACATGTTTGACGCGTTAAAAAGATTTATATGTTTGACACGTAAAATTATACATGTTTGACCAAACATAGTGTCACTTAAATATGCGTGTAAAAAAGTGTCTCGCGTTTATCGTCACATTTCTATCACGAAGGCCACTGCTGCCAACGTAGCAATCACCGCACTGCGTGCCCCTTACAACACACGATACACCACCGGCTCATCCACCAACACTCTCTGTAAGTTGTCCTCCTTTACGTTGGCCATTTGTGGGTATAGTCCTGGTTTTTCCCGAATCCACAGCCCATTGTTAAAGCCTGCAAATAACACTAAAACATATCCATGACATCCGGTATGCAATTGTAGCAAAACACTGACAGACGACACATGCTTGATTACCTTTTTGACTGAAAGCAAGCAGCATCACTGTGCTAATTATTGTTGACGCTGTATCTGTTGTACTGTTATTCGTCTTATTGGGATTAATTAGATATGGTGCCATTTCTCCGGTATGTTATCATTAGTAACTTACGTTCACTCCTACCGCTTTGCTTTGTCATGATTGTGGGATAATTGGCTGGTGCACGGTAGCTTGCAATTATCAATGAACCCGAAGATAATTTAGAGGGACAAGAGCCTTAATTACCACTAGATCAAACGACTGCTTAATATTTTCGAGTTGTTAAACAATAAAACGAATCCAAGTTCTGCAGATTTGGTATTGTCCTGGCCGAATATTGTATATTCAACGTTCATACTGTTGTATTTTACCTGTTTTCCTTTGTATACAGAAAGCTTGACGAGTGCACGTTTTGTTATACTTCTACATAAAACAAAATGGATCGACACGGTGTGTTATTGTTCATTCAATGAGATGATATATTACGAATCGTTTCACTGGCTGAATTTCCGTGTCGTTTTGGACACCGAGTCATTTCCTACTATTCTTGTAGAATTACTAGGACCATGTGCCAGTGAGGATGCATGTGCATGACTTTTACAAATAGTTCAACAGATGACAGTTCTGGTTTTCTGGACTTGGAGATCTTCCCATGTTATCATTCATGAATTATTCCCTGTTGCACCGTTGGAGTTTGTTATTTTACCTCCGCCTTCTTTTTAAGGAATGCTTAGTATAACAGTATGTTAGATGGTATACTCATGTTTTGTTAAACTTTTTTAACTTAAAATAATATTGCCACTTCATCCTATCATATTCGTCTTTTTTTGTGTATTTATGTTTTGTATGTTTGTGTGTGTCAAATTGAATTGTTTTGCCAGACAAGAGCCGACAAGGTCCGACTGACAGTATAGTTAAAACAACAACGAAAATTAAAACATTGCATTCCCTTGGTGTTGGGTCCTGAATAACCTTTTATGCACTCTTATTTTATGCAGCATAGGACAGGAAGGATCGCTACACGGGCTTTAAGGTCGGTACACGGTACTAAGTATCAAGTGGGCTCGGCAACAAGAACACTTTGTAAGTTGCAAATTGCACCAGCAGACACATTGCCATCTGCGCATCTTCTGCCCGGTTACCTCTTTGTGTAACAGTTGACGGACGTCGCTAAGGTCATTTGTCAAATCTACGGATTACAGTACAGGGAGTTATAATCTACTTTAGTTAGCATAGCAGCTGTATTCTGTGGCGGTAACAGTTGGGTTTGTTCCATTTTATATGACGTTATATGACAGTTTTATTGTAACTTCAACGCTTGGGCGACCGTGGTCTAGTGTTTAAGACGTTGGACTCCGGATCGAAGGGTCCCGGGTTCGAACTTAGAAACTGACCACATAATTTTAGTCCTTGAGCAAGACTATTTACTGCACATTGCTGCAGGTACTCAGTACCTGAGTACTGGTTCTACCCAGGAAGTGGACATTCGAGAGGGATTAATATAAGTTGAAGGAACTTGTTTCCCAATTGACTATAAATAAATAGGTTTAAATACTTTACTGGCAGGTGAATTCCTTTGTCCTGTGCCTTTTCATATTTTCCTAATTGCTACAATGCTCATATCACGCTTATATTTTCTCAAAATTGTCTAGTAATATTAATGGTGAAGTAATACACGGATGAATTTAACTATTTGCTGTCCAGCCATTAAGAACTTGCATGACACTGCACCATCGAAATAGGACAAGATCGGTACCAGATTGCTTCTAATTGAAATGTAAAAAATAGTGAATATCATGCACAGTATAAAGGGAGTATTATTTAAAAAGTTAAAAATTAAGTTTTATTTGCACGAAAGTATGACCAAACATAATATCCGATGAGATCCGAGTGTTGCATGACGTGACCAAATGTTAGAGGAGTGTGGTGGGAAAATGCGGGAGGTCGTCTGATGCGCAGATGGTTTGTGCAGTCTGGCTGCTAGGCGCTCATTGTGACGTGGTTGGTTTATTTTTGAAGTGTGTTGGTGTTGTTTAAATAGTATTAATACATGGTTCAGTGTATTCTTTGAGCTAAGGCCAAGAAAACAAAATTGTACATTTTCGTTTTTAATGCATGTTTGAATAAATTAAACACTACTTGTAAAACATCAGTTCAGCACATTTACTTAGCAATTCAATCCAGCCAAGCGTTTTGTATAGTCTTTTTTATACACATTATTTCGATCATAAAATTAACCAATTACTTATAATTAAGCGAATAAACAGACTCTCGCCTAATTTCTTTCTTTAATGCTCCCTCTTGTTCTTATAACTGATGACATCCTTCTAGAAATCGATACATACAGGCTCTGAATTTAACTTGTCCGTCCAGATGTACCGAGATTATCTAATTGATAAAGTGTTGCCGTCAAACAGAAGCAGCTTCACGTTTCCTATAGTGTTACGGTCTAGTGATTGCCCTGGCCAGGAAATTCACTTTCATTATTTTCTAACCCATTATTCGAACCACTCGTTCTGTGTACAGGAGCACTATCTTCATGAAAAAATAACAACATTTTCAGGATGACATCTTGATATTACATGTGATATGTTTTCCTCTGAAACTTCTAAATATTTGAGTGATATAATGCTTCTATCTACCTTAGCAATAGGAAGTTAGGACTCAATGTGGAACATTATGTGTTGAACTATTTTTATTTTATGTTGTATTTTATAACACTAAAATGAAACTGTAAATTGATCAAACACCGTGAAAAGTGTATATTAGTTTTACCTACAAATAACTCACAAATGCATAAAAAATCAACTTTTGTGTACAAGAATTAGTTTGTTACATATTTTAGGGAACTATTATATCAAAATTAAATACGTTCGCCTCATATAGAATCGGACAACTCTGACAAGATACAATCCCGGTTAAGACATTTTTTTTTATTCTAAAACAGAACAAACTCGACAACAATATTTTTACATAAGTGATCATCCCCATCACTATCCATCTTCTCTTTCTTTAAACAGCATGACAATCTTATCTTTGGTTGACATCACGAACAACCACTTGCAGAATAATTTCCCAGTTGAGATTTTGCTAAAGCTCAAATTTTGACAGTTTATTGTTAAGTCTAATGATATCCCTAACTCAATGTAACAAACCATGCCAGATTAATGGAGTATAACAAACTGGAATTGTAACAGCATGTGTCAGCAATACCTTAACCTTGCCAGATTTATGGAGTATAACATACTGGAATTGTAACAGTATGTGTCAGTAATACCTTAACCATGCCAGATTTATGGAGTATAACATACAGGAATTGTAACAGCATGTGTCAGCAATACCTTAACCTTGCCAGATGAATGGAGTATAACATACTGGAATTGTAACAGCATGTGTCAGCAATACCTTAACCTTGCCAGATTAATGAAGTATAACATACTGGAATTGTAACAGCATGTGTCAGCAATACCTTAACCTTGCCAGATTTATGGAGTATAACATACTGGAATTGTAACAGCTTGTGTCAGCAATACCTTAACCTTGCCAGATTTATGGAGTATAATATACTGGAAATGCAACAGCATGTGTCAGCAATACCTTAACCTTGCCAGATTTATGGACTATAACATACTGGAATTGTAACAGTATGTGTCAGCAATACCTTAACCTTGCCAGATTTATGGAGTATAACATACTGGAATTGTAACAGCATGTGTCAGCAATACCTTAACCTTGCCAGATTTATGGAGTATAACATACTGGAATTGTAACAGCTTGTGTCAGCAATACCTTAACCATGCCAGATTTATGGAGTATAACATACTGGAATTGTAACAGCATGTGTCAGCAATACCTTAACCTTGCCAGATGAATGGAGTATAACATACTGGAATTGTAACAGCATGTGTCAGTAATACCTTAACCATGCCAGATTTATGGAGTATAACATACAGGAATTGTAACAGCATGTGTCAGCAATACCTTAACCTTGCCAGATGAATGGAGTATAACATACTGGAATTGTAACAGTATGTGTCAGCAATACCTTAACCTTGCCAGATGAATGGAGTATAACATACTGGAATTGTAACAGTATGTGTCAGTAATACCTTAACCATGCCAGATTTATGGAGTATAACATACAGGAATTGTAACAGTATGTGTCAGTAATACCTTAACCATGCCAGATTTATGGAGTATAACATACTGGAATTGTAACAGCATGTGTCAGCAATACCTTAACCTTGCCAGATGAATGGAGTATAACATACTGGAATTGTAACAGCATGTGTCAGCAATACCTTAACCTTGCCAGATTTATGGAGTATAACATACTGGAATTGTAACAGCATGTGTCAGCAATACCTTAACCTTGCCAGATTAATGAAGTATAACATACTAGAATTGTAACAGCTTGTGTCAGCAATACCTTAACCTTGCCAGATGAATGGAGTATAACATACTGGAATTGTAACAGCATGTGTCAGTAATACCTTAACCATGCCAGATTTATGGAGTATAACATACAGGAATTGTAACAGCATGTGTCAGCAATACCTTAACCTTGCCAGATGAATGGAGTATAACATACTGGAATTGTAACAGCATGTGTCAGCAATACCTTAACCTTGCCAGATGAATGGAGTATAACATACTGGAATTGTAACAGTATGTGTCAGTAATACCTTAACCATGCCAGATTTATGGAGTATAACATACAGGAATTGTAACAGCATGTGTCAGCAATACCTTAACCTTGCCAGATGAATGGAGTATAACATACTGGAATTGTAACAGCATGTGTCAGCAATACCTTAACCTTGCCAGATTAATGAAGTATAACATACTGGAATTGTAACAGCATGTGTCAGCAATACCTTAACCTTGCCAGATTTATGGAGTATAACATACTGGAATTGTAACAGCTTGTGTCAGCAATACCTTAACCTTGCCAGATTTATGGAGTATAATATACTGGAAATGCAACAGCATGTGTCAGCAATACCTTAACCTTGCCAGATTTATGGACTATAACATACTGGAATTGTAACAGCATGTGTCAGCAATACCTTAACCTTGCCAGATGAATGGAGTATAACATACTGGAATTGTAACAGCATGTGTCAGCAATACCTTAACCTTGCCAGATTTATGGAGTATAACATACTGGAATTGTAACAGCATGTGTCAGCAATACCTTAACCTTGCCAGATTTATGGACTATAACATACTGGAATTGTAACAGTATGTGTCAGCAATACCTTAACCTTGCCAGATTAATGGAGTATAACATACTGGAATTGTAACAGCATGTGTCAGCAATACCTTAACCTTGCCAGATTTATGGAGTATAACATACTGGAATTGTAACAGCATGTGTCAGCAATACCTTAACCTTGCCAGATTTATGGAGTATAACATACTGGAATTGTAACAGCTTGTGTCAGCAATACCTTAACCTTGCCAGATTTATGGACTATAACATACTGGAATTGTAACAGTATGTGTCAGCAATACCTTAACCTTGCCAGATTTATGGAGTATAACATACTGGCATTGTAACAGTGTGTGTCAGCAATACCTTAACCTTGCCAGATTTATGGAGTATAACATACTGGAATTGTAACAGCATGTGTCAGCAATACCTTAACCTTGCCAGATTTATGGAGTATAACATACTGGAATTGTAACAGCATGTGTCAGCAATACCTTAACCTTGCCAGATTTATGGAGTATAACATACTGGAATTGTAACAGTATGTGTCAGCAATACCTTAACCTTGCCAGATTTATGGACTATAACATACTGGAATTGTAACAGCATGTGTCAGCAATACCTTAACCTTGCCAGATTTATGGAGTATAACATACTAGAATTGTAACAGCTTGTGTCAGCAATACCTTAACCTTGCCAGATTTATGGACTATAACATACTGGAATTGTAACAGCTTGTGTCAGCAATACCTTAACCTTGCCAGATTTATGGAGTATAACATACTGGAATTGTAACAGCATGTGTCAGCAATACCTTAACCTTGCCAGATTTATGGAGTATAACATACTGGAATTGTAACAGCATGTGTCAGCAATACCTTAACCTTGCCAGATTTATGGAGTATAACATACTGGAATTGTAACAGCATGTGTCAGCAATACCTTAACCTTGCCAGATTAATGAAGTATAACATACAGGAATTGTAACAGCATGTGTCAGCAATACCTTAACCTTGCCAGATTTATGGAGTATAACATACTGGAAATGTAACAGTATGTGTCAGCAATACCTTAACCTTGCCAGATTAATGGAGTATAACATACTGGAATTGTAACAGCATGTGTCAGCAATACCTTAACCTTGCCAGATTAATGAAGTATAACATACTGGAATTGTAACAGTATGTGTCAGCAATACCTTAACCTTGCCAGATTTATGGAGTATAACAAACTGGAAATGTAACATCATGTGTCAGCAATACCTTAACCTTGCCAGATTAATGAAGTATAACAAACTGGAAATGTAACAGCATGTGTCAGCAATACCTTAACCTTGCCAGATTAATGAAGTATAACATACTGGAATTGTAACAGTATGTGTCAGCGATACCTCAACCTTGCCAGATTAATGAAGTATAACATACTGGAATTGTAACAGCATGTGTCAGCAATACCTTAACCTTGCCAGATTTATGGAGTATAACATACTGGAATTGTAACAGTATGTGTCAGCAATACCTTAACCTTGCCAGATTAATGAAGTATAACATACTGGAATTGTAACAGTATGTGTCAGCGATACCTCAACCTTGCCAGATTAATGAAGTATAACATACTGGAATTGTAACAGCATGTGTCAGCAATACCTTAACCTTGCCAGATTTATGGAGTATAACATACTGGAATTGTAACAGTATGTGTCAGCAATACCTTAACCTTGCCAGATTTATGGAGTATAACATACTGGAATTGTAACAGCATGTGTCAGCAATACCTTAACCTTGCCAGATTTATGGAGTATAACATACTGGAATTGTAACAGTATGTGTCAGCGATACCTCAACCTTGCCAGATTAATGAAGTATAACATACTGGAATTGTAACAGCATGTGTCAGCAATACCTTAACCTTGCCAGATTAATGGAGTATAACATACTGGAATTGTAACAGCATGTGTCAGCAATACCTTAACCTTGCCAGATTTATGGAGTATAACATACTGGAATTGTAACAGCATGTGTCAGCAATACCTTAACCTTGCCAGATTATACTGGAATTGTAACAGCATGTGTCAGCAATACCTTAACCTTGCCAGATTAATGAAGTATAACATACTGGAATTGTAACAGCATGTGTCAGCAATACCTTAACCTTGCCAGATTATGAGTATAACATACTGGAATTGTAACAGCATGTGTCAGCAATACCTTAACCTTGCCAGATTTATGGAGTATAACATACTGGAATTGTAACAGCTTGTGTCAGCAATACCTTAACCTTGCCAGATTTATGGAGTATAACATACTGGAATTGTAACAGCATTGTGTCAGCAATACCTTAACCTTGCCAGATTTATGGAGTATAACATACTGGAATTGTAACAGCATGTGTCAGCAATACCTTAACCTTGCCAGATTTATGGAGTATAACATACTGGAATTGTAACAGCATGTGTCAGCAATACCTTAACCTTGCCAGATTTATGGAGTATAACATACTGGAATTGTAACAGCTTGTGTCAGCAATACCTTAACCTTGCCAGATTAATGAAGTATAACATACTGGAAATGTAACAGCATGTGTCAGCAATACCTTAACCTTGCCAGATTTATGGAGTATAACATACTGGAATTGTAACAGCTTGTGTCAGCAATACCTTAACCTTGCCAGATTAATGGAGTATAACATACTAGAATTGTAACAGCTTGTGTCAGCAATACCTTAACCTTGCCAGATTTATGGAGTATAACATACTGGAATTGTAACAGCATGTGTCAGCAATACCTTAACCTTGCCAGATTTATGGAGTATAACATACTGGAATTGTAACAGCATGTGTCAGCAATACCTTAACCTTGCCAGATTAATGGAGTATAACATACTGGAATTGTAACAGCTTGTGTCAGCAATACCTTAACCTTGCCAGATTTATGGAGTATAACATACTGGAATTGTAACAGCATGTGCCAGCAATACCTTAACCTTGCCAGATTTATGGAGTATAACATACTGAAATTGTAACAGCATGTGTCAGCAATACCTTAACCTTGCCAGATTTATGGAGTATAACATACTGGAATTGTAACAGCATGTGTCAGCAATACCTTAACCTTGCCAGATTTATGGAGTATAACATACTGGAATTGTAACAGCTTGTGTCAGCAATACCTTAACCTTGCCAGATTAATGAAGTATAACATACTGGAAATGTAACAGCATGTGTCAGCAATACCTTAACCTTGCCAGATTTATGGAGTATAACATACTGGAATTGTAACAGCTTGTGTCAGCAATACCTTAACCTTGCCAGATTAATGGAGTATAACATACTGGAATTGTAACAGCTTGTGTCAGCAATACCTTAACCTTGCCAGATTTATGGAGTATAACATACTGGAATTGTAACAGCATGTGTCAGCAATACCTTAACCTTGCCAGATTAATGGAGTATAACATACTAGAATTGTAACAGCATGTGTCAGCAATACCTTAACCTTGCCAGATTTATGGAGTATAACATACTGGAAATGTAACAGCATGTGTCAGCAATACCTTAACCTTGCCAGATTTATGGAGTATAACATACTGGAATTGTAACAGCTTGTGTCAGCAATACCTTAACCTTGCCAGATTAATGGAGTATAACATACTGGAATTGTAACAGCTTGTGTCAGCAATACCTTAACCTTGCCAGATTTATGGAGTATAACATACTGGAATTGTAACAGCATGTGTCAGCAATACCTTAACCTTGCCAGATTTATGTAGTATAACATACTGGAATTGTAACAGCATGTGTCAGCAATACCTTAACCTTGCCAGATTTATGGAGTATAACATACTGGAATTGTAACAGCATGTGTCAGCAATACCTTAACCTTGCCAGATTTATGGAGTATAACATACTGGAATTGTAACAGCATGTGTCAGCAATACCTTAACCTTGCCAGATTTATGGAGTATAACATACTGGAATTGTAACAGCATGTGTCAGCAATACCTTAACCTTGCCAGATTTATGGAGTATAACATACTGGAATTGTAACAGCATGTGTCAGCAATACCTTAACCTTGCCAGATTTATGGAGTATAACATACTAGAATTGTAACAGCTTGTGTCAGCAATACCTTAACCTTGCCAGATTAATGGAGTATAACATACTAGAATTGTAACAGCATGTGTCAGCAATACCTTAACCTTGCCAGATTAATGGAGTATAACATACTAGAATTGTAACAGCATGTGTCAGCAATACCTTAACCTTGCCAGATTAATGGAGTATAACATACTAGAATTGTAACAGCATGTGTCAGCAATACCTTAACCTTGCCAGATTAATGGAGTATAACATACTAGAATTGTAACAGCATGTGTCAGCAATACCTTAACCTTGCCAGATTTATGGAGTATAACATACTAGAATTGTAACAGCATGTGTCAGCAATACCTTAACCTTGCCAGATTAATGGAGTATAACATACTAGAATTGTAACAGCATGTGTCAGCAATACCGTAACCTTGCCAGATTAATGGAGTATAACATACTAGAATTGTAACAGCATGTGTCAGCAATACCTTAACCTTGCCAGATTAATGGAGTATAACATACTAGAATTGTAACAGCATGTGTCAGCAATACCTTAACCTTGCCAGATTAATGGAGTTTAACATACTAGAAATGTAACAGCATGTGTCAGCAATACCTTAACCTTGCCAGATTAATGGAGTATAACATACTAGAATTGTAACAGCATGTGTCAGCAATACCTTAACCTTGCCAGATTAATGGAGTTTAACATACTAGAAATGTAACAGCATGTGTCAGCAATACCTTAACCTTGCCAGATTTATGGAGTATAACATACTAGAATTGTAACAGCATGTGTCAGCAATACCTTAACCTTGCCAGATTAATGGAGTATAAAATGACTTGTAACTGGACTTGTTACACCATGTGTCAGTAAGAAGTTTTCTTGGAGGAAATTTTTGAGCTTGAGCAAAATCTCACCTGAGACATGTTTCTGCAAGTGGGATCAGGTCCGTTGAAGAACGCCATTTTTGTTCAACTGAATCTGCACAATAGGTCTTGATGAATTATCATGTTTTTCTTGAATTTGAATGTCATATCACCTTTCTCTTTCATTGTATGGATTTAACTAGCCGCTTAAGTCGTCGATAGTCTTTTTCTGTTACAGGTCTAAGTCTACCCAGCTTGGCAGAATATCTACATTTACTCTTTATCTCTATATGCATATTTTAATCATTGTCGTGTTTGGTATCTACAACAAATTACTGATTTCTGACTGTTAATTTTCATTGTCATGTTATTCCGCAACTAAATTCCTGACCTCAATTGAAATTTCCTAACCTTTCCTAGCCATGTTTACGGCTAGCAAAAATACAAGTATCACAATCGGAACTCCTCGGGTTATTCCGCCTTCGGATCGAACAGCCCTCTGATAGTGTTAGGGCTACGATATCCAACGGAATCTCGACTCATTGTTCGCCTGAAAATATTACGCATAAAATGTTGTTCTCGAGGAAATTCATGAAGTATTTCGAAGATGTACGGAAATAAGAAAAACCAAAACAATGGCGTCATTTGACAGAGTCCGCGTTCTGTCTGCACTCGGTAGATCTCGGGACGTTGATTTAGGAATAAATCGAGTAGTACAGATGGAGAGTAGACCCTACTTCCATTTAGGAATATGGCTGAGGTGATGTGACCACCTACATACTTCCGACAGATGATTCGTAAAAAACCCGAGGTGTTCCGAATGTACTCATAATAGAACAGTTACACATTTTCTTGAATTTTTTTTTTAATAATATGACGATGCCATATTGTGTATTATACTGTCATGGATTTAAAAAAATCTCAAAATAAAACAAGCCAAAGGACAACCTTTATGTGCCATTCATGGTAAAGATAAAATGGCGCCCTTTCAATAATACCTTTTGTATCTGACTATATTGTATCAGATAGTAGTTGTTAAAAGTACCCGTGCACATGTCCGTCGATATTATGTTGTTGCTAGTTTTGCAGCATTGCAATCGCAATCCTCTCGTGCATATAGTCATTCTGTCAATAGTTTGTTGTTGACTCAATGTTTGGGTCTATTGCAATTTTGACATGCAATCGCTTTGACTCAAGATTTGGGGGAAATTGTCTGTTTTTGGTACTTTTTTTCTTATGTTTACCTATATATTTCTTTTTTAAATACTCCCATTAGGAAAAGATCGTATGTTAGAATGTTTGTTCTACGTCTAATAGCCATATATGCACGTCATCAATATTATAGAAGCTTACCTTATTTTAATTTAAACATATAGTGTCAAATTACTGGGAGTTTTATCATCTCTCGAAAATTTCTATTGGAATTATAGTATATAATTTAGTTATGTAAATAACAAATGTGAGTTTACTTAAAGTATATTTTTACCTAATTAAAATTGTGGCTTATCTGTTAAGAAAGTATTCATTCCACAATTATACCAATGTTTTATAAAGTAGAATAGTGCTCACGGCGCGCTGCAATCTTATTCTCATCATTTAATTCGTTATGTTTAAAGAAACCTAACTTCGCCTACTATAATTTCTGTTTTAAGACGCGGCGGCTGGGGGTTCCGATGACTTCGCTAAGGGAACTAGCGGTGTGAAGTATTCCTACACAGTTGAGCTACGGGACACTGGTCGCTATGGTTTCGCACTTCCGGCGAGTTACATCGGCCCGGTGGGAGAGGAGACACTTCAGGGCTTTTTGGCATTCGCCAAACATATCGACGTATAAACTGTCACCAGAAACCATCGGATTGGCCTTATTTTTAAACCGGTGGCAATTAATCATCGTAATAAAACAGAACTGTATCGTGAAAATGACAAATAAAACAAAGAAACTAATTTCTACGTTGTTGATTTACTTTATTGCTAAGAGGAACCCGGAGTGTATCTCCTAGGCAGATTATTCTGCATCAGAAAGCCAGATGGCTGGTCTAATATTGTTCATGTGCGTTTCGAACGAGAAGAAATGAAAACAGTAGTGTACACATGAAAATCCATCATATGGTAGCAGCCTACCCCATGCTACATAAATGTATTCGGTCGAAAGCTACGGTTTTCATTGCGTGACCTAGATAAAAAAGATATTTTCCAAAGACAGTACTATTAAGAGGGTACCAGAATACATTTTCACCACAAACACATGACGACGCCATTTGAGTTGAATATATTAGTAAAGCATATAACTTCAAAATACCATCGAAATGCTTCGATTTGTGATGCAATCTCTAATTTTGGCACATATACTAGGCGTGATGGTCAAAATGGCACTCGCCACGAAAGTCAAGCAGGCGGCAATTTTCCAAGATGGTCACAATCCAATTTTAAAAGTATATTTTCCAAAATTGTAAACTAGAAAATTATGACAATATTTTGATCTTAAAAACAGATTTTAGTGGTCAAAATGTTAAATGAACATTGGCTTGAATCAAGTTCGCAATTAGAAAGTCATGACCAAATGACGTACAAGATGGCCGCCATGAAACCTTTAAATACCAATATTTCAGAAGTTGTAGGCATAATGTCTTAATTTCAACGAAAATATCTTTTAAGTCAAGTATACAATTAAAAGGCATATCTACTGATACCATCATCTTTTAAGGTTTCAAAAGAACTGTATATTTAGTTTAGAGTCTATTTCCAGCGGAGAATGTAATTTCATAACCTTTGGAGAACTCGTGTGTGACTGAACTAAAACATACTGTGTGACTGAAGTAAAACATACTGTGTGACTGAACTAAAACATCCCGTGTGACTGAACTAAAACATCCCGTGTGACTGAACTAAAACATACTGAACTAAAACATCCCGTGTGACTGAACTAAAACATCCCGTGTGACTGAACTAAAACATCCATGTGACTGAACTAAAACATCCCGTGTGACTGAACTAAAACATCCGTGTGACTGAACTAAAACATACGTGTGACTGAACTAAAACATACTGTGTGACTGAACTAAAACATACTGCGTGACTGAACTAAAACATACTGCGTGACTGAATTAAAACATATTGTGTGACTGAACTAAAACAGGCTGTGTGACTGAACTAAAACATCCCGTGTGACTGAACTGAAACAGCCCGTGTGACTGAACTAAAACATCCGTGTGACTGAACTAAAACATCCCGTGTGACTGAACTAAAACATCCGTGTGACTGAACTAAAACATACTGTGTGACTGAACTAAAACATACTGTGTGACTGAACTAAAACATACTGTGTAACTGAACTAAAACATACTGCGTGACTGAACTAAAACATACTGTGTGACTGAACTAAAACATACTGTGTGACTGAACTAAAACATACTGTGTGACTGATGCGTGACTGAACTAAAACATACTGTGTGACTGAACTAAAACATACTGTGTGACTGAACTAAAACATACTGTGTGACTGAACTAAAGCATCAAGTGTGACTGAACTAAAACATCCGTGTGACTGAACTAAAACACCCGTGTGACTGAACTAAAGCAATCGTGTGACTGAAGTAAAACATCTGCTAACTCAATATTTAACCAGGTGACAACAATTAAGTTACCGTTCGATATCACTTACATGTATTCTTTGTAAGACCCTTGAACAGATTATTGCTTTTCATTTATCTTAACACCTTTCAGAACATAAATCTTTTTTAAACTACAACGTCCCTCCAGAGAACACAGATCTTGAGAAAGTAATAGCTGACCATCTTACAAAAAATCTCTCACCATGGAAACAAACGATTTAAATTCTCATAGATTTTTGGAAACCCTCTTTAACTTATTTATCCTTCAAGAATAAGGTGTATACCCCAGATCATAACATGGATTAAACCTTGTCTCTTAATCATATCGCAGACAGTAAAACTTGAAGGAGAATCTTTATTTCAAGTGCCCCTGTAAAGGTGGGTTCCCACTGCCGATCAAATCAACTCGATCATCCTGATCTCCTAAATTGCCCGATTGAGCCCGACCAAGCTCGACTAAAGGCGTATACATGACTTCTTCTCGACCTCTAGTCGATCATACACGACTCCCACACCATTATTCACGACTCCTTCACGACGTCAACCCGAGCATCTTACCGATTTCCGCTCGATCATCCCGACCTTTGCAAGGCCTTAGCTCGACCAACTGGACCTGTGCTCGATCGCTGCCAGATCTTCACCCGACCAGATCGACATGGCCGTACTCGGGTCGTAGAAGGTCGTGTACCAAAACTTTTTAAATAAAAATTTCAAACACTGTTGGTCATTATTCATTTCATCTTGAAACTCTAAGCTTAGCACTCGCATCATGAAGATTAAGCAGTTACAGTTGTTAGCCAGATGGTTAGAACTCCAGGGAGACAGGGCCATGGCTGTAATAGAGTTGGAAGAAAAGGAAGCAGCAGAGGAGCGAAGAAACAGACGACGCAGGCAGCCACGGTCAAAATAAAAAGTACACTTATAAATACCAATGAAAACAACCATTTATGTTTGTTTTTAGGCACATTAGGACTATGTGGTCCTAAACTATACACTGTCGAACAAAGCAATCGTAAACTTACTATACAAATAGTTTAACATTGTGTTATAATAAAACAAACAAATTATGCAATAAAATTATATTCTTCGAAACACTAAACACAAAATATAATCACGGTTTTATTGTCATATTCAAAGGGGGAGCAAAACAAAAGCATAGTACCAGTTTTTCAGGAGAAGTAGGATGCTCTTGCACAGAAGAGTCAATGGGAGGTGTTTCTGGATTACCGGTATTTGTTTCCTGAGGGGGGTCTGTGTTCACTTCAGGCTCAGGCTCTGAACTTTCACAACTTAAATTAGTATTAATTGTAGTGATGCAGAATCGGACCGAAAACATAATCGATAATCGAATTGAATCGAACATAATTAATCGATTAAAATCGGTAAAAAATCGAAACTTTTTGATCAGGAAGTACTAATTTCGTTAAAAACTATTATTATTTACTTTAATCAGGAAGTACTAATTTATTTTAAAACTACTCTTATTTACTAAGACAAACAATAGACTTTATTAGCATAGGCCCTATTAACAGTCTATAAAACATTTTCATCAAGCAAGTTATGTGAAACAATTTTTCACAACTAAAACTCTTGAACAATAACAAGTTAACTCAAATTTTATTCAAAGTTTCGAACCCTTTACATTTGAAAATTTACTACATGACGTACAAGTAACGCTACTTTTAACTCACTGACTCACTGTAATGGATTGTTCAGTCTTTAAACAACACTTTAGACTAGATTTCAGTTAAGAACACTTAAACTCTTTAACAATAACAACTTAAACTCACACTCTATTCAAAGTTTCAAACTCTTCATGTTTGACAATTGACTTCATATAGCACTACTTAAGGTCACTGACTCACTGTAATGCAATGTTCAGTCTTTAAACAACACTTTAGACTAAATTTCAGCCAAAGAACCGCCAAACAGACGAGCGAACCTTCCCCGGAAAGTTGAAAATTTCGTTTTCATCGCCCGACATGACGCTATGTATGAATTACGTCCCTTTGAAATTTTTACTAACTAACGGAAAGAAATTTAACTACCGGAATCGATTTTGCGATAGGGAAATCGATTGCCGCGGACATTAGTAACCAGCGACGATTATTCGATTTAACTCGATCATCGTGACATCACTAATTAATTGCCCTTTTGCCGTTTCTCAGCATCTTTAGTGATGTTTTCTCTTCCAAATGTAAGAAGGTTATGAGAGATCAGTGCCCAGTTTTACATATACATAGTGTCTAGCTCGTGTATGGTCGAACAGCAATCGGGAAGTGATCGTGTGTGGTCGAGTAGCAGTCGAGTAGCTGTCTAGTTTATATGGACACCAATTTGAACAGAGGTCGAGTTGATCGGGTTGCGATCGCAAAATACTCGATTAGAAGTCGAGATGAGGCGGGGACAGATCGGGTAAAAGATGTCAATTCGACCAAACTAGATCGCTACACGATTGCTTCTCGATCAACTCGATCTTCTACTCGACCAATACACGATCGCTTCCCGACCGCTTGGCTGCTCGATCGCTGCTGGAGTATTTTTGACATGTCAAAAAATAAAAAATAAATAAAAATCGGGTAGGAAGCCCGAGTGATGCCGACCAAGGAAGACCTTCCCGACCACTCCGGATCACTCATACCGACCGAGCCAGACCAGTACCCGATTGCTTGATCGGGCTTGATCGAGTTGATCGGATCGGCAGTGGGAACTTGGCATAACAACTGGAGTATCGCAAGGCTCAACATGCGTTAACTCAGTGAAGGAAACAATTTTTCTGCATGTTGTATAAACAGAATTATTGATAATATATTGACAACCGATGATTAGAATATCGTAAATCTTTGTTCTTTAAACAACAACAACAACACCAACAACAACAACAGAAATTACACACAAAACAAATATGTGGCTATGAGATCATTCCAGAGTAAGAATTTCTAAACTTAGTCGGACAAAAAGTTAAATACAAGTGAAGTTAATTTCTTCTCTGCAAGTCTAATTACAAACACAGCTTACAGCTAAAATACCAACTTTTTTTCTGAACGTCACATTTTTATCAGGCTGGTATAGGTTCGTTTTCCTAAATATTGGTAACACCCAGATGCCCCCTGAAAATGGGCGTTAAATCGTCCTATTCTTCAACCGAAATTAAAAACAACAACAACAAACTATATGTCTATCAAGATCAATGGTCAAGATGGCCGCAATAACCTGCGACCTCCTGTAGTTTACAAATTGTAATCATTCATTGCCTGAATTTGCATGCCGGTTTGGCCACGGAGCCAGTCAAATGCTTCATGCTTAATGCTTCATGAGTCCGAAGTTTTTCTGGCCAAGTAACCCGACGATGGGCCCGAAGGGCAAAGTGTCGATGGCAATGTTTGATGACATCTCGTGTTGAAGTTTGGCAGGTGCTTTTTTGTTATTTCAGAATAAACATTGACCTTTATCGGTAGTCCGAGGCAAAGAGGCAGAGATATAGTAAGAAGACCATTTAAACAAAGTACACATGTACTTTCGATCATTGCGGCCTCCATCAGTAGCGTTTATTTACAGCCTAACCAATTTCTTCTATAGCTGACATGGACCCATATGCCCTACATATATTTTATCGTCTTATAAAGTAAACTATCTTCATATCAATAAATAGGTATAGGTCCATACATTTAGAATGTGTAAAAATGATGCGGAATGTAAATGTATTTTATTTCAGTGTTAATATAAATGATTAGAGCTGGTCCTGGAACGGAATAGCAGTAAGGGGACAAGTCTGACGGTCATATTTCTTACATTCCCTATTTGTCTGTTAACTTTTTAAATATTCATATCAATGGAATAATTATTGTCTATATTTTCTGATTATAAATAGATATTATATTTTATTAAGTTATATTTTGTGAACATATTTTATTGCAGCGTAAGCGTGGACTGTAAATGGAGGTCCTAGCAAGAATAATGGTAAAGAAGCGTGTCTGACGTCCATTTGTTTTAGTTGGTTGTGTAATAAAGTAATTAATTGTTATATCGCTTAATTATTAAGATCTACCCTATTAAATATGTAAACAAAGCAAGCGATGTGTTGTTTGGTGATGTGTTTTATATCAATGTAAATATGGGCCATGAACAACAATAATTAGTCCGAAAAACAGTAGGGGGCAAGTCTTGTCAAATTTGTCAAATTAGGTTTATAATTTTAAACGATTATCGTTCTTGATCTTATCGACTTCCGGTTAGCAAAATGACGGACAGCGACAACAAAGAAAACATAGCGGTCGATTTTTCAGAATCCACTGTGTCAAAATTAAAGAGAATGAAATTTCTCTGTGACTTCAGTGACTGAATTCAAAGTTAGTGTTTTCCGATATACTCTTGTTAATTTTACTTACTCATAAGATTCGCTAAAGTTAAATTGCACTCAGAAAATATAACTGAAGTCACCGTGAAACTCTAAAGAGTTGTGCATATACATGTATATGGTAACACATTTCATATTCATCTGCTAATGTTTGTGGGCTGTTGTCATTTGAATTCGATACTGAAATTAACATTATCTAACGTGTTTCTTCTTATGTTTATCTGGCTTTCCTTTGTAAAGAATATGAAGTTGAAGTTGTTGACTGAAATAAGCAAAGACGAAACTGTTCGAAAGAACAAAATTTAACTAAGTGTTTATCAATAGAATATTTGATGACAGTGATTGACAAAAGAGACCAACCAAGGGTTTTATTATGAAATATTAAAAACGTAAACTAAATGCCCATCATTCACCTTGATCAGAACAATGCTTCTTGTTGTGATAGGTACATTTTCTATTTTGTCGAAGATTGAAAGAAATTGTGAAAACCAGCGTAAAAAAGTCAACGTGTATTAGTCTAGGCACAAGTTAAAGAGCTCAGGTATTTATTATTATTATTATTTTGTAGATACTCGGGCCAAAACAGCTGTGACCAGTTATGTAAATTATTAACTGCTCGCTCTATGTATTGCCGGGTCTAAATCCAGTTAGCAATAAGCTAGTTTAAGATATTTAAAAACAATTATAAGGATAAAACACACAGCAGTACGAAGTGTATGTGTTGACTATATTGGTTATTATATAGCAGAATGATACAGAATTGACATGATAATGTTGAGGAGATGGGGAAAACAGACTTTAACACATTTCATCAAATGAAAAAAATGATAACGACTTGTAATTCAGTAAAAAGGCTTTAGAAACAGCCCATAAATCACCCAAAAGTATTAGTTTCATCTACACAGAGACCGACATTATGGCAGTTCTTCTAAATTAAAAGACTGTCAGAATTATTGTAGGCCTAATGATGACAATTAACATTGTTAATATCTAACAAATGTTTGTGAGTGTGTGTGTGTGTGTGTGTGTGTGTGTGTGTGTGCGTGTTTAATTTATTATATTGCCGTCCGTTGTTTGTTCGTGTAACATTTCTATCGTGAATTTTCATAAAACAATATACAAAAGAAGAAAAAAAACTTGCATATTTAAGCCTTGAATAAAAATTGATCCTCATGTCTTCTGTATTCCAATGGAGAGATTCTGTCGCTGTGCCGTTTTGCTTCGTGAAAATCCTAATGCAAGCAAATACAAGAAATAACACGGAGACATCCAAGGCGCCGCAGAGAGCACGCTTTATTATACAATATGCTACTTTGTTTTATTTCTTGTTGTCTGGAAACAAGACCTCGACAAACAGCTGCGAATTTCTATTAATGACTTCTACCGGTTTTATAATTGCAAACTACACTTTATTGTTGCAAACTACTCTGTTAAAGGTGGAATATTGCGTTCTCTGAAAACTTTCTTACAGAACTGCTGTGATTTCCTGTTATTGCCTGCTACACACTGTCGTTTCCCCAAAAAATGCATTCCATAAGAGGCACCGCTCTCGGAATGGGATAGCTGATAAGGCTAGAAAACTATAGCATGACGACATTGAAATGGCACATATTACTCTTCGACAATGTAATCGGCTAGTCTCGGAGATTTTACGGTCTGCATAAACAAAACGAATGGCTATCCTGGGCTTAAACGTTTCTGTGGTTGTTGTTGACCAGTTTGGAAACCGTCAGGCGTGTACGAAAACATGCGATTATATATATACGTGCTGGCTTAATGTTGACAAACAAAAAGTAAGAAATGCCAGTTCAAGGTAGCAATGCTATACACAGCTGACGATTACTTTGCTGGACATATAGCCAACATAACGACATGTCGATTAGGTCATTCATCCGGGCATTTGAAACCGTGCCACTTTAACGAAGACAATAAACGAATACTTTTAGGAAAATATCGGTTATGAGTCAATAAGTGTTTAATGGTGATATGATTGCCACATTTAATGAATAAACATATCTTTTAACAGTACAGACTTTGTAAAATAATGCACAACTGAACAAGTGCTACGACAAATTTTTGTTTTGTATTCGTAAAAAAAATCAATCTGAGTTTTGGTTCTAAATATAGTAACACACCAGTTCAGCTTCATAGTTGGCACAGTCTGCCATAGCTTGCTGGTCCTCCTAGGGTAAAGTTCTCAGATTTTTCGCTTACTTGCGGAAAGTGACTGGGAAGGGACTTTAAAAATCTGACCAACAGTTAAGCTTCAGTACGTTGCACACTAAGAGCTTACTTTTGTTTCCAGATGTGCTCACAATTGGACGAAATAAGGATGCGAAATTTGCACATTTGTGTACATTTCACGCTTGGTTTATTGCGAGCATTTGTCCGTAAAAACCCAAGAAATTTGCGCTGTGTGAAAAACTCAGACATGAAATGGATATCGTATCATCAAAGCATAAATGAAATATTGCCTTTCAGTTGTTATTTTATGCAGATGTTTATCATGTGGACATTTAATGCAATGATGCAGTATGATATATAGTATGAATAGGTCTGCCAGATTCAAGTCGCAGAGCAGATTTCAAATTAATATGAAAAATAAATGAGTGCTATTTAAATTGTTCGTGCTATGTTAATAATTTACAAGATTACTTTATAATAATTTGTATAAAGTATGCAAACAATTTATTGAAACTGAATTAAAATTTAAGAGCTCTGTCCATAGGGAGTCATTGTGATTAAAATATTTGAATGCAATTGATGCTGTATTTTCTTTGAAATTATTTATATTGATAAATGATCACAAGGATCTGAGTACATTAAAAAAGAACAGATTTCAATAATGCAGAACATGCATATTAAATAGTATGATATCCCTGTCTTCACAAAATCATAGGTGATTAACATAGGTGACATATACATTCACCCAAACATTCAAGTTCATCTAAATGTACAATTAAAGTGCATACCCTATAACAACTCAGTTCACCTAGTTGCACATAACAAGGATAAGAGTCCAGCCTATGGATTATACTATGAATAAGTGCATTTATTGTCGAGAAATGGCTAAATATTATATAATCACTGTGTATTAAATGAATACAAGAAAACTGTCCTAAACTTGACTTATCAAGTGAAAAAATCTTTTTGTTGTTTTATATCTTTTTATAAATAAATCCATGGGTGTTGCAAAATGGGGAAAAAGAAACTTTCATGGGAAAAGTCAAATCATTATTATAAAATCTATAATATCTCCTTTTTCTGTTTACTTCATAGGTCGTGTTTTTGAAGGCATCATTGCAGTTTTCTATCAATATATATACGCTGTAACTTGGACTGTAAATGTAACGATAATTTCTTAGGGCAATGTTCATACAGACATACAAGTGCCATACCTTTGTTTTATATTTGCGAAAGTGAGATGTGCTATTGTCTTGCCAATGAAGTGTAAACAATGCAGACAGTTTAACTGCTTTATGTCTTCAAAATTAATATCCAAAAATTACACGCCATACATTTTATACGCCTTAGGTTTGGCTTCAGAAACAACAACAAGGTCTTCCAGAGAAAATACCACTTGCCTGTCGGGCAACAAACTTTATAAAATTCACATTTCCGCACTTAGATTTAGTCACCAAGGACGTTGGACCTATGTAATTTCAATGACTGAATTAAAAAATAATAAATTAATGCAGACAGAAATTTTCTGCTAGCCCATGCTTGGTTTGTAAAGATTAACTAAAAATGCATACTGATATTTTGTATTAAAAACTATATTTAAATTTTTTATACACATTGGGTTCCTTAATATTATAATAAGTTAATTTCTGTAAGAATGATTTATAAAATAAATGATAGGGATATTATTACTTAAGTTTTGGATTAACCAACATTTAAACTGATGGCATTAATAATCTCTCTTTTCAGTATTGATGTCTTGAAACCTGTGGATATGGCTGAAGTTCAGCAGCCCTTGCATACCAGCATCTCAAAACCGTCAGACAACAAAGTAGAACCTGACACCAATGGCAACCAAAGAGAGACATGTGATGGGACAGGAATGGTTTCCATGCCCCACCAGTTGCAGCAGCAGACCTCTGTGGGATCCATGGGGTCGCCTGAACCTCTGGCCTCGGATGATCTTCCCGAGGAGCTCCTAGAGATAGGCTGGAGAAAGTACTGGAGCAAGCGAGAGAACATGCCCTATTACTTTAACAAGATCACCAATGAGTCCCTGTGGGAGATGCCACAGCTGATGCCTGTAGGTGTCTGAAAAGTCTCAGTGACAGCACTTGCATATTAATAACTTGAAAAATTTGTTTACTATTGAACATTTTAAAATGATTGATCAAGACATTGTGCAAGTCAAGTTCCATATTCTGACTGAAAAGAACCAGAAAAAAATGTTATTTAATTTTTAATTGTTTAAAGTACTTGCAAATTTTACCCATCAATATTTAATTTAATGGATACTTAATGAAACTGCCTATGCACCTTTTTGTAACTGATGCCTATCAGTAGGTCAAGTCCTGGTTATATGACACTTTGTTTTTCCAGGACACTCTCTCAGACCCTTTGGGCATATCTGGAGACAAGGCTCCTGTGCCAGTTGGAGGTGACAAACGCTTGACACGGCCAAGTATTGAGATAACCCCAGGAAAGAGACGATCTAGTGGAGAGATTGTAGGAAGTCCGACAGCCAAAAGACCAGCCTTTGCATATAGGTGTGATATTTATTTTTTGTTTAGCATAATCAGCTTTATCTGCAAGATTGAATTCGATTGTCAAGCTATTAGAATATTGATTATTAGGATAGCTATTTTAAGATCAAATTTGTATATCATCTAGAACAATATGATTCTTGTAAGCATTAGGTGTTGTAAGATAGCAAATTTATGTTTAGTCTACAATATGATCTCTTTTGTTAGTAAAATGCTTTGCCTGACTGTATTTAGGTATATACCTTGTGTAAAAATATACTATGGACATTAAACTACTTCAGTTGGGCAAGTGAAAGAAACAGACTCTAGATCTCCTTTTACATTTTATCTGTCTTTAAGTAATTATACCATCTCTGAATTAATTAAATTTTCCATTGTTTAAAGTCTTTAAGCCCATCTCTTTCCCCTTTCATTTTTAGCCCATTTTGGAACTTTGAGATGCCAACCAATGCTGTAATATTTGAGAGAGCACCTTGTGCATTGCCTCCCCCTTCACCAGAGATTGAACAGTTACGGGCACAGCTTGTCATGAAACTACGTCAACACTACCAGGAGCTCTGTCAGGCAAGAGAAGGTAATACAAGCTCAACCAACAGAAGCTACAGGAATGTGATGTATTAGAGGGAGAAAAAATAACATGGTGTGCTTCTTCAGGAAAATAATAAAATAGGATTGATATTTATATTAATATCGGGTCTATGCAGTTTGTCAATGAACCAGGAAAATCTTTTGAAATGGAATGAACTAATGCTTTTATCAAAGTTGCATATCTACGCTTGTGGCTGTTATCTGCTATAAACATCATTTGGCGTTGATATAATTTGAGTTAATTAATCTGTTTCTACCTTTCAGGTATTGATGCTCCTACAGAGTCATTTAACCGATGGCTTCTCGAGAGGAAGGTGATAGACATGGGATCCGATCCCTTCCTCCCCACAGCTTGTCCTAATGATGTCTCCCAATCCATGTACAGAGAAATCATGAACGATGTTCCCATCAAGCTGGTCAAACCAAAGTACTCCGGTGATGCTAGAAAGCAGTTGTTGAAATATGCAGAAGCTGCAAAAAAAATGATAGAATCAAGGTTTGTGTGTTTTACACATAAAAAATATTAAAAAATGCTCATGGTTAAAGTCAAGCTAATAACTATTTTTTCTGGCTTGTGTATACACATGGCACAAATTAATTAATGCGCAGTTAAGAAATACGCTACTTTGTTCAGCATAGAATAGAATGGCTAAAACAGTTAAAAATGTCACATCACATCTGATTTCTCTTAACCTTAAGACAACTCAGTGTTGTGAAGGACATCATGTTAACATATTTTTAGTGATCAGAAGTTATATCATTATTCATTGTAGTTCAACAGACCTTTGCTTTAAAGTTACACATTTTTTAGAAGATCTCTCTCATGTAGTTGGTAAATGTTTTAGGATTGATCTATTGGTTTTGTCACTTCAAATCATAACACCGCAAAAGCTCAAGTGGTAGAGCGTCGGCTTGCAGAACGGGAGGTCGCGGGTTCAGACCCCAGCCGGGTCAAACCAAAGACTTAACAGTTGGTAGTACTGGCTTCCCTCCTAACGCTCAGGGCTAAGGGGACAGCATTACGCCTGACTCGTCGGTGTCAGTATAATGAACAGGCCGGGTTCAGTCCTTGGGCACCTCATAAGTGCCCCTGTACTATAATGATAGAAATGTAGCTGCACAGTTTCGGCAAAAATGCAGGCAAATCCAAAATCCCATCCCTCAAATCATCACATGTCATTAATAAAATAACTTCAATGCCATGTTTGGCATTACATCATTTGGAGCGCAGTTCATAAAAACCTGCTTATTTTCTGTTATCAAATTAGGGCTGTTCCAGGAAAAAAGGTGTTGGGGGGGTGGAACGGAACTTGAAAATGGGGGTACCACCAACACAATTTTATCTTTTTTTACCCCCCAACCAACACAATTTGAATGTATCAAAGACCCACCACCACCTTATTTTTATTACAATTTATACCCCCACCAACAGAATTAGAAATACCAATCTGCTATAAATTTGTTGCAAATGCAGATTTCGTAATTTTTCAGTCCCAAAATATTAAATAAAGAACAAAAAGGTCCACTATTTAGACTGATTCACTATTAAGATCAGGTTGGAAGGTGGTCTTTATAGTGGAACTTAACTGTATTTGTTTAATTTCATGTGTTGAATCAAATATCATTCCCATTGGTTACACATGTTTCAGATCAAAGAGTCCTCATAAAGGCAGCCAGTTAAAGGCTGCAGGCCCGACTTTTTACAGAGACCTGCATTATGTGAACAGATCGAAAAACTTGACCGATTGTACAATTTTGGTATTCATGTCTTTGATTGTACCTCATATTATGTGGCCCTGTTCTTGAATATGTAAATGAATCACAATTACTTAATAAACATTCTATCCACATCTATCTAGTGGGTGGGGTCAGTTTACCCAGCCATCATTCCTGGATAGTACCAGTACTAAACACCATCCCCTTATTTTAAAGCAAATGCCTACTTTCTCACAAATTTTACAGCCCCAGCGGAGCTGAATCTCACAAAAGTTACGTCAACATTGAGAAATGCAGTGATTTTATCAAATTCTATTTGATGGCATTTCGTCCGCTGCCTATTACAAGTATTACAAGTAGGAAAGCTGCTTGAAACGTTGCCCTGAAAATCACAGGTGATGGAATCCAGAAAATTCTTCAAAGTTTATACAAACTTATTTTGGCTCAACGATGACAAAAGCTTGTGATTTATTGAGAATATAGAGTCCATTTACTGCTGTGCTATTATCACAGATTTAAACCCGGCAAAATTAAAAACCGGCAATTTGGATCCCCCCCCCCCCCCCCCCCACACTTTTGGAAAAAATACTTGTCGCCGGTCTCGTAAACCAGAAGATTAAAAATAAATGGCCACAAACAAAAGCCATATTTCTTGCTATATATTCACCTTTGAAAGTTTCAATCAGCATGCTCAAGCTATTCGCAGCCAAAAACTTGGCCACATTTTCAACGTCCATGTCAATCGTACCTACTCGGCGATCTCCGGCAAGCTTCGGATATATCACCGCGTATGTAATTGTAGGAATACACCAGTTGGTGATTTGCCCCAGCGAATAACTTCTCATTGTATTCATTCTATACATAGCGTGTGACGTCACTACGTTAAAGTCATCTCCGACTCGTAACTCACCCAAAATTTGAGATTTGTGCCTACATAAAAAAAGTTCCGCGTAGGAAATACGTTCGATTATGATATTCATTGAATTAAGATAAATGACTAAATAACCATATTCTACGGCCTTATTCTATGTCCAGAAACTTTTAAAGTCTTGATATTTATAGATAAATGGAAAAAAATACGATGAGTAAGTTTTACTACTTTCGCTTTCGTTAAACAGTAATATTTTCATTATACATAGCGTGTGACGTCACTACGTTAAAGTGGACCGTTTACAAAATTTAGTTCAAAATGTTTGCATGAAACATATTTTAACTATTAGAATGTATAAAAAAATGCCAAAATAATCTGTTGTATACCTCTTCGTACTTGTTTTGTTCATTTTAGCAATCACTTCCGTATTCATAAGAGCCATGTTAAAGAACTACTTTACCCACAATACACCGAGTGCATTCACACAGGTCATTTTGACCGTGTGTTGACGCAACGCATTGCATTATGTAAACAAAGATGGCTGACATTTCAAAGTGCATGCAGTACGCTTTAGATATGATGGAGATTCAACAGTCCTTGAAAGAAGAGCAGATTGCTTCGTTGAAGAATATTTTTAACTTAGTTGATACTGTATGTATATTACCAACAGGATTTGGTAAAAGTGTAATATACCAGTTATTACCCTGCATGCAGTCGGATCACGCTTCGGTGATGTCTATATCCGAAGCTTGCCGGAGATCGCCGAGTAAGTACGATTGCATTTTTGGACGTAGTTCGTTAATATGGCGGCGACAGCATTGTTTCCGAGGTGATTACATAGAGGACGGAATTACCCGAGGAGTTCCTAGTGCGTCCATGTGCCGATAGTTTCATACGCGTCAGTTTTCATACTTACCAGATGTGACTGGCGGGTGTTTTAAGTCAGTTTTACCGACAATGTGGTTATAATTAACAAACTGTACCCCCCAGCAACACAATAAGAATTTATTATTAACCCCAACCAACACAATAATAATTGGTAAAATACCCCCATACAACACATTTATATTCCAGGAAACACCCCCCACCCACCGAATTTTAATTGATTTTCGTTCCACCCCCCCGATGCCATTTTTCCTGGAACAGCCCTTACTGATTCATGTTTTTTTTTATGCAATTTATCATATAAAGGCCATTTTTGTTTAAGAGGGATATTTTACCTTTGTTACAGAGGTAGCACTCCAGAAGGCAGGAAGGTGGTGAAATGGAATGTTGAAGACACATTCACATGGTTACGGAAACAGAATACTGTGCATTTAGAAGATTATTTGGTA
Organism: Sinonovacula constricta; assembly: GCA_007844125.1. Lineage (NCBI taxonomy): Eukaryota > Metazoa > Mollusca > Bivalvia > Cardiida > Solecurtidae > Sinonovacula > Sinonovacula constricta. The sequence goes on from CM017565.1 coordinate 54,658,165, forward strand.
TGTTTTAATTATTCTTTAAGATGACATAAACGTATTTCTCTTTTATTATTAGGCAGTTTAACCATGGAAGAAAGTATTAAGTAAAACTGTAAAAGATTTAAATGTTATTATTAAATGCAAGCTAAGTACAGCACACTTAATTGGTATGTACATGTACTTGTTTTACACTCAATCTAACATTCATTTCATCTTGTGTACTGCCATGGATATATAGTCAGCTACTTTTTGTTTTGTTTTTTTAGCTTACCTGGGCATATGCTCAGTGTGAGCTGTTGTGATGGCCCACTGTCTAAGCCCACTGTCTAGCATCATGTGTCGCACATTGATCAACATATGGCTATATATGAAGACTTTGAAAATCTTCTTGTCAGAAACTACAAGTTAAAGCCTTGATATTTGGTGAACATATTTCTTGGGTGGTCCTGTTAAAGAATTTAGAAAAAAACATGGAGCCATCCGTGTGGCCAGATTCTATATATTGCTATACTGGAAAACTTGTTAGCTTTTTATAAGAAATTACAAGAGAAAGAGCCTTGATATTTGGGTAACATGTACCTTTGGTGGCCCTCTATCAAGATTTGTCAGAAACTTTAAGAGAAAGAGCCTTAATATTTTGTTTACATCTTACATGTTTCTTTGAGCTACCTTTATCAAGATTGTTCAATAAGTTTGGATAGGTTAGAAAAAACAAGGCCGCCAGGGGCGTAACCATTTTCCATGTATGGCTCTTTAGGAATACTTAAACATAATCTTGCCAGAAACTGGAGCCTTGATATTTGGTTTCTATGTTTCTTTGGTGGCCGACTATTAAGAATGTTCAAAGAATTTTGATTCGACAAAAAACATGGTCACCAGGGACATGGCCATTTTCCACATATATGTAAAAATTGAAAGTCCAAATGTTGCGTTTTATTTATCTTGGTAAGACCTATATTAAAGATAACTCATTTACATGTATTACAATTATTCTTGTCAGTTTAGACATTGGTTATATTCCTTGCTCATTATTATTAAATGTCTAAGCCACTCAGGTGAGCATTAACGAGCAATAATAGCCCTTTTGTTTCTCTTGTAAGTCTTCACAAACATGATGTTGGGAAATATGCATATTTTGGAAGAGTTCAAGATCATTTTATTTTGACACATTTAAGGAACATATGTTTAAGTACAAGAGGTATTGAAACTCTACTTTCATGTAAATAATGCATATAAATTAACAAAGGGGTGTATCACTATATACTTAGAACCAATGTCATGTCTTTACAAAATTCTATGCACAAAAACAGAAGTAAAAACAGAAGTGCAACTAACATTGTCAAAGCTCAGCTCATCTTGGTGAATCGCAGACCATCTACCTTTTTGAGATGTTTAGAACATGTGCTGTAATGTTTATTTGTCAATTTGCATATAAATAGAATATGTAGGACTAGGAGTTTCAAAATTATAGTTAAAATGCTTCAAAACTAGAGGTTGAGGGTTCTAATGGTCAACTTTTTTTCTTTCTACTTTTTCACTTTGACAATTATTCTGCATATCTCTACCAGATTAAGAAAGGAACGTATGGTTTTAAATTTTATTAATGTTAATGTATTTTAATTGTATGATTTGTGCTGAATATGATTACAAATTTGTTACCTGGTATAGTCAAAGTATTAACAAAAATCAAAACAATGTGGTGAATTTTCTTTTGCAGCATCAACCAAAATACTTTACAGAACATTTTAGGCAGCTTAAATAAATAATGTGTTTTTTACAACAATGTACAGTAAGCAGAAAAAATGAGAAAATTAATCTTATTATGATCTTCTATGTTTGCTGATTTTTGTGTGTGTAAACCGTTAGTCCACTAACCCAGCAACTTACTGCACACATGACCAATAAACTTAAAATTGGACCAGTATTATTTTAATAATAGGAGCTACTGCCTGATATCAAAGTCAGCCAAACATGACTGTCATTGGTATGGAAGAGACCACTAGATTGTTAGATAATATTATTATGTTTTATTCTGTTAATTAGGAACGTTTGGCCCACCTGAAGCGACAGTGTCAGCCACATGTGACAGAAGCTGCAAAATCTTCTGTGGAGGGAATTTGCACCAAAATGTATAACATGGCATGCGATACAGCACGCAAAATACACGATAAACATTGGGAATTATTAAAGGAGTTCAACATACAAGGTAAATTTGAGAGTTACGCTAAGGAAAATGTATTTCATATATGTTTACCTTCATCTCTCCATTAATCTCTTGATGCTGGCACTCAAACATGTTGTCTCAATACTTTCTTTTTATTGTTTGATAGACAATTTATTGGTCATATTGCTGCAATTTGGTTCAGTTGCTTTTGATTTAACAGATATATAAGAATTCGCTATCATAAAAATTTTCTGAAAGTTTGGTGCCAACATAAACACAGTTGGTTTATTTTGGATTTTAATGAATTTAGGGCTTTAATAAATGTGTTGACCTGTCCAGTCATTGGTTCTGTATATCAAAATGTAAAAATGTTATTAGTGTTCAAATCGCCATACGTCTGATCATCATGCTCAATAAGATGACAGTTGCACCTGCTTGTAGCAGGTATGTATGAATTAAGTTGCGGTTTTACAAATGTTTGTTTTCATGCATCTATAAGTGACATTGCTACCCTCCATCCCCCTTTTAACCAGGTTTTCAACGAAAATCCTGGTTATTAGATTGTGGTATGGAGGTGGTTGGGCTGGCATGTGTGCGAGCAGGTGGGCACTGTCAAACAGGGGGTTTCCAATCAGTAAACTTCTGTTTGGATAAATCAATCTAGCTGAAACTTTGGCTGTAGCAAGCTTGCATGAAGACCTAGCTTTTGATATGATTTGTGGCCAGTTGGGTCAAGGTGGATTTTTGTTGCCAGTTGGGTCAAGGTCACTGTTACTGAAAATAGAAAACCATTTCCGGTCAACTCAGTTTGGATAAACCAATCTTGCTGAAACTGTGTACATAGCAAGCTGGCATGAACTTGAGATTGGATGAGTTAAATCATTGAAAACCTGATTTCATGGCATGGCCACGTTTCTTCATTTTGCATTGATTGACATTGTTCAACAAAGGCAAACAGTCAAACATTATAAAATAATTCATGTAACTATTTAGAATGGTAAAAACTGATTAGCTGCTATAACACTGTTTTTAGTGTCTGCCCCCTAACTGTTCTGTTAGAAATTCCTTATCAGTTCATAATGGAGTCAGTCAGGGTCAACAACAGCTGGAAATGCCTAAGAGACAAGCTACTGGTAAATGTTGGTCTTCCCCATATCAGTTTGTGAATGCATCTGTACATACACTATGTATTTATTACTGCTGAATACAAACGTGTCATCATGCTTGAGGTACACAACCATGCCTAAAAGCTTTCCCACTTAAAGCCAACTGTGGTGTGTCTGTGAATCTACCCATGCTACAGGGTCCTTATAAAATAAATTGGCCTAAGATTTATAATATTTGAGTTTATGTCATTCTTAATCATTGGCTTTATCACATTAAATTAAATAATCGAGGTTTTACAACCTTTGCTCCTGAGCTACAAATGTTGAAAACCTTTACAGTACTAACTACCATTAGCTGTATTTGTTGTGCACAGAAGTGCCACAGCCCCCTGAGCCTGTGACCCGGAGGAAAGTTTTCTGTCACCCTATCTTCATGATGGTTCCCAGCCCTCGCCAACCCCTGGTGGAGATGTCCCAAGAAAATGAACAACACGTCCTCAAATACAAGGGGGAGGCACTCAGAATCAACAGTTCCCATTTTTACAAACTTGTAAGTACTTTACTGGCCTTAGAGCAGTGTTATATTATAAAGAAAATAGATCTTTTGAGTCAGTCATTGGAAAGGATTTTTGAAACACAGTTCTTTTAAGTGGGAGAAGCAGGAGAGGGGACATTTCCCACATTTATTAAAACTTCACCAGATGCTTCAGGAGGCAGGATGTTGTTCAAAGAAGTGTCATCCATCACAAACATATCCATTTCCAAGCATGGTCATCTCCCCTAAAGTAAAACTTTGAATATCTTCTGTAAATCAAGTAGCTTTCATATTTAGTATGCATACATGTATTTCTTGGATGGCCCCTATCAAGATTGAAAGAGATAATTTCATCAGTCAAAAAAACATGGCTGCTATTGGCATTGCCATTCTCCTTCCCAAACTATTTAAAAATGTATCAACAATGTTAAATTTATGTTGGTGTGTCTAAACCTTGTGCATGATAATTTACATCTACAACAGGTGTGCAGTATCAGGCATCTTGTTTAGAGATATATGATAATTAATGGGATAGAGATGAAAAACAAAGAAACTTTCAAACTAGTACTCTTTATACCTCCTTACAAAAATTATTGGGAAGGGTGCTTGCGAGTGGGTATATTGAAATCAGGTGGTCTGTCAGTCTGTTTTTCTATCTGGGGACACAATTTGCCCCACTTTCTCCTACAAATAATTATTCATTTTGATAACCCTTCCATGTTATTTTAAGTACCATGGAGATCTTTACATGTTTGTTTTTTTATGATCAGGTGAATATTGCCCCTTTAAATAATATTTAAGACTTTGATATCATAGATATTTATTTATGGGAAGTTGTTGCATGTATTTATTAACCTTCAGATTATAGTTGAAGTTTTCATTGAATCTAAGAATGGAAAGATGCATGTTATCAGATTGTGTTATCTCAACAGTAATGTATTAAAGAAAAATGCATGAGCTTCTCTGATGAGAAATATAACTATAAACTTACTGTGACTTATGTCAGAAGCGTGCATCATTCATAAAAATGAACAAAACCATTTTGCATGTAATGGAAATAAACAGACAGTTCTTCTTTATTTTTTCTGAAAAAAGATTCTTTGTTTTGGATCAATGGTAGACACAGAAGTGTGAGTCGGCCTCAGATAGTTAAAAAATAAAAATTTAGTTGAACATCTTGCCCATTGTAAGTGCAATCTGCTGGTGCAATATTGTAACAGGTTACTGAACTCTGCCATGTCACTGCTGGTGCAATATTGTAACAGGTTACTGAACTCTGCCATGTCACTGCTGGTGCAATATTGTAACAGATTACTGAACTCTGCCATGTCACTGCTGTTGCAATATTGTAACAGGTTACTGAACTCTGCCATGTCACTGCTGTTGCAATATTGTAACAGTTTACTGAACTCTGCCATGTCACTGTTGTAGGAGCAGCTTTACAAGATTTCATGCCGAGATGATCCACGGTTTGACCACTACTTGGCACGGGTCTGGTCACTGTTGCGCAGATACAGAGTATGTAATAATCACGGCTTCCCAGACATTCTGTTGATTCAACCCATATATAATTTTGTGATAGTTTTCTTCTTTTCTAGTTGATTACATTATGAATTGAGTCTAAATTTACTTTATTTGTATGGCTTGTTGCTATGTTGTTTTTGCTGTTGAACCCCAATATATAGATACAGATAGTTGAGTCAATTAAGTTGTTGACCTAGTAAAAAGAGAATGAGGTTTCTCATGATAATTTTGTCTTTACGACTTAAAGGTGGTCTGACCTTTTGTCTCTATCAAATACTTTTTTTTAGGAATTAGGTCACAATTTCTACCTACCTAAACTAGTACGTTAATCCAAGCAAGAGACAAATTTGGAAACAAGCTCAATTGTTAGTGCAAATTGTAAAAAAAAAATCACTTTTAATGTTTACTCTTACCAAAACTATAATATATGATGGGGATTTCTGCTAAAAATAAATATTAATCTCACAGCTGATTGCCTGGAAGATGGTCATCTCAAAATTCGCTAACTTTGTAACATGGCTCAGATTGAAAATATGCTTGTAGTTACATGTGGGGTGTTAAGCTTCACTATTCACCCAGATGTATGACTTTTATAAACAACATTTTGCAGGATGTTTTCAGTGAGATTCTACCTTTAAAATGTTCACTTTTATGTTTCTTCTTTTCAGACATTATTTGGCATCCATCCTCATGAAGGGTTGAGTCTACAAGGAGCACTGCCTCTCCCTGTCTTTGAATGTCTTCATCGGTTGTTTGGAGTCACTTTTGAATGTTTTGCATCCCCCTTAAACTGTTACTTCAGACAGTATTGCTCTGCATTTCCTGATACAGATGGTTTCTTTGGTTCAAGAGGGTGAGTTGGTTGTTAGACTTTCCAAAATTAGAATCAAGCCATATAGCCCATGGCTTCCTGTGATAATTAGTCTTATTAGTAAAAACACTCCTGCTCTTTTGGTATATCCCTGCTCTTTTGGTATATATGTATTTTTTGCATATAGCAAGCTAGTGATTCTAGGATAACTCATGTACTTTATCAGTGTGGGGTAAGTCGTTACACATTTAATTGTCTCACATTTGTGACACATTTCTGGTCACCAGTTATAAACACTTAAATTGTCTTTTAATGTATCTTAAGGTATGCTATCTTTGACTCATCAAAGCCTATATTTAATTTTCATTTGAATATGACCATTTAAGCTCAGTCCACTCTAGCAAAATAACTTTATATTCTAATGTCTAATGTAATACCTAATCTGCCATTATTAATAGATGCTGAAGATGCATCCAACTGATGGCATCCCATGATCAAGGAGCTTGAAATCTTCACAGGAACAATTCACAACTTTTGATTGTCTTTGTTGTCCAGAACAAGCCTATCAAACATATTGCAAGTTAAAACTCGAGAAGTTATTGGAGTTAAAAAAAAATGGAATTCCTTTCATAAATCTTTTTACTTGGTGCTGTTTTTAAATTTTTAAGTGATTGGTGTTCAGAAGTGGAATACTGGGTGCTATATTGACATTTCGGTGATGTTAAGTATAGACATACATAAAATACAGGGAATGTTTAGCAGTTAATAAATTATAAATCAAAATGGCTGCTACAAAAAGACCTTTGTGCTCTAATCTTTAGAAAAGGTTTTTAATTGTTTGAAAAAGCATTCATTTTAAAAAGAGGGCTGTGACTGCTGATAATGTAAATTTCACTCAAAGACTTACTTAGTTTTGACATTTTGACTGTCATTTTCTCTTGATAAAGGATGCATTGTTAGAAAAAAAAAAAAAAAAGAGTGATAGTTCAAAAATTAAATAATATTTTGTGAAAATTCTGTGTCATTGTTTCAGTCCAATTTTGAAGTTCAGTCCAGTCACTGGATCTTTTGAAGCCAATCCCCCTTTCTGTGAGGAGTTGATGGAGGCTATGGTGGACCATTTTGAGGTAATGGAATAATTGCATACATATAAACACATACACACTAGCAACATTACATTAACATCTACAGTAATCATAACTGCTTGTCAACTGACAGACTAGTTCCTTTGTTATGCAGTGTTACTTTTGCTAATCATTTGAATTCATTTCTCGCTGTTCATTTTCAGGCAAATACCAATTTATTTTATTAATTCACTGTAACACTTATGCCTAACTAACGTCTAAAATTGTTCCAAAAAATTGTGTTCATAAATGCAGCTTATCAGACATAGAATCTGGTACAGTAGCATGCAGTAGCAAAAAGTAGTATGGCCTTGAAAGCCTAGAGGATCTTGAGAAGATTCCAGTTCATATAACTTCTGTTTGAGGTGGTTGATGTTGGTTGAATGCCAACGCATCAGCTATTATGATACACCTATGTTAGCTGTGTTAATTAATTCTTTATCTTTGAATTCAGGGTCTTTTGTCGGAGTCAAAAGAACCGTTATCGTTTATTGTGTTCATACCTGAATGGAGGGATCCGCCAACAGAAGCACTAATACGTCTGGAGTCAAGTCCCTTCAAGAAGAAACAGGTGGTGTTACCTCCCTTTGAACATGAGTACAGACATGGCTTCCAACATCAGTGTCCCAAGTAAGTAGCGATTGATTATGGATTATTTTCTACGTTATAGTTGTTATTAATTATTAACTTTTAAAAAAAGTATTTTAAGATAAACAATTGTCTAAATTATGTTTAACTTCTCAGTAATTTAATTACTAACTCATAGTTAAGGCAAACAATGTGATAGAAAGGGGCTCTAAGCTGTTTTGCTTTCATGGCAAAATGCCTGAGAGTATAATGTTGGGACCTTCAGAAATACTAGTAAAGATGAAGTCATCGTCATATGTTCTGGCCATTATTGTTTCGGTTGAGACTTGTATATCATATAGGCTGACATTTAAAACTTGGGTACATTTAATTTTCCTTGTTTGATTTACTTAGGACTAGAAGAGTGTTGCATGAATGTAAATGACCTTAGTTGTGTTGATGTCCCTTAATCACTAATCACTGCATTTCAGAGATGACATGAACTTCAAGGCAGCCCATGGTACCCTGGTGGTGTTTTTGCAGAATGAGGCAGGATACCAGAAGTGGGGTCCAACCACAGAACGTGTCAAGGAATTGCTGCTGGCAGCAAAACCACGAGAAAAATTATGAGAATTCCTATTGTCATCAAGTCATTCATCTACTTCATGTGTTGTGAGTGTCCTTGAAAAACTAAACAAACTTCACTTCCAAACAGTGCATCTCTGTTTACAAAGAACAAGTGTTCTTACAAGGTTTACTAGGTGGAGAAGTGAAGCACTGATTGTCTCTGTGAAGCACTGAGACCAAACCTGAAACACTGATCAAGTGTCCAATCACTGATGCAGCTGCAGGCATAGTCGGCCAGAAGTGAGTGATTGTAAAAAAAACATGCATTATTATAACAAAAAGCTAGAATAGGCCTGCACACAGTTTGGATAATTTTCACATCTGTCTTAAGCCTTTAGAGAAATAATAATGACATATACTATGACCCTAATCTGCTTAAGTTAAAACACAACATAAAGTAAATGACATTGGCTTCTGACAATGTTATAGTTTACCTTGAGCAAAAAGGTTAAGAACTTACATGTTGGTACTAGATGTAGCCACATGTGACATCACCCGTACAAGCTGAATTGAGGAAGAAAAGAGGCAGAAAAATGCCAGTTATATATATATATTAGAGGAAATATCTATGGCATTACAGATTTGGTTTCAAAAATCAAACTTCATGTAGCAGCTATTTTTTGTTAATATTGATATGATTGATGTTGGTGAACTCTAGTTTGTCTTATACTTTATCATGTGTATATGTGTTCCTTTTTAGCTCATGTCTTTTCATGTCTAATACTGCTGTTCGAGATTCAATCAAACTGTATCAGAAGCTTCCTTAGGCAGATTGAACAAAAGTTGTATGGCTTTATAGTAACACTTAAAATCTTGTCAGAAACTTTCAGATTTAGAGGTTTTGGGGGCCTTAAGTCACATGAAAATGAATTTTAATCCATCAAGACCTATGACAGCCAGAGCAGTGACCATTTTCCTGTATGGATAATAGGCAATAAAGTAAAACCTTGAAAATATTTTTGTGAGAAACTACATGTACTTAAGCATTTATTTCTGGTATTCTTTTTCTTAGGTGGCCCTCAGCCTCTATCAGATTGTAAAAAATATAACTTAGCCCCCTAAAAGCCTGACCTTCAGATGTCCAACACTTTTCCATATATCGCCATATAGTAAAACTGTAAAACTCTTGTCAGAAAGTACAAAAGCTTAAGTCTTGATATTTGATCTTCCTAGGATGGCTTTCTGTCAAGATTGTTTAAGGAATTTTGATCTGTCAAAAAACAGGGCCAGCAGGAGTGTTGACATTTTTTATAAATGGCTATTTAGAAGATCAAAGAAAATATTTGTCAGAAACTGCGAGAATTAGAGCCTTGATATTTGGTTTACATGTTCCATGGGTTTTCCTTTTTGCAAGTGTTGAAAGAATTTTGATCCATAAAAAAAACTTGGATGCCAAGGTGTGGGGCCATTTTCCATATAAGACTATAAAAAAAAAGTTTGAGGCTTCTTGTCAGACCAAATCTCTTTAATCAAATTGCAACTAATCGCCAAACTGATTCTTGTGACCTTTCAACAAAGCTATAACTATTGTGGTTTGTTGAAAACTATATCTACCACACCCAGGGTCCTCTTGTTGGCTGAGTAGGAGGGACATGTTGAAGCAGTCTGACTTTGGGTGTGTATGTGGACATGCATGTGAGGGTGTTTATCAGGAATGGCAAAGGTTAACAAAATAATTATGAATATAATTCATATAATATATATGAATATAATGTTTTCAAATTTTTGAGCAGTTAGCCTTAGCACTGTCATCACTGTATTTGGGTAGTTATGCTTCGATGGGTATAAGATTGACTAAGTGTTTGTTTAAATAATTCTGATTGTAGATGTGTGTGATATTTTTCTTTCTGCCTATGCTATTTCACTGTCTGTTGTCTCAATAGAGGGCATAACTCATGGAACTGTACAGTGTTTTATAAGCTGCATTCAAATATGATAACACCGGCGATTTTGTAAGTTTAATTGTCAATATGCTGCCATTATGAAATTGCAGACACACAACCTGTTTATTGCTAGTTTTAACACAAAAATTAATTAGAATTCAATACTCCTGTCTATTTTCTATGTTATAGTGTGTTCAGTACAATCACCTCAAATCGGCACGAATCCCTTATCATCTTAACATAGAGATCTCAATTTTGTAATAGTCCATTAGATTGAATTTGTGTTGAAGTGTTGTTGCTTTCAAAAGTCGTTGCAATGTCAACATAGCATTTTATCATAAACATTTGTGCAGGTTATAATGTAAGATTGGATTTATACAGAAACAAAAGGGGAAAGAAACCGTTTCATATTACTGTCTGAAAGAAAAAATGTTCATACTTTATAACAAAAATGGCTTTTCACCAAAACTGAGGCAGTTTTGTATAGAAAAACATGAAGTTAATAATTTACTTCATTGAAAAAGTTTGCTCTTCCAACTACATTTAGGTCAGGCATTTAATGAATTACACAAGTGTGCATGGCATAAGGAAGTGTGTGGCACTGAATTGACCTGAATTTCCATGTTGTGAATATGTACTTTTTTAACTTTAGGAATATTTGACTTAAAGTAGCTGTGTTTTTATTCTATGTATGATTTTCGCATTGGCAGTTTGATAAATATTTTCAAAATTTGTCTTAAAATTCCTTATGTAATATATTTCTGTTGTTTGCAATGAAATTGAAATATTTGAAGAGAAAGATGATTGAAAAACTAGAGAAAAACTCTTTGGTGTCATGGATTAACCTCTTGACTGATTCATTGTCATTGTATCCTTATTATTATAAATATTACCCATATTCATTGTCATTGTTGATACCATCAACTATATATTTATTTTTATCATTGTCAAATTTTTATAAGTGTTGTGTACATGCAGGTGAGCTGAACTGATGAACTTATTTACAGAATTTGATTACCGGTAATTAGTTTTGTATGATTTTCTTGTGAAAAAATGTTTTACATTGGGAGTTGTAAGTAATTGATTAATTAATACACCCAATTTATTAACTACATATATTTAATGTAAATTGAATGTCAGAAGTCATAAAATCTGTTTAAATGATCTCAGATAGCTATAAGTATACTATGTAAAAACATTATTGTACATACTTGAATCTTTCTCATGAACCTTGATCATTTACCATCATCCATCAAATCATGCTTAACTGAACCTTGCAACTACTCTTACTCTTATTGTTTCCATAGCCACTGTTTAGTTTACCATTATCATATAGTTTTATAATAATCTACTCAGCTTACATTTTTAAACTTTTATTTTATCTTTTATATTATATTTTAAATTACAACTACTGTTACTGTCTTTGTTTTGCCTGTTGTACAAAGTTGCAAAGTAGATTCATGTTTATTTGATACTCTGTGTTACATTTTTAGATGTTTGTAATATTTCTAGAGTTTATTTAATTTTGTAAATTGTACATAGTGTGTTGTAAATGTATTGTTATTGTTTACTTAAAGTCTATAACAGGTTTCCGAAGTTTTGAACATGCTTAACCTCTAATACAGATGTGTTATAGTTAACTTCGCTTGTGTAAATTCAGAAGTTACGTGTCTGTTTTGCATTTTTCAATTTGTTACATTATAAGAAGGCATTGTAACTTTGTTTGATATAAAATCACAAAGGTAGTTAATTCAAATAATATACTGGTAAAAAGAACAATAAAATGGTATGGCACAAACTTTCATAAGAAGTTGATCTGTTGTGTACATTTTTGTAGCTATTTGATTGTAATGACTTGTGCAGAAAATTTTGTATTACATTCACAAACTCCTTTTCTTTGTTGATGTAGGCTTTTGTTTAACCTTTCCTATACTCAAGGGTTCTGTTGTTTTGACTTTATATTTAACCTCTTTCCCCCAGTTTTTACCGTTCCCCAACTTCACTTTGTATTTAAGGTACTAGATCAACATTGAATTTGAATGCCATCTCTTGATTTGGTATTTTTTCTATAGCCACACAGTTTTTTTAGTGCAAGATAATGGTGTGCCATGTGACAGTATGCTGTTTGAAGGCAAAACGTTATTTTAATAATATATATTTTTTTAAATATGCTGGAAATCCTTAATGCATTTTCTGACTATTAAGGCATCTTTTGCAAATAAATGGCTGCTTAATGTTCTCAAAAAAATTTGTTCATGTGTTAAGCTTGTAATGACCATGTTACATTTAGTCTAAAATTGTGTAAGCTTACACAAGCATTGCCAGTGTATCCACATTTAAATTAGAATATAGTTCACCAGGCAGTTTAAATTGGAAAGTTTTTTTGTTTTTATTTTGTAGATAAAAAGTTACTGCATTGTATAGATAAAAATTAATTATATTTATGAAACCCAGTAACAGTTAATTGCTGTTGTGATCATAAAATCCGCAAAATCCTCCCATTTACTTCATTATTAATATTACATAGTGTGGGAGTGATAAATGGGAATGTTTCTTAAAGACAAGCAATTCTCTTTCTTGGTGCTTTACAGGTTTACCATTTAAGGAGAAAAAAGCCCTAAAGAAATTCAAAATTTGACCATATTTTAAAGTAGGATATGTCTTCTTTATTTGTATGGTTGATTTTGTTGTTAAATTTTCTATTAGTATCATTTTTAAAAAGACGGAGTGTTTAGAAATCAAATTAGTTTGAACTTTTTTTCTGATTGCATTTCTTTTTTCTGTTTTGACTTTCTTTTATAAATATTAAATTTTGTAAATTTTAAGGCCTTGTTATATATTATTTTTTTTAAATATAATTAGATTCCTATATGTTTCTTCTTTTACCTAACATTGTTAATTATTTGTATCTTTCCAGTTTCATTTTTAAAACAATACCCATCTTTTTACACTATAATTTTAGGTTATTGTTATTTTACTCTCTGAGGTCAATTTTACCAGGGTTAATTTGACTTTTGTAATTGTTGATTTAATTTTGTTGCTAATCTTTCAATGACCACATTTGGACACAAGAACAGAATAAATGTATGTTTATGATATCTTCAAGAGCTAACCATATTATATTTTATCATGTAGCTAGGTTGACAAGGATAACTCTCAACTGTTTACATGCAGAGGGTAAATATTTCCACCCTAGGCAAGTAAGTGTAGGCCCTGAGGGTAAATATTTCCACCCTAGGCAAGTAAGTGTAGCCCTAAGGGTAAATATTTCCACCCTAGGCAAGTAAGTGTAGCCCCTGAGGGTAAAAATGGCCCCCCTAGGCAAGTAAGTGTAGGCCCTGAGGGTAAAAATGGCCACCCTAGGCAAGTAAGTGTAGGCCCTGTGGGTAAAAATGGCCACCCTAGGCAAGTAAGTGTAGGCCCTGAGGGTAAAAATGGCCACCCTAAGCAAGTAAGTGTAGGCCCTGAGGGTAAAAATGGCCACCCTAGGCAAATAGCGTAGGCCCTGATTCTTAACCTCATGCTGTGGTCAAATGGGTCTATATTATTTGCTTACAATTATCATTCAAGGCAAAAAATTAATATCTTGTTTAGTATTTAAAGGTTAGGTATACATAATTATCCATGCTAGTTTGGGTCGCTTTGGCAAGGTGCAGCATATAAAGGAGTTGTTTGTTGTATTTGTAAATAATCTGAGGGTTAACTAATATAAAGCAGCTTAGAGGGGGGTACGTTTTTGTAAGTATTAGCTAAATGCCATGTGACTTCTTAACCCATCTGACAAGTGGTGATATATTTTGGAAAGTTAATTGCAACATGTAAAACGATATTGAAATGTTCCCTTTTGGAAGTAAAAAAAAGCCTTTGAGCAATCTGAAAATAACATGTTAGTTTTGTCTATTTTTGGATTGATAGATATGCTAGAAATAATACTTAAGGAGTGAATTTTCAAGTTTTGCAACATTCAAAATATATCGAATGCAGAAATACTTGAAACTGCTGCTTTTGTAATTGTACAGGCTTAATTGTTAAATTGAAAATAAAAGATTATGTTGCCTTTCCACTGTTTCTAGATTCAGCAGGACATTCTCAACAATATCAGTTCTTATTTTTGGCTTAAAACTACATTCAAATGTAAAACTATGTTCAAATGTAACTGAACATTTATAGAGAGTTGAGACCATGCAGCAGATCCTGATCAGACTGTGATCCGGCTGACCTGTATCGCCACATCTAGACCTGATCACGTCCTGTTTCTGGTTCTATGTATGTTTGTAGGACTGAAGTCATTGTAACCATAACCTGATTACTGTATCAATATTTACATGGATGGTGTTACATTCAATATCTGAACTTACTGGGGTTTCACATCCAAGTACAAATCATGTTCATTGAGAACTCTAGTTGGCAGATCATATGTGCAATAAAGTTTACAAGAAACAATAAATTACTGTTATTGTGTTGTTTTATTCCAGTCAAATCATAATGGTCACAACCATTATCATTACGTCCTCATCATTATCTGTGTTATCATAATCATCATCGTTATTACCATCATTCTTATCATCCACTATCATCGTCATCAGCATCACCATTATGAGCGTTATTTTTACCAAGAATATTGATTGGTGTTAAAGGGGGTATCCGATAGTTTACCTACATCCAGTACACAACCTTATTCCTGTATATGGGAATATTTTCTGCATAAACTGGTGCTTAAGTCCAAATACGGGCGATTTTGAACACTACCTCGATTGTTTTACAGTACAACCCTTGGAAAAAATCGCTTTGAACTTTCTTTCTTAATCTAAATCATATAAATAAGCTTGTGGTAGTTTCTGTTACGCCAGAGAGAATTACCCGGATGATTATGTAACGTGATCTCAAAAGAGAACGGTGTTGTGGCTTTCTTATTAAAAAATCTTAGTGCACAACTTGGCTCGGATAGGAAATATATGTTTGTAATGACGAGTGGGAAGCTATGCTCCAATCTCCACATAGATTTAGGACATCAATAAACAACAATTCCTCTGGCCCAGACTGTCGGATATCACTTTAATAGTGATATAAAACAAGAATCCATGTTTGTGTAAAAATATCAAAATGTGTACTGTTTTTAAAGACGCCGTTCTTTTCTATCAAAACCAAGCTGCATCCAGATTATTAAGTCAGCGTTTATACAAACATATACGTGTACAAGGTTTTAGTTAATCGCCCTTACAAATACATGCAAACATGCATTCCAAACTTATATAAAGGCTCGCATGAGTACATTTGTAAACTTAAAGTGAAGACTATGGTCCTATCAGATGCACCAACTTTGGTTTATTATTTTCACATCGTACAGTGCAATCATTATCACAGCTACATCTTCTGTCCAAAAGTCGTGTACATTCGAATATAAATGCCAGTTCGATAGACACGAACCATTTACTGAATTAATCTGTTGATTGAAATATAATTAAGTCCTAATCCTCCCAGATATAGTTTACATGAATCATATACTTAATTTATTAATACTCTTCGGAAGTCTACTCCTCCTGCGTTCCGTGCACTAACGCAATATCTTCCAATGTAAGGACTACGGTTAATAGACCACTCTGGTCGGTGTGGTCGGCTCTCACAGATTTGAGCAGGTAAATAGTCGGGTATTCATTGGCTGTAAACAACTTACCCGGATTATAGTAACTTGAATAAGGCGTCCCCAGTTAAATTAACAGTAAACTTATGGGAATTGGTACAACGTCGCAATCTTCTAAAGAACCAATGCTGGTCACATGTTTGTTGTGAACTCGACCGTTTATTGTATGCCGATGTAGTTATAATGTGGTCTACAATACTGTACACTTTGACGCTTGGACATACGTGATCTGTTACGGGAACAGTTGCCTTACCATCATGAGAATAGTAGGAGAAAGGGTGGATAGAAAGGAAGAGAGACGAAGAAGGGATGTTGGTAAGTAAAGATCGACATTACCATTATAGTCGTTGTCATCATTTATCATCATCACCACCACAAATACCACAACCACCAGCATCGCTTTCACTAAGGTATACAGCTACCATAATAAAACAAATCCGTACATTATTAAAAGTAGACAAACGAGTTATGACATACAAGGATTAGTGTCTTCCTCTGATCAATACAGGTTTATGAGGAACCCATGGTCGATTGCTTTACCATGTAGTCTATGATTGAGTGGGTTCGGGTCCAAGTAATTAGTACAGGTTTATGGAGAACCCATGTTGTTTAACCATTTAGTCTTTCACTGAGTGAGTGTTAGAGTCCAAGTGATCAGTACAGGTTTATGGGGAACCCATGTTGTTTAACCATTTAGTCTTTCACTGAGTGAGTTCGGGTCCAAGTAATTAATACAGATTTATGGAGAACCCATGTTGTTTAACCATTTAGTCTTTCACTGAGTGAGTGTTAGAGTCCAAGTGATCAGTACAGGTTTATGGGGAACCCATGTTGTTTAACCATTTAGTCTTTCACTGAGTGAGTTCGGGTCCAAGTGATCAGTACAGGTTTATGGGGAACCCATGTTGTTTAACCATTTAGTCTTTCACTGAGTGAGTGTTAGAGTCCAAGTGATCAGTAGAGATTTATGGAGAACCCATGTTGTTTAACCATTTAGTCTATCAGTGAGTGAGTTTTAGAGTCCAAGTGATCAGTAGAGGTTTATGGAGAACCCATGTTGTTTAACCATTTAGTCTATCAGTGAGTGAGTGTTAGAGTCCAAGTGATCAGTAGAGGTTTATGGAGAACCCATGTTGTTTAACCATTTAGTCTATCAGTGAGTGAGTGTTAGAGTCCAAGTGATCAGTACAGGTTTATGGAGAACCCATGTTGTTTAACCATTTAGTCTTTTACTGAGTGAGTGTTAGAGTCCAAGTGATCAGTACAGGTTTATGGAGAACCCATGTTGTTTAACCATTTAGTCTTTCACTGAGTGAGTGTTAGAGTCCAAGTGATCAGTAGAGGTTTATGGAGAACCCATGTTGTTTAACCATTTAGTCTTTCACTGAGTGAGTGTTAAAGTCCAAGTGATCAGTAGAGGTTTATGGAGAACCCATGTTGTTTAACCATTTAGTCTATCAGTGAGTGAGTGTTAGAGTCCAAGTGATCAGTACAGGTTTATGGAGAACCCATGTTGTTTAACCATTTAGTCTTTCACTGAGTGAGTGTTAGAGTCCAAGTGATCAGTACAGGTTTATGGAGAACCCATGTTGTTTAACCATTTAGTCTTTCACTGAGTGAGTGTTAGAGTCCAAGTGATCAGTACAGGTTTATGGAGAACCCATGTTGTTTAACCATTTAGTCTTTCACTGAGTGAGTGTTAGAGTCCAAGTGATCAGTAGAGGTTTATGGAGAACCCATGTTGTTTAACCATTTAGTCTTTCACTGAGTGAGTGTTAGAGTCCAAGTGATCAGTACAGGTTTATGGAGAACCCATGTTGTTTAACCATTTAGTCTTTCACTGAGTGAGTGTTAGAGTCCAAGTGATCAGTACAGGTTTATGGGGAACCCATGTTGTTTAACCATTTAGTCTTTCACTGAGTGAGTGTTAGAGTCCAAGTGATCAGTACAGGTTTATGGAGAACCCATGTTGTTTAACCATTTAGTCTATCAGTGAGTGAGTGTTAGAGTCCAAGTGATCAGTAGAGGTTTATGGAGAACCCATGTTGTTTAACCATTTAGTCTTTTACTGAGTGAGTGTTAGAGTCCAAGTGATCAGTACAGGTTTATGGAGAACCCATGTTGTTTAACCATTTAGTCTTTCACTGAGTGAGTGTTAGAGTCCAAGTGATCAGTAGAGGTTTATGGAGAACCCATGTTGTTTAACCATTTAGTCTTTCACTGAGTGAGTGTTAGAGTCCAAGTGATCAGTACAGGTTTATGGAGAACCCATGTTGTTTAACCATTTAGTCTTTCACTGAGTGAGTGTTAGAGTCCAAGTGATCAGTACAGGTTTATGGAGAACCCATGTTGTTTAACCATTTAGTCTTTCACTGAGTGAGTGTTAGAGTCCAAGTGATCAGTAGAGGTTTATGGAGAACCCATGTTGTTTAACCATTTAGTCTTTCACTGAGTGAGTGTTAGAGTCCAAGTGATCAGTACAGGTTTATGGAGAACCCATGTTGTTTAACCATTTAGTCTTTTACTGAGTGAGTGTTAGAGTCCAAGTAATCAGTACAGGTTTATGGAGAACCCCTAATCGATTGTTTAACCATGTATTCTCTCACTGAGTGGGTTCGTGTCCAAGCGGTTATGTTCGTCATATACCTCACTGATAATCAACTGATTGGCTTAATAGTGACGCAATCGTGTGCATACTGTGTATGGAAAAGCCTTTTTGAATGACAATATAGATTGGTGAGTTTAATGTATTTCCAGCCACCAGATACCGTAGTTTGAACCTCTTTCGCCTGAACAGTTCCCAGCAGTTTATCCTCGGCTTCTGCCTCATCTTCTTTGCGGTTCAGGCCACGTTGTCCCACGAGTACCCAGCGGTCCGTGGCGTGCCATACTACAGTGGTGCCTTCATGACTGGCATTGCGGTAAGTCATGGGTTGACTGGTGGGTAGGTAGCGAATGGTATCAGTACGAAGAAAGTGCATGGAGAAAGAGGAAGGCGTACAAAGAATAGAAGTAAAATGGAGAGATAGAGAGATGGATACTGATGAGAAAGAGTATATAGACAATGTGGAAGGAAAGTGGCAATAATACAGAGAAGGGTTGTGAGAGAGTGGAAAGACCAGAGAAGAGAAATTGAAAATACTGAGAAGTGATGTGATAAAATAAAAAAAATACAGAGAGGGATGGTGGAAAATAGCAATACAGGGAATGGTGGTGGAAGTAGCAATACAGAGAAGGGTGGTGGAAAGCAGCAATACAGAGAATGGTGGTGGAAAATAGCAATACAGGGAATAGTGTTGGAAGCAGCAATAAGGGGAATGATGGTGGAAAGTAGCAATACAGGGAATGGTGGTGGAAAGCAGCAATACAGGGAATGGTGGTGGAAAGCAGCAATACAGAGAATGGTGGTGGAAAGCAGCAATACAGGGAATGGTTGTGGAAAGCAGCAATACACAGAATGGTGGTGGAAACAGCAATACACAGAAATACACAGACTGATGGTGGAAGCTGCAATACACAGAATGGTGGTGGAAGCAGCAATACAGGGAATGGTGGTGGAGCAATACAGAGAATGGTGGTGGAAAGCAGCAATACAGAGAATGGTGGTGGAGCAATACAGAGAATGGTGGTCGGAAGCAGCAATACAGAGAATGGGGGTGGAAGCAGCAATACAGAGAATGGTGGTGGAAGCAGCAATACACAGAATGGTGGTGGAAGCAGCAATACACAGAATGGTGGTGGAAAGCAGCAATACAGAGAATGGTGGTGGAAAGCTGCAATACAGAGAATGGTGGTGGAAAGCAGCAATACAGAGAGTGGTGGTGGAAAGCAGCAATACAGGGAATGGTGGTGGAAAATAGCAATACAGAGAATGGTGGTGGAGAGCAGCAATACAGGGAATGGTGGTGAAAGCAGCAATACAGGGAATGGTGGTGGAAAGCAGCAATACAGGGAATGGTGGTGGAAAGCAGCAATACAGAGAATGGTGGTGGAAAGCAGCAATACAGTGAATTATGTTGGAAAGCAGCAATACAGGGAATGGTGGTGGAAAGCAGCAATACAGAGAATCGTGGTGGAAATCAGCAATACAGAGAATGGTGGTGAAAAGCAGCAATACAGGACATGGTGGTGGAGCAATACAGAGAATGGTGGTGGAAAGCAGCAATACAGGGAATGGTGGTGGAGCAATACAGAGAATGGTGGTGGAAAGCAGCAATACAGAGAATGGTGGTGGAGCAATACAGAGAATGGTGGTCGGAAGCAGCAATACAGAGAATGGGGGTGGAAGCAGCAATACAGAGAAGGGTGGTGGAAGTAGCAATACAGAGAATGGTGGTGGAAAGTAGCAATACACAGAATGGTGGTGGAAGCAGCAATACAGAGAATGGTGGTGGAAAGCAGCAATACAGAGAATGGTGGTGGGAAGCAGCAATACACAGAATGGTGGTGGAAGCAGCAATACACAGAATGGTGGTGGAAATCAGCAATACACAGAATGGTGGTGGAAGCAGCATTACAGAGAATGGTGGTGGAAAGCAGCAATACACAGAATGGTGGTGGAAGCAGCAATACACAGAATGGTGGTGGAAAGCAGCAATACAGGGAATGGTGGTGGAAAGCAGCAATACAGATAATTGTGTTGAAAGCAGCAATACAGGGAATGGTGGTGGAAAGCAGCAATACAGAGAATGGTGGTGGAAAGCAGCAATACAGGGAATGGTGGTGAAAAGCAGCAATACAGATAATTGTGGTGAAAGCAGCAATACAGGGAATGGTGGTGGAAAGCAGCAATACAGAGAATGGTGGTGGAAAGCAGCAATACAGAGAATGGTGGTGGAAGCAGCAATACAGGGAATGGTGGCGAAAAGCAGCAATACAGAGAATGGTGGCGGAAAGTAGCAACACAGAGAATGGTGGTGGAAAGCAGCAATACAGAGAATGGTGGTGGAAAGCAGCAATACAGAGAATGGTGGTGGAAAGCAGCAATACAGAGAATGGTGGTGGAAAGCAGCAATACAGGGAATGGTGGTGGAAAGCAGCAATACAGAGAATGGTGGCGAAAAGCAGCAATACAGAGAATGGTGGCGGAAAGTAGCAACACAGAGAATGGTGGTGGAAAGCAGCAATACAGAGAATGGTGGTGGAAAGAAGCAACACAGAGAATGGTGGTGGAAAGTAGCAACACAGAGAATGGTGGTGGAAAGTAGCAACACAGAGAATGGTGGTGGAAGTAGCAATACAGAGAATGGTGGTGGAAAGCAGCAATACAGAGAATGGTGGCGGAAAGTAGCAACACAGAGAATGGTGGTGGAAAGCAGCAATACAGAGAATGTTGGTGGAAAGCAGCAATACAGGGAATGGTGGTGGAAAGCAGCAATACAGAGAATGGTGGTGGAAAGTAGCAACACAGAGAATGGTGGTGGAAAGCAGCAATACAGATAATGGTGGTGAAAGCAGCAATACAGAGAATGGTGGTGGAAAGCAGCAATACAGAGAATGGTGGTGAAAGCAGCAATACAGGGAATGGTGGTGGAAAGCAGCAATACAGGGAATGGTGGTGGAGCAATACAGAGAATGGTGGTCGGAAGCAGCAATACAGAGAATGGTGGTGGAAAGCAGCAATACAGAGAATGGTGGTGGGAAGCAGCAATACACAGAATGGTGGTGGAAGCAGCAATACAGATAATGGTGGTGAAAGCAGCAATACAGAGAATGGTGGTGGAAAGCAGCAATACAGGGAATGGTGGTGGAAAGCAGCAATACAGGGAATGGTGGTGGAAAGCAGCAATACAGATAATGGTGGGGAAAGCAGCAATACAGAGAATGGTGGTGGAAAGCAGCAATACAGAGAATGGTGGTGAAAGCAGCAATACAGGGAATAGTGGTGGAAAGCAGCAATACAGGGAATGGTGGTGAAAGCAGCAATACAGAGAATGGTGGTGGAAAGCAGCAATACAGAGAAAGGTGATGGAAAGCAGCAATACAGAGAATGGTGGTGTAAAGCAGCAATACAGAGAATGGTGGTGTAAAGCAGCAATACAGGGAATGGTGGTGGAAAGCAGCAATACAGAGAATGGTGGTGGAAATCAGCAATACAGGGAATGGTGGTGGAAAGCAGCAATACAGAGAATGGTGGTGGAAAGCAGCAATACAGAGAATGGTGGTGGAAAGCAGCAATACAGAGAATGGTGGTGGAAAGCAGCAATACAGAGAATGGTGGTGGAAAGCAGCAATACAGAGAATGGTGGTGGAAAGTAGCAATACAGAGAATGGTGGTGGAAAGAAGCAATACAGAGAATAGTGGTGGAGCAATACAGAGAATGGTGGTGGAAAGTAGCGATACAGAGAATGGTGGTGGAAAGTAGCAATACAGAGAATGGTGGTGGAAAGTAGCAATACAGAGAATGGTGGTGGAAAGTAGCAATACAGGGAGTGGTGGTGGAGCAATACAGAGAATAGTGGTGGAAAGTAGCAATACAGGGAATGGTGGTGGAAAGTAGCAATACAGATTAAGACAGTGTGATCCCCGTAGGTTTTTTTTATGCTTTTCTATTGTAGTTTGTTTGCTTATTAATGAATACATGATAAACGTACCGAGATAGTAGTGAAGTGAAAATGGCAAAAAGTCCCAAAAATTGTTGACAAATATCAAATGACAATACTATGCTATATAGGCTCACATGGCTTCGATTGTCTTCCGACAATACTTACGCCATTTAAAATTTTTACCTTAACCATAAAATACATATTATTTAAATGTTCAACGAATACAAAAATTGCATCATATCTGTGCTGCTTTCTGCACTGGCCAAAGAAACCACTTGCAAGATAAAGTGTGATGACCTGTGTTCAACTTGTGCACAACTGCGCCTCAACGAGATATCGAAGCTTCTCAGTTACCCACACTGGTCGTTAAACGTTAAAACCAAACACGTCAGTATAAATGGATGAAACCCGGTCCATACTTGTTTGTTGTTGTTGTTTTTATGGGTTGGTTGGGCTGGGGATGTTTGTGATATTGCTTTTAACTGTTGTCTTTCACTGCTTAAAGCTAATGTTCAATGAACATTTTAATAATCATTGTTACCAAGCATTCGTGAACATTTCAGCCAGCAATAAGCGAAACCATGGGTTTTATGTTTGAAAACCTCTTGTGTGATGTGACTTTTGATACTAAAGCAGTGCTAATGCCATAGCATTGTATGCTCGTACACATCTATGTTTTAACTAGTTCTATGTATGCCGTATATTTGTACCCGCTTTACGATGGTTACAAAATACTTACATAAATGTTACTTTTATTACAAAGAGTATATAGTTTAATATTGCGTGTATGTGCGCACTTTTGTGCATCCGAACGCGTGCGGTAAGTTTAGACTGAGAGCGTACGAATTACCTCTGTTCTAACATGGTATAGCGCTGCAGACGGCAATGAGATCCCTCGCGAGATCTCGCACATTTCTCGGCCTAGTATACAATTAATAGTCAATGGAACACTGGTTCTAATAACATTTTGCTCCATCCTTTCGTCCCTTTTCTGTAGTTACTGAGTGATATTCTTGCGCGGCGTTGTTCATCCATATTCTACGTACATTTCATGTATATCTGCATTACACAATATAACGAATTACACATCTAGTTTAAACAGATTGTAATGTTAGCATTGGAGTCATGCCTGGACACAAATGAATCATGTAGTCCCCTTCGATGTATGTTTCTGTACGCGTGCTACTTTTCCCAGACATGAATAACGAAATAAGAGAAAGCAGACCGCGAGTAGAAAAGGTCAAAGAAAGGGCCAATCATTCGCGCCTCCGAAGTTCAGCTTTCTCTTAACTCTGTACGCTGTCGCAAACGACAGCGCCCAAAATTCAAAGGCAACAACGCAGTAAATACAAAGTTGCCACTAAGAGATAAGAAGCCGATCTAAGAAAAGTTAAACAT
This sequence comes from Sinonovacula constricta, assembly GCA_007844125.1. NCBI lineage: Eukaryota > Metazoa > Mollusca > Bivalvia > Cardiida > Solecurtidae > Sinonovacula > Sinonovacula constricta. Next base: position 54,682,067 of record CM017565.1, read on the forward strand.
TGTGTATTCCTAGCAATAAACTATGTACGGCAGTTTATCTACGCCGGTTTTCATTGTTTTAAAATGTTACTACATTACTCAGAGCTTTCATGTAATAAAACAAATGAGCATTCAAAGCAAATCTAGCAAATAGGTGTTGTTAGATGTTTACCATACATCTATTTCAGGCGGGGATCCTCTCTCTATTCGGAGGGGCCGTGTTTTATATCGGCGCTAAGTCTGGAGGGGCGGAGATTGTGACATCAAAGGATGTGAAACCGGCCGTAAGTGTACACGTGACTGGTTGGGCTGTAAGCCGCTTTCGAAGATCTTGTGCTGTCTTATTGTGAATTAATGGCATAAACTCTTAACATGCTTATTTAAATTGACCTTTGCTCTAAAGGCGTAAGAACAAATCATACCTGTCTGTCGGTTTGTGGATCGATCCCCGACCCCACCTCCTACACACACCAAAAAAGAGAGAGAGAGAAAGAGAGAGAGAGAGAGTAAAGGTAGAGAGAGAGAGAGAGAGAGAGAGAGAGAGAGAGAGAGAGAGAGAGAGAGAGAGAGACCGACCGACAGACAGACAGACAGACACACACACAGACACACACACCGACAGAGAGGAACATAAAAATAAGAAGAACTTGTATCATCGCTACATTATGCTTATTAAAACTTGACATCAGATGCATTTTTACCTATACACCGTTTCCATAGACAGAGAAACAGAATTCGCTTTGGTTTATTTGTTTTAGCCAAGATATATAGTCAGGAAATGCATTTTGAGAGTGGTTAAAATGACGACACTCTCACTGTGTTTGTTGACTTTGTGTTGGATGAATTAAGTTAAAGCAAATGTAATAGAAAATACATGTATACAGAACTTTAAAATTAACACAACTAATATGTTGTAGACTTTAATGTTGACGTGAATACCACATTTAAAGAAAATTCTCCTTCCAGTTTTGCACTTATGGATATTTTTTTCTTCTAAAATTGATATTTAAGGTGCCCTCTTTTTACAAATAAGAACACACCAAATATTATGTCTTTAGAAGAAGTGTTTTGCTATTGAGTATCGTTCGGAAACAAATTATATCATTATTATGATCTATACAATATTTTGGTGGATTTTGCAAAATATAAAATGATTCGAACTCACAACCCCTCGTTTTAAAGCACGTTAACCCTAATTTTGATACTCTTCAATTGGAGATGCAGCATGTACCTTGAATAGTCTAATAATTCATTTCATTTCAATGCACCTTTTCTTCTTTTTGATTTTGTGTATGTATGTATGTCTTGGATAAAAATCGATACACATTTCTTTTCTGAGAAATAAGTCATTTTGCCGCTGGAGTAATTATAGAATGTTATAACATTTGTCAACATTTTTATGACACAATACCTTTTAATATTGTCACCTGTAATAAATATTGCCGACTTGGGCCGCCTTAATACCTCGCAGTTCAAGCGACCCCCATATTTGTCTACTTCAGCTGATACTGTTTATCGTGGTGTTAATTCCGACCACTGTCGCCATAGCCACTGGTCTGGCTCTCACAGTCATGTATGGCATCTGCTCATTGGAGTGCTCCTACGATATGGACACCAGCTATAATTACGGCATGGCCACCTTCCTGGTCGTCATGCAGGCGTGGACGTTACTCTCGTGCATCGTCAGTGTCATTATCGTCCTCTTGTATTCTAAACACTTTGGCCTCCACCTGATTGGGGGAGGCGGGATCGGCCAGACTGCCCGGGTCAAGCCAGTTGTGGATCTCGCGCATTCGGATGATTATGTGTTAGAGAAATGGCGGATAAAAATGGATAAGTTGATAGCGTTTCAGCGAATTAAAGACTATCTAACAGCAACAAGACAGCCAAAGGATACAAAAGCGAGCCAGGAAGATAGTTGAGGACCAGCAAGTTATGGAGGACCATCATGTGATACATGGATATTCTAAAATACACTTGACTTATAGAACAATCATGGTCCTTGAAATACTTTGGCTGAGTTTCATTTTATATTTTATTTTACCAATTTAATAGCATAATACATGTATACAAATAAACACACTGCATTGTACACACATATGATGTTTTAAAAGATCCTTAATAACTTAGCGGACAATAACAGGAAATCGCAGCCGTCATGTAAGATCGTTTTAAGTGAAAGGAACCGGGTATTCCGGGTTTTTTTGACAGTGCAGCTTGCAATAATAAAGTGTAGCTTGCAATTATGAAAAGGTAGCAGACATTTATAGGAATTCGCAGCTGTTTGGGTAGTTCTTGTAGCAGACAACAAGGAAGATAGTAAAGTAGTAGACAGTTCCCAGAAAAGTCATCTTGTTTAAAGCTCATGCTCTCTGCAGTGTCTTTGATGTCTCACATCCGTGCTTTTTCTTGTCACAGAGTGGTATACATTTTAAGGGACTTGCTAAGATGGCTGGCAACAATGATGTTACTTGCTATACTAATGTTTCATGGCGTATTTTAAGTGAAGGATGTGTGCCACTCATAAATATATCATATTCAAAGGAAATTCTCAATCACCCAGTAGTTTAGCTTTAAATTCTGAACTTCTCATGTGTGAAGGAGTCTTGTTAAATAATGATGATAATTAGTGTAAGGATGATGATGATGATGATGATGATGATGATGATGATGATAATGATACAATCATCATCATCAATCATCATAATCACTTTTGTTATTTTATCAGTGTTGTATTGTCATTGTTTTTTATTATTATTATTATTATTATAATTTTTACTATAATTTTTATAATAATAATAATAATAATAATAATAATAATAACAATAATAATAGTAGTAGTAGTAGTAGTGGTAGTAGTAGTAGTAGTAGTAGTGGTAGTAGTAGTAGTAGTAGTAGTAGTAGTAGTAGTAGTAGTAGTAGTAGTAGTAGTAGTAGTAGTAGTAGTAGTAGTGGTAGTAGTAGTAGTAGTAGTAGTAGTAGTAGTAGTGGTAGTGGTAGTAGTAGTAGTAGTGGTAGTAGTAGTAGTAGTAGTAGTAGTAGTAGTAGTGGTAGTGGTAGTAGTAGTAGTAGTAGTAGTAGTAGTAGTAGTGGTAGTAGTAGTAGTAGTAGTAGTAGTAGTAGTAGTGGTAGTAGTAGTAGTAGTAGTAGTAGTAGTAGTAGTAGTAGTAGTAGTAGTGGTAGTAGTAGAGTAGTAGTAGTAGTAGTAGTAGTAGTAGTAGTAGTAGTAGTAGTAGTAGTAGTAGTAGTAGTAGTAGTAGTAGTAGTAGTTTTATTGTCCAAATGTTGTTAACCACCAATACAATCATAAAACAAATGATTTATTGTTGCCTTCTGTATTCGCACTGAATACAAAAATGGTTAATTACATGCTACTTTCATGATTATATGAACATTTTTTGGTTAAACTTGTATTATTTTGTTGAATGTCTTTAATAAAATACCACTGCATATTTGAAATTATAATATATATGATGTCAAAAGTATCATTCGTAACTGCTAACACTTAAATGAGATAAATGATACATCAACGTGTTCTAGGAAAGGTGATGTAAATATGCATGGTTATTATGCTCGTTTTGTATTCTAAAACTTTAATACATATGAACAAGGCGTTTATGAGGTTGAAGTAGCAAAACATCACCACAAGAACAACGACCTTACCACTGGACTGAACTGTTTGACCAGCTTTCTGAACAATATAATCAGATTATATATGGACAGCCTTTCCCCGTTTATTACTTGGCAATATTGATAGTGCACCTCATTTGTTTCTTCAATGATTCAGCCATCAAACCGACTGGGAAACAGGTTTTCTTTTTTAAACAGATAAATTAGTGTATTAAACAAAGTTTGACAAGTCAAGTGGTGTAATGAATAAAATGTCCAATATTGTATATGAGATTTGCGAGCTGAATGCCACTGTTCAGTATATATTTGTGTTCGCGTTGTGTTTTTTTTAACCAAAGCGTTATGATTTGAAAAATGCCAGATCAATGGTTTTACAAAGATCATTGCTTTAAAATTAATAGTTTTAATAGTTCTTTATAATATTTTATGATATTTATTGTAAATTGTATTTTTAGTTTGTTACACTTTCTTACTTCTTTAAAAATATTTTTTCTTTTAGTTTCTTTAAAAAGGTATCAAATAATGTTTAACGCCTTGTCGATAAATAAAAGATGAGAACAAATAAAGTTCACGTTATTCTCCAAAGGTAATTAATAGTACCCAGAAATGGAAACAACAGAAAGTCATTCTTAGGTGTCTGGTGTTGTTACAAGGGTTGCACAAATGTGATTGCTCTCGGGCTCTACAAAAGAGTGGAAACCTATTTTACCACAAAACGTGCAGCACGATATTTGTATGGAAGATAGCTGGATATTTTAAATGAATTTTTGAGTGGAAAAAAATCAATAAAGCTGAATTCGAAGCTGGAACCGTTCATAGAAATGCAATTTGCACGATTATGCAAAGCGCTGATGTACATATTATAATTTGATAACCACTGCTTCAGTAATATATCATGAAGATGAAATTCCACGGACTATGCCGATTATTCATTTATGTTTAAGCTTAAGAACCACACCGACTATTCTTTGAGTGAAATGTATCAATGTTGCATCAATGAAATTATCGAGTTTTGTTATTTGGCAACATTCAACTAAGACTGATGCAGCGGATTACGGAAACAAAAAAGCCGAACTAGTTTTGTTCTGCTTCATTCAGACAAGGAAATATACATAAAATAAGCTCAGAGTGGTTGACTACTTTTCCAACTTTTCTTGTCGTATATCTTAAAAAAACTAAGACGACTTGGCCTAACTCAATACGAATTGTGCTTTCCTGCCTGACATGCCATTTCGCAATGCCACATAAAACGTCCGCAAAACATTTATGTTCTGTAAACAAATTGACAGTTTCGAATATATAGCGGAAAAAAAATCTTTGTTTGAACGACGTGAATTAGAAGAAATTTATTTCCCCTGGTTCGCTCTGACCGCCTGCAATAGGTGGCGCTCTAGGAGCACGGGATTCTCGGGCTTTTCGGCGCTTGGACAGCCGACAGACATGACTGAGGATTTATAACTGAATAACGCAAACGGTTCGATTCAGCAACAACTCTTGCAAAGTGCGGAGCAATGGCAGAAACACAGCGATAATGTACATTCCTTACGTGAGGAAGTACGTGGAACTAACTTTTCCGTCGAAAAGGAGGTAAAGAAAATAAAGTTGGATTTAGGGTTTGATTGGAAATGGAAATGTAACCGGATTTAGTACAATTTCAATAGTGAAATACTTGATCAGTTAAACCAGTTGGAATGGGGATTGAAGCATAACAAGTACACGTATTGCAATGAGTTAATCAGAGAAGCAGTTGATAAAATTGAGGGTAGGCAGAGACTTATCCAGGTCGCCGACCAGTCAGAATTTGGTTGGGGACGGTCGAGTGTTGTACTGCAACCCCGTAATTCCGAAAATGAGGCAAATCTAAGGAGAGCTAAAATCAAGCAGCTAAACGTAGGAAGTTGTTGAACGCTTGCAAACGTCACGTAGGCAACCCTCGTCTTTTATTACTTCCAGTGCTCTTTGCCCTGCTTTTCGCTACTCCGGTCTAGCACAGAATCCATTTTCGGTCATTCATTCGAGGGGTGCCGGATTTTTTTCGAGGCCCAAGCCCATACATGTACCATCAGCGAGCAGCTATCCCCGGCGCCTGCTTCATGTGCGGAGCTTTCGACCTTTCCGGCGTTCATGCCCTCTCCTTACCGCAAACACAACAGTTGACTTCAAGACAACCAGGACATAGCGTTACAACAGCAACTGACCCAGAAGATGGGTTTTGTTGTAATGATTCTAGCATTCATGTCCCAAATGAACCTACTTTTTTAACACACAGTTATGAGTCTGGGCAAAATAAAAATTATTGTTAGGGACAGGTTAAGGCACACTATAGATTTCTGGACACCTGTCACCAGCAATAGTTTGTAATTAATACCATTTCTGAAGGTTATAACATTCCTTTTTTTACAAAACCCAATGCATGTATTTTGAAGAATAACAAATCCGCATTAGAAAAAAAAGTCTTTGTATGTCATGAAATCCAAAATTTATGTGACAGGAATTTGATAGAAAAATGCGACGAATTTCCTTTCATAGTAAACCCACTAACTGAATATATTAATTCGAGCTGGACATGTAGACTGATATTAGATTACGGACCGTAAATAAGCATTTATGGAAGCAGTATTTCAAGTAAGATGATATTAAAATCGCACTCGTTTTTCTGAACAAGTGTTCTTGGATGAATTTGTTTGATATTCATTATGCTTATCATTTTATTAAGGAACCCGCACCCCCCCCCCCCCCCCCCCACACACACACACACACATACAACGTTTTTGTGGTTTTCTTGGCATGATGACAAAAGTGTCACAGTGTATTACATATTTGTAATTCTTCCTTTTGGAAGCGCCTACGTTTTCAATAAAGTTTGTCGCCCTTTGATTGCAAAATGGAGAGGAGAAGGAACAAAGCCATTTTTTTTTGTTGTTGACAGTTTTGTCATTGATGAAACCTATGAGTAAACTTACGAAATTAACTGAGATTGAGTGTCTTCAGGTGTCGTTCCTAAACTAGAAAAATGCATTTGGAAACCTACACAAAATATGTCTTTTCTTGGACAAGATTTGAACTCGCAACAAGGTATTTTTTCTATCCCTTAAACGAGGATTGATACATATTTGACAAATGTGTTGCTTTAAGCTGTCTGCAGTAACTGGTAAGTTCATATGTGTTTCAAATGTCCCTGTTTCGGGCCTCGGGCGTCTAGACATTTATCGTACATAGGTACAGCATCCCCACCAATGCTAAAAAAGACTATGGGCATAGGCAGACCCCTTCCAATCACAATATCGTTTCACCAGCTGGAAGCCGTTTCACCAGTTGGAAGCCTAAAACTAAACACCCCGTGTTGGGGGTAGAACAAATGTCCCCTGCCGTAGGACAAATGTTTTGCGGTGAAATTCACAAACTTACATATTCACCTTATATAAGGACCAAAAATACGAAATTCTCCATCTTTCCAAGCTCCTAGCTATGTAAATAGGTAACTGAAATTGAATACCTGATACGGGTCAACCTTTTGGCACATTGATCAAAACTCTTTTAAGTAATGCTACGGCAACATAATGGTGTCACGATAAAATATGAATGTATGTGCTGACATAAAACAGTTAGTCAGCAAACTTGATCCATAGTCCCATTTTCTTTTTGATAACAAGGCGCACTAATTCTCTAGTGATGGCCTTCCGTATGTGTAACCAGGCAACTGAACTTTTATGCGCATATAGAGAACACTCAGTGCACGATCTACGTGAGGCACATACGCGTTCTTCGTGGTATCCTGTGTTTGGTCTCGGTGCTCTGAGGCTGAAAGTGCAAGTTCCATGTTCAGTCGCCTTGTTTTGTCCAGTCGGTTTGTTCCATATGTCCAGTTGGCCTGTCAGTCCAGTCGGTTTGTTCCATCCGGAACTCGATGGACATGATGGACTGACTAAATGGACAGATTTACTGACTAAACAGACTGACTGGAGGAGTGGACCGTCTGTTTAGTCAGTAAATCTGTCCATTCAGTCGGTCCATCATGTCCATTTAGTCAGTCCATCCAGTCAGTCCGTCGAGTCAGTAAGTCCATCGAGTCAGTCCAGTCCATCCGTTCAGTCTGTCAGTCCAGGAAAGTCGGTCCTTCCGTCCTGTCAGTCAGTCCAGTCAGTCTGTCCGTCCATCCAGTGGGTCAGTCTATCCAGTCAGTCTATCAGTTCGTCCAGTCACTCCTTCCAGTCGTCACTACGTCCACTATAGGTCAGTTACTCCTTCCAGTCGGTCAGTTACTCCGTCCAGTCGGTCACTCCGTCCAGTAGGTCAGTCCAGTCGGTCAGTCACTCCGTCCAGTAGGCCAGTCTAGTCAGTCAGTCACTCCGTCCAGGTCAGTCCAGTCACTCCGTCCAGTAGGCCAGTCCAGTCGGTCCGTCCAGTACAGTCAGTCAGTCCAGTCGGTCAGTCACTCCGTCCAGACAGTCAGTCAGTCACTCCGTTCAGTATGTCAGTCCATCCGTCCAGTAGGTCCATCCGTCCAGTCACTCCGTCCAGTCGGTCAGTCACTCCCTCCAGTCAATACCGGCCGGCTGGTATTGTCAGTACAATTCAAAGTTAAGTCAAAGTGGTAGTCTTTTTCTGTCATAGTCTGAGTCACGTTCATAAAAATAAAAGCGATCAACAGTCGATCAATCAAGACAACACTTTGTTAAATAAATGTATTTTTGTCATCGATCTTGGTTGAAAAAATAATTCATCGTCACCATTTTCATCAGCATCATCATCAAAAATCAAAACAACAACATGATATCAGCAATCATCATCATCATAAACACTAGCATATATTTGCAACAAGTACTAACGCAATCATTAACAAGTTTAATTAATAACATTAATGAACTGCAAATCATCAAGTTTGACTTGATTTGTTTTTATATATGTCACAATATGTCGATGTCAATCATATAGACTGTTTTCTCATATGCTCGTTTGTCGTAATGTTTTTAAAGATCCTCATCCAGGTGGGCTGTTTAACCTCGAATTGAAAAACATTTAATTATATGTAAAAGTTACATACATTTGTGAATTAAAAACATTTTGTAAACAAACATAATTTGAAAAAAGTCGCTGTCAACATGATCGATAAATCTCACTTTCCTGTTCACTTCCGGTTGTTTGCACCAATAATAGCAAGCTAGCAAGCAGCAGTTCACTTTGCAGTGTTCTACAAATTATGTTTCAGATATGTTAACGAAAGAATATGAATTTGATGGTAAAAAATTATAGGTCAGTTAGAGAATAACAATTAAAACAATTAAAAATTCAGATTCCTTAACTTGAGAATGAAACTGACAAATTCATACTGGTTACTACACTTCCAGGTATTTTATAAGTATGTTTTTTTTCTGCTTCAAATCCAAGTAAAAATATGGGAGTGAGATTAGGTTATAAGATTCAAGAATATAATGTTCATCATGATAATAATAAGTATCAATTGTTCAGCCTCAGGTTAAATGTGGTATGAACATCATCAGGGTCCTCTTTCTACAAAATGGTAATCATTTGCAGCAGCAGCAGCGGCGGCAGCAGCAGCAAATACAGCAGCAGCAGCGGCGGCAGCAGCAGCAAATACAGCAGCGGTGGTGGCAGCAGCAGCAGATACATCAGCGGTGGTGGCAGCAGCAGATATATCAGCGGTGATACATCAGCGGTGGTGGCAGCAGCAGCAGATACATTAGCGGTATCAGCAGCATCAGCAGATACATCAGCGGTGGTAGCAGCAGATACATCAGCGGGAGCAGCAGCAGCAGATACTCAGCGGTGGCAGCAGCAGATACATCAGCGGTGGCAGCAGGTACATCAGCGGTGGTGGCAGATACATCAGCAGTGGTGGCAGCAGCAGCAGATACATCAGCGGTGGTGGCAACAGATACATCAGCGGTGATACATCAGCGGTGGCAGCAGATACATCAGCGGTAGTGGCAGCAGCTACATCAGCGGTGGTAGCAGCAGATACATCAGCGGTGGCAGCAGCAGCAGATACATCAGCGGTGGCAGCAGCAGCAGATACATCAGCGGTGGCAGCAGCAAATACACCAGCGTTGATACATAAGCGGTTGCAGAAGATACAGATACAGCATAACCATCAGCGGTGGTGGCAGCAGATACATCAGCGGGAGCAGCAGCAGATACTCAGCGGTGGCAGCAGCAGATACATCAGCGGTGGCAGCAGGTACATCAGCGGTGGTGGCAGATACATCAGCAGTGGTGGCAGCAGCAGCAGATACATCAGCGGTGGTGGCAACAGATACATCAGCGGTGATACATCAGCGGTGGCAGCAGATACATCAGCGGTAGTGGCAGCAGCTACATCAGCGGTGGTAGCAGCAGATACATCAGCGGTGGCAGCAGCAGCAGATACATCAGCGGTGGCAGCAGCAGATACATCAGCGGTGGCAGCAGCAAATACACCAGCGTTGATACATAAGCGGTTGCAGAAGATACAGATACAGCAGATACATCAGCGGTGGCAGCAGCAGATACATCAGCGATGATACATCAGTGGTGGCTGCAGATACATCAGCGGTGGTGGCAGCAGTGACATCAGCGGTGATACATCAGCGGTGGCAGCAGATACATCAGCGGTGGTGTCAGCAGATACATCAGCGGTGGTTGCAGCAGCAGCAGATACATCAGCGGTGGTGGCAGCAGCAGCAGATACATCAGCGGTGGCAGCAGATACATCAGCGGTGGTGGCAGGAGTGACATCAGCGGTGATACATCAGCGGTGGCAGCAGATACATCAGCGGTGGTGGCAGCAGCAGCAGATACATCAGCGGTGGTAGCAGATACATCAGCGGTGGTGGCAGCAGCAGCAGATACATCAGCGGTGGTGGTGGCAGCAGATACATCAGCGTGGATACATCAGCGGTGGCAGCAGCAGATACATCAGCGGTGGTGGCAGCGGCAGCAGATTCATCAGCACTGGCAGCACATCAGATACATCAGCGGTGGTGGCAGCAGCAGCAGATACATCAGCGGTGGTGGCAGCGGCAGCAGATACATCAGCAGTGGCAGCACATCAGATACATCATCGGTGGTGGCAGCAGCAGATACATCAGCGGTGATACATCAGCGGTGGTGGCCGCAGCAGCAAATACATCAGCGGTGATACATCAGCGGTGGTGGCAGCAGATACATCAGCGGTGGCAGCAGATACATCAGCGGTGGTAGCAGGTGATACATCAGCGTTGGCAGCAGCAGATACATCAGTGGTGGTGGCAGCAGAAACATCAGCGGTGATACATTAGCGGTGGCAGCAGATACATCAGCGGTGGTGGCAGGAGATACATCAGCGGTGGTAGCAGCAGATACATCAGCGGTGGCAGCAGCAGCAGATACATAAGCGGTTGCAGCAGCAGATACATCAGCGGTGGCAGCAGCAAATACACAAGCGTTGATACATCAACGGTGGCAGCAGATACAGATACAGCAGATACATCAGCGGTGGTGGCAGCAGCAGATACATCACCGGTGGCAGCAACAGATACATCAGCGGTGGTGGCAGCAGATACATCAGCGGTGGTGGCAGCAGAGACATCAGCGGTGATACATCAGCGGTGGCAGCAGATACATCAGCGGTGGTAGCAGCAGATACATCAGCGGTGGTGGCAGCAGATACATCAGCGGTGGTGGCAGCAGAGACATCAGCGGTGGTGGCAGCAGAGACATCAGCGGTGGTGGCAGCAGAGACATCAGCGGTGATACATCAGCGGTGGTGGCAGCAGAGACATCAGCGGTGGTGGCAGCAGCAGCAGATACATCAGCGGTGGCAGCAGCAGATACATCAGTGGTGGTGGCAGATACATCAGCGGTGGCAGCAGCAGCAGCAGATACATCAGCGGTGGTGGCAGATACATCAACGGTGGTGGCAGCAGCAGATACATCAGCGGTGGCAGCAGATACATCAGCGGTGGTGGCAGCAGCAGATACATCAGCGGTGGCAGCAGATACATCAGCGGTGGTGGCAGCAGCAGATACATCAGCGTTGATACATCAGCGGTGGCAGCAGATACATCAACGGTGGCAGCAGATACATCAGCGGTGGTGGCAGCAGCAGATACATCAGCGGTGGCAGCAGATACATCAACGGTGGCAGCAGATACATCAGCGGTGGCAGCAGATACATCAACGGTGGCAGCAGATACATCAGCGGTGGTGGCAGCAGCAGATACATCAGCGGTGGTGGCAGCAGATACATCAACGGTGGTGGCAGCAGCAGATACATCAGCGGTGGTGGCAGCAGATACATCAGCGGTGGTGGCAGCAGCAGATACATCAGCGGTGGTGGCAGCAGATACATCAACGGTGGTGGCAGCAGCAGATACATCAGCGGTGGCAGCAGATACATCAGTGGTGGCAGCAGCAGATACATCAGCGGTGGCAGCAGCAGATACATCAACGGTGGCAGCAGCAAATACATAAGCGGTGGCAGCAGATACATCAGCGGTGGTGGCAGCAGCAGATACATCAGCGTTGATACATCAGCGGTGGTGGCAGCAGATACATCAGCGGTGATAATTAAGGTAAAGCAAATGTTATAGAAAATATACAGAATTTGAAAATAAACACGATTGATGTGTTATATACTTTAATGAAGACGTGTATGGCATATTTTAAGAAAATTATCCATCCAGTTTTGAATCTATTGATATTTTTGTCAAATAAAATTGGTATTAAATGTCTCTTTTTTAGAAATATTTTACAATATCCTTTTAGGAGATGTGCTTTGCTATTGAGTATCATTTGGAAACAAAATATGGTATTAGATAAACCAACCGAACATGTTACTTGATTGGTTTGACTCAAACTATTCCAAACGTGTAACTAGTTATTTACCAACACAAGTTAAACACCAAATTTCCCATTGTTTTCTCCTTAGTGTGCCTCATTTAAATTTTCCAAGCTCTTGATAGCCACCCGATTTATTTCAGAGTTGTCCAAAATGTTCTATAAAGTATTTATGGTTGATGCTGCAAAATATAAAATAATTTCACTACATGTTTTTTGATTTTTGTAGACTTTGAATATACCAGGTAACGAATTTGTTATCAAATTAAGGTAACGCAAGTGTAATAGACAATATACAGAATTTTAAAATTAACGCAACTAATGTGTTGTATACTTTGATATTGATGTTTATGTCAAATTTTAAGAAACTTCTCCATCCAGTTTTGAATTTATAGATATTTATTCTTCTTAAATAGATATTTACGATGTTTTCGTTTTAGAAATATAAGAACTCCAAATATTACGTTTTATCATCTTTAGGACTTCGTTTTGCTATTGAGTATCGTTTTGTTACAATTTATAGCATTAGACATGTAACTTGATGGGTTTGACTGAAACTATCCCAAACATGTAATTAATCGTTTACAAACTGAACACGTTTAAGGCTGATTTTCCCATTTTTTCTGCTGACTGTGCCTTATTAAAAATCACCGAGCTCTTAATAGCCAAATGATTTATTTCAGAGTTGCCCAAAATGTTTTACAAAGTAGTTTGGTTGATGCTACAAAATAAAGAAATAATTTCATCGCATGTTTTTGATTTGTGTAGACATTCAATATACCAGCTAACGAATTTGTAATCAAATTTAACACAAACCAAACAATTAAAATTCATTTCAAAAATAAAATTATACACGTTTCCTTCTTAATCTGGTAGAGTGATGCAGAAAAAAATGTCAATGTGAAAAATAGGGAAAAAAAGTTGACCATGCGTGCCCATACCGGGATTCGAACCCTCAATCCACAGTTTTGAAGCAGTTTAAACTTAATTTTAATACTCTTCCATTGGAGGTGCAGCATTACCTTAAGCTTAAATCATACAATTAAAAAATCAATTACAAGAATTAAAAGCTGTACATGTTTCTTTCTTAGTCTGGTAGAGATACAGAGATAATTGTTAAAGTGAAAAAGTAGAAAGAAAAAAAAGTTGACCATTCGTGCCCATACCCGGATTCGAACCCTCAACCCACAGTTTTTAAGCATTTTTACCATAATTTTTATTATTTTGGTGATTTTTACAATAAAGTGCAATAAGCAGAAAAATCGGGAAAATCAGTCTTAAACGGGCTGTATTTGTAAACAATAAATAACATAGTCGGGATAGCTTCTGTCAAACCAATCAAGTTACATGTTTGGTTGGTTTGTCTAATGTTATATCTTGTTTTCAAATAATACTCAATAGCAATACACTTCTCCTAAAGATGATACAACATAATATTTAGAGTTTGCTTCTTTCTAAAAAAGGGAGACACATTTAATACCAATTAATTAAAAATATCCATAAATTCAAAATTGGATGGAGAATTTTCTAAACATTTGGCATACACGTCTACAATTAAAGTATACAACTCATCCGTTGTGTTAATTTTTCAAATTCCATATATTTTCTATTACACTTGCTTTACCTTAAGTTGTATATTTACCCCTTCCAGTCTTTCACATACTGGTTTAAGTTTTATATGGTTTTGCTCATTGTATGATTTTTTATTCTTCTTTTTGTCCAAACTTTGCTTATTAAATTTTAATGCACAATTTGGCTAAAAGTCTGATCATTCCTAACCATAACTTTAATGACTAATTTGTATATTGTTTTTAAAGTGGAAGCTATCTCAAAACTTAGATTTGAAATGATAAATTATTCAGATTAGCCCACATGAATACTCATAAATCTTAATGAGAATAAAAAACAGATTGTTATATCAAACGGTTTCTTAATTAAAAATCATATAAAAGCAAACTGAACCGATTTAAAAGTTAGACACCTCTCTTAGTCTGACAAAAGTTGATTTAAGTTTTGTATTAATTGATCCAATTTTCGATATTTTACGACTTAATTAAATGTCCGTGGAATTTCCTTATTGCGTTTAGTGTGTGAATTTGATAAGAAACCTGCCTGTAAACATGGGTTTTGTATTGCTTAAAACTAACCATAATATGGTAAAATCAGTGTTATACCAGGTCTTTGTTAAAGACCATCAATAAGCCAAGATTTGAAATTAATATGTATGAAAAGTAGCACCTATAAATATTCATGAATCTTAATTAACAGGTGAAAAATATATATTTATTTAAAATTTCGATATTTTTATTGCAGAAATTCTTATAAAATAAAGTTAAGTAAGTATATTGTCGATTAAAACCAGTTATTTCTCGTGATTATAATTTCATTATATTTTTACCAGTACTTTTCTGAAAATATTGACTTGAATAAACAGATGTTTAAAATAAAATCTTGTGTTTTATAACAATAGTTTAAGCAATTAGTATTGTACAATTAAGGGTGCATCCTATCTTGATACTAACTATGCTGGTAAAAACACTCTTGTATAACTCACTAATAAAGAGTATTAATTAAACTGTATAAAATATTGGCATATTATGCCCCCTCTGTACTTTCCAGTGATATATTTGACTGGCATGAGTCTTTAGAGGTCAAGTGTAGTATCTAAAAATTATATTAAGTTGTTTAATACTACATGTATTCTACTTTAATTATTTGAAAATAGTTGACGTCGTGAAAGAATTGTGCTTTTGACATACATTCACAGACATTTTGATCTACATAGTGAATATAGAAGACTTTAAAACATGTTCAACGTAATCAAAAGTCAGTGGTTATTTGTCAGTGCTGGTAGTCAGTTTGAGTATATATTTACATGTACAACAGCACTTGTCTGTCTTATTTACTTAGTAACCGACCTATCTCTCCAATTATCAACCAGCTACATGCACCATCATGTCAAATGACCAGCCCCTTCCCCAGCCTAATCTATCCCATGGTCTAAGTAACCGTTTATTGCTTATTAAGCATGTGACAATGCCAATTCAGAAAACACCAGTGACTGGATCAATTTGTATCATTTGGTTTTTGATACAAATGTCAGAAAAATGCCAATGAGGCATCAATTTACAATTTTAAATAGACCAGCATTTACCACATTTTAATTAATGAGACCACATTTAATGCACTTTTTCTTAAATTAAGATGTAGAAGGATAGTAATGTAATACATTTAACTGATGTAATTGATTTGATTGATTTATATTTTGGGGTTGTACATATTGTACATAAAAATTGTATTTTTTGTTTATCTGTTGGTTTTTTTTAAAAATAACATACTTTTATGTGGTCCTAAAAAGGTGCCGTGGCGGCGTATGCGAAATAATGGTGGGATATCGTCTTAAATTTTATTTTAAAATAATGTTGTTGTTGTTTTTAAGTCTATAAAATTTTAACACTACTAAATGTATAGAAATAATTATAATTAGTGGTGTCCCCAACACCAAAACATGTCCGGAGAAGGCTTTGGTTCATGCAATGAAAAAAGGGCGATTTAAATCATAATTGTTAAAAAGGTTGACTGGACATCGTGTTGTAAAAGGAAAACACTTTGTGCATAGAATGTATATACAACTTTATGTATATGTATGATAATACAATAGATTTAATGTGTAACCTACTACCCAACTCGTGATTTATTACCTATACGTTAAAATTTGTAATTGTTCTAATTTTAAAATGAGAATTTTAAAATATTCTTAATTACACACCCAGACACCATTATACACAACATAATTACATACCACTGGACTAATAAATAATATACAACGTTGCTGATCACCGAGATATTAAAAAAGACACAACAAAAAACTCCATGATATTTTATATTGTAAAATTTTAAATTGACAACATACGTTAACCCTCACGCCATTAATATAAAACAGCTGTGATCTTTATATTTCAACCCTCTGTACATTAATGCTCGCCCAATAACAATAGTTAGGGTGAGGGTAAATAATTCCAAGGTGGTCAAATACTGTTGACATAGTCCACGTTGGTGGTTTAAACCGAATGAATGTATACAAACTTCGTTCGTTTGATCGTTTGTCGGGTTATCCGATAGCCGTTACGAAAGTTAATCGAGGACAAGTTTGACATTATTTACTAAAACTGTCGATGCGAACGTTAACAACAAAAGAATAGAAATGAAAGAATGGGTCATAATATTAAGAGAAAAACTAGCTTGCATTTTAATCTGGGATGTATTTATCTTTCCATGGGCGGATGTAGCGGGGGAGGGGGTCAGGACCCCCACTGAAGTTGTCAAAAAAGACCTTCACATCTTTATGGCACTATTAATACTATTGTCACATATGTGCCCAGCTCGACAAATAAGAGGAGTCTACAATCTTGGCTGCTACATTTCAAGAGTTTTCTCGGGGAGCATGGTGCTCACGACATTTGCTGTGCATACTGTCTAAATATTTCAAACAATTCATTTAATAACGCATCTAATATTTTAAGAAATTCATTTAAGAATGAATGATGAATAAAAACAGCAGCAGCAACAACAACAAAACAACTCGTAAAACCCTCGTTCAGCACTGCTTACAGGTGAGCAAAACCTGCTTAACCCACGTGGTTCAAAGTTGCCAAACTCGGTACGTTGTTAAGAAGTTGAAGTGGTACAAACATTTAATCGCAACACCTCGGTCATTTGTACGAAATGGACCAATCGGAACACCTCGGATAATTCACGGATGATTGTCCCGAAGACGGAATTAATCGAGGAGTTCCGATTGGAAATGGACTTTTCCGGATACCGCCGAGGAGTGACGGACGACGGGACAGCCCATTCCCAAATTTAGAAGGCATTCCATGGTGATCTGGCGCCAATAACAATACAAGTAATTAAATACTGGTGATTTACCTCTGTTGTTGTTGGAATTTTTTTCTACGACCTGATCACTTTTTTTTAGGTCAGGGGTGTTTCTCTACTAAGTAGTTCGTACTCGACCCAAAGTATCGTGGGTTTTGTGTGGTCGCAGCAGTTAGAATTAAGCAGTTAAGCATATTTTGTAATTATTTGGTGTCAATATCTCCAGAAATTCGCTTAGCACGAACATGTGAGGAAATCGTGTAAGACAAATACTAATGTATCTGTAACTACGCTAGATCTCTCTCTCTGTCTCTCTAGGGGTGCTTCAAAGAACCGTTAGTCGGAATTTTACCGAGCGCTGACATTGCAACGGATTACTGCAGAAGATATACCAGCAAAAGATACTTTTTTATAACACCTCAAAACACGGCTGTGTAATGGTTGTGCTGGGGTCTGCTCAAGTTTATTATCAGACACGCTACAGTGCGTGTTCTGCCTAATTTCACAGGGGACACAAATCATACAGCTGTTAATCCAACATTCATGTGTGGGGTGAACAAAATCTGCCATAACTATCAGCATGACGGTGTAACATTATGATCATTTGCCGATGAGAATATAAAAAAAAACACACAAAACAAAACAAAATGGCAACTCACTAGATGAACAACAATTTTTTATAAAAAAAAATGTACTAACATGATCATGTAGGCCTATCATTGTCTCATCCTTAATTTTATTCGCTTCTCCGCATTGACCACAAAACAGTTATTACAATGACCTCTTGAATTAACAATGTTAAAACACATTTTGTCTTACAGATGTTCACAATTAACAAAAATAAATACCACAAATTCACTCGGAGATCAATTTAGCTGTACACCGGGCACAATTAAGCACTACAAACTTAAATTTACAGATTATTAATTAAATCACTTGTCAGAAACAGCTCACCACCAACGCATTTGGCGCAAAATTGATTTCCGCGGGGTTGCGCGAGCATATTCTACAAGTGATCCTTGGGAACAGAATTTTGATTGGCTAAAAATTTCGTGATTTTTCGAATTTTACCGGAAACACGCGATGTTAGGTTAATAAGATATTTAATACGTTTACCCATTATTTTTATCTTTATTATAATAACAACAATTGTACAAAAGAACATAGCGTAAAGCATTTGTTAAGACAGAGGTTTCGTTATCAAGATATAACTAAATCCTATGTTAAACGCCATGAGTTGAAACATACGAATACAAGACTTGCCCCATACCAAATAAGCGGAGCTCTACAGAAAAAAAGTCACTCGATTTAGCAAGTTTACATATTGATGGGTCAATGAAAGGGGCGGATCCAAAAAAAATGCTGGGGTAGGGGTGGGGGTGGGGGTGTATGAATTAAGATCACAACTCTACTCGTTTACCTGGTTGGTGTGTGTGTGTGGGGGGGGGGGGGGGGGGGGGGGGCATTGGATCCATCCCTGGTCAGTGAAAAACTACTATATCTTACCTCAGAGACAAAGCTATTCTATATAAAGACATTGCTAGACATATACATCTATTTAACAAATATTATATGACTATTTAACAGCTGCAAGAATACTTTGTTTTATTATGAAACAAGGTCGGAAACGCGCCATACAGGGTTAAAATTACACCGCCCAAACGGCGCTTTTCTGTGCTTTGATTCTAGCATTGTCTGGTCTGATATTTGTCGACATGCATTCCGTCCTTTACTAATGACACATCATCTCTTCCGTCCGTCATTGTATGTGCTTGATCACTGACAAAAAGCGAGGACAGTTGTGGATATAGATCTAATTGTTACTAATTTATTTAATATTATTGATATCTTTAGTTAGATCAAACAAAGTGCGTAACCTTCATAGCATAAGCAACGGAAAAGCTCTAGCTATAACACTACGACTACGTCAGTACGTAAATATTGACGGGCACCTGCCTGCACCGTCGCTATAACAACATCGATCAGCATCCGCTAGGTGGCTTTATATGAAACAATGGCGGCTATGGAAGCTGAAACTGCTTTACTAGGAGCTGGAATAGGGTCAGGTTTGCGACAAAGATATGTTCCTAGCTCGGACACAGAATGGGATTCAAATTTACCATATGGTGGGAAGGTTTATCTTGCTCGCAGGAAGAAACCCGACTCTTTACGATGCCGTATTATAGAGGTGAGTAATGTTTACATATTACGGCGACATGATCGTAGCAGAGTTCGTTCACTTCGATCAATATTTTGCGCTGTATCTGATAAATGTGGCCATACTTGCGCTCAATGTAAAAAGGTCTATCAAAGTTATCTAGATTTCGTTTTGTCATAGATTTTTTCATCTATCTATTTATCTGTATTCATACAATTTATTGTTGACATCAGGCTGACAATTCAGTTGTAAATCAGTAATCCTGCGTGAGAAAATCTGATAACATTGACTGACAAACATTGACTGACTAACATTCATTGGTTCTTAGAGTTAGAGGAAACAAATTTCCAGAAATATCAAGAATTATTTCTTTTCTTAAGTCATCGAGATAAAAAAATCTTCAATAAATTTTGTTACACATTAAGTCAAGAAACAAGAACAAGAGTATATACACTACATAAAAGGATCCATGTTGTAAGATTAAGATCTAACCATGGATGCTTAAGTTCCATAAGCACTGAAAACTGAAGTTTTTTGTCATGTGGTGATTATTTAAATATTTGTTTACTAAATGCAACAGACAGTATAAACTTACATTAGATTTATTAATATTTTGGGTAGAAATCCTTAAAATTGAGTTCATTATTAGAAAAAATATGTGAGAATAATGTGGGACAAGTATCTTTCATCTATGACCTGTTTGAAATTATTTCTCATTTGACATTGGTATAGTCTAAAGTGTACACTAATAAAAGTGTTCACTAATAATCATGAGCAGCCTTGGCTTGGAAAATCTCACAAAATATGATACAATAAAAAAAGCTGCACGTAAGGTTAGTCACCTTAGGTAAGGGTATGATGATATGAGGATGACATACTTATGACTACTGCATGTTCATGAAATCATTAAAGTCCACAGGTGACCAAACTGCATCATTATATCAAATTTGTATAAAAGGTATAATAATATCTTGGGTCCTTCTGTGGGGTACTTTGGTCCAAACATTCATATATTGATCAGCTTGAATACCTGATCTAAGATATAGTGTATGTGTCCTTATTAAAAATTCAGTCACATTCAACAGGAGTACAGTAACTCTTGCTATGGCTGATATATGTGCCGTTAGCATTGGCCAGTCATTTTATTGGATTATTGATTTTATTCAGAAATGAGTTTCTACTGTTCTTGGGCCTTCCCTACAAGGACAGTTTGTTTAGTTTTGTAGAGTAAACGTTTCTTAAGGAAGTATCTGCATTTTTTTTTTAAAAATCTTTAAAGGACAAACAAATGCGGTTGAATCCCAGTCATTCGAATTCGCATAGAACCTTGCGAAAAAATCAATCTAACATTATTTATAACAGAGTTGCCATAAAAGTCAGATTTTAACCTGCTATTTATAAGTCCTCACTGTAATAAAACATTATGGCTGTTTTTGTTTATCATAGAGTCATTTTTTCATAACCTTACACATTGATATAATCTAACTGCAATTATTACCATTAAGATTGCATAAATTCCCGCGGAAAATGGCTTCAGCAGCTAAAAACCAAAGAAGGAAAACGCGCCCATTCATAATGTTTATGTCATTGTTAAAATTTGTTACAATACATATGATTGACTTACACTAAAACTCACACTGCTTGTGCTCTTTTCACTATGTCTATAATTATAACACATCTATGCCACATATATACAAGAACAAAGTTTAAGCCTTGTATCCTGGAATTAGTACATCTGTCTCTCTCTAGAGTCTACAAATGGATACTGATGGGGCTTCCAGAATTACTCATAAATTATACAAAATTAATCCACCATGACAAAGTGTTTACAATAAATTGATTCTCAGACTATGAGATAAATTTGATACACAGACTACTTGACCAGGGTTAAAAAAACCCTGTAATTGGTACTTGTCCTTCAGGACGAGTGACATATGAAAGTTCTGCAATGATATTACTCGTCCTTATTTGTTATAAATATTAGAGTAATATTATAATAATAAGATGAGTTGAAATTGTTTATTTTATAAAATGTCCTAAAATAAACAGTAAACATCATCATGTAAAGTACACTTTACCATTACTCAGACTCTGAATCGCCACAGTCCTTTAGAAAGTTTTATATATCCATTTGTTTTAATATGTGTAGCAAAATGGAAAACAGATGAAATGATGACGAATTAAGCACTTCAGACTGGTTTATGTGACTTTAAATAAATAGCGGACATAGAATGAACCCGATAATTTTTTTATACGCAGACAACCAGTCTTTAGTATGCAACTTTATTCACCGGTGCCTAGACACGTTTTTCTTTTCGCTAATTCCTGTTGCCTGGTGGTATCAAAGTGAAACAAAATGAAGTTTATTAAATTGACAAACATTTGATCTTAATGATTGACCATATCACTAGAGTAATACTTTTATACTTTTATCAACGATTTAATTTATTTTAAATTGATAGAAATATGTACGATTTTTATATCTTGAAAACTTTTTAAAGATATGTCTAGTTTGTTGTTTAAATCAGTTTCATTTTAAATTTTAAATGCCTTGGATATTTTCTATTTTGTTTAAAACTCAATAACAACAAGTACCGTGCAATTCATCCTTGAACTATAAATGATCCCAGTTTAGTGGTACCGGAAATGGGTGCCGGGATATTCCGATATAGTGCCATGTTTTAGCTGATCTGTTGCATTTCCTGTTTCGATTTACACCGAACTCGCGCTAAATTTAACAGATTTTCTACCATGGACAAATTGCAATGTGATAGAAAAGTTTTACAATTCCCCCCTGAAAAATCTATTCATCCTGCAGGATGACCTAATTGGTAAACTTACTCGTCCTGCCAAATATCTGGTCATAAATACAACCAGATGAGTGGAATTTCTGACCACTGTTGACTCTGAATGTATTTGAAATAAACTTGATGCACATACCACTTACCTCTGAGCCAACTTGAAATAAACTTGATGCACATACCACTTATCTCTGAGCCTATTTGAAATAAACTTGATGCTTAAATCACTTAACTCTGAGCCTGTTTGAAATAAACTTTATGCACAAGTCACTTACCTCTGAGCCTGTTTAAAATAAACTTGATGCATAAATCACTTACCTCTGAGCCTGTTTGAAATACACTTGATGCACAAGTCACTTACCTCTGAGCCTGTTTAAAATAAACTTGATGCATAAATCACTTGACTCTTTGTGTGATGTGCAGAAAACTTTAAGTTGCATTTCTTCTTTTCCCAGGGTGTTGTGTTGTGTGCGACCCTCACCTTTATCTACTATGCCTACTTTTACTTTGACCATCTCCACTTCCATGTAACCCATGCATATGCCCATCTTGGTTACCCATCAGCCCAGCACCAGATTGGACAACGATACTTACATGGTACAGTGTCTTTACTTTCTTCATCCTTTGTCATAACCAAGAAGCATTTAAAAAGTGAATATAAAAGTTTATGCCATATTTACACATTTATCAAGTTATGTATGTGTAGAGATAATGTTCATGGTATACACATGCACAGTTAGGATTTATATGGTAAAGAAATTGTACTATAATTTTAGACTGACTTACTTAAGCTTGTTGTGTTTAATAACCCAAGGGGTAAAACTGACATTTTCATGTAAAGGCAAGTTTATAGTAGTATGTATATGTATGCCGAACCCAACAAGAGGTATATACTAATATGATTGAAATCAATCTATATTTTCAGGTAAAGGTGTGGACCAGCACAAGGAAATGGCAATGCATTGGTTCAGGTGACTTAAGTTTTCATTATTTATCTCATTGTTCTTTATTTTGTTTATTATCTGAATGTCTCTATTGTTGTAAGATTACTAATGTTAAACAAACTGTATTGTAAAAACATAGGGGGCGCCCTTGGTGTGGTGGTAGAGTTGCCGTTTGTAGCTCCTCTGACTGCTTAGCCTCCCACCGCATGGGTTCGAGTCCTGTTCAGAGAAAAGGACTTAATGTGAGAAGGTGTTCCAGCTGACTTGTGGTGCGCCGGTGGTTCTACCTGGGCATGTGTCTGGGGTCTTCCTCGACCAAAAAGCTGGACATTGCTATAATGATCATAATTGGTCACTGCAATTTATTTCAAAAACAAACAAAACATAGCTTTTGGTAACAGGTACATGAAGAAGTAAGTAGACTTTTTGCTGGAGACTGTACTAAGTATTGCATATCCTGATCACACAGCTACCAGAAGGGTAGACTGGCAAATCTTGGTTAGCACTTTGGGTCCATTTTTTTTACATTCTTATCCAGTGACAAAAATAATGACCTTTGATATTTACAACAGAGTTCAATAGATTTTATCAATCCTGGCTTTAGATGCAAAGCTTACATCCTGTCTTGTGTTATGACTTGACATCACAATGTCACAGTCTATTTATTTGGACTTTCATGCAATCACAGTTTTTCTTCTGAAGTGCACAAAGTTGTAGATAATTTCACTCCCTACATATAGAGGTAAGCAATAATAAAAACGTTTACTAAAAAAGGACCTGATAGCAAAATAAACACCTATTTAATCGAAAATTGTTGACTCTCATGGACTGTTAAACATGCGTAAACAAATAAACATTAGTGGATAAAGTTGGTAATGTATTGTTCTCTTGTGAAATACTCATTACAGCTGCAGGTTACAGCATGGTGTTGTCTTTGGGGAATATGGGGCACACTTACAAAGGTCATTAACAATGCATTAAAATTAAATTTGAATGACTGATGATATTATTTTAAACTGTAATTGTCTTATGTACACAGGAAGGCTGCAGATCAGGGCCATCCGCATGCTTCCTATAACCTGGCAATAGGCCATCTGAAGGGATACAAAACAGATGTGAAGAAAGGGTAACTCATTTATACTATTAACATCAAATGTTTTAATCTTGTAAACCAAATTGAGGAGTGTGTGTGTCTCATAATCTGCTCTGATAAAGATTAACTCATTGTACCCTAATGACGCATTAAAGCGGCACGAAAAATAGCCTCCTCATGCCGGGAGACGACTTATCGCGTCGCATTTTACCTGTGTCTGGCGCCGAGCGCCGCATTAAGGCGGCCCTGAAAATGTCTCGGCTAGTGCCGAACGCCGCGTTAATGCGTCCATCATATTTGCTGGTTAAAACCCATGTTTTCAATCACTTTCGAGTTTCGGCCAATCAAGTACATCACAGTATCGTAAATGCTAATGTCATCTTAATCTAAATCTACCGGCTTAAATCCTTTTTTGTTATTTCATTTATTGTAGCGAGCAACAGAAAAATCGGCGACATTTTCTCTGATTGAAGTGATTCACATCTAATTTGAAACATTTCTCGGCTGAAATACGATTGTAAAAGCAGTTTTCCAAATGATTAATTCATACTTCGATCTCAGCTAATCAGAAACCTTGTTATATAATATATTGGAATTTCATGTAACCTGGATGTAAACACAATGAATTAATTATGTCGAGACAAAGAAAAACGGCGATGTGCCTTACTGTTAGCTTTAAGATTCCTACTTATACGCATATGTATCGGCGGATATGTGGAATTACCTACGTCAGATCCAATAATTATATGTTAATTGCAGATATCAATAGATAAAAGACACAATCTTACTCTTGGAAATCGCCGAAGTTTTCTATCAAATATGAAGTTTAAGAGCGTTATTTTCACAAACTACCGGTAAATCGCAACTTTAAATCAAAGATGGCCGACTGTTTTAAAGTTACTCATTATATAAAATATTATATAAAGCAGTGTTATTTACGTTATAAACATAAAAAACTTGATGAGGTCAATATTATTTCACTTTAATAATTTGAACTGTGTTAATTTTGATATTGTCAATCTTACGTGTTCTTCAGATTTCACTCTTTTCTGAAGTATTTCTTCTCATACCGTGTTAAAAATTACATGGTTGTGTAAAGCACTCTCTGTGCTTCAAGTATGTGAAAATATCCCTTTAAAGTACTTCCAAAATGACATGTTTATTGTGTTGTGTATACAACCATCCCCGATATCTTCCACTGACCGGTAATCCACACCAGATGTGTCTCGGCATGAGGGGCAGTTAAGACCCCCACCAGGTGTAGGGGATGACTGGAGAAATGCCTCTAAGGTACGACTGGACAATTAGCTGTAGGGCACAATGAGTTAAGGAAGTGTACCAGTATGTGTCTCTAAACCTTGTTGACCAGCCCTGATAGAGATAAAGGTAAAACATGTGCCTCTAAACCATGTTGACCAGCCCTGGTAGTGATAAAGGTAAAACATGTGTCTCTAAACCGTGTTGACCAGCCCAGGTAGAGATAAAGTTAAAAAAACATGTGTGTTTAAACTTTGTTGACCAGCCCAGGTAGAGATAAAGGTAAAACATGTGTCTCTAAATCTTGTTGACCAGACCTGGTAGTGATAAAGGTAAAACATGTGTCTCTAAACCTTGTTGACTAGCCCTGGTAGTGATAAAGGTAAAACATGTGTCTCTAAACCGTGTTGACCAGCCAAGGCAGAGATAAAGGTAAAACATGTGTCTCTAAACCTTGTTGACCATCCCAGGTAGAGATAAAGTTAAAAAAACATGTGTCTTTAAACCTTGTTGACCAGCCCAGGTAGAAATAAAGTTAAAAAAACATGTGTCTTTAAACCTTGTTGACCAGCCCAGGTAGAAATAAAGGTAAAACATGTGTCTCTAAACTGTGTTGACCAGCCCAGGTAAAGATAAAGGAAAAACACGTGTCTCAAAACCTTGTTGACTAGCCCAGGTAGAGATAACGAAAAAAACTTGTGTCTCTAAACCTTGTTGACTAGCCCAGGTAGAGATAACAGAAAAAACTTGTGTCTCTAAATCTTGTTGACCAGCCCAGGTAGAGATTAGGGAAAAATATGTGCCTCTAAACTGTGTTGACTAGCCCTAAAATAGATAAAAGAAAAATATGTGTCTCTAAATCTTGTTGACCAGCCCTGATAGAGATAAAGGAAAAACATGTGACTCTAAATCTTGTTGACCAGGCCTGATAGAGATAAAGGAAAAACATGTGTCTCTAAATCTTATTGACCAGCCCTAAAATAGATAAAGGACAAATATTTGTCTCTAAATCTTATTGACCAGCCCTGATAGAGATAAAGGAAAAATATGTGTCTCTAAATCTTGTTGACCAGCCCTGATAGAGATAAGGAAAAATATGTGTCTCTAAATCTTGTTGACCAGCCCTGATAGAGATAAAGGAAAAACATGTGTCTCTAAATCTTGTTGACCAGCCCTGTAGAGATAAAGGACAAATATTTGTCTCTAAATCTTATTGACCAGCCCTGATAGAGATAAAGGAAAAATATGTGTCTCTAAATCTTGTTGACCAGCCCTGATAGAGATAAGGAAAAACATGTGTCTCTAAATCTTGTTGACCAGCCATAGCAGAGCTAAAGAAAAAGTGTATATCTCAAAATCTTGTTGACCAGCAAAGAAGAGCTAAAGAAAGAGTGTATATCTCAAAATCTTGTTGACCAGCCCTGATAGAGATAAAGGAAAAACATGTGTCTCTAAATCTTGTTGACCAGCCCTGTAGAGATAAAGGACAAATATTTGTCTCTAAGTCTTATTGACCAGCCCTGATTGAGATAAAGGAAAAATATGTGTCTCTAAATCTTGTTGACCAGCCCTGATAGAGATAAGGAAAAATATGTGTCTCTAAATCTTGTTGACCAGCCCTGATAGAGATAAAGGAAAAACATGTGTCTCTAAATCTTGTTGACCAGCCCTGTAGAGATAAAGGACAAATATTTGTCTCTAAATCTTATTGACCAGCCCTGATAGAGATAAAGGAAAAATATGTGTCTCTAAATCTTGTTGACCAGCCCTGATAGAGATAAGGAAAAACATGTGTCTCAAAATCTTGTTGACCAGCAAAGAAGAGCTAAAGAAAAAGTGTATATCTCAAAATCTTGTTGACCAGCAAAGAAGAGCTAAAGAAAAAGTGTATATCTCAAAATCTTGTTGACCAGCAAAGAAGAGCTAAAGAGTGTACATCTCAAAATCTTGTTGACCAGCCATAGTAGAGCTAAAGAAAGAGTGTATATCTCAAAATCTTGTTGACCAGCCATAGTAGAGCTAAAGAAAGAGTGCATATCTCAAAATCTTGTTGACCAGCCATAGTAGAGCTAAAGAAAGAGTGCATATCTCAAAATCTTGTTGACCAGCCATAGTAGAGCTAAAGAAAGAAAGTATATCTCAAAGTTTTGTTGTCCAGCCATAGTAGAGCTAAAGAAAGAGTGTATATCTCAAAGTTTTGTTGTCCAGCCATAGTAGAGCTAAAGAAAGAGTGTATATCTCAAAATCTTGTTAACCAGCCCTGATACAGCTAAAGAAAGAGTGTATATCTCAAAATCTTGTTAACCAGCCCCAGAGATAGGAAGAGCACCTGTTTCAAAGTCTTGTTAACCAGCCCTGATGGAGATAAAGGAAAAATATGTGTCTCGGAATTTTGTTAACCACCCCTGATAGATAGGAATAGTATGTGTCTGAAAATCTTGTTGACAACCCTGGTAGAGATAAAGGAAGATCTTGTTGACCAGCCCAGATAGAGATAAAGGAAGATCTTGTTGACCAGCCCAGATAGAGATAAAGGAAGATCTTGTTGACCAGCCCAGATAGAGATAAAGGAAGATCTTGTTGACCAGCCCAGATAGAGATAAAGGAAGGTCTTGTTGATCAGCCCAGATAGAGATAAAGGAAGGTCTTGTTGACCAGCCCAGATAGAGAGAAAGGAAGGTCTTGTTGACCAGCCCAAATAGAGATAAAGGAAGATCTTGTTGACCAGCCCAGATAGAGATAAAGAAAGGTCTTGTTGACCAGCCCAGATAGAGATAAAGGAAGGTCTTGTTGACCAGCCCAGATAGAGATAAAGGAAGGTCTTGTTGACCAGCCCAGATAGAGATAAAGGAAGGTCTTGTTGACCAGCCCAGATAGAGAGAAAGGAAGGTCTTGTTGACCAGCCCAGATAGAGAGAAAGGAAGATCTTGTTGACCAGCCCAGATAGAGATAAAGGAAGGTCTTATTGACCAGCCCAGATAGAGATAAAGGAAGATCTTGTTGACCAGCCCAGATAGAGATAAAGGAAGGTCTTGTTGACCAGCCCAGATAGAGAGAAAGGAAGGTCTTGTTGACCAGCCCAGATAGAGAGAAAGGAAGGTCTTGTTGACCAGCCCAGATAGAGATAAAGGAAGATCTTGTTGACCAGCCCAGATAGAGATAAAGGAAGGTCTTGCTGACCAGCCCAGATAGAGAGAAAGGAAGATCTTGTTGACCAGTCCAGATAGAGGTAAAGAAAAAGGGTGTATTGCAGAATCTTGTTTACAAGCCCTGGTAGAGATAAAGGAAGATCTTGTTGACCAGCCCAGATAGAGAGAAAGAAAAAGGGTGTATTGCAGAATCTTGTTTACAAGCCCTGGTAGAGATAAAGGAAGATCTTGTTGTCCAGCCCAGATAGAGATAAAGAAAAAGGGTGTATTGCAGAATCTTGTTTACAAGCCCTGGTAGAGATAAAGGAAGGTCTTGTTGACCAGCCCAGATAGAGATAAAGGAAGGTCTTGTTGGCCAGCCCAGATAGAGAGAAAGGAAGATCTTGTTGACCAGCCCAGATAGAGAGAAAGGAAGATCTTGTTGACCAGCCCAGATAGAGAGAAAGAAAAAGGGTGTATTGCAGAATCTTGTTTACAAGCCCTGGTAGAGATAAAGGAAGGTCTTGTTGACCAGCCCAGATAGAGATAAAGGAAGGTCTTGTTGACAACCCTGGTAGAGATAAAGGAAGGTCTTGTTGACCAGCCCAGATAGAGATAAAGAAAAAGGGTGTATTGCAGAATCTTGTTTACAAGCCCTGGTAGAGATAAAGGAAGAGTGTGGGTCCCATGTAGAAATACAGTAGATTGTCTCATGTCAGGCATATACAGTTGGAACTCCTTGGGCAATTCTTTCCTACAGATGATCTGTAGAGGAATTCAAGAAGAAACGTGCACATGCACTGATTTTGTTTATTATGGTATATACTGTCCTGGGCAGGTCTGAGCAGGTGTGAGCAGGCCAGAGTGTTAAACAACAGTTTGGTTAATGATTTTGTCAATATAATTTTTTTTTAGAAAATATGATATTTTGATCAGGTGTTGATAAAGGCAGAATGTACTGAATGCTAATAATTGATAAATAGTTTTAAAGGCAGAATGTACTGAATGCTAATAATTGATGAATAGTTTTAAGGCAAGTTAGCTCATCAGATGTTTGATGTAGATTTGTTTATTGTTTGGTTTCAGTTTAAATTGATCTTGAGTATTGTTAATGATATCACTAATGAAGTGTCAGTTTTATAACAACTATATATTTCCTACTTTATTTTGCTCATCTGTTGAGTCTTGTAAATTGTTCTTCTGTAATATCCTTAAGCATAAATTCATCAAAAACTACATTTGTCACCAAACTCTAATCTATTCCTTAGTTTAAGTGTTACTTAAAGCAAGGTGTGTAAAGTTAAAACATCAGCCTACAACGAGCCTTAATCTCTGCAGTTGTATTTAGTCCTCTGTTTATGAAAAGGTGGCTTATACCCTTATAAAGAAGTCTTTGGCACCTGATCTTTGAATCAATTTGCTAATAAGTGGAAACAAAATGGTAGCAACCTACACAACACCAGATTTTCCAGTGGAAATACAACATTGAAAGTTATCTTTCTGGTACGGTGATTGATGTCAGGTCTAGTACTATAAATCAGTACAATTGCTTGTGTTAACGGTAAGTTGCAGAATGTGTTTCTGTGTTTGGTGACGTATTTATTGTGTTAATATCAACAAATTAAGTATCTATAAATATTTTTTAATCAATCATTTTTATTTAAATAGTATGCATTCTGACAATCTGTATATCTATATATGCATCTTAAACTGTTTTGAGACACTCTTACTTTTTAAAAAAAAATCACAACTGTTTTGGAACACATATTGAAGAAGTATCTTATTATAACACTATCATTTGAGATGGTTAAATTGGGTTGGAAAATTTAGACATTAAAGTTAAGATTTTAAGAAAACTTTTGTACCCAAGCAGTTTATGTTTAGTATTGGTTATGTGTTAAATGATTTTACTCAAAAGTCAATTAGTCTTTGATTCAAGAAAGGTGTTAGAGCTATAGCTTTAGCTTAAAATATGAAATATAATAATTTTACAGTAACTTACACACAGTAAGCATTGTCAACTATCAAATCATAAATATATTAAGCAGATATTTGTATTATATATATTTGTTTGCATTTTTATTTTATACAACTTTAAGTAAAACAACACACCTTTAACAGCATATTAATAGGCTTTTTATTGGTTGTGTTGTAGTGAAGCCCACAAGCTGATCCACCATGCAGCCTCACAGGGAGTGAAGCAGGCCCACAAGGTCCTCAACGAGGTGTGCACCAGGGGTGGCTGTTCATAGGTCCAATCCCAGACATCAGGGGTGGCTGTTCATAGGTTCAATCCAAGACAGCAGGTTGCAACACACAAGGGACTAAGATTATTGAAATAGTGACCAGAGAAAATAATCAGACTTCATTTATCAGCTTTACATTTGTTTTCTAATCTGGCCAATCAAATGTTAAAGAAAGGCCTTAATCACAATCTGAACAATAGATAGTTTCCATGTGATGTCATCGACACTGATAAGACAGTTTAAGGCAGCTATCTATGTGGGCAGAAGCTAATGCAGGCCGAAATTGGGAAAAATGTGCTGTATTAAACTTACCACTGTGTTTTTATTTTTCAGTCTATTTTACGGAATTTTATATCAAATTTAACAGCTTTTATAAAGTATTTTAAATATCAAAACTATATTTTGATAGTTTAAAAGTTTAAAGAAATACAACTGAAAATCATACACTGTTCATTTTGTTTTAAGTATGAGCCAATAGTTTTATATATTTCTGTGTATTACTTCTGTGTGCATTGATCAATTGTAAAAATATTGTATTCTAAAAATATGAATTTCAAGAGCTTTCCAATGGTGTATAGCTTTTAATTTTCGGACCGCAAATGAAGAAATTACGAGAAAATAAAATTTACCATTCTGTACAAATCACATGAAAATCCCTTGAAGTTGCCATCAAAGATGGCTGCCAAGATAAGGGCTTTTAACTGATGCGGAAACTATCTATTTATAACTTAGATTCCTGAGTTGTATGCTTAAATACTTTAAACTGGGGTAACATAATGCTCTCGATTATCTGAACGGTTCATTGATAAGTAAATAAGAGACCTAGCTGTCCAAACAGTAAGAATGATTTCAAATCCAGAATCACACTTTGATACAATTAAGCTTGACATAATATTCTTTAAAGTTTAATGCTGAGACCACAATTTTAATTTTAAAACTATTGAGTCTGTGCTAAGCAGAGTTTTAAGTCTGACCACTAGGTCCTTATTTAAAATCCCCCCTGGAGCCTGGATTGAAGGTTATATTCAAGCATCTTATCTTTCACACTTGGGGGAAAAATCAAGTTTTATCAGTCACAGACATAGTAATGTTTTCAAAAATGGGCCTCAACATCCATCAGTTTTGATTTTCTTTAGATACTATGTACTTATAATGTACATCTTGATAGAAGTCATAGAATTACTTATTGTCATAATTTGTTTTACACATTTGTTTAAAATGTGTGTAGCATCACAGTGGTTGTTGTTTGTATTTATCATAGATGTATGTAAACAAATCAATATGTAATGTTGACCATCTAGTTATCCGAGCGTTACATCTTCATAATACTTGTATATGTGTATATTTTATGACATTTATTTGTGTATATTTTATGGCATTGTTAAAAACCGTCCAAATACTGACACCCGTCCTATGCTGAAGCTGAAATCGTCCATTTTTATATAAATGTTTTGTAATGTTAAAATGTCAGCATTTATTTTTCACAGCCAGGGGTTAACATTGAGGGTGTCTTTTACACTTGACCACTAAAAATCCTTTTATTTCAATCATCTATTCTTGAGCATGTGTTACTATTTTGTTGTAAGAAATGTTGTACATGTAGTTATGATTAACATCAATGTAGCTGTTGGTAGAAACATTACAAGCAGATGTTTTGTATACTAACTGGAACACTACCAGTGGGGTTGTTTACATAATTTTAAGCTATTTTATGCAATATTGTGTAGATGAAGTAAATAACTTCACAGATGTGCAGAAAAAAATGAAAATCATGGAATGATTATCCAACGAATTTACCTGAATTTGAAATCCATATATATTTGATCATGCAAACACTAAACCCATGTCCTTAATGAAGCTGGATAGTGATGATGCTAATTGTGATTTACATTCTGACCATATTTTGTAGCTGAATACTAGATTTTAATCAACTCGGGAAGAATTACCTGCGAGTTCCATTAATCACTGGTGTCGTTATTATGTCCTACATGTTGTTCCAGTCTGATAAAACATTTGTTGCTCCTTTAGATGTTTTCAAACTTCTTTAGGCCTTATCTCTGTTTTGATTTACTAAACTGTTATTGGGTTCATTACTGCACATTGTTATTTGTTCCAAGATATTTTTGTAATTCGTGTTGTTGTTTTTTGCATATCTCTACATTCCGTCCATATTGACTTTAGATTCAATCACACAGAACCGATGTTGTGGCAGTTGTGTGTCTAGGTAAAACCAGTAATGATCATGTGAATATTTTTATGTCAGACTCTTATTTTCTGGACTGTTTATTTACATGTGGGAGAAACTGCCGCACCCAGAACTGTTAAGTCAGATATTAGCCTACTTCTAGTTCAACAGTTCCAGATAGCACCTCCTTCAGCTGTTTTATTATAATTGACACATAACCTTGTTTAGTATTTAGAATTAATTAAGGTAAACTTCAAGCAACCAGTTAATAAATAAGTCCCGATTCTGATTTTCATTCAAAATTGTAACGAAGACCAGCGTAGTCACACTCAATCAAACTATATATAAGATTCGAATACTATCTGAGACATTGGCTCTTCTTTAACAGAAACACCACATTCAACTGAATGCATAAATTAGACGTATATTTATATATATATATACATATATTTAAAGATGGTATTTCAGTTCTTTGAATTTAGTCAATGTAATCACGGCGCGCATATGCTCTTTATATTAAACTATGCAGCATTCTAGTCGTTTTATTTTGTTGATGTTTTTCTTTTGTTGAGATAAAATATTTTATTTTGTATGATGTCTGTGTCTGTTTTATTGAACAACCCTTTCATGAATGTATTCTACGTTCAAGAGTTTATAACCAGAGTTCAATCAACGAAACTCAGTTTACCCTGTTTTTCGGGCTATAAGTATTGTGTTAGTTAAGTATTGTCTTACATATAATCTCGCTTGCGCATAGGTAAGTCTTTTATGCCTTTCTCGCCTGTTCGTCTTTACGTGTAATAGCTTCTAAAATTTGCAAAATGGCAATTTAATCCTTTTTATAAGCAAACTCACATCAAAATCACAAAAACATCTTTTGCTAAAACTTAAATAGACAAAAAGATATATATGCGTTTTAACCGCCGTTCATAACTAATGGTCGTTTACAACTTTTAATTTTATTGGAGAACCGCTACTATTTTGGTTGTTACTAAGGCAGTAGATTTTGACCGTGAAAAACAAAGTTATAAAATCAAGATGAAAACCAATGTTTATGACGAGAGAAAGAGCACCCGGTGTAAAATGTTAAATAAACGGTGGTTCAATGAATGTTCACTTTTTTACATATGAACAACTGGATTTTTAAAGTGGAAAACTTCATTTGTTTATGTTATCACCATGCATATACAGTGGTTATTACCAATGTCTTATTATTACCTCTGTCTTATCCATTTTTTGGTTAAACCACATCGACACTTGAGCGGTCATAATGGTGAGGTCCGACTTGCTATTTGTTATGGAAGAGCTCTAGACATATGACTGGGTAGAACCACCGGAACACCGCACGTCATTATTCCAATAAGATGCAGTTCGAATGCATCTTGCTGTCAAAAGCATTTTAAATAATTTAATTAGTTGAGGCTTTTATAATTAATTTTAATATAATAAGAATTGTATCAGTGAGCGCATAGATAACAGTTACCAATATGCATCTTTGTGAATGGAAATTTGAAGATGCAATCAAATGCCATCAATTGACATTTGCCTTCATTATTGAAAAAAAGTTAATTGTTCTATTATTCTTAAAACTTTGAAGAAAAAACACCAAGATGGTATGATGTATAACTTATATCAAAGCAGAATAAAATTTGGCACTAGTAGCACATTTGAGCACTGGTAAGTCGAGCCACTGGGCCAAAACTAGGCAGGCAAAATACCTTGTATTGGTGGCGGTATAGTTTTGTTGTTTACACCAAATATATTACTGAGTAGTTCTGTGATTTTTCGACATTGAGCAGGGAAATGTGACTGTGTATGATATATCATGTCGTAACTGTATGCTTGAAAAAGCGTTGCTTTTGTTTTAAGCGAACATCGTCCTCGGAAGACTGGAAAATTGGGAAAGAAACGCCCGATATATACAAGACTGGACACAATATTTAGAATATAAATATATATTTAACTCTTCTGATACACTATATATACATAACAAGGTAATGCACATCAATGAATAACTCGTATTTCAATCATAGAGAGTATAAAGAATATAAAGAAGTTGATTATCATGTTCAATGCTATCCAAAATCGAAATCAAATTTTCTGTTGGATTTCAAAATCTACAAATATAGCATCAAAACATAGAAGCAATATTGCTATTTAGACGGCCTCGAACAATTACTGGCAGAGTTATATTGTACATGTGCTGATATGTTTCACTGCATCGCCTGCATAAATAATGGCGTTTTAAACACTTATATTCATGCCATTTTTGAAAAGTTTTTTGTTCATTGACGGTATTATTACAGTTATTATAACACAACTGTCAAATGCCTATGTGTCATCAGACAATACAACAATTGACATGTCTTAATCAATAAATCCAAATTTCCGAAAAACTTCATGATGCAGAACTAGTCATTATTTGGTAAAGATTATATTGCAACACACGGGCGCTATTGCATGGTTTCTTATTATAAGACACACATATATGTCTAGATTCAAATAAACATAACGTATGGAATATGGTTACATTCAATACATGTATCAAGAAAATATTGACAAACTATGCTATACAAATTAGAGGGAAACAAACCACAGTTGCATTGTTGTTCGATAGAACTGTGGTATTTTTATGTTTATTACATAAACTTTGCATTTTTTTTTATAATTTAAATATATTTACTTTAAATATATTTAAAAATTAATATCAATACTGGACATACAGGTGTGTGTATATATGTATATATATTTATTGTAAGACCATT
Organism: Sinonovacula constricta; assembly: GCA_007844125.1. NCBI lineage: Eukaryota > Metazoa > Mollusca > Bivalvia > Cardiida > Solecurtidae > Sinonovacula > Sinonovacula constricta. Next base: position 54,717,948 of record CM017565.1, read on the forward strand.
AAAATGAGCTTGGAAAGTGTGTTTAAGCGTTAAAACAGACACAAACATTGACATATTATACAAGAATGAGACAATCTATCTACAAATAGAATCGATACCAATAACAGAGCAAAGCCTATCACAATATGGATTTGATAACGCTGTTATAGAAAGGCAGCAGGATTATGCAAATCTGTTACGCCTCTAGGCATCAATGGCACACTACCATGTCATATACAACCATACACACATGCAGTTATGAACCATAAAACATTGTATTCTATTCGTGCTGATAGTTCGGTACAGGCACACAGTTTACACTTCCACACATAAGGCACAGTAGTAAAGTACAAGCCAAAATGACTTGGAGAATACGATTTGCAAGACAGCTCTCCTATTGTTCTTGACAAAATATTGTCCTTTTGTCCTGACAAATAACATATATCTGTCTATATAGCACACACCTTATAGTATAAATATGTAGAAAGTTTTACACAAAGCGGATCATTGTGTGTAAACTACATGTAATACATGTATATTGTGCATCTATGTCTGAATTATCATATTTTAAACATACATTTCTGATTAACGTATCTTTTCTGATTTCTGCACAAAAACAAACATATATATATATATATATATATATCCATAAAGGTGAATCAGCTATTTTCACCACTGTAACTTATCTTAAAGGTATAACGCCGGCATAAATACACCATTAAACTAAAAGACACAACTTATGCCCGTTAATTTTAGTGATAAATTTCACCAATGAATTTATGTACAGTTTATTTTAGTAAGCAGACGCTGCAATTACAAATACTGGACCAGATGTCGAATATTTTATCCGTATAGCTATATTGGTCGAATCGAATGTGTAAATTTTAGTCCGTGTGTAAGAAGAAGCGTAAGGTCTAACTAGGAACATATAGGAACATATATGTTTAACTAGTTCAGCATAAATGTAAAGAGGCTGGCAGCACGTGTTTTGACGATCATTACTTAGTGGCAGCCACAGAATTCCATACGTAAAAAATAAAAAATAAAAAAAAAAACAGTTAAAGATCTGCTAATTGCACACGTGGATTTACTATGTCTTCGAGATTCGTATAAAACAACAATAAAAACAACAAAACCCGCAAAAACAACAACATTGATAATAAAACATCATCAAGAGGAGTTCGTTCACTAAGTTAATGTGGGAGATGGAACCATTTCAACAAAAACAAGTTATTGCCCCTAGTGTTTACTGGCTCCCGGCTGCATGGTGTTATCATACACGGGGTCAAGGCCCTGACCGGCGGTCTCTTGTTGAGTCTTTGTCCAGGAGTCCTTCGTCAGGTCCATGGTATCCTCATCCAAAGTTGCATAGCTGAAATCTTTATTGCTCTGTCGACCTGATCCAGCTGCAATAAAATGAAATATGATATGAAAGGCCGTCGGTGTGCCGCTAAACGTATATCACGGTTAATTTTGTCTGTTGACTGCTTAGGTCTAAGTTAGGACCCTTACTATATATAAATATAGGGCATGGCTGTCTGTGTACAACATACGAAAACTTACATATCGTACACGTGTTATTGGTTATTGATTGTTGAATAAGAACAAATGCAAACAACGGTAACTGATCACTAATCATACAGATTGCTAGAGAACGGTCAGCAAATAGTGCAGATCCACTGAACATTTGATCTGGGGTTTGTTTGGAAGTTTTGCAGACAGTATGTAAACAACAGTAAGTTTTTTTGTATGTTGCACACATACAGCCATGCCCTATATATATATAAGTAAGTTAGGACCCTTACTATATATATATATATAGTAAGGGTCCTAACTTACTAACTTAGACCTAAGCAGTCAACAGACAAAATTTACTTTTAACAGCTTAGTATTTTTAAGGTTAATTGTATGTATATTCACAATTCTACTCTTTAACCTGGTGTATCCCCCCACCCCCACCCCCACCTCGGATCCTTCCCTAAAGGGAAGCCAACATTATATATCTCAATAACTTGCTGTTTTTTTTCAATGAAACAATGGGTCTAAATCAATGCTCCAGGATTTGTGTCAACTGTGACTTCAGTTGTTGTAATGTAACCTTTATTTATTATTAAGATAATAATTTTGTTCAGGTTATAATGCATACTGGATGAAAGTTTCTGTGTCCACTGTTTTGCTATTTTAAATTTCTCAATATAATTTTCCCGTAAAGGAACGCATAGGATGATGTACATGACTGAGTAAAATCTTCTTTTTTTATTGCGAGTAAAATACTGAAGACTTACATGAACTATCAATAATGATAATACTACATTTTATTTTTTCTAGCGCCTGTTTTGATAATTCTAAATAAAAAATAATGTTATTATCATAGTTGCTCATGCACATCTTCCGTATTTTACTCGTACATCGTTAAAATATATCACATGTGATATTTCTGAATTCATTTTAATAACTTTCACATTCGCTGCATATATCCAGAAGCTTGCAAATACAATATATATATATACTTGTCATTATTATTATTATTATTATAATTATTATTATTATATAAAATACTGTATTTTAAACAAAAGCAGTAACAACGACAATAATAAAAGCTTTATGACGTATATAAAATACATATAAATAACTCGCCTTTTTTACCATACGCACATTGATAATAATTTTAAATTAAATTTACTAAGGGTAGAACCAATCTCAAAAAGGCAAAATTAATACAATACATTTTGTTACATATCACCTTTAACATAATAAAGAATACAATAAAAAGTAAACAAATATATCAACTAACTAGAAGTAGTGATGTCATCACATTTTGTGCTCCTCGTCTAGCGTGACGTAACTAAAGGCGTTATTTTGGTCTGTAAGTGTAAAATAACGATACACTATAAAAGGTCATGTCCGACAATTGGCCATATAGAATAAATATAGAATAACATACGTGATAAAACACGTGTATCGACGACAGGTACATAGAAATGTTTCAAACAACCTTGCTAAACAGAGGCATAAAATATATGTAACTTTGAACATGCTTGATCTAGTTCTCAATTTATTTTTTTTATTTATTTTTCAGTAAGAAACAATGGTAATATTTAAAATAAAACTAAGTAACTTAGACTCTAGGTTGGTCTTTTCTCGTGTTTACAGACTATGTGAGGCATCTCAGCGACATTTACTGTCTACATGTATGCTCAGTACTATAGCTCATCATAACATACCGAGGCTGGCAGTTTGGTACTTCAGTGAACTGTGGCAGTTAAATAAACAGCGTATTTCATTTATGTTAGATGCCATTTTTGAAAGGCATTGTGATGTATTAATTCCAATAACGACAACTGTTAGCGCTAACATAATTAGCTTTATCAGCTTAACTATTGGATGGACATGGCCTTTAAATTCGTGTGCGGTAGTAATAAATAAAGGACTTAACATATACATAAAGTGTGTACACCATTCGCTGAAAAAAAGAATAACATGATGTTGACAACCGGGTTCCGACAATGTACCAAATTATACTGAATATTATAATATATATATAAAGCTTGTTGTACACACGATTAGTGCAAAAGCAAAGACAACTGGTTAACCAATTTTAAAAGTGCATGTCTATCACAAAACAAATACAAATGTTTGTCATAATTAAAGCTTGCAGAGAACTAAAAAAAAGTCCGGTGACACTGTATTTAAGCAAATTCTCGAGACTTCAGCAAAATTGCCAACGGACAAATCTTTCGCTGTCTCTATATTAGTCTCTATATAAGACATATCAAGCACTGTCTCTATATAAGTCTCTATATAAGACATATCAAGCACTGTCTCTATATAAGTCTCTATATAAGACATATCAAACACTGTCTCTATATAAGTCTCTATATAAGACATATCAAGCATTGTCTCTATATTAGTCTCTATATAAGACATATCAAGCACTGTCTCTATATAAGTCTCTATATAAGACATATCAAGCACTGTCTCTCTATAAGTCTCTATATAAGACATATCAAGCACTGTCTCTATATTAGTCTCTATATAAGACATATCAAGCACTGTCTCTATATAAGTCTCTATGTAAGACATATCAAGCACTGTCTCTATATTAGTCTCTATATAAGACATATCAAACACTGTCTCTATATAAGTCTCTATATAAGACATATCAAGCACTGTCTCTATATAAGTCTCTATATAAGACATATTAAACACTGTCTCTATATAAGTCTCTATATAAGACATATCAAGCACTGTCCCTATATAAGTCTGTATATAAGACATATCAAGCACTGTCTCTATATAAGTCTCTATATAAGACATATCAAACACTGTCTCTATATAAGTCTCTATATAAGACATATCAAACACTGTCTCTATATAAATCTCCATATAAGACATATCAAACACTGTCTCTATATAAATCTCCATATAAGACATATCAAGCACTGCTCCATATAAGACGTATTTGGCACTCTCTCGACATTCGACATACCTACAACTGCTCCATATAAGACGTATTTTGCACTCTCTCGACATTCGACATACCTACAACTGCTCCATATAAGACGTATTTTGCACTCTCTCGACATTCGACATACCTACAACTGCTCCATATAAGACGTATTTGGCACTCTCTCGACATTCGACATACCTACAACTGCTCCATATAAGACGTATTTGGCACTCTCAGGACATTCGACATACCTACCACTGCCCCATATCAGACGTATTTGGCACTCCCTCCACATTCGACAAACGTACAACTGCCTTCATATAAAATATACTTTGCACTCTTTCGACATTCGACATACCTACCATTGCTTCCAAAATAAGATATTTAGCACTCTCTTGACATTCGACATACCTACCACTGCCTCCATATAAGACATTTGGCGCTCTCTCAACATTCGACATGCCTATCACTGTCTTCATATATTAAGACATATTTGACACTCTCTCAACATTCGACATACCTGGCGCTGCCTCTATATTGACAGAATTATCCACGTATCGAGGATTCTCAAAAGCCGTTGACTGTGAACTAGGTGGTGAAGACTTGGCGAAGGGCATTCCTCCCCTTCTGGAATGAAATATATTTTTTTAATAAAGTAACCTCGACTAATTTGGTGCTGTAAGTCGCTGAAAGCTCTCGCATTGGTCAGGACTCGTACCCATAAGATGAAAGGGCTCAATGAATGAAACGGCTCAGCCATTCGGCTTGATAGAACAGGGAATGCGGGGATATGTAGACGCTATCTGAGATCTGGACTGGCTTTATCTAAGATTGTGTTTGTTTTGTACGTTTTTAATTCAGTTAAATGAAATGTCCTAAATATTTTAAATAGAAAAATATGTGCAAGTCTATCAAATTAAGAACAACATCAAATTACATCATATCATTATAGATAATGCTGTACTAGGTCAAAGGGTGTTAACATGAACCAAAACATTAGAAAACGACGAGACTGCATGTTGCTGCTGCCGCCACATGAGAAAGATAATGATCTTGATGTCAACGACGCCAAGGATTATGACGATGATAAATGAACAAAAATTAACTCATGAACATAAACATAAAATGAGGAATAATTGCGTTATTGACTCGACCGTGTCGTCATTCTCACCTCTTTATGATGAAGACCAGAATGATAACGACGATGATGACAAACAGAATGGCCACACCGATGCCGGCACCAACACCAGCCGCCACTGAGCCAGTGCTCTTCTCCTGGGCTGTAACATCATAGCTTCCTGCAACAGTGTAGTTCAACATCAGCTATACCTCAATTACATAATTTGGAGGAGTGACAAAGGAAGAAACAATAACATGCATCGCAAGAAATTCATTCTGACCTCTAATCAAGGGAAAGAATGCGAATATTAGAAAAACAGAAATATCCGAGGTCGAGATAACAAAGTTTTATTGTACATATTATGGTTGCTTAGCCGATGGAAGTAAAATAGTCAATCAATTTTAATCATGTAGTTGTCATAAATTGGGAATTTATTTTAAGAATCTGTAGACTGGCTTTATAGAAATGCACGTTCACAAAGGTACAAACTACAGGTAGCTACATTTATAATATAGAACTGTCAACAAGAAAGAAGTATGAACATCTTTAGTAACCGTTTAGTATGCAGTAGGAAACACTCAACAAATTATTAAAGCAATGCAAAAATGTTAATGGCATAAAGAGAGTAAAAGCAAGCTATTGAATCATTAAACTAAGGAAGGGAACTTAAACTGCAAGGTTCAGTTAACAGAGCACACAGTATAAATATAAGGCAGACTAGTGTGTCTTAAATACGTTTTATATTTGTTGTGATATTTAATAATTACTACGGGATTTGTGGTACTTATACAGACTCCCAGTTACCCTTGCTGGGTCAATACAGGTCAATACAAATAGCTGTCTGGGTAGAACCAAAGACACGCCGGAGGTCAGCTGCATCTGGAAGCCCTTTCTGGGATTCGAATCGGAGCATACTGGAGGCCCTGGGTTATATTTGGGGAGGGAAGAGTGTGGTGGTGGTTTACTGTTTAACCGCGTGTGTTATCTACATCAAGGCAAAACAGGATCTTACTCTCGCATGGCTCAAGATTCCACGTTCCATCCTTCATGCATTCGACCTGAGGTGTGGAGTCTCGGAGTGTGTATCCATCGAAACAGGTCACATCACACCGGGAGGAAAACAATCGGGAACATTTCTTGTCCACGACACCTCCGTTCACATAGGATGGGCATTCAGGCACTAAGATACAACCAACAGTTTAAGAAAATTTACAAACCAAACAATAAAACCATATTTTTCAAAAAGGAAAATAATTAACATCAGTAGAACGTAATGTACCGTTAGGTCATCTGACAAAAACAAAATTCACACTAAATTTGTTTTAGATCTTCGTTACCTAACATTGTAATGATTATATCGTATTTCGTTTTCTGTATGTAACCTTTTTTAACATAGTAACAACCTTAAGCTGAATTGTATCTTCTAATAAAGATTTATGGATAAATACAAGAAAAACGATGTAGATGGTAAAAGCTTACAACAACTTAACCTTAGATATTTAGTAAATAAAAAATGTGCTTCAAGATTCATTTAAAACAAGAAATCATTATCTGGTACAAGAGGCGCTGCAATATACAACGCAATACCATTTTATCGTCAATTGTACTTATCTGTATCATAAGCGTCAACATAATTATCGTCAGTAACAAATACACGTTTCGTAAACTATTTCAGTAACCCAGCAACCAAGAACACGCGAAGTTGACCGAACGCCGACGTTTGAGTAATTATTACACAACAGAACAGAACAAACCTTTAGTCTTCCAGGTATACATACAAAGTATACAACACGAAGAAATGTACATATATAATTATAAAGCACTCAAAATGATGTTTCCAGTTGCGAGGTCAACACATACCTGCTTTAAGTATGGGCTATTGTAAATTTTGACACATTAAACAAGGCCAGTTTAAAGTAAAGTCACGTACAATGTATTGCCCTGCTTACCCTGTAATATATATTATTATACAATCCAGCAATTGACAATTAGTGACCCAAATACCAGGGTAGTGATGTCATAACTTGCTGAGAACACTATGTCAAAGACCTACTCTGGCAAGGCTGGGTGTCCCACGTGCCATCTTGTGTACACGTTATGGTTATCTTGGCTGTATTGTTCACCGGCTGGTAGCCCTGGATACATGAGGCTTGGCATGCAACCCCGACCTTCCTGGAACAGTCACTGCCAACACTGGCACCCATGTCATACTCAGGACACTTAATCTCTGCAACAAAATCAATAAATATAAAGGTTTCCATACAAATAAAACAAAATGGACAAAAACTGATATTCAGCTATGATCAAATATATTTTCGAAGGAATTCACGACTTGTAATAACGATACAATCCGCCAACAAGGCGAGTAGCGTAAGGTTCACCACAATACTTCATTATCCTAATATGCAAGCTAACACTACACGGTGACAAAATATGTTCACAGAAAGATTAAAAATAAAATACTCCTACGTTTAAGAATGCCTGATTGATTAAAAGATAATCTAGCGATCTAAACACTCATACGTGTGCCGTCCAATGTCAATATTTTGCCACCAAGGATGTAAATTAGTACACAATTATATTAATATATTTTATAACAGATAAAGTCCAAAATTTATCCAAGTTGTACAAAGTAATGCTAAATGCAAAACTTAAATGCTCACTGGCACAAATTGAGAAATATGCACTTAACTCAATAAATCATGATCCACAGCCTAAATACAACCCTTGTTTATACTTAAAGCAGGGGCGGATCAAGAAAATCTTCGTGTGTATGTGGGGGGGGGGGGTGTTAATCAATCAACATACAAAGTACTTTAAAAGCTTAGTATTTTTTATGCTTACATGTATGTGTTTTCACAACTCTATTCTTTTACCTGGTTGATGAGGGTGGGGTGCGATGCATCCTCTCATCCCCCAACACTGGATCCACCCCCGACTTGATGTAAAGTAATTTAGACGCATAACAAGAAGGATCACAGGTGAATGACATCCACATCCAAGGATCTACTGACAAGATGACAATAAACGCCCTAAACAAGAGAATTAATATATCGGTAACCAGATCATCTGCTACTCTGCTTGGAAGGTGCTAGGCAGAAACTACTAGCAACCTTTCCGATGATAGTTAATTATTTTGTTATCTCAAAGAGCGCAAATAAAACACTTCTGAATGGCTGTTACGAGCTCCACATCAAGATAACAGTGAGTGTGATGTCAACACAAAACATCTGACTGGGATGTATGTTCCTACCTTGACATATTGTAGCAATGTCCTTTGACCACTGTCCGAACTGATTACACGTGATCTCTCTAGTGTCCGACCTGTAGTTAGTATCACAGAACACACGGCACACTTCCTGTGGAGACCTCTTACAGGAGGGCTGGACCTCCAAATGGTGGGCCGCCAAGTTGGGCATCGGGCACCGCGCTGTACAAACAGGGCATCAGAAACGTAGTTCAGCTCTATGTTTTCTTTTAAAGCTCTATAAAACTCATGAATCAAAGGTGTTTTATTTTATATATAACCATTTTAAATTGCCTTTAATCTATAATATTCAGTAGCAGAAGACATGGTAAAACAGAAAAAAACGACAAAGACATATATGAAATCAACATAAAACATGTTAGGTTTTTGTAGGAGTTGAAGATGGGACTTATTGAATAACAGCCCAGAGCTCTATTGAATGTGCTACTCGGTCTTGTTGCATGCTTTTTATGCAATTTTATTATACAAAACTATCGGCTCAATGTTAATATAAACACTATTGTTTCGTAAAGTCATTTGTGCTATTTACGTTTTGTTTGAACTGATTTGTACGAAATTCTGTGTGTTAAAACTTTGTTTGCAGGAATATGAACTTTAATCAAAGACTTTCGACATAAGTAAGACTCAGTATTACAAAAAATATGAATTACAAAGATATGAAGGACATATATATCCTTTCAGCAGACATGTTACGGGGCCAGTTAGGTAAAACACTATAAATGCTCAGGGGCATTTTACGATCAAAAACAAACTTACAAACACACAATGGAAGACCTCCATCTACGCTCCAAAGTCCAGTGGTAAGGCACGAGGCACCTTTCGTCACGTCTGGGTTTTTCTCATACCCAGACGAGCACGTATACTCGAGACAGGTTGAACCAACTTTGCGAGAGCAGGATGCGTTGAAAAATCCATTAATAAATGTTGGTGGGCACAGGGTTTCTGTCAACAACATAAAAATCGGAACTTAAATCAAATAAATAATTGAAACGCTATGGATTTCGTTTATAAGATGCTGTTGACAGAACACCAAAGATTCTTTTGCCAGAATTGTATCTGATGCACATAGTGACTTCAAAGTATGAATGCATACAAAAACCTAAATTTTTAATGTAAAATTAGAAATGTTAAGAAGTCTTAGTTAATCAATATTTTGTTTCGCTAAAAAGGCTTTATAGGAAATACACTGTAACATGTTAATATTAGCTGACATGATCTCCGATAAGAATGTCACACAAGTATAAGTTAAGAAGCTAACCAATGCATGGCCTGCTGTCACTCCATTCTAATTCTCCCGCAGCATTTTCTACACAGCTGATCTCCGTCAAGCCAGGTTTCGGTGAGTAGAATTTCTGACAGGTAAACTGGCACTTGTCTCCTTTCAACCTCAGACAAGAGTCGGTCCCAGCAATTGTGGCCGAGCTAAGTGAGGCGGGACATCTTGGCGCTATGGAATTGTAATTGCGATCAATGATGTGTGGTGATAGAGTTAGGCAACTGGGGTTGTAATTGCGATCAAATGACGTGTGGTGATAGAGTTAAGCAAATGGAATTGTAATTTAACAACATATGATCAAAATGCTCTAGAATTTTAATGAAAGGCATGTTTCAGAATTGCATTCTTCATATACTTGAGAAAGGGCCTCCTGTTTCCTATTTGTTTATTGTAAGTGAAGTGTCGAGTTGCTTTAATTCACTTATACTGAAATATCACTGGGTGCTAGAGGCAGAAAATAATAAATCGGGTAAAACCTCATTTTAACTTTTACATATTGTTGTTATAGTATAGTATTTTCTCACTGACCGTTTTCACAGGTTCTAGAATCGGGCAGCAGGTCGTAGTATGTTTCACAGCCACACGTCCTGCCACTAGGGGTCGGTAAGCAGAAGTGGCTGCATCCGCCATTGTCCTTCGCACATACATCGCTGACTGCACAACAAGTAAAAGTACTCATAAGCTCAAATGTTACACAATGTCAGGTCCTTCCTTACCGATTGTAAAATATACAGCCCAGTTAGGTGCAGTAGAAGAAAATATCTATTTTTAACTAGACATCGGGATGTAAAAATAGGTAGGCTAGATAAAAATGTTGTTGACAGTATATCTATCACCATCTAGATCTATCCCATCACATAGATAATGTTGTTGGCAGTTATACCCATCCCCGTTCTGCGTGTAAGTCATTACACAGATCCCACTTTTGTGTGTGTTTTTTGAAGAACCATGAACTTATATTTTTTAAGAACCGGGATGATAAATCTTTTTACAGTCTGCAGTATGTTATCGTAAACTGAAAAAAGTGATATTAATAATTTAAATAATAAGAAAAATAAACGTCTTTCATGAAATATGCTTCTTTAAGTTTTTAATACTTAATTTAGCATTTCATTTAATGAACGCAATTATTCATTTAGGCACACACTTTGTTTCTAAAGCAAAACTGAATATCAATACTTAAGCTCCACTGACTCCGACCTTATTATGCCAGTTATAAGAGAAGTTTATGTTGTTTATCGGTATTTATTCGGAAACTATCATGTTTTTAATATTATTAATGATGCGTATTGCTTGACAACATTAAACTGACATTGATTATTTTCCGTCAGTGAACTAGTTTCTCTTCGCCAATATATGGAAATCTATTTATAGTTAGATACATACATTGGATCTAATGAAATATCATGTGTCTACCGATATTACAAGTAATACGTGCTAGTATTGATTTTTCTCCGTTACCGCTGTACGGAAACTTCCGAATATTCATGCCCTGTAAGTTTATTGCTGTCATACTTTAGAACGTATTGTTATTAAAAACAACATACTCGGCACTTCTTGAGGGGTAACCGTTGAGCTGTAGACGAAGATATCGTGGAGTCTTCCAAGACCTATCTCCGGGCCAATCTTCTCTGGAACTATGTCGCGGTTACTTTTGTGTATCTTAGTCACGTGACTGTCAATGAAAAGGTTACATACATGCTAGAATAAAATAGCAAATACTATAACAATGCTCTTCTTCATACACAAATCATATGTACATAAAATGTCTGTCTAGATTAAACATATCCTACATTGTATCTCTGAAACATATATAACTAAAATGACATTAATGCTAATATTATTTTCATAAGTACATGTTTATATATTGTTTATTTTTAATAATACTGAGACGAAGTAATTGGCAATGATATTGAACGTATATGGGATTCTAGAAATGATCATTATATTAACTACTTTAATATCCCAGTATTATATAAATGCATGGAGATCTGCGCCAATAAGCACATATTCACATACTTGTTATCCCAGGCGGTGTAGTATAGAAAGTCATTAAGCATTCCCAGTCCCATCATATGACTGTCCTTGTCTTCGTACACTTGCTTCCTGTCCCGGCCATTCAAATCACAGGAGAATATCTTATCCGTGAAGCCGTCAGTCCAGTACAGACGCTCCTCTGAAACAAGGTGTCACATCCTTGTGAAATAAACGCGAAAGAAATGTCAAGCTAAAACTGGGTTTCTTGTGAATTTAGAAAAAAAGAAACACCGCTTATTTCATTAGTTAATACATTTTTTAACAATTCATAAAACAACTGCTTAATATATTTCCTTTGAAATAATATAAGCAATATTTTTACAACTCCTTGATTTGTTTTTTCTGAAGATTACGTAAACAGTTAAATATGCAAATTATCAAGACTATATGTATTTACATGTATAATCTAGTATCATGGTGTTTGGATTCCTGTTAAGTGATATTTTCTCTCATAATAACGTTTTTATTTTGAAAACAGTAACTATTACAAACCTTTTATAGGTCAAGCCATAACCATAAGACTAAGTAAGAAACAGAGCATGTAGCTATAATCCCTGGAAATTGATTCGAAGGATTATATTAGTAAACGTTGTAAATGAACTTTTTCTTGGTAAGTCACGGTATTTTCAGTTATATGTGACTTACGTAGTCAAGGTTGGCACACCGCTTTATGAGATCGAACATATAATTAAAGCAACACTTGAAGTAATTTAAGACATATCTTAATCAGATTTATATTTCCAGTTAAACATTTAAATCCACCGATACTTTGAGACACATCCAAATACAGTATATCCATGCGTGTGTAAGATATGAAGAACATGTACAGTGTTGTCCCATTTATAATATGTTAAAGGTGGTATGCTACTGATTGAACCATTTTTGTTTAAAAACAACAAATAAATGATTGCTTCCGGGAGAGATCTCGCAATATATTCATATATCACCACCCCATATGTATACAATCACTTTGTTAATATAAAACTATGGCTATCAAATGGCGCAAACTACCTTTATAGTCAATGACAAGTCCATTGGGCCATGTGATGTCCTCCACTATGAGCTGTTCCATGTTACTGCCATCCATATCTGCTACATAAATACCTGGCTCGTCTCCATGGTCCGTCCAATACATTCTCCTGAAAACAAAAACAGTCTTTGTTTAGATATGTCCTTTGGAAATGTTTTGCAATAATGCCGTACCCACAACAACTCGACTATGCTTTAGGGAACATTGCTTTTTTGCAGTACAGGGACAGATAAGGATGGACCAAAGAAAGTTTTAAAATAAAATATTTGTCAACCCGAAGATTGAGTTACCTTTTCTTTGAATGAATGGCAATGTCTCGGGGGTAGTGTAAAAACGAAGATTTAGTTACCTTTCTTAGGATGGATGGCAATGTCCTGGGGGTAGTGTAAAAATGAAGATTGAGTTACCTTTCTTAGGATGGATGGCAATGTCTCGGGGGTAGTGTAACACGAAGATTGAGTTACATTTTCTTAGGATGGATGGCAATGTCTTGGGGGTAGTGTAACACGAAGATTGAGTTACCTTTTCTTTGGATGGATGGCAATGTCTTGGGGGTAGTGTAACACGAAGATTGAGTTATCCTTTCTTAGGATGGATGTCAACGTCACGGGGGTAGTGTAACATGAAGATTGAGTTACCTTTTCTTTGGATGGATGGCAATGTCTTGGGGATAGTGTAACACGAAGATTGAGTTACCCTTTCTTAGGATGGATGGCAATGTCACGGGGGTAGTGTAACACGAAGATTGAGTAACCTTTTCTTTGGATGGATGACAATGTCTCGGAGGTAGTGTAACATCAACATTGACTTACTCTTTCTTAGGGTGGATGGCAATGTCACGGAGGTAGTGTAAAATCAACATTTACTTACCATTCCTAGGATTGATGACAATGTCTCGGAGGTAGTGTAACATCAACATTGACTTACCCTTTCTTAGGATGGATGGCAATGTCACGGAGGTAGTGTAACATCAACATTGACTTACCCTTTCTTAGGATGGATGGCAATGTCACGGAGGTAGTGTAACATCAACATTGACTTACCCATTCTTAGGATGGATGGCAATGTCACGGGGGTAGTGTCCTTCGAATACCACGACCGAGTCTCGTCCTTTGGGATCGAGAACTGCGATAAAACTGTCATAAAAGATGTCGTTGTAGTAGCTGACGCCAGAATAGTAAATGTTTCCAGTGCTAGGATCTAATACCATCATGTCCGGACTAGCAAAGTTATTATCTGGAAATATCAAAAAGCCATCTCTGAGAAAATAGGTATTTGTCTAATAAAGCCAACAAACTAGCATTATTTTTTCTTTTTATATAATGTGATTGTAGAAATTATTTATTTAACAAAACTATTCGGTATCTGGATACAAAATGTGCCTTTAGTTGAAATACTCAAAGATAATGAAATAACAAGATTATTGTCTCATGTTTGAAATAGCCAGTGCTCAGAAGCAATGGTTCCTTGTGTTTGGTTAAAGTATAAATTGTATGAAAACAATAAAAGGAATATTTTTATTAAAATATTAAATATTTGGAAACAATTACCACTCCACCCCCCCAAGTTTAAATATCTTACAATATCTTATTGGCTAATTCGTTGCATGTCGGCGACTGACACAAACGTATGCTTGGTTAAATTGTTTATTCATGGCCTTTCACTGTGTCTAATGATAAATCAGTGACCCGTGGCAATATTATTGTTTACTCTGTTACCCGTGGCGTAGGTTCCGTATGTTATCAATAGCAGTGAGCAAGTGAGAGAAACGAACAATAACTCAGCTAAAAGGATACAAATACACCATCTGATTATTTGCACTATTTCGTGTCTGCTACCTCGTTTTGTTAGCGCAAGCTTCATTGCTAACATGGACATACTTTTACAGAAGCTTCTTTCGTGACACAAAACCGTGCAAAACAGCTGCGAACTCCCATTAATGTCTGCTACTCTGTTTATAATTACAAACTACACTGTTAACCGCGGCATACTTGATTCTTTTTTTAGACCGAACAACTGCGATTTCCTGTTATTGCCAGCTACACTACTGTTCCCATAAAATGCCATCCAGAGCGGCGCCATGAAGGTAATTATAATAATGGGTCCTAATGTTGAAATAAAAATGCAGAAGTAACTAGCGACATCATATTATCAGCAACACCAAGAACAAAGCAAGGACCTACATCCTACGTCAAGTAGGAGTCTGTGCGAGGATCCATTGATAGTCGTGGCCCAGATTTCGTCCATCTCAACGTTGGCGTACACAATCTCCTGGGTGATATGGTTGTAGATCACCCCTCCTGGATTGCCTGCACTGGGAGCCCTGGAAACCAAGCCACACAACCGTTATCCGTCTCCAAATAGATTCATAATGTCAAAATTATTACAGTTCTGCTATAATGTCTCATGCAAATATTGCCTTGCAACTCGGTTTTGCAAGAACATTTTTCTGGCATAAAGTTATCATACGGTATTGATTGTTGGACACATGTTGAAGAAACTGACTACGGAAATTCTGTTATTTGTATTACGAGGTTTGAGTGTTCTTATTTGCGGGATTACTGAAATGGTACAATAAACAAGACAGTTATATAGTTCGAAAAAACCCTATATATAGACATATTATCCTCGTTTTTTACAGGAATCATCATGGCAGATTGTACGTCCTTACTTACAGTCGTCTGGTGAATACAGTGTATATACAGACGTTACAATGCATGATGTTTAGTAATGTTAATACATTAGGCATCAAGTGAGACAGAACCCCTGAAGCTTGTTGAATCTTGGCTCACTTACTGGATGCCGTATAATGTGCCAGGTCCGGGCAGTGAGATCATCTTTATGGCATCAAACGTTCGATCAGACACAAGAATGAAGTTATCTTCAACAGGCGCTGAAACAAAGATTGTACAGTGATATAATTTTGATTTGATGTCTGTTATTGAATATTGTTAATGATTCAATAAAACGTTAAAAATACAGAATATCATCATATTTCGATGCGTGAAGTGGCAGTTAGATTTATGTTTACACATATATATATATATAGATATATAGCTTAATTCAAATCCAGAAGGTCATTAGGCCCATGTGACAACAGTTTACAATTTACAAATGAAAATTTGCGCATGCATGTATATGTACAGATATAAAGAATGCATAATATGTAATTTTAAATGCAAAGTAAGTGCATGTATGAAGCTTACATCGAAATAACTATAGAGACTTAAGACACTTTAATCATTCAGATCTATCCAAATTAATAAGAAAAATATAGACACACAATATATTTAAATTATTGAATATGCAATATCATAATAATGCGAAAAAGGGCATGAAAAGAAAAAAAGTGAGGATTTATTGATCTTAATTAATAGCACAACTTATATTTGCATATGTTTCTATTATTTTTTTATCATTTTTGTTGCTAATTATACAACAAGCTAAACAGAAAGTTGTTTACATATTACTGTGACATTCACACAATGTAAATGATACGTACTCGATTTACATGACTTCCCGTCACTCTGAAGCTGAAACCCGGGCTCGCACGCGCATGTTGCCTCACTTCCAGACTTGGGAATACACACTTGGTCGCAGCCTCCATTTTTCTTAGTCGACCCACATGGGCCTGTAAAATAAACCAATATGTTTTCGTGCTTTATGAAGGCAGTTTAAGAATAACAAACATCGGTTCATAAGTCTGTAAACTTTCCCCAAACACATTACACGAATACTTGGCATTTTTAAATTAGATTATTTGAAAGAGTTTTAAATGTTTCAAATGTGTCACACGTGACATTTTAATAATTTTGAATTTTAATTTTATAAAATCTACAATCATTGCACAAGGATACAGGAAAACGTGTCAAAAATCCGCATACATCAGTATAACGAATGCAATATGATACCATGGTATACGGCAAAAGCTCACACAGACGAAAATTCATTATCATTTTTTCAGAGCTGACAAACGCTCCTCAGTTATTTCTTTCTAAGTTGGACAAATACTCACTGTGTGTATATAACATCATAGTGATGCTTCATTAGAAACATATATTCTTTCACCTGTGATAGTGACTACGTAAAATTTAAAAAAGAAAAAGAGACCAATTTGTAATTTAGTATCCAAACATAAAACCTACTTTTCCATTTTACCAGAAAATCCATTTCTTCCCAATTTTATTTACAAAAGGTGTTAATTAATATATAAAGAATGTATTAGACGATGGACGCGGTCCAAGTCAAATATTATATAGTTTTTAATTTGAATGATAAGGTTTTTGTAATTTTGTTATTTTACTAAGTATTATTATAATAGTTAACCATAATTATACAGTTGTATAAGATTACATCTACATAAATAGTTAGATTTGAAATAAATTATACCATTAATATTTGAAAATGAAGATTTCATTTATGATAAAAGACCTTTACACAAATTTAAATGATTTAGATTCACTCAATACAGAAGATTAAAAAGTTAATAGACGTTCTCTATCTCGGAATGTACTATTATATTGTTTTATATATATTTTGACTGAATACTTTTGAAGTTTTGATAAAACAAAATTATCCGTTTAGATCCACGTAACACATTTACTTTTACTATTTATGTGTTTATATGTTGCAAAGATGATGTACACTACTATATGTACAAATCTAAATAAAATTTCTGTTCTGTTCTGTTCTGGTCTGTTCTGTTAGTCTTGGCTAAAGATGGTTTGAACCAAGTTGTGTGTTACAAAGGTTAAAACTATGTCGGACCTTTAAACAATTTAAAGAAGGTCAATTTAGTTGAATTAATGCCTACAAATAATACTGTTTCACACATTTGCAAATTATCTCTACTCGCACAAGTTATCTCAGTCTGACAGAAATAAAATAAGTTTAGTTTCTCCTCTGATTCTTTTAATACGAGACTTGCTGACAAAGTATATTGTGTGTTTTGTATAGTTTCAACGACATTGTCGACAAAATGATCTCCATTCGGTTTCTCGTAAAGTAAAATCGTACACAACATACCTCTTACAATTCAACTTGGGTGTTGTTATTATTTTATTAAAATTTAATGGGTGAGCTTTCGTTCGCCCTTAAAGTGATGGGCGAGAGTTTGTCTGCCATGAAAGTATATGGATAAGAAATCGTAAGCCCTGATAAGTGACGGGTAAGCTTTTCTGTCATTTCTGTCAAAATTGATGGGTGATGAGTTGTCGTCCATGTGAACTTGTAGGGATCCTGTTTCATGACTTACTTGGGTAGGACTTTTGTAAACGGTCTACATCTAGAACCTTGATGCCTGTTATATGAGTGAGTCCCTCTATTTTGCCGCTGTCTTCTGTGATGTCCGTGCGAATATCCGTTGAACGTAACATGGTTCCATTTCCAGACTTGGCAGGTTCGACGTACAATGCGTAGTACTGCGACAAAGAATGGTTGCTGCATTAAGCGTATCATGTAGCATTAAGAATATCCACGTTCATTAAAAACGGTCAGTATATATAAACATTAAATTTTCATAAAACGGACACAGAATCTTCGAACTCGTGTCTTATGAAAGTTCAATTTATACACATTCATACACTTTTATCTTATAACAATTACGAAAACTTAACATATGAGCTGGTATTTTAATAAGGAAACTATGCAGCCAGTTGAGGACTTATACCAAATGACCCTCAATTACTTACGGTGTCTGTAGGGAGGTGTCTCTTATGGAATGCATTTTTATTAGGAAGATATTAAAGCTTGCATAACATTAAATCGCAGCTGTTCTGCGAGACCTTTTTCATAGAAAAGAACTAAGTATTCCGTTTCTTAACATTGTAGCTTGCAACAACAATGTGTTGCTTGCGATTATAAAAAAACAAACTAGCTGGCATTTATAGGAATTGTTTTGCGAAGTATTGTTTAACAAAAGAAACCGGATATACCGATGTTAGCAATAAAGCTTGTAAAAACAATTGTGGCAGAGAGAAATGACAACATGTTATGGTTTGTTATTGTCAAATTTATGTTTATGTAAATAATCGACAGTGTAAAAGAGTAGTTAGTTCCCAGAATAGCCATCTTCTTTTTTTAAGCGCATGCGCTCTACGGCGCCTTGGATGTCTCACATCTTAGCTTTTTCTTGTAACGTTTTGGCATGACACAGAATGGTGCATGTGACATCTGTGTGGGTTATACAACAAACACAACTTACGTTGTATTTAGCAATGTCAAGGACGGTGTTGTCTAGGGTTATTCTGTCTGTTTGTGTGCCGTTGTATAGGATTGTCGACAGGTAATGGAAATCAAAGTAGCCAACATCAACGACGTATAATCTGAAAATGTACAATTCTAGACAATATAAATCTTGTAAAGTTTCACATGTTTGTGGATTCCTAGCGGCTGTTTTAGTCTTTTATACTTATATTGAAAGACCCAGCAGTAAGAGTTACCTCTCTCCATAGCTAGAGGATATTGTGTCGGAGACCTTATAGGATTATGTTGTTAGGTCATTTAGTTAACATGTTGTCCATCAGTGGTGCAGTTTTTTATTCATTGCGACTGGCACAATATTGACAGAAAGCTTTCAGCATAATATTTGTATTATTTAAGGCAGACCCAAGAAGACGTCAGTCGTAGTAATTTTTTGTCAGTCTGCTCTGCAATATGCTTATTGTTTTAAAATACATGTAGGTCATTGTAGTCGATTTAAATGCCAACAAATAATACTGTTACCCACATTTGCAAATTATCTTTACTAGTTCTGCTTCTCAGCAATATGTTGCTTTTTATTATGTTACATATAATATTGCATTTCTCTGAAGTTTGTCTGGTTTAATGGACTTAAAATAGAAAGTCGAAAGTTGGTTTGTGTGGCGTGACATCCACCAACAACCGCTTACTTTTCCTCGCTGGCATCGTGGTACATGTGAGATGGAGCAAACAGAGGATCATCTTTCAGAGTTATGGATTTCTTGGAGCCCTGTGACACACCAAGATCGGCGTACTCTATCGTCCTCTCGCCAGCAATCCAGAAGAGACGACTGTAATTGATACAAGAATGACTTCTGTGCATCTGTATATTATGCAATAAACATGTAACATCATAATTGAAATTTGCAGTTTTGTATTAGATAAATATGTTTCAAATAATACAGAATATGCCATAATTACGTACATAGTGCTTTATTAACCTATACAATATGTCGTTAATTTAAAAAATTGAAGCACTTCTGACAACATGCGATTTTCAAAGACGAAATCTTTGGCAATACCAAATGAATCCATGCACAATATTTTGATGTGATGTTTCAGTAAATCAATAATCGTCCACTAAAAAGTCATTATATCGACACGATACATTAATGATATAGACTGATTCTTTTGTCCTTAAGTTAACTAATTGGCCTAAGAAAATATAAGTCAAAATACAACAAGAATATACTGATTTACTTAACACTTAAAACCATAAGTGCAACAAGGCATATACTCCTTTATTCACCATACACTAACTTAGTTTTCTAACGGAACCACTGCCAGTCCATATTTATTTTTGTAACACTCGACTTCAGAAACTAACTTTTCGAAGGGCACCACCAGGAGTCCCCGTATCATGCCCGAGGTTTGGTCCTGAATCATGAGGGACTGGGATGTGGTCAGATCATAGAGCCACACAGACTCCTCTCCGGTGCTGGTGTGGTTGGTCGAGTAGTACAAATCCTCGTTCACCCAGTCATAGGTCAGGCCTGAAAAATGGACATCAGGTTAAGCATTAACAATCAGTTGAAGCAGGATTACAAGCAGGGTCATTTTTATGACTGGACGTACAGGCGCCTAAGTTAAGACCGCCGACCTTTTTATGACACAAAGTCGAAGATAAAAAAGTTATGTTTTATAGTACTGTAAGATGTGTTTATTAACATTTGGTTGTAAGTACCGTTTTCATGTTAAGTTCAGGCCATCTTTATAAAGTTGTCTAAGGCCTATCTTCGTCTGCAACTATTGTATGTAGATCGCAGTGGCTGTTAATTTGATCTATCTATGAGAGTTGAACAGGACGGAAATAGCGTCTTCTCCCGGGCAGATGTTGATGGTTTTGGGAACTTTTTGGCGCATATAGCCCCGAATAAACACTGCAAAGCAATTACTTATCGTCCATATAATATAAACAATGTTTGAATTGCTTGCGATGTGATTGCTGTTTGCAGCTGATGGCTTCTACGTTAAACCTATGGCCTAGTTACATGTGGTTAAACAACACTAAATGTGAGCTCAACATTAGGTTAAGTTTAACATTAAATGTACACTAAATGTAGGTGCAACTCTTAATGCAAGTACAACACTGAATGTAAGTACAACATTACTTGTACAACACTTAATGTGTGAAAATATGTAGTCATATGTGTACGATAAAATGATAGCTTTTACTAAAGTTTTTCTGCCTGTCTTAAATATCGACAGCGACAACAACACCATATATTATCCATTTTAAGTATAAACTATATTTTATAGGAATTCACATCATTGACACTAAAAGTATAGTTAACATACCTGTTATTTTAGAATTGACTGTCAGCAACTGTTTTCTGGTCTGGTTCACGTTACCGTCTATCTTCACGCTGGAAATGTTTAACGTGTATTTATTTATATTGGCCACAAAGTATAGCATAGATCAACAAATGATATTTCAAGTAATGAGGCAAAAAAGGCACTTAATCCAACTGATGACTGCTTACTGATAAGTTAGAATTGCTAATAAGTGCAGAAAGGTCAAACGTATTAGTTGGATAAATCATGCTAATTTTGAAAACTAAATTAAAAGAAATCGACAGACATTTTTGTGAAATTGATAGTGTATGTAATTATAATAGGTAACTTATGTTACATTTATAAGTTCGTGTATGTTTCTTAAAAATAATAAGTCATCAGTTAAAAGCTTTCTAATTAAGAAATGGTCATTTATTGAGGTAATCAAAATGCGTTTGCTTCTTATGTCCCAGTTGTGGTCGGCCTGTGACATTCTGAAGCCACCTACCTGTTTATGGTGTAGTCGGTGGCAAAGTACACCTCTCGGGTTTTCATATTGAGATCCATCCATGTGATGTTTTCACTGGATGGGCCCTCGTAGAAGCAGGTAGGCACGTAGTCATGGTGATCCGACAGAATGCGGATGTCAATTATGCAAATCTTCTGTTTAGTGGACAGAACGATCCCACGTAAATGTTTTCCTTCCATTTCTAAATTATGGATAAAAAGCATGTTTGTTGAGACACACATTTTATCCGCTAACATATTTTTAGTTAATCCATTCAAGGTTAGTGACTCAATAAAAATCTATATTGGTGTAGCGTCTGTCTGATTCTTGCAACTGTACATTTGATTAATTAGTCTACGATAAAAATGCCTATGTTGAACTTATTCTTATACATTGAAGCATACTGTAATAATATATATATATTATCATAATATAATGATACAAAATTATTGTGATACTTATGTAGTTTAAGTATTCCTATGTACATATTTTTATTACATTGCAGTATGATGCACAAGTGTAGTACAAATATAAATTAGATATATTACGTAGTAGTAAACATATATAATAGTACACGGAATATGCAATGGTACATAAAGTAAAATATACAATGCACACACATATATAACAATATTTGTATGTTGCATTTACACCAACACTTTATAGTTTATACGGCGCCGAATGATTATAATAATATATGGAAACATACACAATAATAACATATAGAAATAAAGATAGTAAAAACACAATAATAAATCATTGAAAGTGTACAATAATACATAGAAGTAAACATACTGTACGAACATACCTGATAATATAAAGTTGTAAACAGTAGTAAAATACAAAGCAGTACATAATAGTAAAATACTTAATAATGGATAATAGTATACCATATAGAAGCCAGTGCTAGAGATTAACTCACGGGTGCATGTTTTCATGTCAGGGTTCAGTTGGTAGCCCATCCTGCAGAGACACGTGGTCTTGGTGGGTTCGTTGACACAGATATCCTGGCAGCCGAAGTCTCTACACGCGGTCTCTGAAATCAACATGACGGCACACCGGTGAACATGGCCACAGCAGTGAACAGGACAGGACAGGACAGGACAGGACAGGACAACTATGTCTTCTAGTTCGTGTCAGTGTGCACATTGTGATGATCGTTATGTTGGCTTCAAACAATAAACCTGTATGCAAAGATTCTATGTTGTGTGTTTAAATGACTAACATGCACGAACTACAGGATATTATCCACAAGTGCGATGCCACGAAGAATGGGCAATCACACAAAGATTAGGAAAATGACATTCATCTTCGATTAGTTTTTTTTTTCTCCCCATTTATTGCTCTAGAGACAACTTGTTACTGGTAAGTCTGTTACATGCTACTTCACTAGATGTATAGGATTGCTGTCGTAACTATTGTTTCTGTAATAGATGTATTTATGAAATACGGCACTACACTATGCCTGCTGTACCTCTGTCTGGCGGTATGTACTGATTCTGGCTGTGGTACATGGTAAGACCGATGTAGCCCTCCGTCCCGCTACTTTCGTCCGCCATTACCTTCTCGCCCGTCTGCTTGTCGTACAAACGCAGATAAAACTCGTCTATATCGGTCGCCATTATTATATCCTGAAATGACATTCGATTTTTTTTCCATGAATTTAAAATTTGAAAAAGAGTATGCCGTTCAAATATACATACACCAGCATAGTTTCTTGTTGGTTCAAGAGAGATCCATTGGTTTATATAGGAAGACGGCAATGTGGCCATTGGTAATAGAAGGATTAAACAGTTATTTAAAGACTTTTTCCATCTGAAATGTTTTGTATTTGTGGCGATATTGTTTCTAATCCATTCTTAATAAAATTAAGATTTTTGTGGTGACATGTTTGGTGTTGGAGGTAATGTTGTTTCTAAGACATTGTACATAGAGTTAATGTTTTTGTGGTGACATGTTTGGTGTAGGAGGTAATGTTGTTTCTAAGACATTGTACATAGAGTTAAGGTTTTTGTGGTGACATGTTTGGTGTTGGAGGTAATGTTGTTTCTAAGACATTGTACATAGAGTTAATGTTTTTGTGGTGACATGTTTGGTGTAGGAGGTAATGTTGTTTCTAAGACATTGTACATAGAGTTAATGTTTTTGTGGTGACATGTTTGGTGTAGGAGGTAATGTTGTTTCTAAGACATTGTACATAGAGTTAATGTTTTTGTGGTGACATGTTTGGTGTAGGAGGTAATGTTGTTTCTAAGACATTGTACATAGTGTTAATGTTTTTGTGGTGACATGTTTGGTGTTGGAGGTAATGTTGTTTCTAAGACATTGTACATAGTGTTAATGTTTTTGTGGTGACATGTTTGGTGTAGGAGGTAATGTTATTTCTAAGACATTGTACATAGTGTTAATGTTTTTGTGGTGACATGTTTGGTGTTGGAGGTAATGTTGTTTCTAAGACATTGTACATAGAGTTAATGTTTTTGTGGTGACATGTTTGGTTTAGGAGGTAATGTTGTTTCTAAGACATTGTACATAGAGTTAATGTTTTTGTGGTGACATGTTTGGTGTTGGAGGTAATGTTGTTTCTAAGACATTGTACATAGAGTTAATGTTTTTGTGGTGACATGTTTGGTGTAGGAGGTAATGTTGTTTCTAAGACATTGTACATAGAATTAAGGTTTTGTGGTGACATATTTGGTGTTAGAGGTAATGTTGTTTCTAAGACATTGTACATAGAGTTAATGTTTTTGTGGTGACATGTTTGGTGTAGGAGGTAATGTTATTTCTAAGACATTGTACATAGAGTTAATGTTTTTGTGGTGACATGTTTGGTGTTGGAGGTAATGTTGTTTCTAAGACATTGTACATAGAGTTAATGTTTTTGTGGTGACATGTTTGGTGTTTGAGGTAATGTTGTTTCTAAGACATTGTACATAGAATTAAGGTTTTGTGGTGACATATTTGGTGTTAGAGGTAATGTTGTTTCTTATACATTGTACATAGAATTAAGGTTTTTGTGGTGACATGTTTGGTGTTGGAGGTAATGTTGTTTCTTATACATTGTACATAGAATTAAGGTTTTTGTGGTGACATGTTTGGTGTAGGAGGTAATGTTGTTTCTAAGACATTGTACATAGAGTTAATGTTTTTGTGGTGACATGTTTGGTGTTGGAGGTAATGTTGTTTCTAATACATTGTACATAGAGTTAATGTTTTTGTGGTGACATATTTGGTGTTAGAGGTAATGTTGTTTCTAATACATTGTACATAGAATTAAGGTTTTGTGGTGACATATTTGGTGTTTGAGGTAATGTTGTTTCTAAGACATTGTACATAGAGTTAATGTTTTTGTGGTGACATGTTTGGTGTAGGAGGTAATGTTGTTTCTAAGACATTGTACATAGAGTTAATGTTTTTGTGGTGACATGTTTGGTGTTGGAGGTAATGTTGTTTCTAAGACATTGTACATAGAGTTAATGTTTTTGTGGTGACATGTTTGGTGTAGGAGGTAATGTTGTTTCTAAGACATTGTACATAGTGTTAATGTTTTTGTGGTGACATGTTTGGTGTAGGAGGTAATGTTGTTTCTAAGACATTGTACATAGAGTTAATGTTTTTGTGGTGACATGTTTGGTGTTGGAGGTAATGTTGTTTCTAAGACATTGTACATAGAGTTAATGTTTTTGTGGTGACATGTTTGGTGTTGGAGGTAATGTTGTTTCTAAGACATTGTACATAGAGTTAATGTTTTTGTGGTGACATGTTTGGTGTTGGAGGTAATGTTGTTTCTAAGACATTGTACATAGATTTAATGTTTTTGTGGTGACATGTTTGGTGTAGGAGGTAATGTTGTTTCTAAGACATTGTACATAGAATTAAGGTTTTGTGGTGACATATTTGGTGTTAGAGGTAATGTTGTTTCTTATACATTGTACATAGAATTAAGGTTTTTGTGGTGACATGTTTGGTGTTGGAGGTAATGTTGTTTCTAATACATTGAACACAGAACTAATGTTTTTGTGGTGACATGTTTGGTGTTGGAGGTAATGTTGTTTCTAATACATTGAACACAGAATTAATGTTTTTGTGGTGACATGTTTGGTGTTGGAGGTAATGTTGTTTCTAATACATTGAACACAGAATTAATGTTTTTGTGGTGACATGTTTGGTGTTGGAGGTAATGTTGTTTCTAATACATTGTACATAGAGTTAATGTGTTTGTGGGGACATGTTTGGTGTTGGAGGTAATGTTGTTTCTCATACATTGTACATAGAATTAAGGTTTTTGTGGTGACATGTTTGGTGTTGGAGGTAATGTTGTTTCTAATACATTGTACATAGAATTAAGTTGTTTGTGGGGACATGTTTGGTGTTGGAGGTAATGTTGTTTCTAATACATTGTACATAGAATTATGGTTTATGTGGTGACATGTTTGGTGTTTGAGGTAATGTTGTTTCTAAGACATTGTACATAGAATTAAGGTTTTTGTGGTGACATGTTTGGTGTTGGATGTAATGTTGTTTCTTATACATTGTACATAGAATTAATGTTTTTGTGGTGGTGACATGTTTGGTGTTGGAGGTAATGTTGTTTCTAATACATTGTACATAGAATTAAGTTGTTTGTGGGGACATGTTTGGTGTTGGAGGTAATGTTGTTTCTAATACATTGTACATAGAGTTAAGGTTTTTGTGGTGACATGTTTGGTGTTGGAGGTAATGTTGTTTCTAAGACATTGTACATAGAATTAAGGTTTTTGTGGTGACATGTTTGGTGTTGGAGGTAATGTTGTTTCTAATACATTGTACATAGAATTAATGTTTTTTGTGGTGACATGTTTGGTGTTGGAGGTAATGTTGTTTCTAATACATTGTACATAGAGTTAATGTTTTTGTGGTGACATGTTTGGTGTTGGAGGTAATGTTGTTTCTAATACATTGTACATAGAATTAATGTTTTTTGTGGTGACATGTTTGGTGTTGGAGGTAATGTTGTTTCTAATACATTGAACACAGAATTAATGTTTTTGTGGTGACATGTTTGGTGTTGGAGGTAATGTTGTTTCTAATACATTGAACACAGAATTAATGTTTTTGTGGTGACATGTTTGGTGTTGGAGGTAATGTTGTTTCTAATACATTGTACATAGAGTTAATGTGTTTGTGGGGACATGTTTGGTGTTGGAGGTAATGTTGTTTCTCATACATTGTACATAGAATTAAGGTTTTTGTGGTGACATGTTTGGTGTTGGAGGTAATGTTGTTTCTAATACATTGTACATAGAATTAAGTTGTTTGTGGGGACATGTTTGGTGTTGGAGGTAATGTTGTTTCTAAGACATTGTACATAGAATTAAGGTTTTTGTGGTGACATGTTTGGTGTTTGATGTAATGTTGTTTCTTATACATTGTACATAGAATTAATGTTTTTGTGGTGGTGACATGTTTGGTGTTGGAGGTAATGTTGTTTCTAATACATTGTAAATAGAATTAAGTTGTTTGTGGGGACATGTTTGGTGTTGGAGGTAATGTTGTTTCTAATACATTGTACATAGAGTTAAGGTTTTTGTGGTGACATGTTTGGTGTTGGAGGTAATGTTGTTTCTAAGACATTGTACATAGAATTAAGGTTTTTGTGGTGACATGTTTGGTGTTGGAGGTAATGTTGTTTCTAATACATTGTACATAGAATTAATGTTTTTTTGTGGTGACATGTTTGGTGTTGGAGGTAATGTTGTTTCTAATACATTGTACATAGAGTTAATGTTTTTGTGGTGACATGTTTGGTGTTGGAGGTAATGTTGTTTCTAATACATTGTACATAGAATTAATGTTTTTTGTGGTGACATGTTTGGTGTTGGAGGTAATGTTGTTTCTAATACATTGTACATAGAGTTAATGTTTTTGTGGTGACATGTTTGGTGTTGGAGGTAATGTTGTTTCTAATACATTGTACATAGAATTAATGTTTTTTGTGGTGACATGTTTGGTGTTGGAGGTAATGTTGTTTCTAATACATTGTACATAGAATTAATGTGTTTGTGGTGACATGTTTGGTGTTGGAGGTAATGTTGTTTCTAATACATTGTACATAGAACTTATGTGTTTGTGGTGACATGTTTGGTGTTGGAGGTAATGTTGTTTCTAATACATTGTACATAGAATTAATGTGTTTGTGGTGAAATGTTTGGTGTTGGAGGTAATGTTGTTTCTAAGACATTGTACATATAATTAAGGTTTTTGTGGTGACATGTTTGGTGTTTGAGGTAATGTTGTTTCTAAGACATTGTACATAGAATTAATGTTTTTGTGGTGACATGTTGGTGTTAGAGGTGATGTTGTTTCTAATACATTGTACATTAAATTAAGGTTTTTGTGGTGACATGTTTGATGTTGGAGGTAATGTTGTTTCTAAGACATTGTACATAGAATTAAGGTTTTTGTGTTGACATGTTTGGTGTTGGAGGTAATGTTGTTTCTAATACATTGTACATAGAGTTAAGGTTTTTGTGGTGACATGTTGGTGTTGGAGGTAATGTTGTTTCTAATACATTGTATATAGAATTAAGGTTTTTTGTGGTGACATGTTTGATGTTGGAGGTAATGTTGTTTCTAAGACATTGTACATGTATATAGAGTTAAGGTTTTTGTGGTGACATATTTGGTGTTGATGATTATGTAGGGTCATTAATACGATCATTCTTTAACATCAATTACCGACAGGACGTTAAAAATAACAACAATGTGTATATTTTGATACAATAAAAATGCACGGACAAGTGATCGATTATTTTTTATTACAGTAGAGTTTTTTTAAGCATTTCTTAATTTCTTTTAGCCGGTTAGAATATCGAAGTAAAAGAAAACCTTCATTTGTTAAACTAAAGTGAAAATGCAAGTGTAATTATTGTACTCGTCAAAGTGGACATCCATCACAGTAGTCTATAAGAAAAGTATAAATCCTAATCTATTAATGCTACGCTTTACAAATATAACGAAACATAGTGTTGTTGTAGTTTGACCCATTTACAGCGATTCTTCTTTTTACAGATGGTGGATAGCAAGCTGTTGTTGATGGTGACATAGTAACCAAAAGTTACATGTGCTTACCCCAAATACCGCCAAGTCAAAGTACGACGCGTAGGTATATCTTTGTAAGTGATGTCGGTCCCCACCGTCATAGTTCGACCAATGGATGACTTGACTGAAATAAATTTGGATCATCATCATCATCATCATCATCTCATCATAACCACCACCATAACCATCTCCATCATCATCATCATCACCATCATCATTATAATCATTTTCCGTCATTGTTATGCAGGTTGCGAGTTAAAATTATGAATGATATAATTTATCGGTCTAAGTTCATTCCATCATTTATATACTTTCATAATGATAACTTGACACCAGCAAGTAAATTTATTATAAGTTTTAATCTGATCGTTAGCGAAAATCGCTAAAAAAAAACCCTGTAACAGTAGTGCAATGACATAAAAATTGTCCGAAAGACTTATAGACCTATTATTTCCTGAAACAGGTAACAAGGATACATTCCTTCTGTTTCCATATGTAGGTAACTTACTCGTCCGCCCAGTAAATAAATTTGGAGACTGAATCTGCTGTGATGGCGTTGGGTCTGTACAGGAAGGTTGTGTGCAGTTGTACAACATTCTGTCCAGTCAAGCTGGCCCGGTTTATAGACGGCTTCTCCGCAATATCGGTCCAGAACAGGTAGCTGAAAAATAAGCAAAGATCAAAATGTTGTCCGATATATCAGTGAAAGTAACACAAGTGATATCTTGGTTTTAAAACGACTTTATTATGATTGATATATAAAAAAGCAATGCTGTTCTTGACATTTTCGTCCATTAAGTATATAATATCCCTCGTCCCCAAGAGGAATGTGTGTATTACTGACCCAGCCACGCTGTCGACGGCGATACCCCGGGGTCTCCGTACATTTTCATGAACAACAACGTTCCAGAGTGTCTGATCGTTTATAGGGCCACCTTTCTGCATGATGATCCATCCCAGCATAGGGTCAGTCCAGTAGACGTTGTGGGAGATCCAATCAACAGCCAACTGCAAACAGAAATGTTTGGTTAAGTTTTAAAGTGCATTGCATCGACAAAGGTATTATTATTTGAGCGACTATCGGCTATTATTGGTGGAACGAGACATCCTTACATAAAAGGTCTCGTCCCGACATGGTCTCAAACCCAACGTGCGAGAGGTGGGTGAGTTACAAATCAATGAGTTTTACAGCTCAGTCTATGGGCATGTTTAGCTGTAGGCTGAAGACAGTTTTCACCATTCTATTCTTTTCTGTTTAAGAAAACAGAAACAAAGATATTAATAAAGCATTTATTGACAGCGATGGAGGTGTGTTAATGATAATACCCTTGGTAAGGGAACAATTAAAAGTTAAGGGTCCGTGCATTTATCGTTTTTTCATTTTTCATTTTTGTTTTTGTAGTTGAAAAAACGAAAAAGTATAGAATGTCCTTTTTTATATATCCAAATAAAAACAACAACAGAAATATATGTATTCCAAACCGTTTTCCAAACGTAAACATATAGATTATAAAAGAGAACTCTAACTGTTTACCATTTCACAAAAAGAAAAACGGATGGCGCTGCGATCGCTTGGCCCGGTAAAGGAAATAACTAGCAAGACAAGATACACAAGTTTCAATGGCGGCCAGAAAAAAGTGTGCGGTCATTCATCTTTACTAGCGCTGATATTATTTGGTACTTTTTCTGGCCGCCATTGAAACTTGTGTCTCATGTCGTGTTAGTTACTTCTCTTACCGGGCCAGCGCCACTCGTTTTTTGTTTTGTGAAACGATAAACGGTAAACGGTTAGAGTTCTCGTTTCTTAGGTACACGTTTACGTTTGAAAAGCGGTTTGAAATACATATACTTCTGGTTACTGTTGGATGTAGACGAACATTCTGTACCTTTTCCGTTTTTTCTTACTAGAAAAACAAAAAAATGATAAAAAGAAAAAGACGGTATATACACGGACTGTAAGAAGGGTTATTTCATTCTTGAAATCTGGCAATTATTTTACATGGACTTTGTTTTTAAATGTTGAATGTCATTTTATTGCATAGTGTCATTCCATGGAACGAAAAGTAAATACTGTTATCGACGTCAGAGCGAATTACCCGGATGAAGATAATCTTAAGAGTGAATTGTCACGTGGTTTTCCTAGTCAAAACTGCAGCGTGGCTCAGATAGGAAATACCTGTTTGCAAAGAGGAATGGGGATTTATGTTTTAATGTTCACTCTGATCTAGGGCATCATTGAACAACAATTCATTTCAGGTAACATTGATTGTTTATTGGGTTTATAGTCCCACCAACAGTATTTCAGGTAACATTGATTGTTTAGTGGGTTTATAGTCCCACCAACAGTATTTCAGGTAACATTGATTGTTTAGTGGGTTTATAGTCCCACCAACAGTATTTCAGGTAACATTGATTGTTTATTGGGTTTATAGTACCACCAACAGTATTTCAGGTAACATTGATTGTTTATTGGGTTTATAGTCCCACCAACAGTATTTCAGGTAACATTGATTGTTTATTGGGTTTATAGTCCCACCAACAGTATTTCAGGTAACATTGATTGTTTATTGGGTTTATAGTCCCACCAACAGTATTTCAGGTATCATTGATTGTTTATTGGGTTTATAATCCCACCAACAGTATTTCAGGTAACATTGATTGTTTATTGGGTTTATAGTCCCACCAACAGTATTTCAGGTAACATTGTTTGTTTATTGGGTTTATAGTCCCACCAACAGTATTTCAGGTAACATTGATTGTTTATTGGGTTTATAGTCCCACCAACAGTATTTCAGGTAACATTGATTGTTTATTGGGTTTATAGTCCCACCAACAGTATTTCAGGTAACATTGATTGTTTATTGGGTTTATAGTCCCACCAACAGTATTTCAGGTAACATTGATTGTTTATTGGGTTTATAGTCCCACCAACAGTATTTCAGGTAACATTGTTTGTATATTGGGTTTATAGTCCCACCAACAGTATTTCAGGTAACATTGATTGTTTATTGGGTTTATAGTCCCACCAACAGTATTTCAGGTAACATTGATTGTTTATTGGGTTTATAGTCCCACCAACAGTATTTCAGGTAACATTGATTGTTTATTGGGTTTATAGTCCCACCAACAGTATTTCAGGTAACATTGATTGTTTATTGGGTTTATAGTCCCACCAACAGTATTTCAGGTATCATTGATTGTTTGTTTATTGGGTTTATAGTCTCACCAACAGTATTTTAGGTATCTGGAGATGGTGACCACCTAAAGCAGATATAGTGCTGCCTTCACTGTGTAAAGCATGCCGTGAAGAAGTCACAGTATCCTGACACCGGGTCAACCAGTCGTGGAACTACCCTTTCAACGACTTTGGTATGTCGCAGCAAGGGACCGAAACAGGGGCCATCCGTACCTGGTGCCGACGCTTTACCAGTTGCGCCAGACCGGCCGCAATAGCTCAGATGGTAGAGCGTCGGCTTGCGGATCGGGAGGTCGTGGGTTCGAACCCCGGCCGGGTCATACCAAAGACTTTAAAGTTGGTAGTAATGGCTTCCCTCCTAACGCTCGGGGCTAAGGGGACAGCATTACGCCTGACTCGTCGGTGTCGGTATAATGGACCGGCCGGGTTCAGTCCCTGGGCACCTCATAAGTGCCCCTGTGCTATAATGATAGAAATGTCGCTGCGCAGTATCGGCAAAAAATGCCGGCTAATCCCCTCCCCTCCCAATTGCGCCACCTGGTCCGGTCAGGTAACAGTGACTTATTTGGTTTTTCGAGAATTTTTTTTTTCCAAACAGTCGAATACCACCCCAGCATTATGCTATTTCATAGAAACTAATGTCTGTCAGTCTGTCAGTCTAGTTTCTCTTCTTGGTTGTAATTAGACTTGTACTACCTTAATGTATTCTTCTGCCACTCCGCTGTGTTGTGTCGTGAATGTCATGGACTCTTCTCTCAATGACGTGTTAAAGTTCTCTCCCAGGACAATGCTCCGAGCGTTCATGTTGTACAGGTAGATATAGTTCATTGAATAGTCCACTTCGCAAGCTATATATAAATCCGACAGCTGAAATCGTAAAGATGTATATTATTATGACTGGAGAGTTCAGGTAAACCAGCAATCAGTCTTCAAACCGACATGTCAACGCCAGATTGAACAATCAGTTTGAGTGAAAGCACTCGAACGATAATGGGCACGGACTCCTTTAAAAGATTTCTGAAAATAAAAAGTTCTTTTACAAAGATGATGATGTCTCGTGTAGATTAGACACTTAACATTACATGTTCAAGAACGAAAACAAATCATTGAAGACCACTATGAAAATGCAAGGCTAAGAAAGATAGTGTGCGGCCTTATTATACAACACTATAGCACATCGCACTCGAGTGTTGATTTTAAGTATTTCATGAAGAAAATGATAGCTCGGTTTTATGTGTGAAAATTTATATACCTGATAAAACTTTGTTAGCATTAAGGACTCTAAGATAGCATTTAAATTGAACAGAATTATACCTCACGGGAAGAGGGTCCGTGATTGCTACAGAAACAAATGACATGTGCCTTTACATATCTTTGAATATATTAAATTATAAATGCATGTGTATGAATGTTAATCAAAGTCTTAACATATACATGTACAGCATCTCCTATCAATATATATAAATTTATATGATAAACATTCATATTTGTCTACATGTGTCTATGAAGCCTTAAAATGTCTAGATAAATGCCTAAATGTTTAATCTGTTTTTATGTGTGACTGCGCGTGCATGTCTATGAAAGGTTCACCTCGAGCCCAAGGCCTGCGGGATCACCGGTGTAGTTGACTAGATCCTGTGGTGTTGTGGGGAAGGCGATCAGGTGTCGATAGTTCTCCCGAGTGTACGGGATACCAGTCATTACGATACCGTGGTCCTGGTAGCCTGTAAATACAAGCGGGATCAAAATATTGTGCCCAGACACACGAACGAACATATAACATGGTTAAATGCATTTTAACTTCACCTGTTCTTCTTTTCGATAAGCAAACACATTTAGTTTCCCCGGCAAGGGATTGTCGGGTTATAATTTCTTCACTTGAATACCAGCGGTCCAGGAGCAACGGAAGTTATAGGATTCAGCAAGACTCGGCAAACAAGGATCAACGTGCTCACGTTATATAAGTCTTATATAAGTCATGACTCCACCAAAACACGTTATATAAGTCCTATATAAGTCACGACTCCACCAAAACATCGCTTATGATTTGTTACATAGAAAACGTAGTAAACTGTTTAGTCACAGGGTGTCTTGTTGATAATCTGTAAAAATAGTTATCACACAGTACATTACCGCAGTGTGAGTTTGGCAAACTTGTTTGATTCTCCTGAGCACGAATAATAAACAACATTGTCTCTATTAAATCTTTACTATTATGTAAAATTTTCTGTCAACTTTGAAATAAACAAATGTGTACAAAAGGTTTATTGAAGCAAGAAAACCAGTAATGGGACTACATGCATTTGTCTAACAATTAATTTAATAATTGATTAGTTTAGTGTAAGATTTTACAATTAGTTTAATCGGGGCAAACTTTATGTAATTATATAGGGATTGAAATTGGGATTAGCCGGCATTTTTGCCGATACTGCGCAGCGACATTTCTATCATTATAGCACAGGGGCACTTATGAGGTGCCCAGGGACTGAACCCGGCCGGTCCATTATACTGACACCGACTAGTCAGGCGTAATGCTGTCCCCTTAGTCCTGAGCGTGAGGAGGGAAGCCACTACTACCAACTATAAAGTCTTTGGTTTGACCCGGCCGGGGTTCGATCCCATGACCTCCCGATCCGCAAGCTGTAATTATATAAATTCTGGTATAATAATAGTTTAAGACTGCAAATTCTTTAGACGCGTTTTTGTGCACATACTTTTTAAATTCACAGGCCAGGCGTTAGGAGAGAAATAGTGAACATGGGATGAGTGAGAGAGCGTGTATTTGTGAGAGTAAGAAAAGGATGGAGGGAAAGAAGACGAGGGTGGGAGAGAATGTTGGGACAAAATAAGAGGTAAGGGCAGAGAGAGAGAGAGAGAGAGAGAGAGAAAGAGAGGGAGGGAGGGAGGGGCAGTGACAGAGGGAATTCGAGATAAAGAGTGAAAGAGATGGAGTGGGGGAGAGAAAGAAAGATGGGGAATGGGGAGTAGAAGGGGAGGGAGTTATTGAGTGTGTGTGTGTGTGTGTGTGTGTGTGTGTGTGTGTGTGTGTGTGTGTGTGTGTGTGTGTGTGTGTGTGTGTGTGTGTGTGAGAGAGAGAGAGAGAAAGAGAGAGAGAGATAGAGAGAGAGAGAGAGAGATGGTTCGTTACTGTCAAATGTTTATGTTATTGATCGACAGTGTATGAGAGTCTTTTATTCACAGGATAGTCATCTTCTTGTTTAAAGCGCATGTTCTCTGCGGCGCATAGGATGTCTCACATCCTAGCTCTTTCTAGTATCTAGACTATGAACATTTAAAACAATCATTTCCCACAATCACACAATTTCCCCATGTACTGTGGTAAGGCAGTCATTCGTGCCGAATTTCGACACGATACAGATAACTGAATAGCTCCAGGGTGTTGGGGTTAGCGCGGTCATTCCCAAAGCCATTATAATGTCACGCCAAATAATAAAGAATAACCGAAGTCATTCAACTCAAACATACTCCCGCTAGTGTACTTTTGACCATTTCAAAGGTAGAATACGAGACGACAATATTCATTATTTATTCAGACTCCGACTACTGCTTTTGTTGCTATTTGCACTGTCACTGCTGATTCTACTATAATTACTGCAGTAGTTACTTATAAACTCCAACTTCTGATACTTCTACTTCTTTGTAACAGAAATATTAGACTAAAAAAATCTAGGCGGTAATTGCGGAAATAAAATTTAATCACTAATGAATTCTAAAGATTAACTTCCCCATGCCAAACTAGGGCTTTCAATGTCTATGTGCGAACATGTCAAGTTCAATGCAGGGTAAATAGTTCATCTTTATTTTTAGCCGACCAATCACTGTTAGTCAAAACAAGACATGGATGGTAAACATGGCTTCTCAAAAGCTTTATTGCACGAACACTTATAACCGTGTGATATGTCATGAAGACTGTTAAGTTTTGTATAGGTAGATAATGTTGAAGACATTATTGGACACATGACATATATTACAAAGAAATAGGTAAGGTACCTGCGGGTGGAACCAACCTTCGGACAATATCAATTATTTTTTATCGCAAACTAAACATATATAGACAATTTGAACCACATTTATTCCATGTCTGTCTTTGTTTATATATATTCAAAACCTGTGACTATTCATGTTATCTGGTGCATGTAAAATTACATCAGTAAATCGTGCGTTACCAAGCTGTAGCTGTATATGATGACATCTTTAAGACTGTTAGAGGTACTTATGTACCAGTTATATAACCGTAATCGGACATTGAACTATAGTTATATAACCGTATGCAGACATTGAACTAGTTATATAACCATAGGTTGACATTTAACTTATATAACCATATATAATTATGCGACATGTTGTAACTGATATATTATTATTGTTTATGCTTATGTTTATTGGGTTTATCTTCCCACCAACAGTATTTCAGTTATCTGGAGACGGTGTCCACTTGAAGCAGATATAGGCTAGTGCTGGCTTCACTGTGTATAACATGCCGTGAACACTCGGCATGATACCACACCCAGTCACATTATCCTGACACCGGGTAACCAGTCGTGGAACTACCCTTATATTTACTTCAGCGTTAGCAAGGGAGCTATACCACTGCCATTTTAACGACTTTCGTATGTCGCGGCCCGGGATCGAAGACGGGGCCTCCCGTACCTGGAGCCGACGCTTTATTGAGCTACCAGGTCCGGTATACAATTATTGGTTAATGTCTATATAATTATACGACATGTAGTTATATAATTATTGTTCAATTGAACCATAATAAAATAACTACATGCCGAATAATTGTAGACATTAAACAATAATTATATAACCAAAAGTCGCATAATTACATAACTTTCCTTTATAAAATGAATGACATATATATGCTGTTAAGTTTATAATAAACGTATGATTTATCGACAGAATACAGCATTCAGAAATTAAAACCCTTATAAGCCTTGCCAAGTCATATAACATGTACTTAAAATGACAAATAGCTAAAATGTTGTTTTTTTCAGTTAAAGCATACTTAAGCAAAAAGTGTCGCTTAAAATTGTGAATCAAGACACAGATGACAAATGGCGAAAATGTGCTGTAAATACAGGCACTAAGTAAATACACAGGTATATCTTTCTGCTGACACACTGCATATACATGTATGTCTTACCGCTGGCACTAAGTAAGAATATCTTACTGCTGGCACAAAGTACATATATATTTCTGCTGACACACGGCATATAGATGTATGTCTTACTGCTGGCACTAAGTAAGAATATCTTACTGCTGGCACAAAGTACATATATATTTGTGCTGACACACGGCATATAGATGTATGTCTTACTGCTGGCACTAAGTAAGAATATCTTACTGCTGTCACAAAGTACATATATCTTTCTGCTGACACACGGCATATACATGTATGTCTAACTGCTGGCACTAAGTAAATATATCTTTCTGCTGACACACGGCATATACATGTATGTCTAACTGCTGGCACTAAGTAAATATATCTTTCTGCTGACACATGGTACAGATGTCTTACTGCTGACACGTTGCACACAGACACACACACACATGTATGGCCGTATTTTGTTGCACGGTGGTCATGGAAAATATATTTTCACGAATGGCACTGCCACTATGACCAAGAGTGAAATACAATTGTTTGATAAACAAGTTAAGGTCTCTGTTTTAGCAATGGGACTAGCATTTTTCAAGGTTTACAGTTACAGGTTAAATAAGCGAACGATTTTTGACGGAAATTATCATGCTATGTCACCAATAAAAAGAACATATTTTTCACAATTATATGTCATACTAGGTGAACAAAACAAATGATCAACACGAGAGATCCAAAGGTGAAAATGAAACTCACACTAGCATAGATTCGTTGATTTTTACTTATTTTATGCTGTATTCCTACATTATTTCTCTTCAATGGCACGATGTATTTTCTTTTAATACATATTATAACTCTTGGCAGTTTTGGCCTTTTTTCTCAATCAAATTAAAATCTTCTTGAGACATATCGCGGGATGAAAACTTGCCTTATATAACAACACATTTTGTAGTTTTAAGTTTTGGATAGACAGTATTAAAGATAGAATTAAATTTGCCAACACCTTTGGTCCTATATGTGTAACATTTCACCGACATTTAAGTTTTGTTAGACTTTAAATTTGGTTAATATATTGCTTAAATGAATTTAAAGGTACTATTCACACTTACTAATGTAATCAGTTAAGAACACAATCTTTAAAAATATTATTAAAATACCAAGTATAGTACAGCTTATAAATGCAACAACATTATGATTCTTAACATTTATAACATTGTTTTCTAGAATCAATCGTGTCTATTGGTACAATGTGTTCTATTGGCTAGGCACATTCTGCCTGGTTATTCAGACGTATTTGGTGATATATTTATGCTGTGGTTATATTACAAGATACATTAACAGTAATAATAATAATAATAACAATAATAATAATAATAATAATAATAATAATAATAATAAAATAATAATAACAGTAATAATAATAATAATAATTATAATTACAACAATAATAATAACATTAAAAAAGTAAAATAATAACAATAATAATAATAATAATAATAATAATAATAATAATTTTAATAATAATAATAATAAAATAATAATTATAACAACAACAACAGCAACAACAACAATGATAATAATTAATAATAATAATGATAATAATAACAACAACAAAAGCAACAATAATAATATCTTTATTTATCACATAACATACTGCGCGAGCGTTAGGGAACACTAATGCCTTATTTTTGGTAGCACACTAGTTACTTATCGTAGTGTGACGTCATTATTGTGGTGTGAAGTCATTCAGTATGTGTAGTGTATATGCCATTTACTGATCACTTTGTTGTCGCCTCTCATAAGTCATAAACAAAAACAAATACATAAACAGTTATTTGAAAGTAAATGAAAACATAAATTTATATAATAATGTGAAGCGGATGAAGATTATCAGTAGAACATTTCTGGAATAGATAATAAATATAAAATATAATATAAGTATAAATGTTATGTTAATATAAACTATAAGAATCAATATTGACATCGGCTACAGTTCACAATTGTATACTACACGCCTGCCAAAAGTGTTCCATGCATTGACATTAAACAGTTTACTCCTTTAGGGGTGCCTGTGGCCAACTTACAAAACATTAACGTATGATTCTGTTCCTATATAAAAGCGAGTATCTGGCAAGCGCCCATGTAAATGAAACCATAAATTATAATAGCATTTATGAACTTCCCGTAAAAGTTCACCAGCCTATTTTTATAAATAAACACATTCGTTCAACATGTGTACACAAATATATCTTAATGGTTCGACACTGGGTACTGTATTGACCAGTGTAATTGTTCACGGCTCGTAGTAAAGCAACAGGACATTGATCAAGATACAGCGTTTAAAATATTTTAAAAAACCGTCGATATACAACCATTATACATTTAATTTTTTTATGGCTACTGCTATGTGTTTCTCGATGACGTTTTCATAACAAAATACAATAACATGCTTTTCTTAATCAGGAGGTGCCACTTTAAAAGACTGTACGTTTTGTACAAAAGATGAATTTTACTTACTTAAATGAAAATTAATTAAAACTAATTAATTTTCTGTCTGCAGTTAATTGACAAAGAAGCAATTTATCACCGTCTCTAGTTTGGTTACATATTTATCTAGAAAATGTATCCTGTTTAAAGTCCTTTATTGCATTTACATAGCATTTAACATATTAATGAACAAATTGGCGAGCTACGTTAACATCGACCCGAGATTGGATATGATAAAACTTACAGTAGACATGTGCTTGTGTATGTCCCTGATGTGTGGCCATGATACCAATCAGCTCATTGCTGTGCAAACTTTGTGTTTAAGAGTGGGAGATGAAAGAGCAGGATCTACACTGTTCAGAATTGAGTTTGTAAAAATGAGTACACATTTCATCTTAATATTTAGCACTCTGCTATAATCATTAATAGTGCGTCCAATGATGTAGACAAGGAAAAGTTAAGTAGGAAAATATTCAGGATCGTACAACATTTGTATGATCCTGAATATTTTCCTACTTAACTTTTCCTTGTCTACATCATTGGACGCTCTCTCTCTCTCTCTCTCTCTCTCTTTCTCTCTCTCTCTCTCTCTCTCTCTCTCTCTCTCTCTCTCTCTCTCTCTCTCTCTCTCTCTCTCTCTCTCTCTCTCTCTATATATATATATATATATATATATATATATATATATATATATATATCAAATGTTATATAAGTGTTGAGAATATAGCACATGAAAAATCAAATAACAACTCGAGCAGAGAACCTACAATGTCAGTTTTGGCGCTTTTGCATTGACGGAATCGACTGGGAACAAATAATTACACTGTGAGACAAAAGTGTAGACCCGAATGAGATTGCTTCCGATGGGAACGTCGCGACCTGCTGTATCCTCCGCTGCGTCGAGCAATATGAACATACTCTGCAAATTACTAAGAGAAAGATCGGAATTACTTAAATGTTTTGGTCTTATATTATTTACATTACAACAGATGGTTATAACGTTTACATCTTTGCTTTACGATAATGATAAAATTCACAAGAAATATAATAAAAGTTTAAGCGATACCACCACTTGGTTTGAGTTTTTTTTCTTATTTAAAGATAGTCGTACTGGTTTTACTGTCCCCAAGGCTGTTTATAGTTTTGAAAACTGCAGGTTAATACAGTTTGTTTGGAATATGGCTTTCTAAGCGCATCGATACATTTATATATAAATAGTAATACGAAGACAACTATTTTATCTCGGTGTTTAAATGTTCATACCAAATCAGTTATTGGAACTCATATTCTAAGACCTGTTCATTGGCAATGTATTCTAGTATCTAAAGTCGTCACAAAATTTGTTTTGACTTGGCCCTAAAACATTGCGTTATAATAAAATTTAAACGATTGTTCGCAGACTTCAAAAGAGCAAACCAAAGTGTTATCCTGATTTGATATAAAGAAAATAAAAGATGTCCTTTAAAAGAACCTTAGAACAGTCGTTTTAAAGTGCCAAACCGCATAAACTAAGCGAAATACCAATTTAATTATATAGAACAACAAAGTCTTAACTGCACTAACACAATCTGCGCTTAGTCTTTACTTTTATTACTTTACATATGAATATTATTTTGACAGAGTTAATAAAGAGCATGCCGGCATATCAAACAATGTGGAATATTCCTTTCAACTTGTCACCTGTACTTGTTTTTCCCCAGGGCAGATTTCCAATGGGTGTCAATTACTTATTCTAAAGTTATAAATCTCACGATCACGTGTACCTTTAACAGGTATTTTCTACGCTTTTGTCTGTTTTGAATTCACATCATCACCTCAAAAGTTACCAGTGGACAGTGTTCACGGTAGACATCTATGCTACTACTACCGTGTGAGTTCCGTTGGCCTTTCTCGACTGGCGCTCAAACAAATACCTTTTCAAATTGACACACAGATTTTTAACTGGCAACAGTGCACTTATAAAAATGTTTGCAACGCCTTTTCCCACCTTTTCAGCAGCGTACTACAATCAGCAGCGTTCTACATTGATTTTAGTGTCCTGCGTCACGCTTGAGTATGAATAGTAGCTGACCTTTCGCTTTTAAATTAGTCCAAGATGGCATGTGGACGAGTCGTGATATCCTCACAAAGAAACACGGTGTGATCTTACATGCATGGTTGAGTTTGTCATTTAGTATCAATGCGGACGACCAACTACGGTTAATACTATCCAATTTTCACAGTCGTTTGTCTGTTGATTTTTTTTCAATAATGGGGTAACATGTGCTTCCTTTAGCCTGTTAGTGAAAACTTCCGATTATTTGTTTGTTTGTTGAGTGTATCGCCCTAAAACGGTATTTGAGTTATCTGGAGACTGTGTCAATTGAAGCAGATATAGTGCTGCTTTCACTTTGAAGAGCATGCCGAGAACAGCTCCCATGATACAACACCCAGTCCCATTATCATGACACCAGGCAAACCAGTCGTAGAAATACCCTTATGTTTGCTTGAGGGTTTGCATCGGAGCAATACCACTATCATTTTTAACGACTTTGGTATGTCGCGGCTCGGAACCGAACCCGGGGCCTCCGGTACCTGAAGGCGATTTCTGCCGTCACACGCTAACCAAGTATGGTTAAGTAGCGACTTTCTGCAATAAACAATCCATCAAATACTTCTTATACCCAGTGCTGTCAAATCAGTGTCACACAGGCACCAAAATAAATTAAATAATAACTTAACTTAAACATTTGCCATGATATCGATGGATATTACTCATTTTATCTGTCCTTAGGACACCACATGAACATCACAGTGCATTACAGTCAGACTTTTCCTCCATAGACTTGTTGTTTTTGGCATCCTTCTGTCTCTAGAGACAATGGAGTCTGCACCTGAGTATTTATTTAGTTGTGGGGCAGCAGCGGCGACAGTGGCTGATAAAGCCAATGCGGAAGCTGCAGCTTCTGCCGCACTTGAGCAAGTGTGGTCCTTGTTGGTGACTATCGGGGCAGCAGTGGTAGGCTGGGTTCTCTGCTGTTTGTGGCTCTTCCTTTCCTCACGATGGAGCTCTCTCTTCTCCTCAGCCTGCTTGATGCCGGTTTTGTTATTTGCACGCCAGCTAGAGCGATCGGAGGTAGCGCGGGGCTGGTCGTCCGATTGGCCGTGTTCCAGTGGCGACCTCGCCATAGAGGATGCCCCTTGATATGCGGCCTTCCTCCATCCTGCATACATGTCCGAGCCAGCGTAGGCGCCTCTGGGAGAGGGTGGCGAACATGCTTGACATGCCTGCCTTGGCCAAAACATCTGCGTTGGAGACGCGATCCTGCCAGGTGATGCCTAGGAGTCGTCTGAGGTTGCGCATGTGGAAGGCGTTCAGTCTTTGTTTTTGGTGCATGTACAGGGTCCAAGCCTCACTGCCATACAAAAATGTGTTCAGCACGCACGCTTGGTACACCTTCATCTTTGTGTTGAGGGTCAGCATGCAGTTATCCCGTACACGCTTCGATAGGCGAGCCATGGCGGATGCTGCTTTGCCTAACCTCACGTTGAGCTCGGCATCCAGGGAAAGGTTGCTGGAGATTGTGGAGTCGAGGTATGTGAATTTGTCCACCACCTCCAGGGTGTGATCGCCTATGCTAATTGTGGGAGTGGTACTGATATCCTGACCCTTGATGTTGGTCTTCTTGAGGCTGATGGTGAAGCCAAACTCTGTTCACGCCTTCGCAAAGAGAGTGATGAGTCGCTGAAGGGCGGCTTCCATGTGAGCAGTGAGGGCGGCATTATCAGCAAAGAGCATCTCCCGGATGAGGACCTTGCGCACCTTGGTCTTTGCTCTAAGGCGGGCAAGGTTGAATATGTTTCCGTCGTTCCTTGTGTGGAGGAAGATGCAATTTTCGGACTCGCTGAGAAGAATATGCCGAAAAGTGTCGGGGCCAGGACACAACCTTGTTTCACTCCGCTCTTGATAGGGAAGGGGTCCGATTATGCTTCGTCATACTGAAAAGTGCCAGACGTGCTGTTGTGGAATGACTTGACCATCTTCAGAAGCTTGGAGGGGCATCCGATCTTGTGGAGGAGGGCA
Source organism: Sinonovacula constricta (assembly GCA_007844125.1). NCBI lineage: Eukaryota > Metazoa > Mollusca > Bivalvia > Cardiida > Solecurtidae > Sinonovacula > Sinonovacula constricta. Next base: position 54,762,075 of record CM017565.1, read on the forward strand.
AAGAGACCAGATCGACTGACCAAGTCAAACGCATTGGTCAGGTCGATGAATGCGAGATATAGGGGACGTCGCTGTTCGTGGCACTTTTCCTACAACTGCTTGAGGTAAAACACCATGTCGATGGTTGATCGCTTGGCCCGGAACCCATACTGTGACTCGGGATACACGCGGTCAGCAAGTACCTGCAGCCGGTTGAGGACTACCCTGGCGAAGGCTTTTCCCACAATGCTGATGATATTTGTTACAGTCGCTGCGGTCGCCCTTGTTCTTATAGAGCGTGACGATTTTCGCATCCCTCATGTCTTGGGGTATCACTCTCTCTTCCCAGCACTGTAGCAAAAGCTCATGGAGGTGTCTAAGGAGGGAGCTCTCGTTCGCGGCCATCACAACCTTTGGTTGGATTCTGCCACTGCCTGGTGCTTTATCGCAGGATAGTGAGTCAATGGCCTTACTGAGCTCATCGAATGTAGGTGGCGAGTCGAGTTCTTCCATTGGTGAGCAGCGGGGTGTGTTCTCCATGGCTGCATCGGTAACGACATTCTCTCTTGAGTACAACTTCCCATAGTGCTCAACCCATCTCTCCATCTGCTCCCCACGGTCCTTTATGATGACAGTCAGACACAGACTCAGAAACAATATGGCAAAAACGTTACACTCTACTTGACCAGGACGGAAACAAAAATAAAAATCATGTCTGTTGGTTAGTTAACTAAATATTATTTCACTGTCTGATATATATGTACACACACACACACACACACACACACACACACATGTTTGTATAGGCATCTCTTTAAGGACCTTGATTTTTACCCGTCTTCCGAGGACCATGTTAAAACATGCATTGTACAACGTTACAATTAAAAGTAGAGATAAGAAAAGGAAAATATATAGTCTGTGATGTTCAGAATTTATTTTCACTAAAAAATAATTGTAAGCATTGCTAAAATCATTCAGAGGACCTCTTTAATTTCCGTACACATGCGAGGACGTTATTGTGAGGACGTTCATTTGCATATTTTACACAGTTTCAACCATGACCGACAGTGCAAGGACCGAAAGTGTAACATCAATCTGAGGACTTTTAATTGCATATTTTACACAATTTCTACCAATAACACCATTACAAGGACCTTAATTGTAACATCAATTCGGGGACATGTGAAGCCTGGCTCAGTTACTTATAGTCTTGTGTCGCTAAACTATTTCGTGTTCAATAACAACTGTTGCTAATGGTAGGCCTACACCTACGCGCAAACCCTCCTCACATCCCATGTATAATTTCGTTTTAAAGCTTGGTGTATGTAGAAAGTGCAAAACATGTGCGAGAGCTTTCAACAATATTTGAAAACCCACCTCGCAAATAAAAATTTCAGAAATGTGATTTCTTCTCGAATCTTGTAAACTTCTTGTAACTTATACTCATTGCCAAGCCTTGTCCGGTATGGTTTTCCATAATATCTTTTAAACGCGTTAAGTTTTTATCGCACACTCATAAATTTGGTTTCGATGGAAAGAGGACAATTATATGCACTCAATGAAAAAGAATTTTGGAATTTGAGCCAGCACAACCGGTAGAGTAATGTGTTGAAAATTGTAGACCGGACAAGACTTTTGTCCATTAGCATAGTTAAAATTTAGGGCATGGTGAGAGGAACCACATGTTCGCCTAAGTTCCGAAGTATACACGTATTGTCGCATCTAACTCCAAAGTAGATCATTTTATATATCTCGAGACATTTTACCGGGGTGCCCCTAATTTATGGACCAAATACACTGGACCATGTTTATTTAAATAATTTACTCCACAGGAAAAAAAATGATACAAACAGTGCAGACTCGGATCTGATTTAGAAGTCTGCATATCCATTAAACCTTATTTTAGAGGAACCTGAATAATAATACACTACTGAGTTTGTATACATGAATCTCAGTGCAACCTTAAAAATTTCTAAATTGCTCTTTTTAATCAATCATTCATTATATATTAAATTAGAGTTTGATTACTACGATTAACACAGACCTAATCCAAATTTTAACATGTTTTCTTCTGTGGATTAGTTATTAAACATAATGCGTTGTGTAAGCTAGTTAACGACATTTAACCATTATATGATATACTAGTATTAAAAAAAAAACATTTATTAACCTGTGACATGTATAAAGTACAGGATTGGAACATTTATAAAGTAGGGGATTTTGTCGGTGGTTTTGTCCACTATAGGAAAAACAATATAGGGGATTTTGTCCGTGGATGACTAGGGGATTTTGTCCATATGGGATTATGTCCTACATGCGATGAAAATATTTCATCCATATTAACCCTTTACTCTATAGGATACGCCTTTTATCACATGGGTGACCAGTGTAGATCCAGATATGCCTGCACATCCGTGCAGTCTGATCAGGATCTACACTGTTCGCTTTAAGATTCATTTGGTTATTTCTCGCCATTATGCAAACAGCGTCAATCCAGATCAGATGGCATGGATGTGCTGACTGATCTGGATCTACACTGGTTGCCCATATGAAAAAGGCTTATCTATGATCTATGGAGTAAAGGGTTAATGTTATTAATTATGTTTATCCATACTATGCCGAATGTAGGGAAATAATGGGAATTACTAGTAATCAATAGGAGTTCCTTGTACTCAGTGAAATTTTTTCCTTCATAAGTTTTTCTTTCCATAAATCTATTAATTTGTTAAAATATTAGATTTGCTACTGTTTACTTTTATACAAATAAACAATTAGAAGAAACGTTATTTCCAATCCACTGTGGGTTGAACATCAAGTTATACTATCAGACATCATTAACATGTGCCTTCCATGAATAAAAAACTCGTATTTGTTTAGCAGATTTAACTATATTATTATTCATTTCAAATAGTCGAATCTGACTATCAAAATTTTATTGTATATACCATAATGAAATTGTGTGTATAGTTGAAAAATGATATCTAGACAGTCACATGACACCATCTTTTTATAGCAAACTAATGACTGTGGCCAAAATGTCATTCCAATGAGAAATTTTGGAGATGCGACACTAAAAATGGAAAGTTTTGTATAATAATGGATTATTTACCTTTTTAAAAGAGAACTTTTAAGTCACACGACGTTTAGTTATCAACTGTCCCGCTGATGTCCATGTCTTTACTACTGCTACTTGTAGCTGTAATGTGGGATAGAAAACTGACCACAAAATATCATCACAAAGAATGGGACCTGTCCTGCATCGAACCAGAGACCTCCAGTTCTGTGATCTTCAGACCCAGCTTCTAACGGTGGTAATATGTGGTCCTCGGATGTACACCGATACAAGTTCGTATACATGCGTGCGTGGTCGCTAACATATCATTTTGATTACCCTTGTACTGTTCCTTGGCTAAACAGCAGACGACTTATCTCTATTTTTATGATCAGAAAAAATACCATTGCGATGAGAACAAAATATTCCACTATTGTGTGCATCCGAAAATTACACGTCCATGAAGCAAATGATTTCAGACGCTAGATGCCCGATGCAAAATGGCGAGCTAGCCGAGAAGAAAGCAATGTTGGCATACAATTTTGACACAGACTTATATGTTGTCACAAAAAAGAATTTTCACAGAAGCCCCCCAAAGTATGTGCACGACACTAAAATGCATTTGACCTTCAATGTTGGACTGGCGAATGTTATGCACGACACACTTTCAAGTGCATGTCTGATAGTTAAACTGAAATAATGGCGACGGCAGGTCAAGACATGAAAATGGGATGGACACATTCGGACCGACAGATTCCAAACTAAGAACTTCAAACAGAATTTTAGACAAAGAGAACTCGATGAAACTGAAAAATTTCTTGAAAGAGGATTGTATTTTAGTCTGAATTAACTGATCTGTCAAAACTCTGAAGCATGCATTTTGATGAAAAACACCTTAAGTATATATGTCAAAATGCACCCATCGATTGCTTATTTCAGTTTTGGGCCAGACAAGATCTGACATGACCTTGACCTTTGAGATAGGAATATAGGATTTGCACACGACACTCCGTCTTGCAGAGGTCTACATTCATGCCAAATATAACTAGACTGCTTGATGCATTTTAAAGTAACGGGGACAATTCTGGACTGAGAGATGCACGCATATACTATCAGCCAGATGCCATCATGACAACTTAAGTTGAGCTCATATATCCAGGAATATGTTATTGAAATTCCCCACTGAGCACAGAAGGTATTCTCATAGGACAGACAGAGGACCCTGCTGTAAGATATATTTACAACAAAATCAAGTTCACTTCACAAACTTTTATTCAATTTACAGGTTTAGTAATTTAAATGTCCAAAACAATCATCTGAAGTACACAAAAATATCAGGTACTGATGGATGTTCCAGGAAGTATGTGCATAACAACAGAACCCAGACATGCTCACCTGAGCCTTAGAGGCATACAATTTTACGAAGATCCTACTAATAAATATGTACAACTCTTTTAACATCTGACCTGGTGCCCTAGTGTTTAACCCATTTTATAAAGTTTCATTAACATCTGACTAAAATGTGACTTCTAGTGTTTCAAAGGTTTGGAACAAGGGAAGTCACATTGTTGTCAGATGAACATCTAACATCCATTTGTCACATAAGCTTACTTTGTGAATAGTGCTCAGGTGAGCTAGAAATAAAAACTTCAGAATCAGAAGGCTAATAACTTTGCTCAATATCATTAAACAAGAAAATGCATGTAATTCAAAAATGCTTATTTGAGATGCATGTAAACTTGCATAGGTTTATGGTTTAAATATGCTGTACTTGCACATTATTTCACAAAAGACAACAAGAAAAAAGTCATATGGTCCTCTAATTTCCACCTAAATGAAACGATAAAGAGGCATTAAAAGGTAGAAAATCTGCCAATTTTGACCAAAGAGGATATAATCATGAAGAATATTTCAAGTACTCGTACTTCCTATTGTCATACTTTACATAAAGTTTCATTGGAATCGCATTTGCAATTGAAGTATTTTTACAAACTTTCATACAAAATTATATATCCAGAAATCAGACTACTTGGTAGCTTTATTCTGTTTCCTTTTCATTTTGAGTTTTGTATTTTTAATAAAGCTCTTTATCTGCATCCATGGCCTGTTCAACAGAAGTGGCTCTCTCTTCCTTGCTTCTTCAATTTCATGTTTTCCTGGTAGTTTCTCTAAGAAGAAATATCTATCCAACTGTCTCTTAACAGCTGCATGTTCATCTGCAGTCCACAGTTTTCTTGGCGTGGTTGCTTTCTGTGATTTTTTGGCAGACTTTTTCTTTAACTTTTAACTTTTTTGATGGTTCATCAGAGATTTCTGGCAGTTCATCATCGATTTCTGGAGGTCTCTCGGTATCTGCTCTATCCTCTCCTTCAGCATCATTGTCCTCCTCGACCTCTAGAGGTTCTGCCATGATAAATATTAAACATATAATCAAATAATTAACATACATTACAAATACAGAAAACTTTGGATATGATCATCTCAGAGGAGTTTTAATGGGAACAAGTCTAAGGGACAGCAATATATCCCTGTGCTTCTTAAAGTAAGACTTAAATCCATTATCTAATACAGAATATTTTAGGAGTCCAAACTGAAAGTGTCAGCAGACAATACTAGAAAATAACAAGAAATGATGGATAGTTTTATCATAAGAATAGAGCAATTTCTATTTTGTCACAATGTTTTATAAACTTTGCTACATATGCATTAAAATGCATTATGAGCCAACACGAAAATGCAAAGGAAATTGAAGGTTATAACAGTTGACAATCAAGTGTGACCTTGACCTTAAGCAGACAGTTGCATTGTATGTTCTGCAAGTCCTCTAATTGTTAATAACATTTGACTCTAGTTCTATGAAAATGATTCAAGAGGTTAAGATGACATGCAGCGGAGACAAAAGTTAATGACCTTGACATTGTGAACTTGACCTTGAGTAGACATGGATGACGCATATGTTCTTCACATCTCCTCACTGTGGTTAAAATTTTAGGCAAGTTTTATGAAAATCTTTTAAGAGGTATATGAAATATGGAGCAGACACATAAATTTTTGGGACAAACAGATGGACAAGATATGGCTTACAGAAATATAGTGTATAAATTGGAACATTGTGGAGGCATCTGTGTCATATGGACGTACAGTTAAACCCCTCTATTACGACCACTTCTGGGACTGGACAAAATTGGTCTTAATAGTGAGGTGGTCTTAATTTCGGGGTAGAAAAAGGTGCAAAACTGCTATAAGGGACACTGAAATATTGGTCTTATTATCAGGGTGGTCTTAATTTCGGGGTGGTCTTTATGAAGGGTTTTACTGTATTTCTAGTTTTATAGTAAAGGGCCAGTGCCTCCGTGAAAAAATCACATGACCCAAACATGCTGACAGTGTGCAAAACAAGGATTGGTAACAATCACTCAGGTGAAATCCAACCAATACTTTAGCAGGAGAAGTATTGTCAAGGTTTGTGACAGACAGTCAGAACAAAATCAAAGAGTCTCCCTATCCCACTCGATGGCCGGCAGGGAGAGACATAATTCCATCCAAAATCATCCTAATGAATATGGCACAAATATGCATAACCTAGCCTTGGTACCAATTATTACAGTGATTTTTTTTCAAAATTAACAATGTGGCATATGTACCCAAACATACAATAATTTAATCTTGATCAATTTTACATAATAATTTACCTTCAAGATCAAACTGGATTTCGTCAAGACTTTTTCCTTTGTAGAGGTGGATATTTCCTCTTTCTAACTCAATCAAAAGCTTACTCAGCTTTGCAACCTGGAAAGAGAAGTTTTTCTTGTTTAGTTTTTCTTTCTGTTTCACTGTTTTCATGCTTCTCTATGCTTTTCAAATGTTGTCAACACACACCTACATGATTAACAAGTTGGCGTTAAACTGTTTCTGAAGAGAATCCCTTTTTTGATGATTGTGCATAATCAATAAGTATCTAATACCACAGAGCCACGATGGCCCATGTATCACTTGAGTTGCAGCGAAATATATATCATAAGTAAAGAAATAAAGATTTTAAGTAAAGAAAGTAGATCACGAGGCAAAGGCAAGGTCATTAAAGACCACATATGAAATTTAATTTGAAAAAAAAACAACAAAAAAACAATAGAACAACAACAGCACATAGAGCAGAATTATATACATCCAAATTTTAATATGTATCTCATAAAACAAACAAGTCAAAGATAACACACTGTTTGAAAATAAATCCTTGCGAGGACTTAAAAAGCACAACTTCTTCAAATCATTCAAAATAATTACAATTACAATTACATGGCATTTATATAGCGCAAAAATTATGTAGACATATTCTATTGCGCTTCACACAAGTCCTAAGATTTTGAATCATGTTAAGAACAACACTATGTACACTATGATAAACACAGTTTTCTAAATCAGTGAGACTGGAAATGCCGCAAGATTAATTGTGAAACTGTTGGAACAAGTGTGTTTTGAGTCGAGCCCTAAATGTTACTTCACATTGAATGTTTTTAAGAGAGCTTGGAAGATTATTCCACAGTTTTGCGCCAACTACAGCTAATGACCGGTCTGCAAGTTTTGTACGCCGTCTGGGAATATGAAAGTTGACATCACTCTGTGAACGCAATCTATATCGACTTGTATTCTTATGAACAAACATATCCTTGATATATATTGGAGCTGTTCCGGCGATTACTCGAAAGACCAAAACAAGGACTTTAAACATAACTCTTGCTTTAACTGGGAGCCAATGAAGTCGTTTCAATAGTTCAGCACTTGGATGGTGGTACGAAACATTTAGCACAACCCTTGCAGCATGGTTTTGCACACGCTGTAGTTTGTTGACTTGGTATGCTGGAATATCAGTGTAGAGACTGTTACAGAAGTCAATGTGAGAGTGAACTAATCCATGTACCAAGGTTTCAGTAGATTCTTGAGTAAGATGTCTCCGTAGTGTTCTAAATTGCGTAACTGAATATTGGCTATTTGACATTTCTTCTGGATATGTTGGTCAAAGCTCAGAGTATTAGTCATGATCACTCCAAGGTCCCTGACTTGGTCAACACATTTAACATTAATACCTCCAACATTCACTTTCTCTATATTTAGTTTATTCAATTGCTGTTTAGTTCCATAGAATATTATTTCAGTTTTTGATTGATTCATTTTAAGTTTATGGGTTGTCATCCATGTAATAATATCGTTCAGGCAGCAGTCAAGCTGTGCGAGCACTGAGGATACATTACTAGGATTACCTGCCTCAATGGACAAGGCAAGCTTGTGATCATCTGCGTAACCATACAGACTCGCAGCAGAATATTTTTCAACAACCTTATTTAGAGCTGAGATATACAGAGTAAAGATTACAGGCCCAGCACAAGAACCCTGGGGGACTCCGAATCTCAAAGGTTCACTGTCAGACTTTGACTGGTCTATAATGACTGACGTTGTACGGTTGGTTAAGTAGGATTCAATCCATTTCAGTGGAGTATCTTGAATACCAAAGTCTTGTTGTAGTAGCTCTAGCAATATAGGAACGTCAATGGTGTCAAAAGCAGCACTCAGATCTATCATAACCACAATTGTCACTTTATTATTCTCAATGTTTTCTAGTAAATCATGATACATTTTAACCATGGCCGTTTCAACACCATGATATTTTCTGTACGCACTTTGGTAAGCTGGTAAAAGATTGTTGTCTTCAATGTACTCATTTATTTGATTTAATGCTGCCTTCTCTAAAATCTTTGAGAGGAATGTTAGATTTGAGACTGGCCTGTAATTTGGAAGTTCAAGTGGAAGACCTTTTTTCTTAAGTAAAGGTTTGATTACTGCATTTTTCCAGTCATCAGGAAACACACCAGTAAGTAGTGATTGATTCACAATTTCAGTGACAATTGCAATAAAATGAGCAAAGTACTTTTTAAGTTGAATGGTAGGTATCACATCAAGTTCACAAGTTGAGGATTTGGATGCAAAAACAAGTCTTTTGATATCACTTTCTGACAGAGGTTCAAACTCTGAAAATTTTCTATCCATTAAAGATGTGCTATGACTGGAAGAAGTATCAGTTGCATAGGACGGTAAGTTGTCAAGTTCATTTCTTAGCTTAGAAATCTTATCAGCAAAATATCGTTGGAAGTCATTTGCCAGAGAAACTGAGCTGCTATGAACTGGAAGAGGATTGTCCTTGGACCTTCCCAATAAGTCTGAGGTTACAGCATACAACTTTTTAACATCACCGGCTGCCTGTCCAACTTTGTTCTGGTAATAATTGTCCTTTGCCCGAGAGAGTGCCACACTGTAGTAATTTCTTACGCGGTTATACACTTTCTTAGTCAAGTCAGATTTGTTACTCATAAATATCTTTTCTATTGATCGCCTGAAGTTCTTCAATTGTTTTAGGTATCCAGAGTGCCAAGGAACTGATGGTCTACAAATTAGAGTCCTAGTTGTGACAGGGGCATGTTTATCAATAAAATAAGGACTAAAGAAACAAGCATCTCATATGAAGCTTGCTGACGACACTTGACAATGGTCTTAAAAACAAACATGATCATCATGAACAATTTGTGCTCAGGTGAGCTAAAATGTAAAGAAACACCTAGAGAGATAAAAATCAATACATCTTAAGAGAATGCAGTAATTGCATTGTATTAAATACCCTGGAATAACATATATAATGTTTTAGTGCTTAATTAGTATCACTTCCATAAAAAATAACAACAAAATAATATCAACATCTCTTGGCAACCCAAGAAAGCTGAGGAGAGTAAGTTCACACTGTGGGTTCTAGGACGCTTACCTGAACCTTCAATGGCACACATTCTCAAGGCAGTTCAAATCAAGTAGAACTTGAGCCAGTTTTTGACCTGATGTGATCAAGTTCCTAATTTGACCTAGAATTTTCGTCAAGACAAACATTCTGACCAAGTTTCATTAAGAATGTGGCAAAAATATTGCCTCTAGCATGTTAGCAAGATTTTTCTCTGATTTGAGCTGGTGACCTTGGTTCGCTAACATGACCCAGTTTTGAACTTGACATTGATTTTATCAAGGCAAAGATTCTGACCAAGTTTCATAAGGAATGGGCAACAATGTAGCCTCTACAGTTTAAATAAGGTGTTTCTTAGATTTCAGCTGGTGACCTGTTTTTTTCACCTCAAATAAAATAGTTTCAAATTTAACTAAGTTTTCAGCAAGAAAAACATTCTGACCAAGTATCATTTAGATTGGGGCAAAATGTACATGTAGCCTAGAGTTTAAACAAGATTTTTCTAAAATCTAAACCAATGACCTAATTTCTGACCCACAATACATTATGACAGATGATGCACAGCCAACGACCACAAAAAAATCTCTTACACTTTCAGATCATACAGATTTATGTGGTATTATAAATTGTCTCAAGAGACAAAATGAGCTAAAACTTAATGCACTGACCTGAACTGTGTCCTGTGGCAAACGGTAGAACTCCCGATGTACCCTTATGTCATGGCCCAGAAACCCAGCAAGCACATCCAACTCATTGTCTTTTAAGTTCAGCATTTGTGCAATTACAGCAATATGCTTCCTGAAGGAAGTCGAATTGAGCAACTCTGGCTGTTTAGCGCCACAATTGTTAGCAAACTTTCTTATTACATCAGTGGCTCTAACCGGAAATTGGGTATCTCCAGGTCTTGCAAACATGTACAGGTTGTCTTCATTTACATTTCCTACACACCGGTTCTTCACCAGAAAGTCAAGTTGTCGCCTTAAATTTCCAGGAAGCAAAACAGCAACACGTCTTCCTTTCTTGCCTCTAATTTCAACTCTATCTACAACCTCTGCCAACTTTTTTTCTAAAGGCGATAGGGATAGAAGAAACTCTTCCTGAATGTTTTTGCCCCGTTGGATACCATCCAGATATTGCTGGATTTCTAGCCTTTCTGCCTCGCCAGATCTTTTCTTATTAAAAAGAACAACTTGTGCAAGTGTGACTTCACACATTTCTCTCCATTCTAGTTCAGAGACTTCTGATGTTTCAAACATCTCAGTAAGATACTCTGCCTTGCTTTTCAAATGAGCTGTTAGCGCTTTCAAATCTTCTGCAAGAGGAATTCTAGTTGGCTTGTTGTATTTCATCTTCTCTAAAGTCTCTCCTGCTGCGTGACTTACTTCAGTATCCCAGTCTTCAGTGTAAACTTGTATAAAATTTTCAGCTTTTTCTTTCATTTCTTTGTCTCCATTTTGTATAGCTTTGGTTTTCAATTGTCGAGCTACTTTGTGTAATGCATGCCTAAGTTTCCTAGCTAACGATGGAGTGGTAAATGTCATATTATCATTGTCATATCCACAAAGGACTTTCACAGCCTCTACACATACTAAAAAACTTCAAACTATCAATACAATCTCTAAGACTTAGCACTGAGCTGTCAATTGCTCTACCAGAATTTACAAAGCGGGCAAGTTCTCTCATTTGTTGACGAATGTATTGGTGCTGATGACGGTTTTTTCCATGCTTTTTATACATTCTTTGACTATATGAGACAATATCAGCATCATTTCTTGCTATGAGCGAAACCTTGTCATTTGCCATTCTGTTCAAAATATTCTCTCTGAATGGTTTCTCTGCAACTTTGGACACTGGCAACATTGCAGCACTAGCAACTTGATGTCTTTTAACCATCAGGCATTTTCCTTTTTGCTGGGGATGGCGGTTTTTGACATGTCTCCACAAGTTCCTTCTTAAGAATGTTACTGAACAAGTACTGCACTCCACATAATTTGTTCCATCTTTCACTCTAGTAGGCCGTTTGTATGGTATTATTTCTCCTTTTTGAGCGTCAAAGACTTTTGAGTTGTGAGCAAAGTCCCCCCTGTTCATTATGTCTCGCCACATGGCTTTCCTTTCCTTTGAGTTTTTGTCATGCGCCAATGCTCTCTGCACATCACTTTCATTTGAGTGCGCCTGTTCTAGATGTCTAGCCAGTTTGGGATATTGTTTGGAGCAATAAACACACGAATGTTTCTTATCCCAAATTCTTCTATCATCTTCTGACTTCTTGCTTATGGCAACATATATGTTGTTTGTTTGTTCGTTTCCACTGTGATTGACTACACTATTGGTCATAATATCACAACCATCTATTGTTTGATGTGTTAAATCAGTATCACCTTCTTCCAAGGATTTGCAGGTATAAGTAATGTTGTTTTGCAATGGTATAATATCTGAGTCATTCTCACTTTCCATTGACATATGCTCCTCGTCTGATTCCGAGTCAGGGATGTAACTGGATACATCATCACCAGATTCAGAGTCTGGGATATAATCCTCATCTGCATCCGAGTCTGGCATATAATCATCAGCATCTTGGTCTTCTTCATAACTGGAATGGCAGTAATAAAATATGGTACACAAGTGGAATAATAGCGCTGTATGTTCAAAATAAGTAACTGGGGATGTTAGTTAACTATAGCTTCACCACAGGGACCTATAGGTTTTTGATTTGATAGATATGATAAGTGGCCATTACTCGAGCAAAATTAAATTTTATATATCTTATTCTCCTGTTTTTATATTCATATTCTCAAAGGCATGAGACTAACCTAAATATCATACCCATGGTGTATCTTGAGGAAGGCGGTAGATAGCAAATCCCATTTTTTGCACAGCAGACCTTGTTGCAATACTCCCACTATTGTATTAAATGTTTTGTTTCTTGTATGTTAAAGTCACTCCTCATAGACAACACACTTTTTAAAAAATTAGCTATGTGAGGACTTACAAATATACCATACATTGCCAACTTCCTGCAAATCACTCAAAATGAGGACTTAAAGCATGGTTACCAAAATCCAGTTTGCTATTTGTAATACTATGTAAACATTGTTAACATTTCGTTTGAAAAGAACTACTATAATCAAACATGAAGTGCTAAACACAAGTGTAAGACTGTCAAAGATATGCTCATCAAAAGTTGGAGATTTAATTGGGTTGAAGTACATGTATTCATCTGGGATCATTGTCAGGATTCATACTGGGAAATGACATTTCTTTGCAACTTTTATCAGTATGATCAACAAGATGGACAGAAAGATTAATCAACCTTATCAGTGGACAATGATATTTTTGAAAACTTTAGGAATTGGAAGGACTGTAAAAGCAGTTTAAAGCTGAACACTAAAGTGTGTGTGTGTGTGTGTGTGGGGGGGGGGGGGGGGGTGTTTAAATGTTACCGACTAAATAAAGGGCCTTAGCTTCCAAAAGATTGCAGCCAATGTTGTGGGTGATCAACCTTGTCCAAGGTAACATGTACCCATAATTTATGCATGACTTAGAATGAAAGTAACTTATTTTAAGAGCTAATCTGATTCATTTGGATAGCTTAATGGCATAATCCAGACAATGTTTTAGGCATTTTATTGATTAATGGTCTAGGTCAAGTAAAAACAAGAGCACCGCGAAGCGGGCCAATATATGCTCGAAGGGCTGTATCAGAGGATGTGAGCAAAATTTAGACTGTTCACAAGAAAGAGAACAAATTCTGCAAAAGAAGACAATGGTGCTTAGTGAACACTATTTATACTATAATACTATAAAAATTGTGATAATATTTGTCATGACTTTGTTAGTCTGACCTTGACCTTAAAGCAAGCCACCCTTAACATGGCTTCTGTAAGTTGTCTCAATGTGGTTAACATTTGTGTCAGGTTTTTCGAAATCCTTCAAGGGCTTTCAAGAGTTACAGAGTGGAAGGGAAACAGTCATATGACCTTTGATCTCTAAGTCTGACCTTTACACGAGCCATCCTGAACATGGCTTCTGCAAGTCGTCTCAAAGTAGAAATCCTTCAAGGGGTTCAAGAGTTACAGAGCGGAAGGGAAATTGCTAACGGACAGACGGACACCGAGGCGTATAAAAAACAATAATTGAACCTCCTAATCAGAAAAGTTAACTAGAACTATTGCTTCAAGTGATTTATATTCCGAATTCAACTTTGTCTTTAATAAATGACAGTTACCATAAACAGGCTATAACTCTGCAAACAGTCTTTTACTGTTACATGGAAGGAATGATAATGTGTTATGAAAGTGGGCAATCTACTGCAGGTTTAAAAGCAAGCTTTTCTGCAAACACCTAATATGTTACAGTTTTGGAGCAATGTGAGGACTTACTAACTCAATCATTTTCAAGATAAGCATTCAAAATGAGGATCTCAATCATCTTCAAGATAAGCATTCAAAATGAGGACCTCAATCATCTTCAAGATAAGCATTCAAAATGAGGACTAATATATTTGGGATGAGGACTTGGAAGTTTTCTAGCAGATCACACAACGAAAGCCATAAGTTGTAATTGTGTAGAATAATTATGGAACACAATTCTAAGCTGGTGCTATTTGTTTGGGTATGGAAAACTATAGGTGAACTCAACTGTACATATTCACACAGTGACTAATACAGTCATTTTATCTGACATGTCAGATAAGAGCTAAGTGTTCAAAAAAAGGACTGACTTTATTAATTAAAAAGGACTGACTGTGAAGGTCGCTTATAAAAAAGAAGGTTGAACATAGAGGGACAAAAAACAAATATATATTACTTCCACCAGCCACCCAAAGTAGCAGCATTAAAATGGAGTCTGAAGTTTATGTCATTACATGTAAATACCTTAAATCCTGATGCAGGTAGTTGTCTTGATCCAATCGTTTGAATAAACTCAGCATATCAAAAAGCCAATCCCTGGACACAGTGTGATGTTCTCCTGTAAAGTAAAAGTTTCCAAAATATAATTCAGTTCTATCTTCTAATTACTTACTGCCATTTGTTTGAAAATATAATGAAACTATTCCAATATTACAGTGCAAACACCAATATTTTCACAAGTAAACTTAACATTTTGTGAGAGTGGTACTTAACCACCTGATATAATGAAACCTAGAACAGCATCTATTCATAACTTAACTATCAACAAATCAACAAGCTTCAATGTTTCAGATTGTAATTGACTTTTATATAAGCTTATTTTTATTGGGCAAGAAACTATTGCAACAGACAAAAGTATAAATTAGAAAGATAGCCATAAAGATAAATCAACATATTGGTCTGACAGCTTCCCCATGTTAAGTCCAGCAGGTCAGTTGATTATCATCCAACAACTTGAAATCACACAGCCATGAATGTCAACTAAAACAAATGCTTTTTGTGCAAAGGAATCTTAAACAAACCTTACAAATCTTTCTCATCTAGAGCTACTGTAAGGGAATCCTCTCCATCAAGCTCTCCTCCTAAAGACAACACAATCTCTTCAGCCGCTTCTGCAAACAAATTTATATTATGCTTACTTCTTATCATGAATCCAGTACATTTATCTCATATTTGTACTCATACTCAATTTGAAACAATAACACTAAACAATCACTAGAGCCTTTACTGATTGTTAGATACTTTATCCATTAACAGTCAGCCAAATGTATACCTGATTTACACCATTTAATTCTATTTTAGGTAACAGTGACATTGCTCAGATAGCTTGATAGCCTTTAATGTTTTATGTACCTCTTGGGAAGTCTTGACCATCCCCTGAAAATCTGCACTTCACTCCTTGTAGAATGGGCTTCTGGCATTGCCTTGAATTTCTACATCCATAGCCTCTCGGATAAACTTCATCACCTTCTATCTCGTACTCTTCCTGAATAAGAACACAAGGGTCAACATGAGCACCTTTGCCAAAACACAAAGAGATGCTGTTTAAAGATTTTTTTTTAATTTTTAGCAAATTTGGTACACTATCAGCCAACAATCATTTCTGGCGAACTTCATCCTAAACACACCACTAGTTGAGGAGGAGATTCCATTTCAAGACCATTTCTATTTTTAGCTCTGGCAGAGGACTGAAACTATTTTAGCGCTATTTATACATCACCAGCTGATAATTATTCTTGTCATTGTTAACAAAATATGCCATGTGGTTAACGGGCTACAAGTAAACAGTTGCATACATTATGTCCATCTTTCATCAACGAGTTTAAGTAATAGAAGAAAAGGGAACTTTGAAAGCCACCGAACACGACAAATATGAAAATATTGCAGCTGTATATTACCTCTGGAAGGTACTGTCCTGCTTCCAGTGACTTTCTTACATACTCAGCATTTAGCACCCAGCAATGGTGAGCAATTCCAAGCATATATTTTTTTGTGCGCTGGCAGATGCGACTCCCTTCCTCTGAAAGACACACGAATGTAGAGGAAAATTATTTTTGAAAGAGAAGATCGGGTATCTTGCATGCAGTTAAATTCAAGCAAGAGTTGTCTAACATGATCATTTAAGTAGGTTAAATGACTAAGAATCCTTGTGTAAAGTTTTAATCCACTGGCATGCAAAACTTCTAATTTTTCGAAGTTGAACAAAGGCCATAACTGAGTAGAAAAGGAAGTTAGGGTTACCTGCCCTTTTCAAATGGCTGCCACTTTTGATATCAAGCAAGTATTCTTTAAAGAAATGAACACCAACAAGAAACTTGACGCTGACTTTCATGCTGATGCAGCCGACCTGGCTACGACAAGACAATACCTTGTCTTTCTCTTCGAAAAGTCAATCTGTATGAGATCTGTGTGGGAGATCTTTGTGGTTATTACTTGGTTATAATTTAAAATACCTGTCAGATTTTCTTCTCTACTTTGACATTGACTGAAGAAAGAAAAAAGAACTATCAATTAACTTTAACATAATTACCAGTCTCCATGATCACATGTGTTGTACTTCTGTCAAAGCTATCCATATAAATTCCACCGCATGTTGCAATCAGCTGAATAATTAGTTTCTGGAACACAGAATAATACAATATTTTAACTTCATCTTAAAATTTTACAGAAAAGAAAGTGTGTACTGTACATACAAAAGATTTTGCTTCATAATGGCTTAACTATCTTATCCATAAAACAGCTAGTGCATTAAACTGGTTACTTACATTTGATCAGATCCAATATCTGATCTATGCTTTAAAGATAAACTTACATTTATAAGTTTACAATTCAAGAACATACCTTAATTCGTCTTCTTCCAGAGCAAGCAAATATCTTCTGTTTCATGTTTTGATCTGAAATAAACAATACAAACAACATTAAAGTCAAATTAACATCAATAATTTGAAAAAGAGTCATCAAAGGATTTTTTTAGAACTGAGCCAACTTGCAGAAACTATCTGAAAAGCTATGAAAATGAAGTCAACACAATTATGATGGAGATTTACATTAATGAGATTTACTCTGGCATTTGAAATGGGTTATGCAAGTAAGGCCATGGCCACAACAGTTTCAGGGAAAATGGTAAACTATATGAACAATAATTCATTTTTAGCACATCAAAAATCGCAAAGCTTGGCTGATCAGAACATCTGTTAACCTGCAGAGCCTAACAGCTGAGGACGACAGAAATGAATCGGAGTAAACATAGTTCTCGAAAATTACTGTCACATAATCTAAAACAGTTTAAAATCATTTTTGACTGCTAGACACCTATTTTCTTATATATTATAATATATGACTCAAAGCAATCATGAATACACTCCATATATAATAATTATATGAACTTAAACAACCCTTGGTATGTTACTGAAATTACTTTTCATTATTAAAGGCAGCAAATTGAGTGAGAAAAATTAAATTTAGAAACGTTGTCTATTATTCATTTTCAAGCATGCTTTCTGACAAAATAAAATACTTAAAATAAGCCAATTTTTAATCATTTTTTAGACATAAACCAAAATCAGACTTTTGTTATTTTAAGTACTTTTTAAAAAAGGGCTAGAAATTCAAGCACTTTTTAAGACTGTATGAACCCTGTAATTTCATTTCAATTTTAAATTTCATTTATACATAAATGCACATCAATCCTAAGCTAAAATATTGGTATAGATATCTGTATTACACTTTATTAAATATAGTGCTATACTTTAAATGTGCAAATTGTCATCAAGTTTAATGTCAAAGAATTAGATAATGGACACATAGAGACCTTCAATGAATCTGTCAGATGTATCTAAAAGGACTTTAACAGTAGATTAAATAGAGTATAAACTTTGTTGACTACAATAACAATCCGAGGACTTACAAGTGAACTTACACTTAGTCCTCAAAATGATAAAAATATATGATGAAAATCAGGGGTATGAAATTTAATGGGACAATCTAATAGACAGTCAGTTGATTTCAGATTGTTCTTACACTGTTTTCCGCAGATTCTTACAGATATTTCCTTTATATTAATGCACTCAATAAATTGAAAATATTACATTTATTGCATACAACACCTATTAAATTAAGGTGCTGCCATGTTTTTAAAAAGACTGATCCATAAAGAATTATACATTTTGTTATTGCATTATTTCTGTTAGAAGATTAACATGTTTATTTCACACTGATAGTAGGATCTTTGACAAACGCTTTCCAAAAGGATGACACTGTTACAGTGGTACATAATATCAGTATTTTTGATGGTTCCTTTGAGCTAGTTTGCACAAAGTTCAAAATCATATCCTAGTCCTCAAAATGGCATGATGCCTGTCAATTCAGCGTGGAATTAAATCAGACTGAAATATTTAATAATTTTAAGCATACAAACATGTCAAGTATTTGTGAGGACCTAGTTATATGACATGACTTAGTGTTAATACAACCAGCTTTTGTTTGCCAATATTACTTACCACTTGTTTATGAATGTCATTTTACTGGTCACCAGTGTATGGTGACATTGATGTGGATGACAATTAAGACTATGGTACTTAATATGCTTTCTAAATCGATCTCTTATTCTTACTTATTCAACAAATTTTTTTAAGTCCTCTTACTGTCTGGTTTTCTGAGTCCTTCAGTCATGTTCTCAGCTATTCTGGCAGTACAAACAGCCACAATGCTATCAACACTGGCAGCTTCCATTTCTTCAGTAGCAGTCTGCCTTTCTTCATCCACCTCCGGAAGTCCTTATAAAAGAGTGCATGGAATTAAATCAGACGGAATCATATAATGATTTTTAGCATACAAACATGTCAAGTATTTGTGAGGACCTAGTTATATGACATGACTTAGTGTTAATACAACCAGCTTTTGTTTGCCAATATATCTTACTACTTGTTTATGAATGTCATTTTACTGGACACCAGTGTATGGTGACATTGATGTGGATGACAATTAAGACTATGGTACTTAATATGCTTTCTAAATCGATCTCTTATTCTTACTTATTCAACAAATTTTTTAAGTCCTCTTACTGTCTGGTTCTCTGAGTCCTTCAGTCATGTTCTCAGCTATTCTGGCAGTACAAACAGCCACACTGCTATCAACACTGGCAGCTTCCATTTCTTCTGTGGCAACCTGCCTTTCTTCATCCTTTTTTGGAAGTCCTAATAAAACCGTGCATGGAATTAAATTATACCAAATGAAAAAGGTTGTTTTTAGCACATAACTGATTTTAAGAAGTATGTGGTTTGTGAGGACCTGATTATTAGGCCAGTGTTGATAGGATTAGCTTCAGTTTGGCAACATCAGTTAAAACTCACTGGTGTTTTTATTTTGTATACTGCACAGTTCCAATGCGAGTGATAAAAAAGTAAATCACTGAACATATTTCTAACTATACTCTTATACTTTGACAAACAAACCATGTTTTAACAATTGGGAAGTCCTCTTACTGTCTGCTTCAAAGTGTCCTTCAGTCATGTCCTCCGTTATGCTTGGGGTACAAACAGCCACGTGGATTTCATCATTGACAGCTTCCATTTTCTGTGTGGCAGCCTGTGTTCCTTCATGCTCCTCTGGAAGTCCTAGTACAAAGTTTCAAAGCTGTAGTATAAGTAGTATGAAAGTTATGACCTTGAACAGGCTTGCATGCAAACTATAACCTGAAATTGTAAGTCAAAAAAAGGGCCTTAATTTGAAAAAAAAATGGAAGTTAGAAATACGATTCTTGGTATACATATTCAGGATATGATGGTGAACAAGTGTACAAAAGTTTCAAAGCTGTAGTATAAGTAATATGAAAGTTATGAACCTGTCTAAGCTCGCATGTAAACTATACAAACTTAAATTCTAAGTCGAAAAAGGGTCATAATTTGAACAAAATAGAAGTTAGAGTTATGGTTCTTGGCATACATACTTGTGACATGATGATGAATAAGTGTACAAAGTTTCAAAGATGTATAATGAGTAGTATGGAAGTTATAAGTTAGTACACCAGCTTGCACACAAACTTTAACCTGAAATTCTAAGTCAAAAAAGAGCTATAATTTCATCAAAATGAAGGTTAGAGTTATGGATCTTGGCATACACACTCGAAATATGATGGTGAACAAGTGTGCCAAGTTTCAAAGCGGTAGCTATAGTACTTTGTAAGATATAAGTAGGTTGCACATAAACTTTAACCAAGGCGGGACGGACAGCAACGCCTACCCTGACGAAAAAGTGAGTGGAATAGCCCGACATATTCTTCGAATAGTCAAGCTAAAAATTGAAATTTAGTTGGGTCATTTTACAGGATCTTTGTCCACAGAATGACATGTAATATTCTGGTGTGCATGATGAAAGTTGTTAACTTTCCAAGTTGACTTTGACAGATTGTGAATGTGACAAAAACCAATAACCACAGTTTTTTTATTTAATATAATTGTGACTCACCTATGTAGCTGTCAATATACTTTACTTCAATTAGTCCCTTTTCTTCAGCTGAAACACTGTCATGAGTTGTATCAACATTCCCGCTCTTCTTTGTTCGGAGTCTCATTATCTGCAAAGGAATAAGACAAGGTTCACAAAGCTAAATTTTGAACTCTTAAGACGACAAAACATACAATTTAACTTGGTATTGAAGAACTATTTGTTGGAGTGGCTATAAAATAGTAAGTGTGCCACTACACTGGCATCATCATTTTTGCAACAGAATTTATTCAGTTAGAAGATGCTATAGTCCATACCATAACCTTAACCATAAAAACACTTCATTATAGTACAATGTGATAATATATATTGACATACAAGTGAAAAAATATAAGACAATCAGGAACTTGATGAAGGATGGGGTTTCAAAAATTCATTTGACATTGCAGCTTGAATGCTTACCCATGATATTTATTAAAATTACACACCATTATTTCTCATCTGCCAGGCGTGTTACAGAAATAGGTAAATCATTTTTATGGTAAATGTATCTAGAGTTTACAACCTAGACGTCGATTCTTTTCAATAACATTCCGAAAATTGGCCGCCATTTGTTTACATTATGCCAGAAGCGGGATTACACTATAAAACAGTAACAAACACTGTTGTCATCTTGCTCGATAGAGTCTGACACTGTGAAAACGGCATGTATCAATTTAACAAGTTAAGTATTAGTAAGAGTTACTTAAAAAATGTTAATTTAAAGAAAAAAAAAATCCTGAAAATCAGCCGCCATTTGTTGTTTACATTTATACCGGAAGGGGGAGTCCAGTATGCAAGTTATACATCCGAAATCAGCTTTCCGTCGATTTTTTCCCAAAATTATGGATGCAAGTTATATATAAATGCAATTTATACACAACCGAATACAGTATGTTTTTATATGTGTTAATTTCAAATACATATTTTCAAACTAACCACCTGTAACTGTGAAACACTCAAGGCAATGATAAAAAAGAAAAACTGTAGGGACCAGGTTTTAGCAAAAAACATCTCTAGATAGTACTGTTGAAAATTTTGATCTACTTCTATATTATAAAAAGGGTGAGCAGCAGCCAATAATCCAACGGATATTTTGAGGTTGTTTAATCAAGAAAATCCAAATCAGTTAGCAACTGTTAAACGCAAGCCATAAATAGAATGCAAGTTAGAGTTTAACTTATTCAAAGAAACTATTAGATGGTGGTCTTGTCACCCCCCAAAAGAATCAAATGAAGTCAAATGATTCAAAGTTACTTTACCATGTTTTCAACTTCTTTTGAATGCAATAATTGTTCATGTTGGAATATGTTATCAAAAACAATTCCATATTTAATCGAACAACTAGACTGGCAGAGACATGGCAACACTGGACTCTGCCTTACAAGAGGCATAACTAATCATCTAAAAAAAAGGATATATTTTATTAAAATGCTGGCCTAAGAAACAAATACTCACACAAACATAAACTTCCATAGTGTATTTTGTCACAACTATTCATTACCAGAAATATTAACTAATTTAATTTATCAAAAGATAAAAAATTAAAGTTCATATAAAGTCTAAACTGGTTGCTTCGTATTTTTGCACATTCAAACTGAGTAGAGAACTGAAAATATTTTTGAAATTGTTCAACTGGAAGCTGAAATATTGTCATTTGTGCTATTTCAAAAAAATGGGAAGTGAAGTGAAAAAAAAATAGTTAAGATTTAAGTCCATAAAAATTCCAAAACTAGCCTTTTTTATGAAACAGCCCAGTATCTAAAATTCATATGTTGCATTATTACAATGAATATATTATAAAGAAAAAAATATGTGTCAAGCTACTAATTTCAAACTTTACCATATTATGCATGGTTCAATTGGTAAATTAATTAATGGGAAACCACAAGGCCTCAATTACCTTGCAAATTGTAGCACAAGTTTAAAATCACTAAATGTGGCTACAATCATGACAATTTCGTTGTCAGTTATAATTGCAATCATTACACTCATAGCCAAAATACTTGAACAATACCAAGTGATTCCCTTAATATCTAAATCACTTATGAGTTGCCATAAGTTTGAATTTGAAGTCAATGTAATGATCTGCTGGCTTCACAATTATTTTAAACAAAGGATAATACCATGAATAAGCAATTGACACATTTTGAATAAACGAGAAAAAAACAACAAACCCTGTTTATTTTGCTTTCAAATGCAAAATACAGACACATCAATTCAATGATTTACTCGAGTACTCACTACTATATAAACAGATAGATATTTTTTCTGTTGCATTTTAAATATGAAGTAATTATATATTTGACTCTTTAAAATTTATTAAAAACAAATTTTAAGTATCATTATAAAGAAATATCACTGAATACAACAAATGGCTTCGGACAATCTGATTATGACTCATTGAAAATTCTGGAAAGTCAATTCACCTCTGGTTTTCAAAAGCTTTTGAATTTAAAAACCCAGATCAGATATGTGGCACTGAGCTAAAGCATCTTTGATTTTCTTGCAAGGGTGTGAAAATACCTTTGTTAAGCTAAATCATATAAAAAAAATAACATCACCATCAGTTCACGTAATTTACAAGATACAGCCAATAAATTAACTTACAGTCTAATAGAATTTTTTATGAAAAACCTTTGCATCTTCCAACATTAGAGCACACAGGGTCCAAGTTTCTGTCATTTTAAATGATACCAGATAGCCATTATTATATTTGTGAACACAAAAATATTCTTTTTTCTTCTGCTGAAATAAAACGACACATAAAGTCCACATCCTGTTTCTTTACTTTAGCACAAATATTGAACTCGACGGTCCTTTCCAGCAGCACCTGTACACGGACATATTTGTACTTTTGCATTTTTTTTAGAATTTACACACTTTAAAAATATTTTTTACAACGAATCTCTGCTGAAACAGTAAACATTCAGACCTCTAACTGACTGTAAAATCAAATCTTACCTCGCGCATTAAGATGGCGGCTGTAAAGTATCATCTATGTGAGCAGACGCTTTCTGTCGTTATGTTACGTATAACATAAAGCGTCTGAGCGCACTGTTTGGCGCGTATTCTCCTAAGAGTGATCTCCCTCTGCCTTCGCGCACTTTTCAAGGTCACGTGATAAATAAAAATGTGCGAAATATGTGCGAACATGTCTTGACTAACCGTCATTTTGAGGACTCTTTGATTTTGCGCTAAATCAACGTAGGTCCTCCCAGATAACGCAAAATATGGAAATAATTTCGAGGACTAGGGTGTAAGTCCTCGAACTGGAGATAGGTCCTCGTATTGTTGGTGTGCGATCAAGCCTTAGTCCTCTAAAAGATAGGTATACACACGCACACACACACACCGCACACACACACCGCACACACACACCGCACACACACACACACACACACACACACACACACACACACACACACACACACACACACACACACACACACACACACACACACACACACACACACACACACACACACACACACACACACACTGATGTGTTTTATGCACGGCCTTGTAGGTCTGCCAACCAGACAATGAATATAATACTGGTGGAAGTTATGAAGACTAGCGAGCCGGGTTCGAAAACTGTGCCATCTACGATGAGTTAAAACATAATGCCTAATAAAGGCGTAGTCGTTAAACCCGGATTAATTTAATACTGTTTTACAGCATCTACACAACATGACACCGACACATAAGATTTTCTTAGTTTACAACTTTGATATTGCTGTGCAAACTCGAATTGTTGTTAGCTGTGTATTTGCGTCATGACAGCAAAAGAAATTTTGTGCTATTACCAAGTTTTCACAAAAGAAAAAAACACATTTGGTAACATGAGAATCAGAGGTAAAACTTACACCTGCAATGTTTCAAACCATCTTTAGATTCCACATACATATTTTCTGTTAAATTCTTATCATATTAAATGTTCGTAAAGTATAAGTTTATATGTATCAGGCAAATTTAATGCAGAAAGATTTTAGTAAACCATTGCCATGGATTTTGTTGGTGACCTGTAAACAAAAGAGACTAGACACAATACTATTCAAAGTCTCAGTCAGTACATTTTTAATGAATTTTGCATAAATCATTGAAAATTGGAATATGTCAACACAATGACCTTAGCTGGCTACACAGTGGACGATAAATGGGTTAAGGATGGGTCGGGGAGTCAGATGGCTCTACTCATCTGGACCAATCGGAACACCTCGGATAATTCACGAATCATCTCTCAAATGTATGTATGTAGTCGGATCACCTCGGCCATTTCCCTAAATGGGACTTCTTTTGAGACAGACGTCAAAACAAAAATGGCAGCTCGGGTACAGCTCACTATTGTACGATGCCAGTAAAACTTCAATTTGAAGTGGGTTCAAATTTAAATCATCCGATTTTAATTTACCAGCGCATCAGACACGCAGCTGTCAAACGATGGCAGTGTTTATGTTTTGTGCGAACTACTTAGGCATATTCTTCTTCCGACTTCCGGCGAACAAAACGATCGTGATTTGAGCTAGTATCATTGCACCAGATACATCCGAGGGATGATTGTCCCGAGGCCGGAATTACCCGAGGAGTTCCGATTGCATCTGGACATGGTCTCCGTCTGCAGTGGTGTCTGTAAGGGGTGGAGATAAGGGTCTTGCTAACCAGTAGAAGTGCAACAAATTGTTTTACCAAATTCCACACTGGGATATCTCTATAACTAATTAGTTGACGACTCTTTTTACTGTGACATATTGGTTGGGTGGTTTCTAAAAAGTATATCCAAATGCCTTTTAGTAAAATTTAACGATAAGATTAAAAGAATCGACACATTCTTAAAACTTTATCCAATGTATGTAAAATACCGATGCAACGTTCCGCGATTTGCATGTAGACCCCTCATTGATATTTTGACCGTTTCCATTCAGGACCACCCTAATTGCTTCAAACATCATCAGGAACAGTCGCGCTCGTTCTTTGGTGCGAAGGTGCCAATCACCTCGAGCTTTATGCTTGTAAGCACCGATAAGACCTATCGGTTGACGTGAACAGACGTTACCGACCACTTACGTATGATGTGTCAACATAACAATGGTTAATTTATATTTGTATGTTTTATTCATATAACCGGTTATTTCATAAGACTATCGTGATCAGTAGCAGACTTATAACAAATCATCCTTTTCCTTCGTTGTTATGAATAACATCAGTTTCAAAATAATTTCATTTAAAGAGACCAGACCTTCCAACTGAACAGTGAGTCGTCAGTGGTACTTAGACGGACAGACGTCTGGAAACTGAGGGTCGTCAGTTGTACTTAGCTAGACAGATGTCTGGAAACTGGGGGTAGTCAATGGTACTTAGACAGACAGACGTCTGGAAACTGAGGGTCGTCAATGGTAGTTAGACAGATAAACGCCTGGAAGCTGAGGGTCGTCAGTGGTACTTAGACAGACAGACGTCTGGAAACTGGGGGTAGCCAATGGTACTTAGACAGACAGACGTCTGGAAACTGGGGGTCGTCAGTAGTACTTAGACAGACGTCTGGAAACTGAGGGACATCGGTGGTACTTAGACAGACGTCTGGAAACTGAGGGACGTCAGTGGTACTTAGACAGACGTCTGGAAACTGAGGGACATCAGTGGTACTTAGACAGACGTCTGGAAACTGAGGGACATCAGTGGTACTTAGACAGACGTCTGGAAACTGGGGGTGGTCAGTGGTACTTAGACAGACGTCTGGAAACTGGGGGTGGTCAGTGGTACTTAGACAGACAGACGTCTGGAAACTAGGGGTGGTCAGTGGTACTTAGACAGACAGACGTCTGGAAACTGGGGGTCGTCAGTGGTACTTAGACAGACGTCTGGAAACTGAGGGACATCAGTGGTACTTAGACAGACGTCTGGAAACTGGGGGTGGTCAGTGGTACTTAGACAGACGTCTGGAAACTGGGGGTGGTCAGTGGTACTTAGACAGGCAGACGTCTGGAAACTGAGGGTCGTCAGTGGTACTTAGACAGACGTCTGGAAACTGAGGGACATCAGTGGTACTTAGACAGACGTCTGGAAACTGAGGGACATCAGTGGTACTTAGACAGACGTCTGGAAACTGAGGGACATCAGTGGTACTTAGACAGACGTCTGGAAACTGGGGGTGGTCAGTGGTACTTAGACAGACGTCTGGAAACTGAGGGTCGTCAGTGGTACTTAGACAGACAGACGTCTGGAAACTGGGGTTCGTCAGTGGTACTTAGACTGACAGACGTCTGGAAACTGAGGGTCGTCAGTGGTACTTAGACAGGCAGACGTCTGGAAACTGAGGGTCGTCAGTGGTACTTAGACAGGCAGACGTCTGGAAACTGAGGGTCGTCAGTGGTACTTAGACAGACAGACGTCTGGAAACTGAGGGACGTCAGTGGTACTTAGACAGACAGACGTCTGGAAACTGAGGGTCGTCAGTGGTACTTAGACTGACAGACGTCTGGAAACTGAGGGTCGTCAGTGGTACTTAGACGGACAGACGTCTGGAAACTGGGGGTCGTCAGTTGTACTTAGACGGACAGACGTCTGGAAAGTGAGGGTCGTCAGTTGTACTTAGCTAGACAGATGTCTGGAAACTGGGGGGTAGTCAATGGTACTTAGACAGACAGACGTCTGGAAACTGAGGGTCGTCAGTGGTAGTTAGATAGACGTCTTGAAACTGAGGGACGTCAGTGGTACTTAGACAGACCGACGTCTGGAAACTGAGGGACGTCAGTGGTACTTAGACAGACAGACGTCTGGAAACTGAGGGACGTCAGTGGTACTTAGACAGACAGACGTCTGGAAACTGAGGGTCGTCAGTGGTACTTAGACAGGCAGACGTCTGGAAACTGAGGGTCGTCAGTGGCACTTAGACAGACAGACGTCTGGAAACTGGGGTTCGTCAGTGGTACTTAGACAGACAGACGTGAAAGGAAAAACACGTGTTCAAATATGTTGAACTACACATTTACTCTTTATAAAATTATCAATTCTTTGGTCATAATTATTTAACGATTCTATATGCAATCGGGCCATACAATTACAATGAATACGTGTGGCTTTCAAATAAAAAGAAAGGCAACCAATTTCTTTTTAAGCAACATTCTTTGTAAGTTTTATTCACCTGAACCCAACCCGCTGTGTTACTGTTTGTTGATCTATCGATCTGTTTACCTACAAGAGCGGGAATAAAATTATTGGCAACTCTTGATCAAAACTAGGTGATCCGGTGTAAGAATCCGGTGTAAATGGGTCTGGTATCTTTTCATTTGTTCACGGCGTGCTTTCACTATAAGCGCAGCACAGTACATAAACAAATACATTACATTTCTCTATGAATTAAAGTTGTCAGAAGACAGTCATACAAGCAAAATCAACGGTTTTGTCAATGAAAGAAACAGAATAACTCACCATGTTTCTACTTCTATGACAATAGTGTTTATAAACCGTAGAAGCTCTTTTTTTATTACTTGCGATGAAGCCATATCATGGTGTTACCAAAATTTAACGATTTAAGACCATTTGTCTCCAGCTTTTGTCAGACAAAGCTTAAATGTAATAACAATCTTTAAGTTTTAGTTATTAACAGACGCCATCTGACATCTTACAAAATATCGTATTATAGTTAGACAACAACAACAACAACAAAAAAAAAAAAACAACAACAAAGAAACAAAACAACAACAACAACAACACGACACTGTCGAATTTAGGAAAATATTGAATGTTAGTAACTTGATACATGGTTGTGTGAAGTTCTGATTAGACATGGAAATGCCACATTTGTCATATAATAATTATATCCTTGACAATTGACTATACTGATTGCCAAGATTATTTACCATTTCACTGATGTCATGCACCAGCAAACATTTGTTCCGATGTGTTTAGATGTGAAATTGACAACAATAACAACATAACAACAATGAAAACAACGCCTTAAGAACATTTCTAAACAATGTTATGCAAGAAATCACGTGCAATGTTTAACATCCGGTTATCAATTAACTAACAGGCTACCTATCACACACGATTGATAAACACATCATTCATGAGCATAATAGTGCTTGAATATTACGTATTAAATTAGACATTAGTATTTTGCTTACATATTTTATCAGAGACAATACTAATTGTTCTTTAGTTACATAACATGTAACAGAATAGCTGATTGCCTCGTGCTTTCAGGTAATTAGGGATACAGTTGTCTTATTAAACATACTTGTAACATGCTAGTTGTTTTGAATCGTTGTATTTATGACGATTGACCCTTAGTTTACAAAATAAAGATAACTGATCAGACAATTTTCTGATACACATCATCACATCAGCATATCCAGCTGACCGTATAATTGACCCTCTGGACATTGGGTAAAATATACCAAATGTCAACAAATGTAAACCCCTTATGAGATCAAATGTTTCCACGCCCTATCAAATGCTTAATTCACTAGGCCAATATTGGGGATAATGAAATTGTGCTCAACCAAAAGGACAGACAGGCTAACAAGAACAAATATTAAGATTTCGCCTTTGTTAATCATCATAGAAATTGTGTTCGGCGAGAAAATAACGCATTGAAATATATCCCCGTAAGTCTGAGGTTGTTTCAACTGCGCAGGACAGTTTGAGATTTTTTTTTACCTAAGTCGACAAAACCCATAACTTTTGAAATATTTAAGTACTATATTAAAAAATATCAAAGTCAACATGAATACGTCAGTACTTTTGCGTTGAACTGAACACATTTCACAGTAGAGCAATTTTATAAAACCATTGACATGACTGTTTTGTGTAAGTTACACCTTCAGGCCAAATGGTTTATAATCAATGGCTTAACTCTTTGCTAAGAAAACAACATAAACATACTTGCAGATACTTGTCACGAATAAAATGTATACATGTACGGCGGTCAATAATGCGGCTAATTTATCTAATGAAAAATGCGAGAAATAATTAAATTTCGTAATTGAATATTTTTGATATTGTGAAGATTTTTTTTCAGTTAGAAGAAAACGCTCAACAACTGACTCCAATGCTGGAGTTACATTTGTTCACTAATTAAAGAACACTTTCTGCAAATACTTTTTCCTTTTGAAACTGTTTAATGTTGGGCATCTTAACACCCGAGTTTTTTTCCTGTTGAGATGATGTAACTAGATTCCGCAGTATCTTTATTATAAAAATACAGTAAGCTAATTATACTTACGGTTTTCTGCCGCTGCAGCTTGCAAACAAATTGCCAACAATATTATGCTAAGTACGTCCATTTTGTATCCTTAAATCTGAAAGCATCTACACGCACCCGAAAGTACCCAGCAATTGTGAAAAAATATCCTGTATGAAGTGTGTCAACGTGATGTTCTCATATGCGAAATGCTTCGCCGAGCACTGAAGTTACACACAAATTGCATATACTTTTACAATACACCAAGTCAAAAGTGGGTGGGGTACCAATCGAGATCTAATCAATACGAGTTGAACCCCACGGCAAGCTAAGACATTAACGGTAGGTTAGTCTTTGTCACCCGTGGCTGTAGGCACAGGTGCGTTTCTCAGGTGTAACGGATACAAGGTATGCAGTCACCTTTTGGTCACATATAATGTTGGAAATCACCTTTTATCCAGTTTTCGCAGTTTCAAATAAAGAGATTTGATTCTGGAAGTATACATTTGGCTCTGTATCAGCAACTCAACAGACAAAAAAGACATTGGTTTTCAGTGGTGTCAAGGGAATGGAAGTATTTTTTATAGATATTGTAGGTTTTTTAATACTTATGTTCATATCTAAATGCTAAGTAATCTTTTGTTGGCTGTAAGATTGAGACATTTGAAAATGAAATTTAGACTTTTTTCTTTTAATTCACTTAGGACTATCAAACGTATAGATGTGTACCATCAACGATATTCTAACAGAAAGTTTAATAACAAAACGCTACATGGCCATTTTCAGAAAGGAGCTATGTAAGGCATTGTGCGCAGCATCTTGAGGCATGCAGCTTACGGTGAGCTGTATTCGGTTTAAGCTGTATAGGCCTACTTTATACTGAATATGTTCATAGAGAGTGTATTCTTCTCACACATTAGCTGTAAACGAAGAAATCTGTATACGGCGTAGCAAAGTATATCTCGTTACACCCGTAGCTATACGAGCTGTGTTACGCCGCTATAGCTCCCGCCGGACTAGCTCGCTTTTGGACTATACACACTGCGACTTAAAGAATACAGCTACCCAAGAGCTGTATCAGTAGCTTCTAAACGACTATAGCTCCCCGGAGCTTTATATCTAAACAAAATGCACCGGATGCGGAAGTGATGATCAGCTCCTCATCATGAAGTTACTGTCCAAACTGATGTGTACCTCGCCAAAAGCAACAACAATCAAACAAAACAACACAATAAAAACAAAAAAAACAAACAACAACAACACGCACAAACAACAACAATATTAACAACAACAAAAACACAACAGCAAAAAACAACAACAAGAACAAAAAAACGGCTTTCTATGTTCGGGCTACGTTTACCTACTTAATATGAGCGTAATCGGACACAAACACATTTGATGACATTTTTGCTACAAATAAGTTTGTGTTTTTTTTTTACTTTGAATACCATTTTTATTTAAAAAACCATTAGATGTGACTTAGATAAGACAGTTCCAGCGTCAAATGAATTTGTCTAAGTGTTTTTTGTTCATTTTGGAAACTCAATGATCACTAATTCATTAATGCATTTGTCGGCAAACCTGTCTGGAGGTTCTGTAGGGATTATTTATATAGAAACAATAGTTGAATCGCCGTTTTTAGCGGTGAGAATGCATCTATGAGTTATTTATACCTGCTTTATAGCTAGATGTAGGCACAGCCGACATACTCCCGGTGAACGAGTTTGGATTGGCTATAAATGACAAAATCTAAAGGCGGTACCCGTTTCCATATATTGATATATTGGTACAGCATCAGCCACTGTTTTGAGGAAATGCGGCATAATTTCTGCATAAACGTATACTTAAGACTAATTAAAGAAGATTTTGAACACTATTCATAAGATATAAGATATGGAAAATCACGAAAAACAACAACAACAACAAAAACACACTCTGATAAGTTTATTTTTATTGAATTTATAATAATGTGAGTTAAAAGAAGCCATCACGTAATACATTTGCACATTTTTCTCCTGACGGAAGAAATAACACTTGTAGCACCGTAATGAATCTTACCTTAAAAGAGCTTCCTCAGGATGTAAGCATTTGTATTGTACTTTGTATGAAAATTTAAATATACCATCTATCTGATTGTCTTAAACAGTGATTTTGTTAATCAAATTAGTTTCAATTTAATAATGTTTTACCCAAAACATAATATTGTCTGTTCCAGTGCTCAGAAACAGGAAAACTATTTCCTAGACAAAATTCTAAATTCAAACAATAGACGGGCAACATTTTCGTCCTCTCGAATATACAGCCATGTTACAAGGAATCTCAAATAGTAAACAACCACATTTTTATTGTTACATTGCAAAATGTTCTTTTATGACAGCTGTACGTTGCAATGGTATCAGATATTGTAACATTAGTACATCGTCAAGTCATGTGATGAAGTGTTCGACATTAATGTCCTGTGTTTAAGATAATCTACCTGTATGCCAGGGAGCAATGGACTAGAGTAGTGTTGGTCTTAACCTAAATACTAATAAACACCCACACACACGCAGCACGCACACGCATGCACACGCAGATCGCACGCAAGCACGCACACATAGCACGCACGCACACGCACGCACACGCAGCACGCACGCACACGCACGCAGCACGCACGCACACGTAGCACGCACTAACGTATATATAAATATATTGAGTTTAAGGAAAAAAACAATTTTACTCTTGCATCAATTATTAGCTATAATGTTGGTGCAAGAATTAAAAGTGAAATGTGCTGTCCAAAATAACAACTCGGAGAATAAAACACCCCATAGAGTTGAGTTGCTACATTTGGCAAACTTTGGAGAAGTCAAACAAGAGTTTGTTTATTCTAACGTATTTCACCGAACGGTGTTTGGAGTTTACAGCTTCACAGTCAAATTTGCATGTACTTGAGGAGATTATTAAATACCCTGCACATGGCACTTAAAAGCTTTGTCGAATATGACCTCTTTTCTATTGGGGGCGTGGTTAAACAGTGTCTATATATTTGATACATATCTTCCTTTTTAGGCTTGACTTTTTTGTGTATCGCTTTTATCTAACTAGGAAAGAGAGAACTACACTAACGAAAATTACAGGCACACAGAGAAACATACTTTTCTCATTGGTTATGCACCTGTTTCGCATTTTACTGTTCTTGTCAATGTCGTCATACAATCAGCAGTATCGGACCTGGTAGCGCAAATCGTAGACCGTCGGCTCCAGGTACGGTAAGCTCCGGGTTTAATGCCGGATCGCGTTAAAATGGTAGTAATCTAGCTCCCTTCAAAAAACGCAAATATAAGGGTAGTTCCGCGACTGGCTGGCCCGGTGTCAGGATAATGTGACTGGATATGGTATCACGCTAGTTGTTCGCGGCATGCTGCCCATAGTGACTCAGTCTCCAGAAAACTAAAATACCGTCTTTAGGGCGATACACTCAACAAAGAAAGAAACACTCTAAAGTTTTCTCAAACAGGCTAGAGGATTCTGTCACCAGACAAACCCAATCACAGGCCAGTTAGCTTTTACTCTATCAAAATATAGTTTTGATATTTAGAATACTTCATAAAAGCTGTTTAATATGATATACAATTCAGTAAAATAGACTGAAAAATAAAATCACAGTGGTGAGTTAAATACAGCACATATTTCCAGATTTCGACCTGCATTAGCTACTGCTTTCAAAGACGGCTGCCTTAAACTGTCTTATCAGTGCCTATGACATCACATGGAAACTATCTTTATAATATGAAAATGAAATAAAGCTACTTGCTGCTGCATTGTTTTTAAACTGTACAATTAAACTTGAAGGTCACATAAAAACATGTGCAACAAGCAGCAATGCCGCTTAATATCCTTAAGAGAATTGGTAAATGTTTGCATCACTCAAATAAAATTTCGATCTTTCATGCATTCAGACTGTCAAATTTTCTCATTTTCTTGGCTATTGTGTTAGATTACAAATGACAATAAACTAGAAAGGATACAAGATGGAGCTTTAAGATTTGTTTATGGTGACCCCAAAACCTTCATATGAAGAACTTTAACTCAAAGCAAACCTCTCCTCCCGCCATGTTCGCCAACAAGGAAAATGGTTTTGAAACCTTTAAAATTCCACGCAAGTTAGCACCTACTTTATTGCAAGATATGTTACAAGAAAAAATCAAAATAACATTTTAGATATTCTTATATTCCCCACCTACCCAGTGTAAAAGCAACAACTTACGAAGAAATATGTCAAGGTTGCTGCGCTAGTCTTGTGGAATTCAATCCCAGAATCTGCTAGACAGTACTGCGGTATCATTTTATTTAGCTCTGGCTTAATTTTCGCGTTTTTCGCGCTCTGGCCAGTGAGCGAACTTAAAACCTAAGCTAATATTTAATCATATAGTTCCACATACGTATTCGGACACAGAGTTAGGTACTTTAATGACTCAGATGTCGTTGGGAATGTTAACGAGTATAAATACTCTATCTTCTCGAATATTTGAGTTCTTAGATTTATTGCAAATAACTTATTGCGTACTCGGTTTCATAAAATTATAGTTTACTGCACATATATGTTTTTCTTTACTGCTGAAAGATTTAAGTGTAAATACTGCCCGACCTCCAGGCTTAACGTAAAAAAACAACACGTATAGACGGCGTTGGATTTTTCAGTTTATGAATCTTTTAAAGCATTCATTATCATAGACTTTCAGCACTGAAGCATTTTTCTTTGTATATGTATTAAGAATAATAGCTGAATAGTCGGTTGTTAAAACTCATTAAGAGCTTTTGTTATTTTGTAACTATCTTGCTGACTCAAATAAACGTTATCTTATTGTCACCGCACATGTGCGTGGCGTCTATTTGTTATCGTTACCGGAAATATCCTATAGATGGCGCCATGCTGTTCTATAATTAAATTGCGGCGCTTTGATGCCTTGAATTTCGATTGTTTTTCAACTTCGATAAATATTAGAATTAAATCAGATTGTACTGTAAAACTTTGCTACATTATTACCAGTCACATACAATTGTTAATATCCATATCTGCATGTACGATTTGTTCAATTTACATTGATTTGTTAAGACTATGATCTATGTACAAGTCAAACGTTCTGCTCTATTCTATTGTTTATAGTCGGACCTTTTCCCATGCGACCAAAGATAATTCTTTTATTGCAAATAATTTAACTGCATAAAAATTATTTGGCAAAAATGTTCCATTGCTCTCTTGTCCTATCTAGTCGTACGTTCCAGTAATCTCTACGCATTGATAAGCGCCACTCTGGAGAGTGGACATTTTTTATGGTAAAGCAGTCAACTACAGAATATCGCAGCTGTGCTGTTAGACTAATTCATGCTGCACTTAAAGTGTAGCTTGCAATTATTAAAAGAGTAGCTGTTAATAAGAATTCGTAGCGGTTTGGTGAGGTCTTCTTTTTGAGGTCTTCCTTACGGCTGTCGCACATCCTAGCTCTTTCTTGTATTCTTCTTGTTTTAAACACATGCTCCTTGCGGTTGTCGCACATCCTAGCTCTTTCTTGTATTCTTCTTGTTTTAAACACATGCTCCTTGCGGTTGTCGCACATCCTAGCTCTTTCTTGTATTCTTGTATTATTTTTGTTTTAAACACAGGGTCCTTGTGGATGTCGCACATCCTAGCTCTTTCTTGTATTCTTGTATTCTTCCTGTTTTAAACACAGGGTCCTTGTGGATGTCGCACATCCTAGCTTTTTCTTGTAGTCTTCTGGTTTGAAGCACATGCTCTTTGCGGCCGTCGCACATTCTAGCTTTTTCTTGTATTCTTCTGGTTTGAAGCACATGCTCTTTGCGGCCGTCGCACATTCTAGCTTTTTCTTGTATTCTTCTGGTTTGAAGCACCATGCTCTTTGCGGCCGTCGCACATTCTAGCTTTTTCTTGTATTCTTCTGGTTTGAAGCACATGCTCTTTGCGGCCGTCGCACATCCTAGCTCTTTCTTGTATTCTTCTGGTTTGAAGCACATGCTCTTTGCGGCTGTCGCACATCCTAGCTCTTTCTTGTATTCTTTTGGCTTGAAGCACATGCTCTTTGCGGCTGTCGCACATCCTAGCTCTTTCTTGTATTCTTTTGGCTTGAAGCACATGCTCTTTGCGGCTGTCGCACATCCTAGCTCTTTCTTGTATTCTTCTGGTTTGAAGCACATGCTCTTTGCGGCTGTCGCACATCCATGATCCTTCATAACATACATTACTGAATGTGCTATTGGCAAAGCTCACCTTGTTAAGTAATGCTAATTATATGCATACCATATATCGAGAATGTAAATCAGTGATCGTTGTCGCAGTTTATAAATCGCTGCATACAGTTTGAATATAAAGAACTGCTGATATGGCGTTACTTGCTTACATAGAAAACAGTTGGTTAGAAATAACATTTGACAGTTTTTGTTTTACCCGGTTTGCTCTTATTTTCAGCTGTGGATATAGGTCTTTATATTTAATATTTATTGATATTTGTGTAAGGAAGTGAACTAAATTTGTTTAACTAGCTATTGTATATTAGAACAGCACCCGAGTGTGATATTGAAAGTATTAATGATTGTAGAAAATATTGTAACAGCCTTTGTAGGGTCAGATGTTTGAAGTTCAATAAGAATGAAATAAAGTACGATAATTTATTTAATGAGTTTAATGATTTTGTTAAAGCTGTGAAACCCAAAAAACTTTTAAGACAGTGAATACGATACCATGATTGACCCAAAATGACACAGAGTGGTCCAGTTATGAGGTCAAATTAAAGTTCAAAAGGAGGAATAAAAAACGTTACACTATAATTCTGTTTTTTTAAATATAATGTTATTAAGTATTATTAATTTTCTTATTTTTGTCATTCTCGTAGATGCATGTGATCATCATCTTATTATTATTATTCTTTTTCTTCTTCCCCCCCTCCACCTGCTTCTTCTTCTTTTTCTATTTATTACATATTATGTATAAAATTCATTTTTCATACAATAATCCATTACAGATAAAAAACTAGATACATATAAACAGTCAATTATAACGTTTAATGTTACCAAAACCGCCACTTCTTTTTACAGCAATTGATAATGATATTTTGATATTAAAAGCACAGGCCAAGAATTATCTCAAATCATCAAACGTTGAAAGTTATTACTAATTTCTTAAAATACAAAATGAGCATTTTACAGAACGTTAACAGATGCCTTTTAGAAAATAATAGTAGATCAATGTGACCGTTGTCTTTTCAAGCAATAAGAGATTGAGCAACTTAACTCTGTTTTCATTTTGGTCCTCTGATTCCATTTCCTGTGTAGAGCCAGTTCACAGTTGTAGTCTACTGCCTGCAAGAAGTATGAGTACTTAAATAGTTACAGTCTTGAGCATTGCGTAAGAGATAGTGCAGCTCAATTACCTACATCTGGTGTCGGTCCTGAAGTTCACACAGGGGACCCTGTCATCCCAAGACCTCGCCGGTGCATTGGCTTCACTGAGCCTTTCTAACACCACGGTAGCCGCTATTCCTGGCATTGTCTCAGCAATGACGCCAACATATGATTGCTTTGAATGTCATACTCAATCTTTTGCTTTATTGCCATGGTGTCAATGACCAAGCGGGAGCGAATATAAAAGCGCACATAAACATAAAGAAGGACATATTTAATAATAACATCCCTTTTTCATACAAAATATAAATTATATGATCCTTTTAAATGTCAGAGTATCAGATGAGATAAAACATTTCTATGTAATTCCCGCCACTGTGACCTAGGCTTGGCTAGAGGTTCCATCAAGAAATTGTTTTGTCGTGACTAGAGTTTTTTTCCTCCACCAAAATTACTTATTGTCGTAAGGATCGTGCAACTGTGATCATCAGCAGAAGTTTAATAGACACAGTAGTAAAGCAAAATGTAACCGCTATGAGGCGTGAGAAGTGGTCACAGGTTTACATCACATGCAAAACGTTTCACTGGATGTTGCGTTTCTTCCCGCTCTGGAGGGTGGCTTTTTTTAAAATTTGATATACATTAATTGTTGAATTTTCTTATCACATATCTGTTTTAAACATGTTTGTTATAATAATAAATACGCCTGATAATTCTGCTAAGACAGTTAAGCTGTATGACTCTGCGTTTCACATTCTATCATTGAAATGCGTACAGCTACTTTTTGTGCTGCTAGAAATAGCTGAAATTTGTTAGATCGGCTGCATTAATATGAAGCAATAAGAATGCTTACAATAAAAATAAAGCTATACAGAATTACTAAGAAAAATCCGCTTGCTTTAAAAATTTAAAACAAAATAGTTACGATGTTTATGAAAGGAAATCTCCCAGGTTCAACCAAAACATTTATGTTATATGTGTCCTAGTTTGCCAACACATTTACATTTTGTTTCCAAATGGAACTTTTTTAGAAGAAAAACAAAACACCAACAGTTACTAGTGAAATGTTGTACCATTTGTTTACAGATATTGCATTTATATACTCAGTTACGAAACTCAGGATGCCTTTTGAAGGCTTCCCTCGATGTTCTTTTTAACATTTAATTAAACACTACAGTAGACAAAGAAGGCGTCCAGTGAATACATTCAACGTCACATGATATCCAAACCAGTAATGTATACCAATGAATATGACAGAAAGTTTCAAGGAGGCGGGATGTCTGTCTGCATTGTCTGCTATAACATAGAGGACGTCCAATGTTTCAATTTATTCTTGGATTAATAAACATATTCAAGTTACAACTCAGATTTTGTTTACAATCTTTTGCCTAAAATTTAATCAACGCCCTGGATTCCAGCAATTGCACTTGTCTCATGTTTTTTTTTTGATGCACTTCTAAACATTAATATTATCTCAAAACTATTTTTCTTTTTTAAAGGGTCTCAGCTGAAGTATAAAGCATTCATTTCCGCCATACCTTGTACAAATAGTCCTGCATTCACTACACTACTATGCTAACAGTCAATGCCACCGAAGAGCAGTCTTTACCTTATTTTCCAAACTTGGGGAGCCAGTGGTGAGCACTACTAAAACATTTAACCATTTCATTCATAATACATGTTTATGATTTTGAATTTTTACCCAATTTTTTAAAAAGCAGTTTAAAGTATTTTTTTACACATGTATGTTTCATCATTTAATGGTATATCCAGGGTCGAACAAATAAACACTAAGTAGTGCAGATTAAGATAAGACTGATAATTGTCATTGCTGTACAACGGCGTAAAATAGCACATGCATGAGTGAAAGGGTAAAGTCTATATTTTAGATAGGGAAAATGTATTATGAAAGAAAATATTTTTGAAGGTAACATGTTTTTATACTGCTGAACGTAAGTATTTTTACTTTAAAATGGACTTCGCGTCTTGTGCAGCTTAACAACTTAAATTGATATGCTTTATGTATCACGTGATGAATATTAAACAACATCGCGTGTGTAGTTTCTGTATTCATTTGTAGTAACAAAGTGTTAATGTAGTCATGAAATACCAAGATAAGAATAAGTATACATGTATTCATTATGAAAAACTCTTTAAATGTTAGTAGGTCGCCGTTTTTGGAACCAACGTTAATTAATTTTTTGACTTGTCTTGGAATGGCCATTGACTGATATTGGTTTTTGGGAGTGGTTATTTATTTATCTGCTAGATAAAATGTAAATTCTATGAATTATAATTTCCGATATTTTACTTTTTAAAACATGATCGTGCTATGTACCTTTCCATGATTTGCTTTTGGCATATAAACAACTAAAACTTGATCAGATACGATTTGCGTTCCGCGTTTAAAATTCCACTAAGACAACAGCAACACGGTAGAGGAAGAAATATCAACGCAGCAGAATAGTTGTTCGGAAGGATGTTTTAGCATTCCAAATTCTGTTTTGTCGTGGACAGTTGC
The DNA here is from genome assembly GCA_007844125.1 of Sinonovacula constricta. Taxonomy (NCBI): domain Eukaryota; kingdom Metazoa; phylum Mollusca; class Bivalvia; order Cardiida; family Solecurtidae; genus Sinonovacula; species Sinonovacula constricta. The sequence goes on from CM017565.1 coordinate 54,801,885, forward strand.
TTGTTGAGTAATATTTATCCATAAATCTGCTTTTTTTTATTAGAGCAGTAACACAGACTTTATTTACAAGAGTCAAGCTAAAAGAAATCTTTAGAATTACCGTTTCAACATATAGTTGGCAATACCAGTTTGTCTCGTATGTATCTTTATGCATGAAATTTTTTGATAACCATAAAAAGCAAGGGATGATTTTGTTAATCTCAATGTTAATTTTTATTACATGAATAACATGTAAATACACTTTATTTCCATAGATTTTCTAATTTTAATAACCTGTTTGACACCTAGTAGAACACCGACTAATCTGGATTTGTAGAATTTATGTTTAACTAGCCAGTCTCAGTTTTGAAACCATTTACCTTGAAAGCGTTAAAAGAACTAGGTTAAGGAAGACTTCCAATAATGAACTTCGGCCGATATCGACACATTCGGTTCGCAACGGAAGCTTTCGTTTTTGCCCGGTGAAAAACGTAATTTTACCGAATAACACTAGATTAATTGTTAATGTTTAGTTTAAATGTTAAAATGGTACAAAGTATGTCACAGAGGACAAAAATTTTGACATATATCACGTATAGAGAGAAAATATTTTCAAAAATGCGAGATGATATTTATGTATTTGTTTAGGGATGTACCTACTTTAATTTTTTTAAAAAAAGGGTAATGTGACGTTGGCAAGTTTGGTTTTTCGAGATTTTAAAGGAATTTTCATATACTGTCATTTACTTTTTTCACCAATATGATGTTTTAAACCACTCATGATATGGACTTTTTTTAATGAGAACAATTATATCTGCAGTGAATTAATGCTTATTTGTATAGAAATTTGTCCTAAAACTTCAAAAAATAAACTTTTTTGAAATCTTGTACAATTGTATTTTTTCCTATACACAAAAAGTCGAGTCTGGGATTAAAAAAATGTGAAAATGTAAAAAGTACACGGTAAAAGTTTGTTTAAATGTGTATTTCAATTAGACAATGCAAATACATCACAAATATTTTCCCCATTAGGGGAAGACTTCCTTAAGATATGTAATCCAATATCTACATGGCAGCTATTGCATTCAACATAAATGATCAAATGTGCCTTAAATGCAAACATTATTCATATTGGATGTATGTTAAATAAGAAATTGAAAGCGCGGTTTATGACTACAAGGACACAAGACATGTATATGGACAAATACGGGTTGATTTTGGTTAATAAGGATGAAACTAAACGGCTACATTAAAAGGCATTTGAAGAATGACAAGTTCTATCGGTAACAAGTTATCAGAAGTCAAATTTAAATCCGTGTTTCATTGTTTGCTTCTCGCGGGAAAAAAACGACAACAAACATACATACTAACCTACAACGGTAGCGGCATCCTTGAACAAAGTGTGTCTTGCTCACTGATTGGCTGGAATGTTACTTATTAAGAGGGGCAATTTCTTCAAATATTAACTTAGGCTTGCAATATATCAACAGTGAGGTTGGGTAGATACGCTGAAAAATGATGCTCAACAGCAAAATAATTCTCCTACAGAGGATATATCATAATATTTGGAGCTATTTCTAACAATATAATTTTATATCAGTTTTAGAATAAAAAATATCAATAAATTCAAAACAGGATGGAGATTTTTCTTAAAATTTGGCAAACACGTCTACATTAAGATACAATTACATTTGGTATTAAAAGTGTCTCCTTTTTAATAATAAGAAAGCACCAAATATGTTGTATCCTTTTTAGGAGAAGTGGTTTGCTAATGAGTATCATGGGAAACAAGATATAGCATAAGACGAACCAACCAAACCTGTAACTTTGACTCAAACTATCTCAAATATGTAATTTATTGTTAACAAACCCAACGCGTTTGTGACCCATTTTCCAAACTTTTCTGCTTATTGCACTTTATTACAAAAATCACCGAGCCATTGATACCCACACGATTATTGCGGAGTTGCCCAAAATGTTCTATAAAGTATTTTGTAAATGCTGCATAATGAAAAATAATTTCACTTCATGGTTTTGATTTTTAGATTTAGAATATACCAGGTAACGAATTTGTAATCAAACTGAACACAATTCATACAAGAAAAAATTATTTACAAGAATAAAATTAAAAATTATACAAGTCTCCTTCCTTATTTGGTGGAGTGATGCAGAATTGTAAACGTGAAAAAGAAGAAAGAAAAAAAAGTAGGCCATTCGAGCTTATACCGGGATTCGAACCCTCAACCCCCATTTTTAAAGCATTTTATCCCTAATTTTGATACCTCTTCAGTTGGCGGTGCAGCAATACATTTTCTCTACCTTAACATGAGGTTACAGTAATGGACCATGCTTGTTAAATCTTTGAGTGCCATTAAATGAAATAAATGGATCAGGTCTACTATATGTGATCTAAATGTCTATATGATCTTACTTATAAGTGAGGAAATTAAGTGTTGCTTATATCTGCATGATGATAATATGGCTTGATAATATGGCTTGATAATATGGCTTAATAATATACAGATCTTTGCTTAGTGCTAACTCATTTTAATTGTATTTGTTACTGCAAAAAAAATATTTGTTTGATTGTAACTTAACAGAAGCACTTTAGTAGAAAAACAGTATTTTTCTTGTTTCTTTGCATTGTTTTCTGTTGTATTCTCAGAGATTACGTATATTTGCTAATCTTCAAGGTGAAAGGAATAAGCTTGAGAGTTAAAGGGTTATGAAACTAAATATAGAAGGAGATATATTAAACTGTACAAGTAAAACACAATTATTCCTTCTTATTTATTCATTTCCCTTCTAGAAATGTCAGGGCGTTGTCAATGTCATCTAGACCTTTGCCACACTTTATTGTGTTGACGTACAGTTGACAGTTGTTCGCACTAGATTCTAAGCCCCTAACACAGTGGCATGCTAGTATAATGTGTGTCTTCCCTTTTTGGCCCTAATGTTGCTTTCAAGTACTATGTAAAGTATTTTTAAAGGAAAGATAGAAAAAAACGAGGGTAGTTAACACATGTTGACCCCTCGCCCCGACTACGTGATACAACGTCTAAAAATAGATCACATTGTGTATACATTATTCGGATCACGAATAGCTTTTATTGCAGTATCAATTACAATTTAAATGAGTTAGCACTGTGTACACATCTGTATACAATTAAGCAATATTATCATCATCACATCTCATCATATGTGTGTGTGTGTGTCCGTGACACCCATTCTGTCCATACATTAAGCACACATTAAAATCTAGACAGTTATCCCACATCGTTTATTGCTATTTTTATGCTACAGTGCAGTTAATTCTCTTTAAAAATAACAATAATACAGAGGAGATAATTCATAAGATTATTTATCAAGTAGATGAATGAAAATATTATAACTTGTCTTTACTGTACTGCTATTAGTTTCTTGACAAAATGACGCCATACTTTACTGTCGCAGTTACTTGTCATTGATTCGCTCAGTTTCGGAGTTTTGGTTAAGCATCTACACCTGTTTCAGAGTCACAATTCTGATTTCGTAAGGGTCAAAAACGGCCCGATGAGTTCAGATTGACAATGCCATTTTTTGCTTTGGCTGAAAACAGTGTTAAAATGAGCTAGTGTGACAATGTTGCTGAAATAGATAAGTAGTACCACACTTCCGACATGATGAAATACGGAAAAACACTGACAGGAACGCAGCATTTTGTAATCAATCGTTAAAAGCGTGCTGTTTTTTTTCACGGCTTTATCGTTAGCAAAAAAATAACGTATTATAATTCACACTGTTTCTAAGTGTTATGTACGACATAACAAAATAGGTCGACAGTTCGCAAAGGTTAATGGAAATATGTGTCATTATATTAGGTTGATATCACTTATTCTCACAATCAGATGTTTACATCTGTTAACTGCGCCTTCGGTTTATTCCATCGTTTGTTTCTATCGGTTGTTTCTATCGGTTGTTTCTATCGGTTGTTTCTATAGGTTGTTTTTATCGGTTGTTTCTATCGGTTGTTTCTATCGGTTGTTTCCATCTGTTGTCACTATCGGTTGTTTCCATCGGTTGTCACTATCGGTTGTTTCTATCGGTTGTTTCCATCGGTTGTCACTATCGGTTGTTTCCATCGGTTGTCACTATCGGTTGTTTCTATAGGTTGTTTCTATCGATTGTTTCTATTGGTTGTTTTTATCGATTGTTTCTATCGGTTGTTTCTATCGGTTGTTTTTATCGATTGTTTCTATCGGTTGTTTTTATCGATTGTTTCTATCGGTTGTTTTTATCGATTGTTTCTATCGGTTGTTTCTATCGGTTGTTTTTATTGATTGTTTCTATCGATTGTTTCTATCGATTGTTTCTATCGGTTGTTTTTATCGATTGTTTCTACCGGTTGTTTTTATCGATTGTTTCTATCGGTTGTTTCTATAGGTTGTTTCCATCAGTTGTTTCTATGGGTTGTTTCTATAGGTCGTTTCTATCGGTTGTTTCCATCGGTTGTTTGTTTCCATCGGTTGTTTCCATAGGTTGTTCCAATCGGTTGTTTCTATCGGTTGTTTCCATTGGTTGTTTCCATCGGTTATTTCGACACTAATGAGACCCCAGTTATCCAGTGCTAATGTAACATGTGTCATAACTTAATTAACCGACAGATACCTAGTTAAATGTTTTTTTCTTAGCAGAGATATACATGTATATCATTTTCAATCAATCTTTATTTTACGACCAGTAATAAATTGGAAATGCTGCCGAAAGGACTTAAAACTGGTATTCGACTGTCTGCTTCTGAGTATCTTAATGCCTAATTCGGTGTATTGAGAACATTTTATGCCTGTTTGGAAAAAACAACAGCAAAACTTATACATTAGTTTTTATTACTTACACATTGACCTATATAATGTAAATGGGTTTAGCTTTTATTAAGTGATTAATTTATGCGACGGATCTTCTTTTTTTTGCTGGTGGCCAGATAAACATGTAAAACAAAGCCTTAAAATTGCGAAAATCTGTTGATACATTTTTTCAACAATATTTTTGGCTATAATGCGCGACCCTATCCATTCTAAAGGGTAATGCCACATGTCCAGTCTAAAGGCAATGCCCAGGTCCAGTCTAAGGGGTAATGTCACGTGTCCCGTTTAAAGGGCAATGCCACATGTTCGAGCGACCCTGTGCCCAGTCTAAAGGGTAATACCAAATGTCTGATATGTATGAGCGATCGGTGTTCTGTTTGTATGGTATTGTCATATGTACGAGCGATCTGTGTTCTGTCAGAAAGGTTATGCACTATGTTCGAGTGATCCGGTGTTCTGTCATAAGCGTTATGCAATATGTTCGAGTGATCCGGTGTTCTGTCAGTAGCGTTATGCAATATGTTCGAGTGATCCGGTGTTCTGTCAGTAGCGTTATGCAATATGTACGAGTGATCCTGTGTTCTTTCAGTAGCGTTATGCAATATGTACGAGCGATCCGGTGTTCTGTCAGTAGCGTTATGCAATATGTACGAGTGATCCTGTGTTCTGTCAGTAGCGTTATGCAATATGTACGAGCGATCCGGTGTTCTGTCAGTAGCGTTATGCAATATGTACGAGTGATCCTGTGTTCTGTCAGTAGCGTTATGCAATATGTACGAGTGATACGGTGTTCTGTCATAAGCGTTATGCAATATGTACGAGTGATCCGGTGTTCTGTCAGTAGCGTTATGCAATATGTACGAGTGATCCGGTGTTCTGTCAGTAGCGTAATGCAATATGTACGAGTGATCCGGTGTTCTGTCAGTAGCGTTATGCAATATTTACGAGTGATCCGGTGTTCTGTCAGTAGCGTTATGCAATATGTACGAGTGATCCGGTGTTCTGTCATAAGCGTTATGCAATATTTACGAGTGATCCGGTGTTCTGTCAGTAGCGTTATGCAATATGTACGAGCGATCCTATGTTCTGTCAGTAGCGTTGTGCAATATGTACGAGTTATCCGGTATTTCATCAGTAGGGTAATGCTATATATGTACCAAAGCCTTTGATTTATTTGTACTGTAATTCCATACGGCATTGAAAACTTTAAAATATTTTAGTGAACATGCTTATAATTACACCCATTATCAAAGGAATTCACGTCTCATAGATTGAATCAGATGCGCCGCGAAATTAAATTATGTCATACAATCTAGAACGGAGTTTTCAACGCCATTATTTCTATAACAATTTATTTAGTTTTGCTTACCGATGTTAAGTTAATACGTGTATGTTAAAGTGAACTTGTGTCAAAGTGTAAAGCGTTTCTTTCAGTGGATACTATAAGGATTGTTACGTGTATTTCCTTTGATAGACATTTGACTTTGGTTATTCAATTCCATCTTCACGTGAATGGGATGCAAAACTATTTACTCTTCTCTGGTCATTTTTTTCTTGATTCAAAAAGTTTACTTCATTTACAATAAAACATTTTATTTAATACCCATCTCTCTTCTAAACAATATGTGGAAATTATTTATCAATGACGTCACTACTTTCATCATAACTGATAAAAGAAAACGTCAGCGCTTGGACATTTTTTATTCAAATATACCGGTTTTCTTTTTATTGCTTGCATTCGAGTATCCATCAGGAAGTGCGAGGTTAGAGCTTTGTAAAACCGGTTTAAGCTCCCCCAGGGGCGTGCCTGCCGTTACGCACTTACGCACGTGCGTACAGTGGCTTCCAGAAATTGAAAAAATAAAAACGCCAAAAAGCGAATAAAAATCGTCGCCTAACCCGGGTTAGGCACAACCTGTAAGATCTAGTGGTTTTCATCATTTCATCATTCAAATAAATATTATAATTTAAGATTTTGTACAACTTCTTCTGTAATCAATGAGGTATTTTGATCTTCTGCTGTAAAACAGTTCTGTGCACTGTTCGCCTTACCTGCATGTATTCATTATTGAATCTTGACAGTGTTTTTTTTATAATTTCGCATCCATGAGTGCGTGTATATATGTACATACGTTTGAAACTTTTTTTCATCGCTGTTCATTCTAATCATGTCTATTGTTCTGATTATGTAACTATCATTAATTTAGATATTTGATGACGGTTTAATTACAAATGTCTAACTTACATCCATCTTTTTCTTGTTTGACTATATACATATATAGTCTTAATTTTACTACTATTACTTGTTTCCAGGAAAAAATGTTTTGTATATGAAGCGTTATAAAGACACCTGAAAAAGTATGACGTATTTTCTATTTCAAGTGATAGTTATTGGCATTTTTTTATGTTTAAAAACGCCCCAGAATGCACCTACGGCGTTATGTAGTAACAAAAATTTTCAGGGGGAGCATGCCCCCGGACCCCCCCCCCCCCCCCCCCCCTAGCAGGAGTGCGTATACACAAAAGTCGTCTAGGCACGCCCCTGTCCCCAGTCGTTCCATGTTGCCGACTGACCGTTCCAAGGCGGAAAATGTCGGGTTTGCTCCTTTTGTTAAATGACACATCACAGATCTGTTCTTGCCTTTACATTGGCTTGCATGTGAATACCTATGTCCAGTGTCTGTTCAAATTATGGTATATGTTGCAATGATCATAGGACTTAGTCATATATTTTAATACCAACTCCATGTGATAAAAAGAACTACATGTATATCATATTTCACACCGCGTGTGGCATGCCTCGGTTTTATCATGTTATCGGAGACCAATACTAAACAAAAATATGGTGCAATTCAAATTATATTGTTGAGCAATAATAAATATTATTATACATTATGGCGCCTAACTGAATTATAACAACTGTTGTCATTGAAGACAAGCTTTCGCAAATATTGAATCATTATTGTTTAAGGGGATGTTTTGTTAATGACAATGGTATGTGAATAACTATTATATATGTCTCTATGAGTATACCAGTGTGTTTTTGCATAATGTATACGTATTTGTATGTATTCATGTTGTTGGTGTTAGTAAACCATGGAGCGACCATGGCCAAGTGGTGACCTATTTGTAACTACTCTTAGTGCCGGACTATCAGCGCGATGGCTCGAGTCCCGTATTCTTCCGCCACCTAGACATACATAATGTACCCAGTGGACCATAAAATGACCATATCTGTGTTGCTGCAATGAACATAAAACCAAACAATAACACAATTTCACACACTACATGTGAAACTTAAACATACTAGATCACACGTCTCATCTTGTTTACACATTAGAGTCCTAGCTCCTGGTATTTCTTAATTTTACTAGGCCTACAGGCCCTACATTCATACTGTTATTGACAGGCCCTCGATATGGATGTTTGATAACATTTGTTGCATCGCTTTCTTGCAGCCAGAGGCTAAAGCTCGTGCTCTATCATCCGAGTAATCAACACCCGTAATTACGACCGCAGTCCCACCTCATTGATTGTTTATTGCCCCCAGACTAACTGCAACACCACTAAACATGTTATCTGTAACGTTAAAACACATACCACATAAAACTAGTTAGAACAATTCTTAGGTGCCCAAAGGGTAAACTATTACATTTGCAAAACATTTAAAACGCACAACATCGTCTTAAGTGGTCCGATAACGTGTGATGAAAGGCGTCAGATTGTTACTTGGATAAATCCATCGACGTATCACTACAAGTCAATGATATAAGTGTCCCTACAACACACCTTCTATAATACACCACTACTGTTTTGACCTTTATTATGAAAGCAGTACAATAGAAAAAGAAGCATAATATGTAAAGCCTTTTCTGACAATAATAATTTTGTTTATTTTCCTTAAGTGTAAATTTCCGTATTGCGGGTATATATAAACTATACACATACATGTGTACTGTCATTATTTTTTTCCTTATCACATGAATTGATACTGACCAAAACCTGTCGTTTCACGTCCTCATTGTTTAACCTCTACAATGTTTCACCTCTTCATTGTGTCACCTCTACATTGTTTCACCTCTACAGTGTTTCAACTTAGTATTGTTTCTTCTCTACAGTGTTCACTTCTGCAACCAGGTATAACGTTTATACAGCACAATAATAAAGGTAAATATCTTTTTCCGCACGTAAAAGCTAAGTAACACAACTCAAATTATCACAAAGTTTACATTTTTCCAGAAAAAAGTGTTTTAGTTCTGGCAAAATGAACAATACTGTCCCCAGAAGATTTTCCTGGCTATTTGACCTGCCATTTTATAAACATGGCAGTGTGTGTGAGAGTGTTTGACCTGCCATTTATAAACATGGCAGTGTGTGTGAGAGTATTTGACCTGCCATTTTATAAACATGGCAGTGTGTGTGAGAGTGTTTGACCTGCCATTTTATAAACATGGCAGTGTGTGTGAGAGTATTTGACCTGCCATTTATAAACATGGCAGTGTGTGTGAGAGTATTTGACCTGCCATTTATAAACATGGCAGTGTGTGTGAGAGTATTTGACCTGCCATTTATAAACATGGCAGTGTGTGTGAGAGTATTTGACCTGCCATTTATAAACATGGCAGTGTGTGTGAGAGTTTGACCTGCCATTTATAAACATGGCAGTGTGTGTGAGAGTATTTGACCTGCCATTTATAAACACGGCAGTGTGTGTGAGAGTATTTGACCTGCCATTTATAAACATGGCAGTGTGTGTGAGAGTATTTGACCTGCCATTTATAAACACGGCAGTGTGTGTGAGAGTATTTGACCTGCCATTTCGAAACATGGCAGTGTGTGTGAGAGTATTTGTCCTGCCATTTCGAAACATGGCAGTGTGTGTGAGAGTATTTGACCTGCCATTTATAAACATGGCAGTGTGTGTGAGAGTATTTGACCTGCCATTTCGAAACATGGCAGTGTGTGTGAGAGTATTTGACCTGCCATTTCGAAACATGGCAGTGTGTGTGAGAGTATTTGTCCTGCCATTTCGAAACATGGCAGTGTGTGTGAGAGTATTTGACCTGCCATTTATAAACATGGCAGTGTGTGTGAGAGTATTTGACCTGCCATTTATAAACACGGCAGTGTGTGTGAGAGTATTTGACCTGCCATTTCGAAACATGGCAGTGTGTGTGAGAGTATTTGTCCTGCCATTTATAAACATGGCAGTGTGTGTGAGAGTATTTGACCTGCCATTTATAAACATGGCAGTGTGTGTGAGAGTTTGACCTGCCATTTATAAACATGGCAGTGTGTGTGAGAGTATTTGACCTGCCATTTATAAACACGGCAGTGTGTGTGAGAGTATTTGACCTGCCATTTATAAACATGGCAGTGTGTGTGAGAGTATTTGACCTGCCATTTATAAACACGGCAGTGTGTGTGAGAGTATTTGACCTGCCATTTCGAAACATGGCAGTGTGTGTGAGAGTATTTGTCCTGCCATTTCGAAACATGGCAGTGTGTGTGAGAGTATTTGACCTGCCATTTATAAACATGGCAGTGTGTGTGAGAGTATTTGACCTGCCATTTCGAAACATGGCAGTGTGTGTGAGAGTATTTGACCTGCCATTTCGAAACATGGCAGTGTGTGTGAGAGTATTTGTCCTGCCATTTCGAAACATGGCAGTGTGTGTGAGAGTATTTGACCTGCCATTTATAAACATGGCAGTGTGTGTGAGAGTATTTGACCTGCCATTTATAAACACGGCAGTGTGTGTGAGAGTATTTGACCTGCCATTTCGAAACATGGCAGTGTGTGTGAGAGTATTTGTCCTGCCATTTATAAACATGGCAGTGTGTGTGAGAGTATTTGACCTGCCATTTATAAACATGGCAGTGTGTGTGAGAGTTTGACCTGCCATTTATAAACATGGCAGTCCGGTGAGAGTATTTGACCTGCCATTTATAAACACGGCAGTGTGTGTGAGAGTATTTGACCTGCCATTTATAAACATGGCAGTGTGTGTGAGAGTATTTGACCTGCCATTTATAAACATGGCAGTGTGTGTGAGAGTATTTGTCCTGCCATTTATAAACACGGCAGTGTGTGTGAGAGTGTTTGAGCTGCCATTTATAAACATGGCAGTGTGTGTGAGAGTGTTTGAGCTGCCATTTATAAACATGGCAGTGTGTGTGAGAGTATTTGACCTGCCATTTATAAACATGGCAGTGTGTGTGAGAGTATTTGACCTGCCATTTATAAACACGGCAGTGTGTGTGAGAGTATTTGACCTGCCATTTATAAACATGGCAGTGTGTGTGAGAGTATTTGTCCTACCATTTATAAACATGGCAGTGTGTGTGAGAGTATTTGTCCTGCCATTTCGAAACATGGCAGTGTGTGTGAGAGTATTTGTCCTGCCATTTCGAAACATGGCAGTGTGTGTGAGAGTATTTGTCCTGCCATTTCGAAACATGACAGTGTGTGTGAGAGTATTTGACCTGCCATTTATAAACATGGCTGTGTGTGTTAGTGTTTGTCTTGCCATTTCGAGACATGGCAGTGTGTGTGAGAGTGTTTGACCTGCCATTTCGAAACATGGCAGTGTGTGTTAGTGTTTGTCCTGCCATTTATAAACATGGCAGTGTGTGTGAGAGTATCTGACCTGCCATTTATAAACATGACAGTGTGTGTGAGAGTATTTGACCTGCCATTTCGAGACATGGCAGTGTGTGTGAGAGTGTTTGACCTGCCATTTCGAAACATGGCAGTGTGTGTTAGTGTTTGTCTTGCCATTTATAAACATGGCAGTATGTGTGAGAGTATTTGACCTGCCATTTCGAAACATGGCAGTGTGTGTGAGAGTATCTGACCTGCCATTTATAAACATGACAGTGTGTGTGAGAGTATTTGACCTGCCATTTCGAGACATGGCAGTGTGTGTGAGAGTATTTGACCTGCCATTTCGAAACATGGCAGTGTGTGTGAGAGTGTTTGACCTGCCATTTATAAACATGGCAGTATGTGTGAGAGTATTTGACCTGCCATTTCGAAACATGGCAGTGTGTGTGAGAGTGTTTGACCTGCCATTTCGAAACATGGCAGTGTGTGTGAGAGTATTTGTCCTGCCATTTCGAAACATGGCAGTGTGTGTGAGAGTATTTGACCTGCCATTTATAAACATGGCTGTGTGTGTTAGTGTTTGTCTTGCCATTTCGAGACATGGCAGTGTGTGTGAGAGTGTTTGACCTGCCATTTCGAAACATGGCAGTGTGTGTTAGTGTTTGTCCTGCCATTTATAAACATGGCAGTGTGTGTGAGAGTATCTGACCTGCCATTTATAAACATGACAGTGTGTGTGAGAGTATTTGGCCTGCCATTTCGAGACATGGCAGTGTGTGTGAGAGTATTTGACCTGCCATTTCGAAACATGGCAGTGTGTGTGAGAGTGTTTGACCTGCCATTTCGAAACATGGCTGTGTGTGTTAGTGTTTGTCTTGCCATTTCGAAACATGGCAGTGTGTGTGAGAGTATTTGACCTGTCATTTATAAACATGACAGTGTGTGTGAGAGTGTTTGACCTGCCATTTATAAACATGGCAGTGTGTGTGAGAGTATTTGACCTGCCATTTATAAACATGGCTGTGAGTGTGAGAGTATTTGACCTGCCATTTATAAACATGGCAGTGTGTGTGAGAGTATTTGACCTGCCATTTATAAACATGGCAGTGTGTGTGAGAGTATTTGACCTGCCATTTATAAACATGGCAGTGTGTGTGAGAGTATTTGACCTGCCATTTATAAACATGGCAGTGTGTGTGAGAGTATTTGACCTGCCATTTATAAACATGGCAGTGTGTGTGAGAGTATTTGACCTGCCATTTATAAACATGGCAGTGTGTGTGAGAGTATTTGACCTGCCATTTATAAACATGGCAGTGTGTGTGAGAGTGTTTGACCTGCCATTTCGAAACATGGCAGTGTGTGTTAGTGTTTGTCCTGCCATTTATAAACATGGCAGTGTGTGTGAGAGTATTTGACCTGCCATTTTATAAACATGGCAGTGTGTGTGAGAGTATTTGACCTGCCATTTCGAAACATGGCAGTGTGTGTGAGAGTGTTTGACCTGCCATTTCGAAACATGGCAGTGTGTGTATCAGTGTTTGACCTGCCATTTATAAACATGGCAGTGTATGTGAGAGTATTTGACCTGCCATTTTATAAACATGGCAGTGTGTGTGAGAGTATTTGACCTGCCATTTCGAAACATGGCAGTGTGTGTGAGAGTGTTTGACCTGCCATTTCGAAACATGGCAGTGTGTGTTAGTGTTTGTCTTGCCATTTCGAAACATGGCAGTGTGTGTGAGAGTATTTGACCTGCCATTTATGAACATGACAGTGTGTGTGAGAGTGTTTGACCTGCCATTTCGAAACATGGCAGTGTGTGTTAGTGTTTGTCTTGCCATTTCGAAACATTGCAGTGTGTGTGAGAGTATTTGACCTGCCATTTATAAACATGGCAGTGTGTGTGAGAGTGTTTGACCTGCCATTTCGAAACATGGCAGTGTGTGTGAGAGTATTTGACCTGCCATTTCGAAACATGGCAGTGTGTGTGAGAGTGTTTGACCTGCCATTTATAAACATGGCAGTGTGTGTGAGAGTATTTGACCTGCCATTTCGAAACATGGCAGTGTGTGTGAGAGTATTTGACCTGCCATTTATAAACATGACAGTGGGTGTGAGAGTATTTGACCTGCCATTTATAAACATGGCAGTGTGTGTGAGAGTATTTGACCTGCCATTTATAAACATGGCAGTGTGTGTGAGAGTATTTGACCTGCCATTTATAAACATGGCAGTGTGTGTGAGAGTATTTGACCTGCCATTTATAAACATGGCAGTGTGTGTGAGAGTATTTGACCTGCCATTTATAAACATGGCAGTGTGTGTGAGAGTATTTGACCTGCCATTTATAAACACGGCAGTGTGTGTGAGAGTGTTTGAGCTGCCATTTATAAACATGGCAGTGTGTGTGAGAGTATTTGACCTGACATTGATAAACATGGCAGTGTGTGTGAGAGTATTTGACCTGTCATTTCGAAACATGGCAGTGTGTGTGAGAATATTTGACCTGCCATTTATAAACATGGCAGTGTGTGTGAGAGTATTTGACCTGCCATTTCGAAACATGGCAGTGTGTGTGAGAGTATTTGACCTGCCATTTCGAAACATGGCAGTGTGTGTGAGAGTATTTGACCTGCCATTTCGAAACATGGCAGTGTGTGTGAGAGTATTTGACCTGCCATTTCGAAACATGGCAGTGTGTGTTAGTGTTTGTCTTGCCATTGATAAACATGGAGGTGTGTGTGTGTGAGAGAGCGTTTAACCTTCCATTTAGAAACATGCGGGTGTGCGTGAGAGTTTGTCCTGCCATTTAGAAACATGCGGGTGTGCGTGAGAGTTTGACCTGCCATTTTGAAACATGGCAGTGTGTGTTAGTGTTTGTCTTGCCATTGATAAACATGGAGGTCTGTGTGTGAGAGAGCGTTTAACCTTCCATTTAGAAACATGCGGGTGTGCGTGAAAGTTTGTCCTGCCATTTAGAAACATGCGGGTGTGCGTGAGAGTTTGTCCTGCCATTTAGAAACATGCGGGTGTGCGTGAGAGTTTGTCCTGCCATTTAGAAACATGCGGGTGTGCGTGAGAGTTTGTCCTGCCATTTAGAAACATGCGGGTGTGCGTGAGAGTTTGTCCTGCCATTTAGAAACATGCGGGTGTGCGTGAGAGTTTGACCTGCCATTTTGAAACATGGCAGTGTGTGTTAGTGTTTGTCTTGCCATTGATAAACATGGAGGTCTGTGTGTGAGAGAGCGTTTAACCTTCCATTTAGAAACATGCGGGTGTGCGTGAGAGTTTGACCTGTCATTTCGAAACATGGCAGTGTGTGTTAGTGTTTGTCTTGCCATTGATAAACATGGAGGTGTGTGTGTGTGAGAGAGCGTTTAACCTTCCATTTAGAAACATGCGGGTGTGCGTGAAAGTTTGTCCTGCCATTTACAAACATGGCAGTGTGTGGATGCGCGTTTGCCCTGCCATTTACATACATAGGAGTGTGCGAGTAAGCATTTGTCCTGCAATTTATAATAATGTCAGTGTGTGGGCGAAAGTTTGTCCTGTCATTTATAAACATGGCGTTTTGTGAGTGAGCATTTGTCCTGTAATTTTTAAAAATAGTGGTCTGTGAGTGAGCGTTTGTCCTGTAATTTTTAAAAATAGCGGTCTGTGGATGAGCATTTGTCCTGTAATTTTTTTAAAAAAGCGGTCTGTGGGTGAGCATTTGTCCCTGCCATTTGGAACCATGGCGGTGTGTGTCGGTGAGGTTTTGTCTACCCATTTATAATTTATAAACACGGCGGTGTGTATGAGCGTGTTTGCAATTTATAAACACGGCGGTGTGTGTGAGAGCATTTGTCCTGCCATTTATTATAATGACACTGCCATTTATAAACATGATGGTGTGTGTGACTGTCTGTTCTGTTGGTGTGTGCGTGGGTTTTTCTACCCATTTATAAAAATGACAGTGTGTGCGTGGGTTTTTTCTACCCATTTATAAAAATGACAGTGTGTGCGTGAGAGTTTGTCCATTTATTAACATTACGGTGTGTGTGAGAGAGCGTTTGTCTACCCATTCATAAACCTGGCGGTGTGCTGATGAGCGATTGCCCAACAATTTAAAAACATTGCAGTGTGTGGGTGACCGTTTGTCCTGCCATTTATAATCAAAGCGGTGATCGGCTTGCGGATCGGGAGGTCGTGGGTTCGAACCCCGGCCGGGTCATACCAAAGACTTTAAAGTTGGTAGTAGTGGCTTCCCTCCTAACGCTCGGGGCTACGGGGACAACATAACGCCTGACTCGTCGGTGTCAGTATAATGGACCGGCCGGGTTCAGTCCCTGGGCACCTCATAAGTGCCCCTGTGCTGTAATGATAGAAATGTCGCTGCACAGTATCGGCAAAAATGCCGGCTAATCCCAATCCCAATCCCTCAAAGCGGTGAGTGAGTGAGCATTGGTCGTGCCATTTATAATAATGTCAGTGTGGGGGTTAGCGTTTTTACTGCGATTTATAAAAATAACGGTGTGTGGGTGAGCATTGGTCGTGCCATTTATAATCAAAGCGGTGTGTGGGTGAGCATTGGTCGTTCCATTTATAATCAAAGCGGTGAGTGGGTGAGCATTGGTCGTGCCATTTATAATAATGTCAGTTTGGGAGTTAGCGTTTTTACTGCCATTTATGAAAATAACGGTGTGTTTGTTGGTGAGCTTTTGTCTTGCAATTTAGGAACATGGCGGTGTGTAAATTATCGTTTATCTTTCCATTTATAAACATAGCGGTGTTTGTGTGAGAGTTTGGCGTGCCGTTAAGAAACATACAGATGGGTGTTTAAACGTTTGACCTGCCATTTATAAACGAAGTGGTCTGTGAGCAAGCAATTGTCCTGCCATTTATTATAATGGCATTGTTAGTGAGCGTTTGCCCTACAATTTAGAAACATGGCGGTGTGTGGGTGAGCGTATGTCCTGCCATTAAGAAGTATGGCGGTGTGCGTGTGGTTGTGTGTGTGTGTGTGTGTGTGTGTGTGTGTGTGTGTGTGTGTGCGTGTGAGCGATTGTCTTGCCATTTGGAAACATGGCGGTGTGTGGGTGAGAGTTTGACTACCGATTTATAAACATGGCGGTGTGTAGGTGAGCGTTTGTCTTGCCATTTGGAAACATGGCGGTGTGTGGGTGAGAGTTTGACTACCGATTTATAAACATGGCGGTGTGTAGGTGAGCGTTTGTCTTGCCATTTGGAAACATGGCGGTGTGTGGGTGAGAGTTTGACTACCGATTTATAAACATGGCGGTGTGTAGGTGAGCGTTTGTCTTGCCATTTATGAACATGACGGTGTGTAGGTTAGCGTTTGTCTTGCCATTTATGAACATGACGGTGTGTAGGTTAGCGTTTGTCTTGCCATTTATGAACATGGCGGTGTGTAGGTTAGCGTTTGTCTTGCCATTTATGAACATGGCGGTGTGTAGGTGAGCGTTTGTTTTGCCATTTATAAACATAGCGGTGTGTAGGTTAGCGTTTGTCTTGCCATTTATGAACATGGCGGTGTGTAGGTGAGCGTTTGTCTTGCCATTTATGAACATAGCGGTGTGTAGGTGGGCGTTTGTCTTGCCATTTATGAACATGACGGTGTGTAGGTTAGCGTTTGTCTTGCCATTTATGAACATGGCGGTGTGTAGGTGAGCGTTTGTCTTGCCATTTATAAACATAGCGGTGTGTAGGTGAGCGTTTGT